>CM074721.1:443985879-444585879 GCA_037306005.1 Rhinophrynus dorsalis
AGGTCTTCAAGGGCACGATGGATCTCCTTTAGATGTCAGTTTCTCTACCTCTACATGTGGAGCTGAGTTTGTAGTGTTGTCTCAACCTCTCCAACCAGCTGAATGGCAGGCCCTTCCTGATATCCTTCTGGACTACAATGACAACAGATGCCTCTCCGGCTAGGGAGCGGTTCTGGGTCACATGAACGCCAAGGGTCGGTGGTCTACAGAGGAGTCCCTCCTTTCCATCAACATGCTGGAGCTTCAGGCGATATTTTATGCTCTCCGGTACTGGATGTTCAGTAGTGAGTGTTTTCAAATCTTACTGGAAGGGGATTGGCTGGAGACCAGCTAAGGAGAGAAGGAAGCATTTCTTTTTAAGAATTGTTCCTGCCTACTTAAAGGGGTGGTCGCCTCCCCAAAGTTACCAGTAACTTATATCCTCTCATGGTGCAGGAGTTTACCCCTGAATTGTTCCAGTTCTTAGCACATCACCATCACTATTTGTTTAACCTTTTTTTTGTTTTTTGTTTTTTTGTGCTAGAGGGTTGTCCAACAAATTGTTTTGCACATAGAGGGTTAAAATTGTGAATTATCCTTTTGGGGAATGTGCTATGTTTCTCAGAACCCCCAGCACTCTAGGGTTGCGATAGACACACAATTCTGCCTTAAAGGGATAGTAATACCTAAAATGTAAAAAAAAAATATGTTGTAGGGTTTATCCCCCTGAGTAAAACAAGAGTACTCCCACTGCTGAAAGATGTTTCATTCAAAAGTTATTATATTTTCAAAGTTGAATTTTTTAGGTGCAATATCACAGTGGCCTGAAATTTTACAGTGGCGCTGTTGCTACACCATCCTATGGAGATTTATGGTCCTGAGACCAGAGCTTTCCATAGGATCGTGTAGCAACAGCACCACTGTACAATTTCAGGCCACTGTGATATTGCACCTAAAAAATTCAACTTTGAAAATTAATAACTTTTGAATGAAACATCTTTCAGCAGTGTGAGTACTCTTGTTTTACTCAGGGGGATAAACCCTACAACATATTTTTTTTTACATTTTAGGTATTACTATCCCTTTAATCACCTTATGTCAGTGATTCTCGACCATGGCATTTTGGTGGGACATGAGCACAAGCTTAGGGTGCCTTTTTTTTTTTTTTTTTTTTTTTTTTTTTCTATAATGAGTTTGGCAAAAATGTCAGTATTGAGTTTTAAATGTGTATGTAGATGGTAATTGTTATGAACTATAGGCTTGCTTTTGTCATACTGGTTGTGAGATCTAAGAATAATTACTGTAAAATCTTGCATATAATCACAATTTTGACCCACTTCACATAATGTGAAGTGTGGGGGTGCATATTATACATATTCATATATATTTTTGCAATCCTAAGACCGCCCCCCTTGCAATCCACTTCCCTGTGCATGCCCCCTTCGGATTTAATCTCTACACAGCGGGCAGCACATTTGCATTTGCCCTTGGCTTCCAGCAAATCTCTGCGAGGGGCTTTTCATTTTAGCCAATGGTAATACCTCAAGGTCCTTGCAAGGGGATACAGTACATCCAGTGCATAGATCTCTGCGAATTGGATGTAGTATATTCCCCTGCGAGGACCTTGAGGTATTACCATTGGCTAAAATGAAAAGGTCCTCACAGGGATTTGCTGGAAACGGGCGGCAAATGCAAAAGTGCCGCCCGCTGTGAAGAGAGGGAGGGAATTGGCAAAAAAAAAAAAAACGATTTTTTTTGTGATCAGATGGGGAAAACAAGGGTGCGTATTATACATGGGCACTCTTGTTTTCCTCTAAAATTTTGGGTATAATTTGCACCTGCGTATTATACACACGTGCGTATTATACCAGAGATTTTATGGTATATATTTATATATTTGTCCCCTTCATTATGTCCTTGACCAATCCCAATGAAATTTTAGGGTATCCCTGAAAATTCCAGATTGTGTATTAGTGTTGCCCTGATTGAGAAACCCTACTTTATGTGATGGGAATGTGACTCTGTAGCAGATGCGTTAGGCCACAGTTCAACAAGTCATTAGAAGTAGGATATGTCTTCTTAGCCAGCAGATCCCAAGGGCCATATATAATATAATAATTATAGGGGGGGGGGGGTAATGTGCACCTATTGTGGACTAAACCTATTGCACCAAGAGACAAATTCAAATGCCCAAAGGTGCATTGATTTAAGTGTGGCTTTTAGCCATTTGAATGGTAGAGAGGGCTCCAACGCATTGGTTCACTATGTGTTGGTGACCTCTTTAGCATTCAAGTGGTTAAAAACACAATTTAAATCAACATAAATATTTTTGTCTCTTATGGGGCAGTTGGTTTGCCCCAGATTGTGTATTTCTACTTTATCTCCCCCCATGGCATAGCAGAGCTTTATTGCAATTAGAAATCTGACTTTCTAGCAGCAGCCCAAAACAGGGGTAATCAATTGGTGGACCTCCAGTTGTTGGGAGTTGTAGTCGGTAGCAGCTGGAAATCCAGCAACTGATTACCCTGGCTTAAGATAATACAGACTTCTAATTATACTGATTCAACTAATGATGCTGTAAATTAATCACTTGGGATACCTTTCCAAGTATTTCAGCAGAAAAAACAAGTTAACAAATTGTGTCCCGCACGACCTGTAAATAGGACGTTCGTTTTTTGCTGTCCAGTCTTCAATTTAACTGAGAATTTCCTCACTTTTATGTACAGACTGAAGAAGATGAGTTAGACCTGGTGAGTTAAGTGTGTGCATGGCTCAAAATTAGAGATGTCATCTAAAATGTTCCCTTTAAATCCTGATATCATATATAGGATTATACATGAATCTAGAAAGTCTATTGTATAGAATGCAAAACTGCGAAGATGAGTACTAAATACATTTCAAAGCAAAAGTGTTTGTTTTTAAAGGGAACATTTTTATATTATTCATCAGCTCTCCATTTTCTTTCTTAAAAGGGATCTATACCTACATTTATGTAAAGAGCTAATTATTTGTGTTTTTATTTTAATGCATTGCAAAATGTTACTGTGACTGAGGTCAGTCAACCTACTTAATGCTCAATAAAGTTTATTTTAAAAGTTAGTCAGGGTTGCTAAACAGTTAATTGCAAGCTCCTATGGTCCTCGAAGGGTTAATATCGCCTCTCACCCCTTACACGGATGTCAGCCCCTTCTACAGTGATGAAGCTGGAGAGTCGTTCAAGCACCAGACCCACCTCTCAATCAGACTGAGACATTTGGCACCGAGTGAGCCATTTTACTGCATCCTGAGCATCGACTAAAAGTTTACAAAGTACTCAGGATATTTAAAAACTATTCATCTTGGGACAGTTATCTAGTTTTGGGGGAGTGCTAGTCTGGTTGCTAAGGTAACAGATCTGTCAAGTAGCTCTGCCTCCGTACTTTGAGAATGAGCTGACGTAAAGGTACAGAGCGGTAGAAGGGATATTAAACACTGAATAATATGAGTGTGTATTAAAAAGCATGACTGACATCAGTTACATTTATTCATAATTTGCAATACTCTAAAATAAAAATGTCTGTAATTGATGGATTTCCTATGCAGGAGTCATTCATGCAACAGTCAGATATAGTTATGTACTTTCTTTTGCATTTCAGATATAGTCTATAGCTAGTGAAACCATTTCACTATCTGAAAATACTTAGAGCCTTATGTTACAGCTGCACCATAGGGGAGAAATAAAAATTCCTCAAATTTTAGTTTATTTAAAATGTAAAAAAATATATTACAACTCTCAGACTTTAATTTTTTAGGTTCAGTTTCTCAGTGGCCTGAAATTGTATAGTGGCGCTGTTGCTACACCATCCTATGGAGATTTATGGTCAACTGACCAGATCTGTCCATAGTATGGTGTAGCAACAGCGCCACTATACAATTTCAGGCCACTGTGGTATTGCAACTAAAAATTCAAGATTGAGCTGTAATAGCTTTTGACTAAAATACCTTTCAGAAGTGGGAGTACACTTATTTAAATCAGGGAGATAAACCCTACAACATTTTTTTGTACAATTTAAGTATTACTGTACCTTTACATGGGGATTTTAAGCCCTTAAATGCTAGAGAGGTCTCCAGCATTTCTAGGTAATGCATTGGAGACATCACTAGCATTCAAGGTCTTGCACGCTCCATGTAGATGAATAGCTATGTTCCTCCTCTCTGGTTCAACTGGTTTGCTCCAGAATTGTACCTCGTTAGCACCCCCACGCACACACCTCCACATATGCCGCCACACTACACACAAACACCTCACCACACACACCACTCTACACATTCCTCACTACACACACACACACACACACACACACACCACACACCATGCCACACACCACGCTGCACACTACACACACCACACTCCATACACTATACACCATGCCACACACACACACACACACACACACCACAAACACATTTTCTGTATGGGAGACACCTGCATATGTCTGTAATTGTATGTACCCTTTGAGTTCCAGAGGCATTCGCATCCTTTGGGTCCTCAAATGTTAAATTAAAAAAAAAAAGTCTTTCTTGTGTAGACATAGTTCTCATTTTAAAAATCACTGATCACCTTATAAAGTCCCAAATCCTTCCTGATTTCTGGTGTAGCTCAGGTGATTCTCTTTTTCCTGCAGCCTGGTAGGGGAGTGGTTTGTGTTCCTCCAGTGAGGTTACATCATCCTGGGTGAGGTCATTCCTTGACAGTACTGGGAGTGATCTCATCCAGCACAGGAGGAGTACATCGCCAGCCTGCAGTGCTTACAAGACAGCACCAGGGCTCTAGATAAATGCTCATCCTTTCGTATCGCCCAGTTTTGTTTCCTCCTCTGTGAGTGAATGTCCTCTACAGCTAAATCATATAATCTACCCCTACGTCTTGCTGCATTTTAAATACCTACTGATCATTATGGTATTATTAAACATCTAGTCTAAGATCTAAATGTATGTGTTATAGCATTTGAGTATGGTATACCTGTATGCAGAGCTTTTCTTGTGGGGGTACTTTCTTTTTCTTCAAAAAAACAAAACAAAAATAATAAAATAGAAAATGATCCTATGTGGTACTTTTCCCCAAAAACTGAGTATGTTCTATAATATTGCCACCTTTTTTCCCTATAAAAACGGTCCTGTTTCTTTCAAGCCACTCTTAAAGAGATATTTGTTTATTAATTTAACCCCTTGGATGTTACAGTGTACCTGACTCTGAGGCCCCTCTAGCGTCCAAGAGGTTAGGGAAGTACTGGTAAATATCATAATTGTTTAATGAAAAAAAAAAAGCAAAATATGTATGTATCTAATCCAATTATCAGGGAGTTACCGCATACATACAGCCTACTGGAATAACTGTCTGGGTGCCAATATTACAAAGTCAGTGTGGAGCTATTCTGAAGCACTTCATCTATACTGTATGGGACAAATAAAATATACCAAAATCTCCACTGATCTAAATGGGACATTTAACCCCTGCATGCTAGATATCTCTCAAAAGCAACAAGAAGGAATGAACTGGAGATCTCTCTAGCACTGAAGGGGTTAAACACCTCATTTAAATAATCTGGACATGTTACTATCCTCCTATGGAGCAGCTGGTATGGCTCAGAATTTGCTCCACTTTTCTTTTATACACAACAGTATTTCTGGTATCTTGTACACACCAGCCTCATAAGTGCATGTGCATGTGATCCTGTGTTTCCTATTGTGCTGTGGTGCATGCAGTGATGTGACTGTGACAAGTCTCTGGGAACACGTAAGGGTATTATTAACCTTTTAATGTTCTTAAAGAGTTAATTGGATAAACAACCGTTATATGCATTACTAGTTCTTGATTCTCTGGTACCCCAGACAGGCACAAGTACCCCTTCTACACCCCAGCTGTTTTTTTTATTTGATAATGTTAGAGCAAGCTGGATGCAATTGTTACAATGACTATTTTCTGTTTGTCCATTGTGCAAGGTATAGGTAGTATACTGGTAATGACAGAATGTATCTTCTTGGGTGCTAGTGAAGTCATCAACTCATTGCTTCTGAGTGCATTGGAGACCTCATTAGCATTCAGCCATTTTTGCTATGATCCGTTATTTCTAATGCAGTGCTCCTCAAGCAGACTGCCACGCACTTTGGTGTGCCACAGGCATCCTCCTTGGGTGCACCTTTTTTTTTTTTTTTTTTTTTTTTTTTTATACATTTAAAAAAAAATATATATATATATGAATGTTAACCCTTTGAATGCCAGAGGCAATATATTCTGCACCCCTCTGGCACTCAGAAGGTTAAAATTCCATTGTAAGTTTATGAAAGTATGTAAACACAATCTACTAGTCTTTATTAACCCCTTAACTTCCAGTGCCGTGCCAGGACTGTCACAACTGTCCGGCACTTAAGGACCAGTGACGGTCCTGGCACGTCATTGAATTCATGGCTCCCTGCGCAGCTGCAAGCCGCTCTGGGAGCCCAGAATCGGATCTGGGGAAAAAAAAAAACATGCCAGTCGTTAAGGGGTTAATCTAAAAAGTAAAAGGCTTTCAAGACCACTTGCTTCTCTTTATCAGTCATTTACAGAATGAGAGCTGAATGCTAATATACCGTTGAATAGATGTGTGTTATATATTAGTAATGTCATTGACTTGGTCAATAATTAAATAAATAAACATTTTTTTAATAACTGACTATAATTCACCATTGTTATAAATCAAAAATTATGTTGCCCTCGCGTTTATGGTTTTCTGATCATGTTTCCCATGATTGAAAAAAACTTGGACGCCCCTGATCTAAGTGATTCTGGTTTGCTGTCAGCTGGCGTGATTGCAAAAAGCTGATTGGTTAAGGAGGTGGCAGGGGGAGTAGCCTCCTCAGCCAATCACCACTGTCACTCTGTTTATAAATCTTTATCTCCCAGCCATTTCGGATGGGAAATCAGTAGATGTTGAAGCAATAATAATAATCTTTATATAGCGCCAACTTGTTCCGCAGCACTTTACAATAGGGTATAGACATATGGAGATATTAAATAGTACAAATCTATGTGGAGAACAGAAGGATGAGAAGGGCCCTGCTCGTGAGAGCTTACAGTCTAGAGGAAGGTGGGTGGGACACAGAAGGAGTAAGTGCTATAGGGTGTAAATGCCTCCTGCCACATGAACTGCTGGTCAGTGGGTGGGAGAGAGAAGTGCTGTTGAGTGCAGTGGTCCAGGGAATGGTTGGTTCTTGATGATAGTGTTTTTGGAGGTAGTTGATATACTTCCCTGAAGAGGTGAGGTTTCAGGGAGCGTCTGAAGATTTGAAGGCTGGGGGAGAGTCAGATGGGACAGGAGAGAGAATTCCAGAGTTAAGGTGCAGCACGGGAGAAGTCCTGTAGGCGGGAGTGGGAGGATGTAATAAGAGCTGTGGAGAGGAGAAGGTCATGTGCAGAACGGAGATGGTGAATGAGAGTGTATTTGGAAATGAGAGATGAGATATAGGGGGGTGAGGTGTTAGTAAGGGCTCTATAGGTTAGCACCAGAATTTTGAATTTAATTCTATGTGCTAATAGGAGCCAGTGTAGGGATTGACAGAGGGGACTGGTATTGGAGAAGGCGAGAGAGGGCGAGAGGAAGGCCAATTAGTAGTGAGTTACAGTAGTCAAGGCAGGATATGATGAGTGTTTGGATTAGAATTTTAGTAGTGTCTTGTGTGAGGAAGGGTCAGATTCTAGAGATGTTGCGGAGGTGGCATGATTTGGAGATTGACTGGATGTGAGGAATAAAGGATAGGGTGGAGTCAAATGTGACCCTCAGGCAACGTGCTGTAGGGGTTGGTGTGATGGTAGTGTTGTTGGCAGTGAGGGTAATATCTGTGGTCGGAGAGGAAGGGAAGAGAATTAGTTTGGTTTTGCCAAGGTTAAGTTTGAAAGTTTAAGTTTGAAGCAGGGGAGCAAGGTTTAAGTTTAAGTTTGATGCAGGAGAGCAAGAGAGCTCCCCCGCCTCAATTCTACCCGGGATTGCCAAACCTGGTCACGTCCATGAGGGAAAGCCCCCTTCATTGATCCCACCCATTCCTACGCAGTGGCTACGGGAAGAATGGAAGCAGGGGAGCTCTCTTGCTCCCCCACGTCACACCTTTTGATCTGGGACATCAGCTTCTTGGGCGCATCAGGAGGAATACCTGATGCCCCACCGTTAGTTCTGCCCTTTAATACAAGTTAACCCTGTCAGTGATACCTCTATGGCACTCACGGGGTAAAAATAAAAATAAATAAATAAATAAAAAGGTTTACCGTACACATAAAACAAAACAGATCATACAGCTGATATTTACACATTCATGACTGTGTGTTGGGGGGCCTTGCATTACCCATTGACATGTGATGATGATTATTATCTCCTGTATGATCTAATGAGATATTCAGACCTCTAGTTATAACATGTGTGACAAAAAATGGTCTTGAAGGCTTGCACTCTAAAGCTATTAAGTTAACCATAAAGGTATCAATTTTATTCTATTAGTCCATACATAACACAGGCCACCATTACATCTAGAACTGTCGTGCTAATGCTTGGTGAAAAGTAGAACAAAATTGCCCTCTAGTGGTTCTAGGATTGCACATTATTAAGTAAAATTGTTTTATTTTTTGGAAAAGCATCCAAGGCTTTTATCGTATATCATATCAAATGTGCCATTCATTAAAAATGTCTTGAATACATATTGTTCATTTATCAAGGAGTCATACCTTTACTGGATATATTTATAATTACGTTTTTGGTAGGAAACTGTTTAAAAGGGTGGTAGCCTGTTGATTGCCAGACTGCAGTATTGTTCAGTACCGCTATAAAGGTTAACTGCTACCGAGGCATTATAGAAAAAGCTGCAAAGTAACTGTCAGGGGAGTTTTAAGAGAATTTGAGGACCCTGGTGAAACAGAGTGGAGACCCCCAAATATATGCATACATTTCAAATCCCTTTGACGGTGGTGGTTACCTTTTTTAGGCACACTGATCTCTTTGAGGAAAAGTGACTACACTGCCATATTATGCACCCACCTCCTTTCAGGAAATATTAGATTTGTAACTTGCTGAAAGCCTGGAACCTTTTGGAACACCTAGTAAGTCAGTGCATAAAATGTCACTGCTAACTGCATTTTATCAGTCGCCCAATATGGAACACATGATCCATGGGTAAAGTCCCCTCCTCTGGAAGGGTAGGGCACTTCTAAAATAAGATCTGAGGCATAGCCTCCCTCCTTCCCTCCATTTTACCCTTGCATACTACATTCAGTATTAAGTGACCTCCCATAGAAGAAGAGTGTACAGGCACTGGTTCCTTTTTATTTTTTATCTTCGCATATGGGGCTGTGGATGAGTGGTAACCATTTTGGATTCATACACCTAGCATGCATGAGATATACTGTGTCTTCGGCTAATAACAGGAGTCCTAGAGTGGGTTCATATTACTCCAGGTGACCTACTCTACACAGCAGTCACCTGTAGGAGCTTCTGCAATGCTTGTGGGGGCCCCCATTTTGGAATGGTTGGAGAGTTTCTTTTTCTTTGGAAGAAAAGACTACAGTGCTCAGAATTCCCTGTCTCCTGTGCTTTCCTGGCATGAAAGGTGTGGGAGTATTTTGGTACTTTATGTTCCCATTAGTGCAAGGGGAACATAATGTACCAAAATACTCCTTAGGAAGCCCAGTCTGGCCCCCTACACCACCTCCCGGACACACTTCTGGTGAACAGGAAACAGTTTGGGTTAAGGCTTTTATCTCCTCATTCGACCTCTATCCCCTTATCAGTTCAAGAAGTCCTAAACTCTTGGCCTGTGGGACACCGTGTACACCCCCCATCAGGCACTTCAGTCCTATATTTGGGGGTGATGAACTGATTTTTGGGGATTCCTCTACTGAGGAAGGGGAGACTCAAAGGGGTGACTTGAATTTGTCTTTGTAATTGGGGGATGTCTGTGAGGATGACTCTAGCCCTTCATTTAAAGAGCTTATCAGATCCAGATCTGGCTCCTCTTCCCCTGATATTTTCCAGAGATGCAAAAAGGAGGTACCTATGCTCTCTTCTTATCATTCTTTAGATCAAGTTCTCGTGGAAGACACCAAGCAGATGACTTTCTCAACAGGAGCGTTTCTAACTTGTATACTGCTGAGGCCTTGACACAGTGGGCTACACCCCCTGAAACTGATACCCCAATCTCTCACCTTGCCAATGACACCACCCTGCCTATGGCAGATACTGCGATTCTTAAAGATCAAGCAGATCAACTCTTGGATTCCCTTTTAAAGGCAAACTTTGCAGTCACAAGTGACCCTCTTTGACCTATTTTTTTCTACCTCTTGGGTCAATAGAGCTGTAGCAAACTGGGGTGAACAACTTTTGCATGCCATCCAAGAGGCTGTCCCAAAGGTTGAACAGTTGGAGTTGCTCACCAAGGTCCTTGAAGCAAATGCCTACCTTACAGAAGTGGCCTTTGATACCACGTTCTATGGGAAAGCCCAACTTTTTCCGTGGCCACGTGTCGCACTTTGTGTTTCAAGATTTGTTTGGCTGATCAATCTGCCAAGAGGTCTCTGGTTTCTCTTCCTTTTGTGGGCAAACAATTATTTCACCCTGACTTGGAGAAAAACATCAGTCATACTACTGAAAATAAGAGTACATTGATGCTGATGCCTTAAGTGCCTTTAGAGTGGTCCTTTTTTCTTAAAAGATGAGTGGCTTTAGTTACCCCCGATATTTTGGTTACACACCTCGGGTTCAGCTCCATTAAGTCCCTTAGGTTCCTCTTCCCCCAAAACCCAAACAGGCTTAAGACCATAAGACTTTTCAGAAGTCTGAAAAGTCCACCGCCACATAGTTTACAGGGTTCTGGTCTGTGCCTGCCCATATGGGGTCACCTCCATTTTTACCAAAATGCTTTGGCATTTTCAGTGACTGTTTGGTTGGTGATGTCTAAAGGGTACCACATAGACTTCGAATCCCTTTCAACTCACCACTTTTTCTTGTCCTTCCTCAGGATCCAGATTAGGCAGTCTATTTCTAGATGCTGTCGCTTTCCTGTTAGAAAAGTTGATATTAACCCCTGTTCCTCCACATGAGTGTTTACAAATTCCATGTTTTTTATCTCTGTAGATTACATCCCACTAAATGTAATTTAATACTGGTTTTATCATTGTAAAATTAGCCTTTCTGGATAAACACTTGCTAGGAATCCCCTACCACCACCATCTGTCTAGGTCTGCCTGAGTCCTGGATCCCATCCAAGCTAGAGGAGCTGTTCTCCTGATTGTTGGAGAGAACAGTCTTCTTCACCAAAGGCATTCCTGTGCCAACATCCCCAACATCTTCACTCAATGTAGCAAATCGGTTAAGGTTAATAAATACAGGAGAGTCTGCCCTCCCCCTTGCTAGTCTAACCGTAACCCATCTAGCTACTTGCTCTTTCTTTGTACAGTTTCTACCCCTAGGACTCCCAATAGCATCTCGCTCAGTGTTGCAACTTGCTTCTCTAGACCTCTAATTTGAGTTTCTAAAGAGGCGACTTTCTCACATATGCCACATGCACCCTGGATCGGTTGTTCCAGGTGTGCAGACGTATGACAGCTTGTGCCCTCAGTTAAAGCACATTCATGCTACCACTCATATTATGCCAGTTACCACAAGTTAAAAGGCAGCCAGAAAAAATATATGCACAATAAAATTAATAAATATTTGCTCTCCTGTTTAAACCTCTGTATTTGACTCCCTGCTATTTAAAATCCCAGTACTTACTACACTGCTGCACTTACACACTGATGCAAGATTCACATGTTCACTCTCCCTCTGATTTATATATAGCAGAAAGCCACCAGTTACAACCCAGCAAACAACCAAAAAACACACCCACCACAGACTGCAATGAATGAATCACTTGTACAACAGCAGAGTGAGAGAAAAGGGCTTTTGCTTTTACCCCCTGCCATATTTCAGATCACAGTCTTGAAATGTTAGCTCTTTCTGCTCTTTTCCCGTGGCGCATTGCTTTGTTCCGTGATGTAAAGACTTTCATGCAGAGGGTAGTTCATGACTACCTTGTTTTTAGGGATCCAACTCTTCTGTGGGAATTTAATTTGTTATTCAAAGTACTCCAGAAGCCTAATTTTGAACCTCTTTCAGCAACTTCTTTGCATCTTCTAGTGATCAAAACTTCAGTTCTTATGGCCATTGTCTCTGTTCGGTGGGTGGCCAGACTTCAGGCTTTGTCCTGTAAGTCTTCCATTCTGGGTTTTTTTTTTTTTTTTCACCAGGATAGAATGGTTTTATGAACTTCTAGGGACTTTTTGCCCAAGGTTGTTTCAGATTTTGGCTTCTTATAATACACAGGAGCAGGAACTTCTGTTGGATGTGGTACATTGCTTGATGTATTCTGTTCATTGCAGGAATCCTTTCCTGGATCAAAGCAACCATCCATCAGGTATATGTTCTCAGGAATAAACCTGTACCCTTTTAGGTCATGGCACATTACTTAAAGGGATAGTAATGTTTGAAAATAAAAGCAGCTCCAATTAAAGGGATAGTAATACTTCGTTTTAACTTTATTTTATTTTGTAGGCATTAAAAACCATGAAGAATGATATACGTCTTATCTCTCAAACCCTTATGGTTTATGAGATAGTCACAAGCAAAGTTTCCCCCTCCCGCCCCTTTTACCTAGTGTAAGCCATCTCTTCTCAGATGTGGAATGCAGTCTATAGACCAGACATATAACAGAAGGGGACACTCTTCTTCCTATGAAAACAATGAAATCCATGCCCCCCTTGACAAGCTTTTCAGGTTTTTCCCTTATCTTATTTGAAGATTGTCCCTCTCTGCAGTCTACCTGGGCACCTCCCTTCTGCTCTGGCTGAATAGTGTGACATCAGTAAAAGGGGCAGGAGGGGGACACTTTGTCATTGAATTACTCTGGAACTACAACTCTGACAATTGAAATAACACTCTCCAAAGTCCAAATACTATGATGATTAATTAGAGCTGCTTTTATTATGAAACATTACTATCCCTTTAATGGAGAGTGTTATTTCATAACTGTCAGAGTTATAGTTCAAGAGTAATTGAATGATAAAGTATGCCCCTCCCGCCCCTTTTCCTAGTGTAAGCCACCTCCACTAAGATGTGGAATCTGGTCTTAAGACCAGACAGCTCACAGCAAGAGACAATCTTTTTACTGTGAGAACAATGAAAACCCTGCCCCCCTTGACAGGTTTTTCAGGGTTTTCCCTTATGCTAATTGAAGATTGTCCCCCTCTGCAAGCCATCTGGACACCACCTTTCTGTTCTGAGGTGAGCAGTGTTACATCAGTAAAAAGGTTGGGAGGGGGATACTTTATCCTTCAGTTACTCTTGAACTACAACTCTCTCAGTATTGAAATAACACACTCCATGGCCCAAATACTAAGAAGATTAATTGGAGCTGCTTTTATTTTGAAACATTACTATCCTTTTAAGATCGGTGGGAGCATTTTGGACTTACAATAATTAGGCCAATGCTGAGCAGTTGTGCAAGGAGGCAACGTGGCCATCTCTGCAAGCTTTCACCTAACTATATCATGTGAATGTCCTGGCCTCAGCTGAGGCCAGCTTTGCCTGTATGAGGGTCCGTATCGCTTCATTTTCTTTTCTCTGAAGCTCAGAGCCCTGTAGGTTTTCAGTTTGTTTACTGTTGTTTGGTGTCCGTTTACACCTGAGGTTCATGTTGTATCACATGGTCCTGTGGAAACTGCTCTCCAGTTGAGGGTTTGTTTTTTTTTTCATCTTTTCCAATCCCAGGAACCTTGGTGGATAGCTTTGGTATGTCCTCATGGTTTCTGTATTCCACATTGGATGACCAAGACCTTTTTTCTTAGCCCCTGTGGAACACAGGACTCCCTCCTGGAGAAAAAAAAAAAGTGGTTTGAGTATCCAGGAAGAAGAGGCCCTCTTAGGTTATTGTTCAGGGGATTTCCTTCTTTCCTTTAACTTATTGCTTTATCTTGACTCAATAACTGGATCTAGTAGGCAGAAGTAAAGTGGAGGGAAGAAGGAAGTCTCTGCCTCAGAGACCTTCTTTTTAGAGGCTCCCTGCTCTCCTGGAGGAGGGAACTTTACCACCTGGCTCCTGTGATCCACAAAGACAAAAGAAAAGGATTTAGCGGTAAGTTCACTAAATTCCTCTCTTCTCTGTCATTGAATACACGGTACTGGTAACTCTAGAGGTAGGTGATCAGCCCCTTTAAGTAGGCAGGAACAATTCTAGAATTGTATGCAGTGGGTGGAGCCTACCTTCCCTCCCTGGCTGCAGCAAGCCAACCAGCTCCAGAAAGATTTGTTCCTTGGTGAAGATAATACAGGCAAGAGAACAGTTCTGCTATAGCTTTAGAAGTTTTTTTTAATTTTTCTGTTAAAAATGGAATACCACCATTAGGCGGATTACCATAACTGACAATGCCCTTAGATGTGACTAGCTCAGTGACCAGGTGCTTTTTGTGGACCTTAAGCCCTGGGGGGAAAATCTTGGCTAGAAGTCCTTTCCTCAGGAATTGCCCACCGAGGCTTCTTCTTTAAAACATGGTAATCTGAAGACAGAAGATCTGCAGGAAAGGTGAGCAACTTTTTGAGTGCTGCAGGTCCACATGTCCCACAGTGCTCCTCCTCACAGGGGTTTTTCATCTGGAGTTCCTTCTGCACACTCCTGCACTTATTGGGTCTTTCTGTATATCTGTTGGGTGTTTGGAGCAGGTTTATGTGGTATTTAACCCCTTTAGCTGCTGGTTTGGCATTCATTTGGGGGGGGGGGGTTCTGACACTTTTCCTACTGATTCAGTGTTTTATGGGTATCCTAACATGTTTTAGTGATGTTTCATGTCTTTTAATAGTACACCTTCAATTTTGTAAAATTTGAGTTCCAGCTCGCTTTACCGCATAGGCGCCATTGCTCCATTCACTCCTATGGGACTGTACAGTTTGGGACATATCTCTGCAACAGTTTAACCTATCGACTTTAGAGATGGCTCATTTTACTTGTTTGCCCTTGCTCTATCATCCGGTTCATGTTTCTAGTGTGTTGGGGGGGGGGGGTTCAGGGGGCTTTGGGCACTGTTTGGGGTACTTTTCTCATGAGTTCTTACATCACGCGCTCGTTTCTGATTGGCTGCCGCCGCGGCAGCCATTTTATGCTCTTTCCAGAACGAGTATCCTATGCAGGGCTTGGACTCTTCTTCTCTCCTCTGCTGATTAACCCTTCACCTGCCAGGTAAGTGTATTTTAGCAATTTCTGGGGTGAAACTTTACTCATACACACTGTAATTGGGTGATTTCTTATACAGTAAGGTTATTGACACTGTGAGAATGTCTATACCATTGGAGCTTGGGGCCAGGCCTAAGGATGCTGGGGTCTCTGTATCCCCTATTGCACATTGCTCTTCCTGTCATTCAGGGTTACCTAGAGAATTCTCAGGTCATTTATGCCCAGCATGTTCTTATCTCCCTGAGAGTCTCCCAGGGACCTCCATCCATGCATTAGAGCCAGTTTGGGTGCAAGAGTTCAAGGTTGCTACTAAGGACCTTAGGTCCACTTTGCAACTCTTTCCATCCCAGTGACAGAGGGTCTTTCATTCTTGGCAGACCCCCTCCTTTGTCAAGTCTTCCCTTCCAAAGCCTCAGGGTGTACCTGGCGTGTCAGGTTCCCCTGAGGAGGAACTGTTGGTGGATTCAGATGTTGAGGAATGTGATGCGGTGGGCTCCTCTCAGGTTTTTGGGGACCCTTTTGAGGCTGATCCTGAGCCCTCAGCTGAGGGCCTGATCAGGGCTGTTTTAAATACCCAAAACATTCCCTTAGTGCTGGAGGTTCCTTCTGATGTCTTTCTGGAGCCTAAAAAGCCCCTTACTTGCTTTCCACCTAACCCCACTCTTGACCGCCTTGTGTCCGAAGAGTGGAAGTCTCCGGACAGGAAACCTGCTGTCTCCAAGAAATTTGCTAAGCTTTATCCCTTTTCAAGGCAGTGCTTGCTCAGAGGATTCATCCTCCTAAAGTGGATGCTCCTATCTCCAGGCTATCCAAGTCTACTGCCTTGCCAGTGTCTGATGCATCTGCTCTGAAGGACTGGACTGACAAGAAACTTGAGGTCTCCCTCAAGTGCATCTTTGCCACTGCTGATTCTGCGATGAGTCCAGCATTCGCAGCAGCATGGGTGAACCGGGCCATTGCGGTCTGGACAGAACAGCTCGCTCTTGCTGTCTGTCAGGATGCTCCTACTTCAGATAAGTTGCACCTCCTTGCCAACATTTCTGAGGCACAGCTCTGTTTCTGCTGTCCTATTTGATGCCATCCATTTGGTGGCTAGGGTTTCCACCATGTCTGTGGTTGCCAGACTGGCTCTTTGGCTCAAGATCTGGTCTTCTGATACTTCTTCTAAGAAAGCTTTGCACTCCTTGCCTTTTCAAGGCACTTCTTTGTTTGGGCCAGATCTCAAGGAGGCTACAGGGAGTAAGAGTACACTCCTACCCTTAGTTCCTAGGAAGAAAACACCGCTTAAGCGTAACCGGTATTTTCGTTCCTTTCAAAATGAGACACATCCGGCAAACCAGACTGTTCCCTCAGCTCCGTGTACCTCCTCCAAGCCCAAACAGCAATGGAAGCCCAAGGTCTCCTCCAAGCCCAAGCCTTCTTCGGCATGACTCACTGATCCCGGGTCCACACTTTGCTGTGGGTGGTTGTCTGCGTCACTGTCACAGCATTTGGGCGGATTCAGTGATGGACCCATGGGTTTTGCAGGTAGTGTAGTGATGGAAGGGTACAGGATCCCTTTAATATCTCTCTTCCTCCCTTTTGCTTTCTTCCTTCTCATACGCCTCGGGGCACAGAGAAACGCCGTCTTTTCAACGGTGCTGTTCAGGCTCTTCTGGACAAGGACGTTCAGAAGCCAATTCCGGTTCAGGACAGATGTATGGGTTTTTACTCAAACCTCTTTGTGGTCTCCAAGGACGGCGGTTGTAGTCCCATTTTGGACTTGAATGATCTCAATTCCTTTGTGACCCGGACTCATTATCACCAGGAGTCTCTACAGATGGTGATTTATACCATGTCCCCGGGGGAATTCCTTGCATCTCTGGATTTTCAGGATGCATACTTACACATTGCCATTCATCCAGAGAGCCGGCAGTACCTCAGATTTGCCTGCGACCGGGTCATTTTCAGTTCTCAGCTCTTCCATTTGGTCTGATGACAGCTCCTCAGGTCTTCAACCGTGTCCTAGGATCCTTAGTGTCTGTCCTCCACCGAGACAGCATAAGAGTTAACTCCATACATGGACGACTGGCTTCTGAAAGCCTCTTCTGTGAAACTTCTTCATTAGCGGGTTCAGCAATGCATTCATGTTCTCATCTGTCACGGGTGGATCATCAACTTGGACAAATCAGATCTTGTCCCATCCCAGTGTTTGATCTTCCAGGGCCTCGGTACCCAGAAGAACATGGTGTTTCTCACGGACGAGGTGGCTCACCAGATCGCCCGCAGGGTTTCTGAGATACTGACTCAAGATCCAAAAAGCTGTCATCTCGCGTGGTAAAATTCATTTCCACCATAGAAGCGGTATTGTTTGCCATGGCACACACCAGGGAACTCCAGTGGTTTGTGATCCAGGTGTGCAGGGGTCAGCCGGACCTTCTGAAGACGTTGGTGTCTCACTTCCTTTTCATGTGGAACGGAGTTTGTCCTGGTGGCTCGTCCTCTCCAATCTGCTGAAGCGCAAGTCCTTCCTTGTTTCCTTCTGGACCACGGTTACAACGGATGCCAGCCTCTCCGGATGGGGAGAGGTCCTGGGTCGTCTGAGTGCACAGGGTTGGTGGTCTCTGGAAGAATCTCTCCTTCCCATCAACGTGTTGGAGCTTCGGGCGATCTTTCATGCCTTTTGTCATTGGACATCTCAGCTGGAAGACTATCCAGTCCGGGTAGAGTCCGTGAATGCCACGGCCGTGGCTTACATCAACTAGCAGGGCGGAACAAGAAGTCTCGCCACTTGGTTAGAGGTCAAGGCTATTTTGTCCTGGGCAGAAGAACGCGTTCCTGCCATATCCGCAGTGCACATTCCTGGTGTAGACAACGTCATGCTGGACTTCCTCAGTTGACAAACAGAGGACAGTGGAGAGTGGGAGCTGCACCCAGAGGTGTTTACCCTCATTGTTAAGAAATGGGGTCTTCCTTACATCGACCTGATGGTGACAAGACACAACAGGAAGGTTCTGAGGTTCTGCTCTCAATGGAGGGACCCTCTAGCTCTGGTGGTGGATGCAATGTCCATTCCTTGGTTATTCCCTCTGGCCTATATCTTTCGTCCCTCCCCTCCCCATTTTGCACAGGGTGTTGCGGAAATTACGACTGGAGCATTGTCCAGTCATTCTGATTGCTCCATACTGGCCTCGCCAGGCTTAGTTTCCGGAGCTTCTGGATCTGTCAGTGGAGGAGCCATTCCGGCTCCCTTGCCATCCGGATCTTCTTCTACACAAATACCTGTGGAAGGAGGATGTTTTCCGTCTAGCCTTGATGGCTTGGAAATTGAATCCTCAATATTGAGGAAGAAAGGGTTTTCTTCTGGTGTGGTGGCTACTATGCTCAGTGCCCGCAAACCTGTTTTTTCCAAGATCTACCATTGTGTCTGGTCGACCTTCCTATCTTGGTGTGCTGACAAGGACCTGTCTCAGGAATTTGATGTGCCTGCGGTCTTGGCTTTTTTGCAAGACGGTGTGGATAAGGGCCTCAGTTTTGAGTTACCTTAAAGTTCAGACGTCTGCGCTCTGTTTTCTTTCAGAGGCGCATTGCCATCCTTCCTGATGTCAAGGTTTTCTTCCAGGGGGTTGCTCATACTCGTCTTGCCTTCAAGATTCCTGCTCCTCCACGGGATCTTAACTTGGTTTTGGGCATTCTCCCGCACCCTCCATTTGAGTCTTTGGCTACTGTTCCTCTACACCTGTTGATGTGGAGAATGTTTTTTTTTCCCGTGGCGATTGAGTCTGTCCGTCGTGTTGTGGAGTTACATGCTCTGTCCTGTAAACCACCCTATTTGGTGTTTCATAAGGACAAGACGGTGCTTCGTACCCCTCAGGAGTTTCTTCTGAAGGTGGTTTCGGAGTTCCACATCAATCAAGAGATTGTGGTGCCCTCTTTCTGCCCTGACCCTACCTCTGACAAGGAGAGGGATCTCCACTTGTTAGATGTGGTGCATTGTCTCAACTTTTATGTACATCGCACTGAGTATATCAGGCAATCGGACATGTTGTTCGTCATTCTTGAGGGTCCTAGGGCAGGAAGACCTGCATCCAAGGTGACTATTGCTTCTTGGGTCAAGTCCGCTATTCGTAAGGCTTATGAGCTGAGGAAGAAGCCTGTCCCTTTCAGGGTCATGGCTCATTCTACTCAATCTATTGGGGCCTCTTGGGCTTACAAGAATCAGGCCTCTGCTGATCAGTTGTGCAAGGCTGCCACCTAGTCGTCTGTGCAAACTTTTTTGAAGCATTACCGTGTTGATGTACTGGCATCGGCTGGCACCAGCTTTGGGAGGAAAATCCTGGAGGCAGTTTTGCCTGTCTAGGATTTTCTTCGGTTCTTGGTGCTTCCTTCACTTTTGAGCCCCGTTGGCTCTAGTTCAGTGTGCTATGTAACAGTTCCTGGGGTGGTGTTCAGTGTCCGTTGACACTTCATTGTTTGTTGGGCTATCTCTGATCTGATGGTTCATGTCTGCTCTGGTGACTTTGGGGGCCTTGTGCCTGGTCCTTGCCTTGCTTCCCGCCTCTGGGAAACTCAATGGTTGGACATCCCAGAGTTACCAGTAACCTGTATTGGACGACAGAGAAAAAGAGGATTTTAGTCTTACCTGTTAAATCCTTTTCTCTTAGTCCATACAGGTTACTGGTCTCCCACCCTCTCAAGGGACCATGCTTGGCTCTCCTGTGGCAGACTGTGGGGGTCCTTCGGGGTCATTCTCACAGGAGTCTTCTTTCCCTTCTACAATCTAGTCAATAGTTAGTGTCTCAAATCATTCTGGAGCTGGTTGGCTAGCTGAAGCCAAGGAGGGAAGGTAGGCTCCACCCCCTGCATACAATTCTAGAATCAGTCCTACCTACTTAAAGGGACGGATCGCCTACCCCCAGAGTTACCAGTAACCTGTATGGACTAAGAGAAAAGGATTTAACAGGTAAGACTAAAATCCTCTTATATAGGTATCCTTTGTAAATCCATATTTATTTTATGCTATTAAGAAGCCGTAAGACATTTTTTTTCTGTTTATTCACAGAATACCCAAAGGATAAGTGGCTCCCAGTCGACTCAGCCTCTTGCTACTCCAGTTGTCTCAGTAACTACCCCTAGTTTGGGTCCCCAGGGCCTGGTCTACTCAGCAATGCCTACTGCCTACAATGCAGGTAAGTGTACTGCTTAAAGGGATTGTAATGATCAGATATTAAGATTTTCAACATACTCTTTTATAACAAAGTGTACCTTTGTAGCAGTCCATAAGTTTGTCGTTTTCATTTTATATTATATTAAAATGTCCCCCTCCTGCCCCTTTTACATACATCACAATTCCTCCCTTCAGAGCAGTAAGATGGTTGGGATGGATTGCAATGAGGGACAATCTTCTGTAAGCATAAGGAAAAATATGCCCTCTTTGTCAAAGGGGGCAGCGTTTTCCTTATACTGGTAGACAGAAAATTGTCTCTAGTTGAGATCTGTCTGGTCACGTGACCTGATTCCAGAACTGAGAGGAGGCATCGTGAGATGTGGAAAAGGGGCCAGAGGGGGACACTTTCATATAAAATAAAATGAAAAGGATGTTATGGACTGTTACAAAGGTACACTTTGTTATAAAAAGTATGTTGAAGAATCAGTCTTACCTTAAGATCTAACCATTGCTAGCCCTTTAAAATGAAATTTACATTTCGCTGTCTCTCCTTGTCACGAACTACAGACTGTCATAACTATCCTAACCCTGTAAGGACTAGATGGGTGTAGAATACATTGAGAAGCAATGTATTACACACACCAATGGTCCTTAACCCCTCCTTAAGGACCCATGACTTGCCAGGACCATCTTGGGTAAACTTGTGTTAAGAACCAGTGCCGGTCCTGGGAGATCCACGGGCTGGCTGCAACGAAGTGCTCCAATACCAGAACACTTGGTTTCAGCCAATAGTTACATTGTTGCCACGTGTGATTTGCTAAAATAACAAATCACATGTGGCAAAGGCAAAATGACAGAGGCAGTGTTTACAAACAGCGCCCCTTCACTTCTCTATCTCCCTCCTCCTCACACACATCTAAGGAGAAGAGAGAGACAGAGAAGCATTGTTGCAGACTGTATCCAGCATTCCAGGCCCTGTTCCAGCAGTGAAATAGTAAAAAAAAATACAAATAAAACTGATTTTAACCCCTTTGATCACTGTCCTTGCAGTGATTAATTAATTTCCCCCCCACTCCTTGACCACTTAAATTAGGGGTCAGTTGCTGCAGATGTGGTATTTTATTGCTCTCCAACTCTCGTTTCATTACTTTTTTTATTATTATTAAAAAATAGATTTAGGTAGTTTAGATAGGTAGTTGGGTTGGGTTAGGTAGGTTCAAGGTATATGTGACTTTAGGGTAAGGTTTATGGTTAGATTTAGGTTAAGAGTGGTTTATGAGGCAAAGATTGAACTTGATGGACTTTATGTCTTTTCAGCCTAATTTACTATGTTAAATAGCAACAGTTCGGGGTTTGAGTTTTTTTCTATAGTTTAATTTGGTCCTGTTTTTTTAATTACGTTAATTAAATGAATATTGAATTAATTAGTTTGGGTGGGTAGTTAATGCTATTTTAGGTAGGATTCGTGTTTGCGTGGGTTAGGGTTAGGTTTAGGGTTAGAGTTAGGCACAGAAAAATGTAGGTTAGTAAGTGTGGATGGGTAGTTATTTAGTAGAAATTCATTTAGATTAGGGTAGGTAGCTAAGTAGGTAATGCAGCGAAAGGTATGCTGCAGAAGAGGCATATACTTTTTTTTGGCATCTGATTTAGAAGACACTGATACTGCATCAGATTTTGACCTAACGCGGTTTACGGAGAGTGATGCCTGTATTGATGACTATGGTCCTACTGTTAAGAAACTTGCTGCTCCAAAACCTGCATCAAGAGCTGCCCCAAGTACTACCACTTCTCCTGACCTTAATGAATGTATAGGCAACACAGAAACTCAAGTGGATGTGGCAGGATTTACCCATGGGCATTTTTTTTAATTTATTTTTGGGGGGAGATTGTAACACAAACCAATATGTATGCAGCCCAATATATTGCCACCAATCCATCAGCCTTCATTGCTAAGCAGGAAATATGGCAACCCAAAGACCTAATTGAATTCAAACAATTCTGGGCCCTAACAATGATAAAGGGGATAATTAAAAAAACAAATGTTAGGTCATATTGGAGCAAAAATCTATTTGCTCAAAAACAGTGACCAGGACCAGATATGAAATGATTTTGCTCTTCATGCATTTCAGTGATAATACCCTGTTCCTCCCAAAAGAACACCCCAGTATGACAGGCTGTACAAATTCGTGCCCTAATAAATCATTTACAGGAAAAGTTTTCACAAATATATACGCCCCCAAAACACACAAGCATAGATGAATCCCTAATGAAGTATAAGGGAAGGTTAGGATTTAAACAGTATATCCCCTCTAAGCGATCCAAGTTCGGGGTAAACTTTTAGAAATTGTGCAAAAGTGCAACAGGCTATACTCGGGCGTTCAGAATTTAGGAGGGCAAGGACAGCCAACTTGATCTGCCTGGTTGCCTGGACTATCTGAGAACCAATGGGAACATTGTTTGGGATCTAATTTACCTTTTATTAAATAAAGGCTATCATTTATATGTAGACAATTTTTACACTAGCCTCTTTTTATTTAAATTACATTTTTGTTTTGACACAGTGACCTGTGGCACCATTAAATGCAGCTGCAGAGATTTGCCAAAAGAACTGTTAAGTACCAAACTTAAAAAAAAATGGATGTCCTCCGCTTTGTGCCAGCAGGAGTTACTGGCAGTTACGTTTAGGGACAAAAAGGCTGTTTACATTCTGACCACCTCGCATGATGACAGAAGTGAGGTACTCAGAAAGCCAGTCTGCATCAGAGACTAGAACAAGCACATGGGGTGAGTGGCTGTATGTGATAAACTTATCATGAAGCCTAACCTCACTATGAAGAAATGTAGGGCTTGGTACAAAAAGGTTGCCATTTACATGATGCAGACTGATGTATATAACTCTTATTTAATTTTCAAATTGGCAAGCCCCACTCCAGAATGCACTTTTTGCAGTTTCAGCTTCATGTAATTTCCATTTTTTTGTGTCAAGGGGCACCAGAAGTTATACCTCAGTGACCTGGTGTAAGACATTTCTTTTAAAATCCCCTCAACCACCCAAAGAGAAACCCATAGAAATGCTGCAGAGTGTACTACAGCAATGGGAAATGGAAGGACACCACCTTCTACAGTCCTGATTCCACTTAAAAACCTGGGCTGTGCAGTGACTGCTTCAAGCAGTACCATGTAGGTGCAATACAGTAGTTCTGGAAGCGTTATTTTATTATTTGGCCACTTTTTTCCCCTGAAATATCCTGTTTTATTTTAGTTTTGAGAGGGACTGGTAATAAAGTAGCAGTGGAAAAAATGTCCAGATGCACCTAGAATGAAACCCAGGATTGTCTACATTTCTAAAACATACTTTTCAAGTGTAAATTTTAATTGCAGTATTGACAAACCACCCCAAATAAGACAAAGCACCAGATAAACAAGCTGTAAAAATGGCATGTCTGAAAATAGAAATGAACATGTTCCCAACTGGGCCCAGTAGATCCCCCAGATCCTGACAAACCTATGCATACTGGGTATTGCCGTACTCAGAAGATGTAGCTTAACACTAAATTGATGCAAATACTAGGCATACGGGGTACTCCCATATTCAGGAGCAAATGAATATATTTGGGGTTATTTTTTTTCTAATGAACTAATAGTGTACAAATTATATGCAAAATGTTGTGGGTTTTTTCCCTCTTTTTTTTCTATTTTAATCAAATTAAAAGATGCGGTATCAAAAGAGAGCCCTATTTGTGCTTAAAAAAAAAAAAGTATATAATTAGTATGGGTCTACCAATAGAATTAGAGGAAAATATGGTTGAACAAAGATATAGTGAAAAAAGTCAAAATTGCTTCGGTCCTTAAGTGCAAACCACCCCAGATTTTCCCGGTCCTGCTGCTTTTTTAATCCTGGACTGAAACTTCTCTCTTTAAATTTGATTTGATACTATGAATGAAGTTTTCATATTTGACTTATTTGACTTCATATGATATTATAGTAGCCAGAAAGCAGACACCTAGTTTTGGAGATATTAATACATTTATTCTTCGATAGCATATGGTGTTGCACTAGAAGCGATCCTAAAAAGTATAAATAACTCCTAGTCTATATACATCCACTGGCCTCTTGGCTAATATTATGCACAAGCTGTTTCAGTGAAAAATTCAAAATAATTAAAACCTGCAAAGATCTTTAATTCTGTGAAGTTATTCATAGTTACATTTATGTTTATTAATTCTAACTCGTAAGGTTCCATATAAAAGTTTATTGATTTTAGGATTGTTGTGTTCCTTTAAAGGGTATTGGTCATCTTGAATCTTGTTTGTGTTCAGTCTCCAGTCTGAGTAGCTCTCTGCTGCCCTCGTGAGTTCTGTTTTGAGAACTTTAAAGATCAGATGATACTGTAAAAGTTCTGAGATCCCTGCTAGTTAGGAAAGTATCAATGGTGGTGCTCATACTTTTTAGTCAGTGGGTATTTCCACAGATATTTTGGAGCAGACATTTGTGTGTACCATGCATACCTACGTAAAATAATGCAACTAATAAAACCACAATAAAAGAACACAATTCAGGCTATCCATAATGAGATGAGGGGAACAATCGCTGAGACTGCTGGAAGCAGGGATTCTGCAAGAATAGAATCTGTATATTTTCTGATAGTCTTCTTATAACTTTTCCTCAAGGTAAATATTCTATTCACTGTAAATGACTTAAACACCATACAAATGAACATCACCATAATTGTTTATTGGATTCCTTTGAATTCCATTTTAAGATGCATCTGTAAGTCTACAAATGGAGCACATACTTGTAGTACATACACTCGCCATATATGTTCATATGACACAAGCATAAATACCCCATACATACATCCTTACACAGAGATCATAACCCATCTTCACACATGCATCCATGGTATGTAATTGATACACCATACATGAACATACAAATTTACACTTATCTTTCTTCAATCATATGTGCATCCATACATGCATCCCACCCCATGCACACATATTATCCATTCATAAGTTATATACCTTGTGCACATGCATCCATACATACATGCATTCTTAAAAACACATTGAACCCCAGGCATGCATCTTGAACTTACTGGATGGCAGTGGGGATTCCATCATATTGTGTATCAGTGGCTTGGAGATATTTCTAATATCCAAGAGTCACTGGATCCATAGTGTGTTGTATCCTTACTAACCATGAAAAAAATGTGTTGGGAACAGACCTCACAAGTTATTGCAGGGGGATTGCAAGCAAAATCCCTAAGTGCAATATTACATAAATGTGTGTGTTCTGCTTGGTTCTATTAGCAGAGAGAAAACAAACGCAGAGCCTCAGACTCCGCTTCTGGCTATAGTGTACTGCTGTATCAAGTAAATTAGCGCAGTATTCAGAGCTAGCAATTCAGAGGGGTGAAATTCAGAAAGCTATAGTTAGAAACATTAACCCTTTGAGTGCCAGAGGTGTACACAACACATTGCTTCACAATATAATATAATGTAATAACTAATATTTATATAGCACCTTAAATTGGCTAATAAAGGGACACTAATGCTTAAGAGCAATCTGTTTGTATAAAAGACACTTAACTATAATCTAGACATGTTATTGCCATTGCCATTTTATTTGATTTATTTTTAAAGTGACAGTAAAGTCAACATATAAAGTTATATTCAATTGTTATAATTTTATATAATGCATAGTACTGTATTGAATGTCGTTACCTTTGTAATTTGAGTTGAAAGTTTCACCCTCCTGCCCTTTCTACTATGTCAGTCATAGACTATGTGGTGTGTATATAAGTGTATCATACTGCTGTACAGCAATAAAACTCACATTAACCCCTTAAGGACCAGCGGTCCCGGGGTGTGTGGTTCTTTAAGGACCAGATAGAGAAGTTTGGCGTGCCGGCACACATGACTGATCACGTGTGCTGGCAGTCTGAATGGGGTCTGATGGTGATCGCTCCGGTCTTGGAGTAATATGTAACATAACGGCGGTTTGTTCTCTCCATGCTCCAGATTATTCTCTGACCAGTGCAGATCTGTCAGTTCTACAGGGATTTAGCTCCCCAGGAATGCTGCCTCTAGGACAAGCTTCTGCATGGCAACAGCACCACCTGGGGCAAGCAGCGCTCAGCTCTCTTGTGTGAGTATCCAATGTGCACTCGTATCTGTAATGGCTTGTTTTCTCTTTCTCTCATAACTGTTGGTATTGACATCCTAATTCGATTTAACCCACTTGAATCCTAGAGACCTCTTTGATGCATTGCAGAGCAATGTGTTGAGGGTGTCTACCAACCAAAGAGTTAAAGGGATAGTAATACCTGAAAATAAGTTTATTTTATATTGTAGCCCTTAAACATGAAAAATGATAAAAGTCTTATCTCCCAAACCTTTATGGTTTGGGAGATATTCAGAAGTAAAGTTTCCCCTGGAGTGGCGTCATTGCTCCACCCTTCAGATTTGGAATTCGGTCCCCCGACCGGCAGTGCTTCTCCAGAAGTGCTGAGATCATGATCTTTAAAAATAATTTCTTAATTGGAATGGTCTACAAAGTGTGCTTTCAAGCCAGGCACACTTTGTACACAGTTCCAATTAAGTAGTTCTTTTCAAAGATCGTGATCTCGGCGCTGCTAAAGAGCTGCTGGTTGCTCTGTGGACCTAATTCCAAATCAGTCCACTAGATGGCAGACTTGGCTGAAACAGCCAGTAAAAGAGAACTATATTTTACATATGAATATGTAACCATAAAGGTTTGGGAGATAAGACTTATATCATCTTTCATGGTTTTTTAAGGGCTACAAAATAAAATAAAATTATTTTCAAGTATTACTATCCCTTTAAAGGAGTACTGTATCTATAGGAATAAGTGGGTCTTAAAGAGGAACTTTCAGTTCCTTATTATACGCATGGCAACTAGCTCTCAAGTAGATGTTTTAACTTTAAAAAATAGCCCAGTGTAAAGGAATTCTTCCCATTTGGGGACTGATGGGCAGGTTAATGCGGTCCGCGCTCCTGCACCGTCAGTCCCTTCCGGTAATCATATGGTCACTGCAGTGCTACTCAGTGGAGTTCCGCTTTAATTTGCTTAAAAATTCCTTAATACACTAGTACTGGGTGTGGGTGTGTTTGTGTGGGTGTGGAATATACCCAAAGCAGGTTGCAACTGTTATTATATACATATATTATGTTACAGTATATAACATATACCCACCTTTACCTAGATACTAGTATAGTGAACAGATCAATGCAATGGTTTTTATTATTTTATAAACCAAACCCAAATACACACACATAGATTCCATATGTGTGACAAGTAACCAGGCTGTCTCCTGTCAAGGCTAAGGGGCAAAATGCAATGATGTTAAATGTTTTTATATTATTTTGTATTTGAGTCTAGTTAAGGATCATTGCTTCCTTGTGTGTATTATAGTAATTTGGGTGTAGGTGGGTATTTGTGTGTACATATATATGTGTAGTCTATAGCTGGATAGTGCTATTTCGATTACTACTGTTTACACTTTGTAAAGAACCGTGATGGGGCTTTTCTGAGATTTCTTATTTGGACTGATAACTACTACTGTCTGTTGTGAAGAAGTGTGTTATAGACCTAAAATGGAGCTCTGGAGATACAGACAACTCCAATACAAAAAATGTCTAAAAGTCCATACAGAAGATATAAAAAAAGATATTCATGTGCCCTAAAATACTCAACCAATAGGTCAATCCAAAATCGAGGACATAGATACAAGGAAAGAAAAATCAATCCAATGGAGAATAGTGGCACCTAAATCCTACCCTATATGGCACAATAACTGTCCTTAACAAATCCAATAGTTTGGGAATGCCGAAATCGTTTACCCCCTATGGCAGGATACCCGCTATTGAGCTAACTAACCTGAATCAAAAATGGGAATATACAAATATAAAAATAAAAAACATCCAAGTCGTTTAAACGTTTGCATGTAGGAGTGCACGCAGTGAGTTACCTTCCGATGGATATTTTGTTTCATTAATTTGTTAGTTTTTTTTTATACCTGCTCTATAGGAAATGTATTCACTTTCTCATTATATCTATCTATATAGTACAGCTTTTATCCCGTGGGTATATATTTGATTATAGACCTGTAGTATTGCAGATAACAAAGATTCCTTTAATTGTGAGAATTTAGGGTTCCAAATAATGGATATCTTTTGTCTGGTGGATTTTCTTCTTGCCACTCTTTGGGGTATCCCGTTGTTGCAATTGATACATTTAGATTTATCATATGTTCTGCGGACGTACTGTGCTATAGATAGAGTTAATTA
Source organism: Rhinophrynus dorsalis (assembly GCA_037306005.1). NCBI lineage: Eukaryota > Metazoa > Chordata > Amphibia > Anura > Rhinophrynidae > Rhinophrynus > Rhinophrynus dorsalis. The sequence continues at coordinate 444,014,582 of CM074721.1, forward strand.
CAGATTTATATATACATTGTAGACCTATTTTATTTTGTGGATGCTTTTTATGTTTTATATTTGATTTGTCTATTCCCATTTTTGATATAGTTAGATCAATAGCAGGTATCCTGCCATAGGGGGTGTAACGGAAGCTGAGAAGGGACCGCGTCGCCTTCCGCCGTCGTTCCCGGGTCTCTCCTTCTTGATGCAGATAAGCGCCGTCAGATGCACCAGTTGAAGTATGGACAGTCACTGGAAACAGCTGCAGGATTGCTGGAAGCAGGGAAGAGTCCACGTCGCCGCCTGACAGCATATGAAGTTTGGACGCAGGAAGCTGGCAGCAGGCGGTCGATTCAGGATACTTGGCGCAGATGGGTATCACAGTGGACACTTTAGACCATAAGCAATACAAGACTCCAGGACTCCTTGTTCACTCCAAAACATAACTCATTTTATTGGCAAAGACCACAGATATTTATACAGAAATCTTGCATTGCCTCTTATTGGGAAACCAGGTACAATAGGGCTTAATCCAATCATATCACAGTAGACAAAAGGGCAACAGAAGATGGCCTAACAAACACAATAACTCAGACATGATTACATTTCAGATACAAAAGTATTTGTTTGAACAAAGACTTGAGGGGCGTGAATGGATTAACACACACAGCAGGGGGTCTCAGGACAGTTCTCAATACAATGACTTGATTAACACCCAGCAGGAGGTCTTGAGTCAAATGGCTGGAGTGGCTACAATACACATCCTAGGGACAAGTACAATTAAACACATACAATATTTGACAATACATAAAACATAAATCTTTTAACATAAAGATAGTAAACCCCCCATCTGAGGTCAATGGAGGCCAAGGGGCCATAGTCTTTAGGTAAAACGTTCGAGGTCCAGACAAGGGCCCAAGTAACGGATAAGATCCGTTACAGAGAGTAATGATTTTGGCATTCTCAAACTACTGGATTTATTAAGGACAGTTATTGTACCATATAGGTTAGGATTTAGGTGCCACTGTCATCCACTGGATTGATTTTTCTTTCCTTGTATCTATGTCCTCTATTTTGGATTGACACATTGGTTGAGTATTTTAGGGGGAATATCTTTTTATTTCTTCAGGGTTTATATTCATAACACATACAATGGTGGTGTTAGTGGTTTATTCTTTTGCTGCCCTTTTATACTAATTAAGATAACCCGAGACATTTATTTTTCCTTAACAATTTCAATTCTACCATCTTTTTTGGGAGGCTGTTCCATTAATCACAGTCTTGAAATAACACAGCATGGTTGTATTCTTTCCACAGGGCTAGCAGTCAGTTATCTCAGGGTTCAACCTTATCAGTCAACACCAACCAAAATGTCAACATCAAATCCGAGCCGATATCCCCTCCCCGAGACAGAGTCGCCCCATCTGGATATACCCCCCAGCAGCAGCATCACCACCAACACCAATCCCGTCCTGAAATGGGCCGATCACCTGTTGATAGCCTAAGCAGCTCCAGCAGTTCATATGATGGCAGTGATCGAGAGGACGTAAGGGGTGATTTCCATTCGCCCGTTGGACTGGGAAGACCCCCCAACAATGAGGACAGAGACAGTCCCTCAATGAAACGCATGCGGATGGATGCCTGGGTGACATAAATCATTCACCCTCCACCTTTGCTTCAAGGAACCCTTGAGCATATCTACAACTTTAACAAGGAAACAGAACCCATCTATATATATATAATATATATATATATATATAAATTATATATGTCACACGTGCACAAGTCCCTCTATTGTGTATGTGCTCTTGTGTCATACACACGTCCATCAGGTACCTGCTGCAAAGACTGGACACAGACCTCTAATTTTCCGCAGCAGTGTGGCACTTAATATGGACTTTTTAAACAACTGTTTTGGAAGAGCAAAATGCGTTAGGCATTGATGTAATCTTATTACAACAACTTTTTCATGCTACAATAGCAAGTGAAGTTTATTTTAGATGGGCGGAGAATCCTTTTTTTTTTTTTTTCAGAAGAGTCTTGTCTGGCAAATACAGTGCTGAAAGACCCCTTTGTCTCACTTCCCAAAATGATAACCCTCTGGTGATAAGGAGAACACAGCTGTATGAGTACCATAGAACTGTCTAATGCATGCTTTGAACATCCCTTTGGCACTCAAAGGGTTAAAGCAATGTAAAAATGAATGCAGGAAACTACGCGTCTTGTGAGCAAAAGGAAAAAGGGCCAGGTCTCAGGCAAACCAAATGCATCATGGGGGAGAAATAAAAATTCCCTTTTTGTTTAAATGCATTCATAAGCTGCTTGAATTCTAGAAAGGCCTGCATCGTATTGCTAGCTTTCAAGGGGTCAGAAACTGAAATTTAATCAATGGACTTTTTTCCCATCTGTGGCTCAGTTGGTTTGCCCTAGAATAACTCCTTTTTTCTTTTGAACATAAGGTCCTAAGAAAGCAATAGTTGTATTATATAGATCCTCTTACAGAGCGAGGATGAGAAGGGCTGAAGCCGTAACACGTATTTTTACACGCGCAACACAAACAAAACCATTTTATCAGGTCACAAATGTTACTGTAGTTTTGATTTCAGAAGTGTGTTTCAGAAAATGGAGGAGAGGGGGGATAGCATGGAATTTTGAAACAAGAAAGGATCTATAAGCCTAGATAAAAGGCGTAAAAAAATTAATATATTAAGTTATAATTGGGATATGTTTGAGTTCCTTTTTACCTTCATACCTTGAAAAATGGATAGAGAATTGATTTTAGCTTGTGTATATTTTATATTATGGAAAAACAATACCCATATGAATTAATGACTATATATAAATATAAAAGTTATATACTTTTGAACACGTTCTGCTATGAATTATTTATATAAACCAAAGCTGTATGTTTGAGCTTTTTTGTAGACAATAGATTTATCCTGTTATTTCCTGATTTTTATAGGTTTTTGCTTTGAGAGTAAAAAAAAAAGAAAAGATAAAATAAAAAATATTGCAACATCTGCAGAAAGAGAAAAAAATAAGCCATGATACACTTCTTATTGTATATGTAAATTAAACTTTGAGCCAAACTCCTTTTTGTGTATATAGTATCGTAACCCCTTTGAGTGCCAGAGAGGTATCCAATGCACTGAGATGCAATGCGTTGGATACTGGGTCTTGCACTCGCGGGGTTAAATATTTCACACAACAGGGTGTAAGTACTGATGTACTGTACATTCACCAAATATATATAATTTTTTTGTGGATTGATGCCAACTTGAACTTATAAAGGCAATATCCTTAAAGTAGAAGAGTATTCAATGTGTAATTGGAATGGTTTTGTCAGATATGCTGTACTCTAATTGGATATTAATTACTAGAATTTGTAGTATAATAAAATATGTATAACAACAAAAGTGGAGTGATTTGGGTCAAACCAACTGCACCTCATGGAACAAGTAAACATTTACAGTGATTTAAAGGAGCAGTAAACTCATTAATGGCGTGTGTGTGTGTGTATATGTGTATATGTATGTATGTATGTGTATATATATATATATATATATATATATATATATATATATATATATATATATATATATATATAAATATATATAATAAATACTAGTTGAAGAGCCCGTTACACGGGCCACAGTGCCACTGCCAGCTGGTCGTGGGACAGTCATGCACAGTAGAGACTGCCCGTGCTGCGGCTGATCGCTGGATGCTCCTTTGGAGCACCCCCTCTGCATCAGCCTTGTCACAGGCAGTCTCTATTGCACATGACTGCGTTGTTACAAACTTTGTAGCGAATTATTGTATAGGATATATATCCTATAACAAAGTCCTAGAATGCGTCGTTCACTGTGTGCGTAACTGCACGTGCACAGTAGGGACTCGCAGAACGGGCTGATCCGGAGCTGAGAGCTCCGGAAGGCTGACAGCCTGTCTGTGCTCCCGGCTCTGGGGCAGCAGCGGAGGCGGCTGGGTGACAGTAACTAGTGTGTATATATATATATGTATGTATATATATGTATGTATATATATATATATATATATATATATGTATGTATGTATGTATGTATGTATGTATGTATGTATGTGTGTGTGTGTGTGTGTGTGTGTGTGTGTGTGTGTGTGTGTGTGTGTGTGTGTGTGTGTGTGTGTGTGTATATATATATATATATATATATATATATATATATACACACACACACACAGTATGAATGTTGCGCGCCATTGCTGGTGGGACAGTGCTACATTTGAGACACACATGCCTAGAAGGGAGGCGAATGCAAAGTAGAGTGAAATCACTGAAGTGGAGAAAGGGAGGAGGGGAAAGGGTAAGAGAGAGGCACTTTAGGAGATGGGGGGGAGATGTAGCGAAGGAAGAGTGAGACAGGCACTTGAGGCGATAGGAGTGAAGATGTAGTGAAGGAAGAGTGAGATGGCACTTGAGGAGATGGGGTGGAGATGTAGTGAAGGAAGAGTGAGACAGGCACTTAAGGGGAGAGGGGTGGAGATGTAGTGAAGGAAGAGAGAGAGGCAGTTGAGGAGATGATGGAGATGCAGCAAAGGGGACAGGATTCCGCCTCCCCTTCGACTAACTCATTGCCTCTTGAGGTGGTGGTGGGGCGCTGCTGAAGCGAGAGGTAAAGAATGGGAGGGCATTCGATGAGGGGGATACAATAAAGCAAAGGTGATGGCGAGCTGACTGAGAACTAGAAACACTTTGATTTTTATATATATAGAAATATGTATAATATATGTGTGTGTGAATGGTGCATGTGTTGCCCATACGATTGGGCACGCCATGCAGTTCGGGGACCAGTGGAACTGCTGCAGCTGTTTTTACAGGAACGAGCATGGGGCGAGCCTGTTCCTGTTAAAATCTCTGCCCCGGATTCTAAGCCTAATGCCAATTTCCCCCAACCTCCTGGGGCGGGCGGTCAGATTTATATTGATATATATTCTGAAGGCCTTCTGGTTTGGGACCTCTCGAGTCAAACTGTGGCTCTCCATAGTGACAGAAGCAGCACCAGTGGTGACCCCCAAATAAAGTGTATGAACTATAATCACTATGAATGAAGCATCACCCGGAGTTGGGAATTTAGGTTACTCAGCAAGAGTATAACAAGTATTTTTATTATTTCAATAAAAAACAGTTTACTGCCCTTTAAATGGGACTGTTAATACTAGATACTAGGGAGGACTCCAGTGCTTTGCAGTGTGCTGGATTTCCTCCCTAGCATTCAGGGGGTCAGAAGCCCCTTTGGGGGTTTTTATCTGTTCCCTATGATACAGCTGGTTTGCCCCCAAATTGCTCCACTTTTCTTGGAACATATGAGGCCTTATCCACAAAAGAAAAGAGAAATGCATTGTGGCGTAAACCAACTATACAACAGGGGAGAAATAAAACTTGTGTAATTGGTGTTTTTAACAACTTGAATGCAAGAGAGGTCTCCAAGTCATGGCTTTGACAATGTGTTGGAGACTTTTTGCATTCAACCCTTTGTGTGCCAGAGGGGTACACAACGCCTAGCTTTGCAATGTATTGCGTACCCCTCTGGCACCCTTGTTACCGTATTAAAAGGCACATTTAGAGACAGGGATATTTGGGAGTTGAATTTTCCCCTGTGATATAGATGATTTGCTCCAGAACTGCGTGTCTTTTCTTGTGTGAATAAGGAGCTTGGTCCATTGTTTTATTGTATTCACCGTGATGTGTTTTATTCTTTCTTCTGTTCTGTACACAGAAAAGTGGCAAAAATGAATGTAGTGCAAGAATATATATACATTTTACTGCTTTCTTTTTTTCCTGGAGATGTAGGGAGAGTAAAGGGACATTTGTAGTTTTCCTTTAAAAAAAAAAAAAAAAAAAAAAAAAAAAAAAAAAAAAAAAAAAAGCCAGGATTTGCTAAAGTCCATGTGTGTAGCAAGAAGATGCTTTTTCATTGTATTCTTCTTATGTCTCCACCACTAGTGCCAGGAGGAATGGAATTTTGGTGATATTGCCCCATAGATATTGGCGCATTCCTCCCTCTATGCACATAAGTCCTTATGTATAAAAGTGGAGTAGTGCAGTTCTGGAGCAAACCTACTGTACTACAGGGGGCACATATAAATTCCCCAAATAGCATTGAGTTAAATGGGACTTTTTAACACCTTGAATTCTAGAGATATCTCCAGTACATTACAATCTATAGATCCTCAGAGCACTTTCTGCTGTTGACTTCAAATGGTAATGTAGTCCTCAAAAGCTGGAGGGCCTCAGCTGGCCCATTCCTGATCTATAATATTATTTACTAGTTTAGTCCAACCATAGGCCCATGGATGGTCAGTGGATTTAAATGCCATAGAGATCTCTAATGCATTACAACTTATAGCTTACAGCCAGTATATGTTAATGTTCCTTCTAAGGTGAGCAGTAGTGGCCGACACACCACTAAAATAGTTAAAGGGATAGTAATGCTTAAAATGTAAAAAAAAAAAAAAAAAATGTTGTAGGGTTTATCCCCCTGAGTAAGACAAGGGTACTCCCACTGCTCAAAGTTGAATTTTTTAGGTGCAATATCACAGTGGCCTGAAATTGTATACCATAGGATGGTGTAGCAACAGCGCCACTGTACAATTTCAGGCCACTGTGATATTGCACCTATTGCAACTTTGAAAATTAATAACTTTTGAATGAAACACCTTTCAGCAGTGGGAGTGCCCTTGTTTTACTCAGGGGGATCAACTCTACAACATATTTTTTTTACATTTTAAGTATTACTATCCCTTTAAATGAGCAATTAAAACTGGTTAGAGCTTCATGGTGCAACTGCAGTTCCACTGCCGCTCTGCCAAAGCACCTCTCTGTAATTCTTTAAGAGCTGGGTTGCTCACCTTAGAAGGAACATGGCCTGAGGCCCTCCACCTGCTGAGGACTAAAATTCCCAGTCTACATGGGGTAGACCTCAAGTGAACCACACCATGTCTATAATATTGATTACTAGTCTAATCCAACTCTGGCCCACAGATATGTGCTTGTTTCTGGCAATATCAGCAACTATATGTTCCTGCACTTCAGTAGACTTTAGATGTCTTGGACCTTAATAAAGGGTCAGTTTAGGAAGGAATCCACTGGTCCCTTGTTTCAAAATATATGAGAAACACTGTACTAGTCTATTTTTTCTTTAGCACTGAAATTACAAAGCACACTTATTTCTTTTAATTACATTAAATGAAATCTGTATGCTGACAAAATCTGCTTTGGTATCAGAATACATGAGAATTCTGGGTCTCTTTGAGAGGGATGGATTTTCCAGATAGATTACTTCCTTGTTAACCCCTCTCACTCACTGTCTTCTCCCTGCCCCATTCTGCCTCTTTTCACAACAAACACTGACCTTTTCTCAGTGCAATCCCACAACCTGCCATTATTCCTCGCACATACTATGATGCAAATTGTCATTTGGATACTCCCATCCCTAACTCCAGTTGTTACTCCAGGGGCTGTGGATACCAAGGTTCCCAGATATGCCTGTCACCTAATCAGTGGGAGGCAAGGGAGGGGTCATCAGAGTCCCAACATCTCATTTTAAAAAAACGTCTTGAAAACGTCACAAATCAATGTGAACTTGCTAGCATCCAAGGGGTTAAAGGGAGAAATTGTAGATACCACCACTGAACACTATTTCTGTCATTCTTCATAGAAACATAGAATTTGACGGCAGATAACCATTCGGCCCATCTTGTTTGCCCATTTTCCTGCCGTAAAAAACTCAAACCTTATTTGGTTAATGGTCTTGTCTTATGTTCAGGACAGCCTTATGCCTGTCCCATGCATGCTTAAATAACACTGAATAAAATGCCTCCAATATTACTTCAGTTACTGCAGCACTACTAACACCTCCTAATAAACCCAGGTTATCTTAATCTAGGCAGAAAAACCTATCTGCTGCTTTAATTAAATTCCATATTCATATTCCGTTGGTACTGGATGTGTGCATGGAGGAAGACATGATTCTCTGTTGCAAAACTCCTGTATAAAAACACCTCATCAGAGAGCAAATACAAATTAAAACCATGGCTGGGAATAACTGCTGGTCCGCGGACCCCTACAGAGATAAGTCTTTCAGATAAACCAATTAAGTCCACTTTTTATTATGTAACCTGTAAAATAATGCATTCCATTAGTTTCTTGTTAAAGAAGCAGTAAATTCTAACAAACTTATGTTAATCCAAAGGGGATGTTGCACTGATTAACACCATGTTCTGGTCACATAACGTTAACGCTTGCGGAGTCTCTCACCTGATCACTTGCTGTTAACTGCAGGGTTGGGTGAAGTCTTACTCCAGCTTGATTGGCAACTAGTAATAGTATGTGGTCTGAGGAGGGACAACATTGCTCCCTACTCCCAGTATTATTTCACACAGACAAAATGTGCTGTTTGTGCACTGAAAGTTAGAATATTGGGTTTGAGCAGCAAGCAAATTATTTTCCTACTTCCAGACCCCATATTACTGTTGTTAATGTCTAACATTTAAGGGGTTCAAAGCTCCTTTTAAGTCTGAGGGAGAATTTTGGAAATGTTATTTCTTCACTATGTTACCGTTGGATTGATATAAAATTACTACAGTTTTCTTTTCGACATGGGCCCCTTGAAGTTTCTTAACCCCTTTTTGACCAGTGACGTGTCAGGACTGTGACAGGTAAATGTGCCTAAGCACTAGCGGGGTCTGAAATTGACCGATCCAAGACCATAGATGTCTCTCTCAGGCACCCATTCGAGAGCACCAGTGCACATCATCATACAACTTCAAAGTGGTCCTTAAGGGAAGTTCACTTCTCTGCAAGAATATATATATACTTTTTTTCATAATTAACTATTACTGCTCCTTTAACCCCCTCTGGTCCTCCTGGGGGTCGAGCATCCAGTTGCTTTGTGAGCCCCACATGCATCTAATAATTCTAAGATTACGTTTCTCAAGAATGTTGCAGCACTGACCCCCCCCCCCCCCCCCCCCCCAACCACCCTATTAAAATAAATAAAAATCCTGCTCATATAGTTCAGGGGTAGGACATGAAAGTCCTGGAGTGCCACTAAGAGTGTATTTTCACCATATCCCTATTTGAATACAGGTGGATCAATTAACTTGACTGAGCCACTAAATAATGAACCTGTACTTAAGCAGAGTTATGCTGAAAACACGCACTGTTACTGGTACTTGACAACTGTGACCAGTTTCTCTCGTGAGATATATTATAACATGGTTGGTGAGTTCATTTCTTTTGCACTAATCAAAAACATTCATACAGCGATCGTCATTAGAAAATTATTTTTTTATGATATTTGTTTCCTTTTAGCAGAACCTTACCCTAATTTAAGGCTGGGTAACCAGCTGCTGTTGGTCTACAGTTCCCATCATCCTCAGGATCAGAGCTGAAGTGTAACAAACAGCTGAAGGAATGCAGATATCCCTCTCCTGCTATAATTATTAGTTAAGGTCATCATTTATTTAAACACATTTCAGCACTCTTCTATGTCCCTGCCTACAAGTAATCGCATTTGTAATTCTTACTTTCCACATGCGGCAGTTGTAACTAAATTCTCATTCTGTTGCCTGAACAGACTGTTCCTTTGACCAGATACATTGGTGGAGTTTCGCTCTGAGTTGAGATTTTCCAGACCTCAGTACTCTCATGCTGTAGGAGAGGTAATTGGTTTCAGCTAGTTAAGATAATGTGCTGCAGAAGGTCACTTTATTCCTTTTTGCCAGTTTACTGTGCATGATGCAATTTGAAATCCTCCAGTGGTTTGAAAGAAAACACATAGGGCCTCATGCACAAGCAAACCATTAGCAATTCTGTAGTGTACCAATGGCACCACAAGAGGACACATAAAGATTCCCAGAATTCCTGCTAAATTGCTTCATAAAGCATTGGAGACTTCGCTGGCATTCCAGTGGTTAACCCTTTGAGTGCTTTGCAATACGTTGTGTACCCCTCTGGCGCTCAGAGGGTTAAAAACCCATTTAAATCAGTGTGAATGTTTAATCCCGTACATATGGTGTGGTTGGCTTGTTTCAGAACTGCTCATCGCTTCTTTGTGCATAAGGACTTATATCTACAGATGGGTTGGGGAGCTTGGGGCTTTACTTTTGTTGTTACACTAAAACTACCATCATCCTCAGCCAGCAGATGAAGGATTTAGCAAGTTCCCAGTTCCCCACCCCTGATCTAAGAGTGTATACGTGAATGCCCTCCTCTTAGTTATTGTGAGTGTATATACTCCCAATTTGCTGTTTATTATCTTGTGTGCCTTAAGAAAATGGCTATGCTGACTGTATTGTAGAGTCCTATGCAGATTTTCCCTTTTTAAATGTATAGTTAACTGTTCTTATGGCCACTCGCAATGAAATGCAAAGTCTTTTAACAGGCTGCTTTCCTATTTCAAGCAGCAAAACAATGATCATGAGATTACATTGGCTGGGAAACAATCTTCATTTGTTTGTGTGTACATTTGTCTTATTCTTTGTGTTGCTCATGAAACTGATACATGCAGTCTTTTGCTAAACCATACATGTCCGCATTTCCTAACCTGGGACAGTCTGATCATATCTGAAAGACAAATGATGATGAAATAATCTGACACGTTCTATTTTGGGATAATTTGAGCTTTTCTAACCCTTTAAGAAGAAGAGGAGTGTGTAAACCATTGCTTCACAATGTGTTACATGCCTTTTCCTTAAAGGGTTAGATGAAACATTTTGGAATGTCTCAGAACACCTTTAGCAAGGTGATAACACCGAAATGTTGAGAATCTACATCAGCCAGTGAAATCCGCAAAGCAATGTGTGGCACGCCCATTTGGGACTAGAGTGACCACGTGGCCCAGATTTTAACCCTTTGAGTGCCAGAGGGGTATTGCTTTGCAATGCGTTGCGTACCCCTCTGGCACTCAAAGGGTTAAATGTGCACCCCTTGTCCTGGGAAGTGCCCTTCCGGGACAATACAAAGTCCCAGAATGAAGACTCCAGAGCACAGAATTCTAAACACCAGAAGGACAACTGCCCATCGCCTACTGAGCTCCAAACAATAAAGAGAGAAGTGAGCCTTGATCCTGACATCTGTCGGGCGCTGCTGTGTAATTTTATTGTAGTTTTATGATAGTTGGATGCTTTGGGCTTGATGTTCTTGTAGCCCGCTACAGTCATCACTATCCGTCACAACAGTCAATGGCCAGTTCTTCCTCCAGTGTTTACAACTCTGTGGTGTGCCTGAATGACAGAAATGAAATGTGGTCATCCTATCTGGCACTCAGATGGTTAAAGCAGTGCTTCTCAGTGTTAGTCCTCTTGAGAAACACCAACTGAAATCCCTGCTTAATAACAGGTGAGTAATTGGTGGCTCAGTCATTGTGACTGAGCTGACTGCTTAATTAGGGATATTCTGAAAACTTGTCCTGTTGGGTGTGTCCCAAAGACTAGAACTGAGAATCACTGATTTTAAGGCTGCCTGCCACAAGCTAAAGAAGTGCCCTTGTACAGCAAAGCAACTGCACTATGGGGGGGTTGATTTAAAAGGTGCTTTTAGGTCCTTGGATGTTAGAGGTCTCACAGTGCATTTGAGACCTCTCCAGCATTTGAGCGGTTAAAAGCCCATTTAAATCAGTGGTAGTCTAAGGAATGTTTGTTTGTCCCCTTTGGTGCAGTTGCTCATGTTTAGCTTCCATAGCAAGGCCCAGAATTGTAGCTCCGTCCGGCTTGGGTGTGAACATGTAAAAGTACTGGATTATGTGAGACTGATGTACTAAGAGAAATCTGGGCAATTGTGGGGCAGATCAACAGCGCCAATGCAAACATAAAAATTCTCAAAGTTCACATTTATTTAAAAATGCTAGAGACGTCACCAACATATTTCTCTGCAGGATCACGGCATCCGCGTGAAAAGCCGATCTACTGATTGAGAATTAATTATATGGGGTCTAGTTTACTTAAAGGGTTAAAGGAGAGCTTACATCTCCTAATCATATCATCCAAATTAACTTGCTTTGGACAAATTCCTAATGGCCCCTATGAATTTTGCCCTTTCTCCAAGCGATAACATCGAGCAGTCCTAATGGCATGTCCATGCAGGCAAATTCATAGGGGCCATTACAATTACAATATTATGACAATAGAAGGATGAGTGGGGAGTTATTATTAGGTTTCGTTAATTCTATATAAGGTCTACATGGCTAGGGAAAATATGCATACTAAAAAGGCTAAAACTGCTCTGGTCCTTGGTGTAACAAGCAAAAAAAGACAGTGTCACTAAAGGGTTAAATAGCATTATTAAAATATATTGGATATAAAGTATGCGACTGTAAAACACAAGTAAATTTGTTTAAAATTTTCAGTCCTTTTTTTTGATATTTTTATGCACTGAGCTGCAATGTGTTGAGACCTCTATGGCATCCAAAGTGTTAACACCGTGAAGAACAGAGAGGTGTACAGGGGTTCTCCGGCTCTGTGGTCCACAAGGGTTATAAAAAACACAAGATGTGCATCGTCTTGCTCATGACTGTCCTATTATTGGCTGGTGGGGACAGTATGTTTTCTGTGCAGCCAATCAAAGGGAAGCCAATAAATTATATTTCAGATCACTTCTAAAAATGAATGCACTTTTTATGGAACAAGTTTTTTACATGCACAATTATATATTAACATACATTTTACCTCTAGACATTACTTCTTATTTTAAAACCAATATTTTGTTTCCCGATCTAGCGAAGCTACCTTTGCATTTAGCAAATGGTTACTGAATATATCCCCATGTTGAACAAGTAATGTTTTTCTTATTGGCTTCAAAATATGAAAAACCTTAGTTTCCATATACAATTTTTTAACCCCTTGAGTACCACAGAGCAATGCATTGCGTAGCTCTCTGGCATTCAAAGGGTTAAGGAATTATACACTCCAAATGTTGAATAAATTTAAAAATGACATTTACTTCCCCAAATTTGAAAATATCAAAAAGTATTTTGTAACAAAATAACAATGTAACATTTTCTCCTCTGTTTTATGTACTTTGCTGGAAAAAGTGTGGCCCTATGTTAAAAAGAAGTAAAAGGCAACCAGCTTCATCCAAAGTGCCCCTAAAGGTCGCATATTGTAATTAGCGTTTTTAAGAAAGAGTTGAAAAGGTAACTTAACCCTCTTGTATGCCAGAGAGGTCTAGAATGAATTGTAGTTGGTTGGATTCCTCTGTAGAGCCCAAGGGGTTAAGGTGAAAGTGTAAAGGGGGTGAGGCAAAATAAATATGGGTAATGATAAGAAGTGTCTGATGACCCTACCTGGGAACTCTCCCGATCTGCCCCGGAGACTCTGGTTTTCAGAGTAAATTACTGGGTCTCCGGAAACAGAGGCTGATTCTTCAGCATGGGGAGTTTCTTCTACTCCCCACCATGCTCCTCCCACTTCCCTCTCACTTCGCTCCTCCTTCCCACCTGGTTCCTCCCACTTCCCACCCACTTCTTCTCCTTCCCACCCTATTCCTCCTACTTACCACCCACTTCTTCACCTTCCCACCCTGTTCCTTCCACTTCTCTCTCACTTCTCCTCCTTCCCACACTGTTCCTCCCACTTCTTCTCCTTCCCACCTTGTTCCTCCCCCTTCCCACCCACTTCTTCTCCTTCCCACCCTGTTCCTTCTGACCCACTATGACACAATTATGTCTAACCCCGTCCACCCAGTTAAGCACTGCTCCTTATAGGATGCAAATCATGTAATTGACATCATATTGATGGCAGCACATGAGCCCTCTCTGTAGGCTTAATATAAGCTAGTTCCCAGGTAGGTGATAAGACCGAGGGAAAATATCTTCTCTTCCCACTTCTAGAAACAGATTGGGGATGACGGTCTCATGTGGACCACCAGTTTTCAGAAGAAAGTGGAGTCATTGTGGGCAAAAAAAACACACTCCATCAGGGACAAATACAAATTCACCTTGATTTGAATGTGATTTCTAGAGCTGGATTCAAATGCAGGAGATGCGTTACCTCCAGTTTTTTCAAAAAATCCTCCTATTGAAGTCTATGGGAAAACCTGTACATAAAAGTAGAGAGAAAATTAGCACCTGCATTTGAATCTAGCCCCTAATGTCTTAAATGATAAAGAAGTCAAACAATGCTTTTGAGACCTTTCTAGCATTCATTGGATTAACCCATTGCACTGTATTGGACACCATTTCAAATTGTTAAAATCCACATTTAAATAAATGGGAATCAAAAATTTGTATTTGCGTTCTCTGGTGCTGTTGGTTTGCATGAAAATGACTCTATGCTAGAGGCCTTAGAAGGAAAAGCAGGAGATGTGAGACTGAGCCAACCAATCCATTTAGATCACAGCTTGCTATTTTATATCTTCTTGTACAGTCTCGCATTGTTCCATTATCACATCTTTCTCCCCTGAGAGTGCAGAGATCTACCTGGGTAATAATTGCCATTAAATTGGATGTGTCCCCTATGGACAACCTCGTTTAATCAGTTATGCTAAATATCAAATAATACGAAAACTGTATTAATTTTTTTATTTAAAGTTTTGATTTTGTCTAAATTTAACTTACAAAGTCTGGGCTGCAGCTACTTCCACATACACTGCAGCCCGACGCTCTGCCTCTGGTCTCCTCCCTCCTCCAATGACAGAGGCTTCTGTCTGTAAGCAGGAGCGGTCTCATTGGCAGAGATCGATATCTAGCCAATGAGATCGCTCCAACTTTCCAGACAGAAGCCTCCGTCATCAGAGGAGGGAGGAGAGGAGGCAGAGCGTCGGGCTGTGGTTACAGAGCAGGTAACAGCAGTCAACTGCAGTGTATGCGGAATTAGCTGGGTGACAGACTTTGTAAGTTAAATTTAGACAAAACCAAAACTTTAAATAAAAAATTAATACTGTTTTCCTATTATTTGATATATAGCTTGACTGTTTAAGCAATGTTGTCCATAGGTGACACATCCACTTTAACTCCTAATTGCACAAGACCTTTATTTTTTCCTGTTCTGTCCAGTATGACACCCTATGAATACTAGTGCATGACAGTGCAGTTCTAGGGTAAACCAGCTGCACCCTAAGGGACACATTCAATGCTAGAGAGCTCACCAACACATTGCAAAAGCAATGCAATGATGACCTATCTAGTCTTCATGGGTTTAAAAGTTCTATTTAAGTCAATCAGAAGTTTAGCTTCCATGTCTGTTGTTGGGGAAAACCGCTGTTGGCAAACATCCTTGAACTCATGCCACAGTAGTACTAAGAAAAGCTGGAGTGGAAACAGAGGAGTAACAAGAACCCTCTGGGCCCTAGTGCAAGAAGTGCCATGGGCCCCCCCAACCATATTGGCCCCCGGGCCCTCCACAATGCCCCCATCTCCTACCTTCCAGGAGAGACAGATTGATGGATTGAGCTCCCGCGCGGTCCTCTTCTGTAATGCAGAGTGTTGGGAGATGTCATCTCCCAGAGTTCTACATTACTAGAGCGCCGGAGGGAAATTGCGGGAGCCAGGCGGAGGGGTCGCAGGGAGTGGTTGGGCCCATGGATTGACGGGCCCGGTCGCGGGTGCGACCCCTATAGTTACACCACTGAGTGGGAGTGTGCAGAAGATCTGTGTCACAATGTGGGCAGGGTTTAATCGGGATGTGTGGGAGAGCTCCCTGGTATGCCAGATGGCCGTAGATGGGGATACGTCTGATTCTTTGTAACAGTTCATGGAACCCAGATGTTTTGGGTAGAATTCACTTTATATTTACTCATCAAGTACTTAACCCTTTGAGTGCCAGCGGGGTACAGATCACATTGCTCTGCAATGCGTTCTGTACCCTTCTGGCACTCAAAGGGTTAAAGGGATAGTAATATTTCATAATAAAAGCAGCTCTAATTAATCTTCATAGTATTCGGGCCTTGGAGAGTGTTTCAATTCTGTCAGAGTTGGAGTTCAAGAGTAATTGAATGATAAAGTCTCCCCCTCCCACCCCTTCTACTGATGTAACACTGTTCAGCTTAGAGCAGCAGGGAGTGTCCAGGTAGATTGCAGAGAGGGACAATATTCAATTAAGATAAGGGAAAAAGCTGGAAAACCTGTCAAGTAGGGGCAGGGATTTCATTGTTCTCACAGTAAGAATTTTGACCCTTGATGTGAGCTGTCTGGTCTATGGACTGGATTTCACATCTGAGGAGTGGTGGCTTACACTAGGTAAAAGGGGCGGGAGGGGGAAACTTTTATCATTCAATTACTCTTGAACTACAGCGCTCACAGTAATGAAATAACACTCTCTATGTCTCAAATACTATGAAGATTAATTGGGGCTGCTGTTCTTGTGAAACATTATTATCACCAATTTCAACATACTCCAAATATGCACACAAAATGTACACTATAAACATGGAGCAACATGGATATTAGGTCTTCAACTCATTGCTTAAAATGAACTAATCTCAAGGTGCTGTGAATGGCAGGAAATGGGTTAAACAGCAAATTATATACCAGAATATTGATTGGATATCTAACCATGCAAACATTGCTTGCAAGGACTGGCATTTAAAATGAATATCTAGAAACATTTGGTTTTGTAGTTAGTCACTGCTATTTGCAGAATATAAACTAGTTGGCGACAGAAGCTGGACTTTGTCGCAGCCGCTGAAAAAGGGTCCAGTAGGCATAGGAGAACTGAAGTAAATCTGGGGTAAACCAAATGAACCACAGGGGAAATAAATATAAATTCTCACAGAGTTAAATACGGCTATTAATCTCCTTGAAAAATACAGATCTACAATGTATTGCTCTACAATCCAGAGGTAACCTCCCTAGCGTTCAGATAGTTGAAATACCCATGTAAATCAGTGGCCATTTGGGGAATGTGTATGTCCCTGGCACAGCTGGTTTGCCTACAATTACTCCAGTTTTCTCTTCAGCAAAGGTCTCCTCATTGCTCTACAATGAGTCGGACACCCCTCTGGCACTCAAAGGGTTAAGTGAGAAGGGGGAAATTTAACAAATTTAAGTAGAATTTCTCCTTAGATATGTGTTTTTAATCTATATTCTCATGGATTATCTTGTGACTTTTTGTTGAATGGTTAAGAAAATACTAGAGATTGTAAAATGTTTGTATCCTGCATTCACAGACGTAAATATAATGGCTTTTACTGTGCTCGCCATCCTGGATTGTGTCATCTTTCAAATACATTTTATATTAAATTTTATGATTGAATGTAGATGTCACAGGCAGGGGCTTGGTTTTTAAATGTGTGCTGGCAGCACCCCCAAGGCTGGCAATGGGTGTAGATAGACATGCTGGTGCTCTGGCCCCCCACATATGTAATTGCAGCCATTGCCACAGGGGTTTTTTGCCCCAAATATCTACAGAGGCGGGAAATGCAATGTACATGCCTGGGAACTCTTCAGATCTGCCCCGGAGACTCTGATTTTTAGTGTTGATTACTGGGTCTCCAGGTACAGAGGCTGATCCTCCAGTGGTGGTGAGTTTCCTGAAAACTGCCACTTCTTCTCCTCTCACTTCCTGGCAAGAGGATGTTGTTCCCAAGTCACAGCTATGTAGAAGAAACCCACAGACCTTTGTCAAAGCATTCTGTGCAGGGACTTGCTCAGATTCACACATACCTCTTCCTTTCCATGCCAACTCTTCAACTTCCATTCCTTCTGTGTGTCCGCTCATGGTCCCCTCCCTCTCATTAGTTCTCCTCCCCCTCTTCTGTTTATGGCTCCCTTGCTCTGCCCATTCCCCTGTTCATGGTTCCCTCTGTGTTCACCAATCCTTGTTCTCCCGTTCACTGGCTATCTCTTACTTATCTACCTTGTGACCTGCTCCTGTGCTGTGGATCTTTTGTTAATAACCCTTTGAGTGCCTGAGGGGTGAGAAATGCATTACAGAGCAATGGCACTCAAAAGGTTAAGTGGTTCACATTTCCCAGAGGGATGAGGCTTCCCCGGTATCTGTGCAGGTTGTGGAGGTAAGTGGGGCTCTGTTACATACAACAGCCAGATAGCTCCTTACTCTGTATCACTGGTAAATAGTCCCATTTGGTTGGACACACAGTAATGAGCTCTCTGGCTGCTATCTAAGCTCCAGTGCTGATACCTGGGAAGCATTGTTTCTTCAGGAAGTGTGAGTGCCATAGGGGTAAGCATTGCTCTGCAATGTGTTGCTTATCCTTCTGGCCTTCAAAGTGTTATTTGCCAGCATCTGAATCCACAGCACAAGAACAGGACATAATGACTATAAGTAGTGCTACCCAGTTATCCCATCTATTATGCCTCTCCCATGTCTCCCCTCCCATGTTTGGCTCCTTTTTCCCTCCTCCATGTCTTCCCCTCTCTCATACCTGGGGCAGAGGTTGATTCCCCAGTAATACTGTTCACTATCTGACATTTCTGCCCATTTCAAGGCCCACCTTTCCTTCTCCCCAATAATGCCTACACCAATTAAGCCCTGCCTACATTTTGCAGTAAAAAACATTTGGACATTCCCACCACACATTTCCAGTTATGTTTTATCCTGGGAGACTTCTTGTCCAAAACCCCTCTCCTCTATGTCTCCACCTCATCCATGTCTCTCATTTCTCCTCTCCATGTCACTCACTCCCTGATGTCTCCAACCCCTTCCTTCATGCTTCTCTGACTCCATTTATCTCACTTCTTACCCCTCAAAATACCTCTCACCAGGCTCCCCATGTCTCTCATCCACTCCTCCATGTCTCTTACCAACCCCCTCCATGTCACTTAGCTACTTTTCCATGTGTCTTGCCCCCCTCCTGTGTTTCTCACCCATTCCCTCTATGTTGCTCCTCCATATCTCACCCCTCACCTTCTATATCTCATTCCTTCCTTCTGCTCTCTTGTCTCCTCCATCTTACTCACTCCATACCCATATCTCTCATACTCACCCCTCCTCTTTGTCTCTCACATACCTCTTCACGTATGTCTCTCCCCCATCTCTCAACCTTCAATGATGTCACTCTCAACACCCTTTACTGTATGGATGTTGAAGAGGTCATAGTGCATGTGTTGAAGAGGTGAAGGCTGTGTGTGTGTATGTTGAGGTTGTGTGCATATATTGTATATGGTGCATGTGTATGTTGAGGAGGAGAGGTGTGCATGTGTTGGAAGGAAGGTGTGCTCCTGTGTGTTGGCGAGGTGTGTATATATGATGAGGTGTGTGATCTTTGAGTTATAGACACTGAGGAGGAAGATGTGTATATGTTAAGAAGGGAGGTGCTGTTGGTGTTTTTTCCATTCGCCTGACAAGACAGGTGAAGATGGAGTGGAGGTTGCTTCATCCTCAACACATGCAAACCACCTCAGCGCAGACACACACACACGCTGTGTGCAGCTGGGGTAAAGGCAAGTGGTTGTTAAGACTTAAAAAAAAAAAAAAAAAAAAATGCACACACAGCATCCTCGTGTGACCAAAATTTTCTGTCTCTTACACACACACACACACACACACACACACACACACACACACACACACACACACACACACACACACACACACACACACACACACACACACACACACATAGTGTGCCTCTCCCAGTGGTGAAAGAACTCCACTCACACACCCCCACCCCACGCACACACATACTCCACACCACACTCCTATTCATCCCCCTCGCACATTCCACTAACTCACTTTTCCCACATTCCCATACTCCACTCATACCCACACTCATACAAACTCACATTCCTCACTTAGACCTCACTTACACACTCCACTCACATATATATATTTCTCTGTAGTCAAATATAGGTAACTGGTAACTTTGAGTAGGCGATTCGCCCCTTTAATTAGGCAGGAAGAATGCTAGAAGTGAATGCTGGGTGGAGCCTACGTCCTCTCTTTAGCTGCAGCTAGCCAATCCCCTCCAGTAAGATTTGTTCCTTGGTGAAGATACAGGCAATAGAGTTCTGCTATAGTTTAGCTATCTTTTTTTGTTTTCTGTTGGATATGGAATACCACCATTAGGCGGATTACCATTACTGACAATTCCCAATTCCAGGTGCTTTGGTGGACCTTGAGCCCTGGGGGGGAATCTTGAATTACAAGTTCTTTCCTCAGGAGTTGCCCACTGAGGCTTCTTCTTGATGTATGGTAATCTGAAGACAGAAGACCTGCTGAAAAGGTAAGCAACCCTTTGAGTGCTGAGGTCCACATGTCCCACGCTTCCCCTCTGCAAGGGGTCTCCTTTGGAGTTCTTAACACATACTCTGGCACTCACTGGGTTTATCTGTATGTCTGTTGGGTGTTATGGAGCAAGTTTCTGTGGTAACTTAACCCTTTGGTTGCTAGTTAGCATCTTTTTGGGGGTTGTTGGCACTTTTCCCTACTGGGTTCAGTGTTTATTGGGTCTGGTGACATGTACTAGTTTTCTTATGATGTATTTTACTTCATGATAAAACTTTGCAAATTTTGAGTTCCATGCCTTTAAGGCATGCTTTACTGCATAGACGCCATGCTCTATTCACCTCTATGGACGTTACAGTTTGGGACATATCTCTGCAACCTCTCAGCGTAGCAACTTCAGAGATGGCTCAATTTGTTTGTCTGCCCTTGCTCTACTATCTGGTCAATGTTTTGTGTGTTGTGGGGCTCAGGGGGCTTCGGGCACTGTTGGAGTACTCTTACAGGGGAAAACAACATTTCCCATGAGAGCTTGCTTTGTGCGCTCCTCTGATTGGCTCCCTTCACAGCAGCCATTTTGTACCTTCCCTTCATGAGTATCCTACACAGGGCTTGGACTCTCCTTCTCTACTCAGCAGATTAACCCTTCACCTGCCAGATAAGTGCATTTTAGCAGTTTCTGGGGTGAAAATTTAATCATACACACTGTATTTGGGTGATTCCTTATACTTTAAAGTTTTGACATTGTGAGAATGTCTACTCCGTTGGGGCTAGACCTAAGACTAAGGATACTGCAATGTCTGTGTTCCCCATTGCACACTGCTCCTCATTGCATTCAGGGTTACCTAGAAAATACTCAGGTCATTTATGCTCAGCATGCACTGTTGCCCCTGTGTGTCTTCCCCAGGGACCTCCAGTCATGCACTAGAGCCAATATGGATGCAAGAGTTTAAGGCTACTACCAGAGACCTTAGGTCTACCTTACAACTCCTCCCATCCCAATTACAGGGGGTCTTCCAGTCTTGGCAGCCCCCTACCCTATCAGATCTTCCCTACCAAAACAGTAGGGAGTACCTGACGTATCAGATTCCTCTGAGGAGGAACTGTTGGTGGATTCTGATGAAGGGGAATGTTCCTCAGTGGTTTCCTCACAATTTTTTGAGGACCCCTTTGAGGCTGATCCGGATCCCTCAGCTGAGGGCCTGATCAGGGCTGTGTTGAATACCCTTAACATCCCCTTGGTGCAAGAGGTTCCTTTAGACCACTTTGATGTGTTTCAGGAGCCTAAGAGGCCGTACACTTGTTTTCCACCCAACCCCACTCTTGACTGGCTAGTGTCTGATGAGTGGAAGTGTCCTAACAAAAAGCCTTCTGTAAGGAAGTTTGCTAAGCAATAACCATTCTCGAAAGCAGCGTTAGCTCAGTGGGTTCATCCACCTAAGGTGGCCGTCCCTGTTTCTAGACTCTAAGTCCACCACTTTGCCTGTCGCTGACCCTTCTGCCCTTAAAGATTGGACTGACAAAAAGCTTGAGACTTCCCTCAAGATCATCTTTGCTACTGCTGGTACCTCCCTACGCCCTGCGTTTGCTGCTGCTTGGGTGAACAGGGCCATTGCTGTCTAGACTGAATAGCTCACCGTGGCTGTCCTTCAGGAAGCTCCTACTGCTGAGATGTTAAGGCTCCTTGCTAACATCTCTGAGGCTCAGCACTATGTTTCTGCTGCCATGTTTGATACCATCCTTTTGGTGAGCAGTGTCTCCACTATGTCTTTGGTTTCTAGATCTGGTTGCAGACACTGCTTCTAAGAAGGCCTTGCTCTCGTTGCCTTTTCAAGGCACATCTCTTTTTGGACCAGAACTTAAGGACCTCATTAGTGAGGCCTTTGGGGGCAAGAGTACCCTCCTGCCCATGGTCCCTAGGAAGAAGACTCCTACTAATCGTAATCATTTCTTTCATTCCTTCCAGGCTGAGACGTGCCCGGCGAACCAGGTGGCTCCCCAGGTTCTGAATCCCTCCTCCAAGCCCAAACAGCAATGGAGGCCCAAGTCCTCTGCTAAGCCCAAGGCTTCCAAGCCTTCTTCGGCATGACCCGCTGAACCCCGGTCCCCACACTTCCTCAGTGTCTGGACAGACACCATGGTGGATCTGTGGGTTTTGCAGGTGGTGTCAGAGGGGTACAGGATTCCTTTCACCTCTCTTCCTCCTTTCAGGTTCTTTTCTACTCACACTCCTCGGGCTGTAGAAAAACACCATCTGTTCAACGGTGCCATACAGACCCTTTTGGACAAGGAGGTTCTGGAACTGGTCCAGGTACAGGACATGGGTTTGAGATTTTACTCAAACCTATTTGTGGTTTCCAAGAAGGATGGTGGCTGTCGTCCAATTTTGGACCTAAAGGATCTCAATTCCTTTGTGGTAAAGACTCACTATCACCAGGAGTCCCTACGGTCGGTGATCGCTGTCATGTCTCCTGGGGAATTCCTTGCTTCTCTGGATCTTCATGACGCATATCTGCATATTGCCATTCATCCAGAGAGCTGGAAATACCTCAGGGTTAGCTGCATGGACAAATGCATGTGTATATAATTTTTTTTTTTTTTTTTTTTACCCTTTGAGTGCCAGAGAGGTCTCCAACTGTTTCAATGCAATGGATAACACTGTGGCTCTGAAAGGGTTAAATTGTATTAAGAGCAGACCTTGTGTTAGGGCACTGATCTTCAACCAATCAGCATTTTCCAGCCATGCTCCCTGAAAGCAAACCAGAAACATCTATGTATAGATGTTGAGGAAACTCTGTGTATTTGTTTTTGATGCCTAAGAACCACCTGATGTGGCATATAGTGTGTGTGTGAGTGTGAGTGTGTGTTGAGGTAGTTTCTGTACATGTGTTGAGGATGGCGCAGACTCCACTCCAATTGTCTTTTATGAAGAAAACTGTTGAATAACTAATATAGAAGGTGATACAGCCTGTTCCAACTTCACAATCAGAGTAGTACTGACACATCCTCCATTCTTTTATCATAGCAAAGGCCTCAGACAGTTTCAGAACTATCCTGAAGGTTGTAAACGGGCTCATATGACTAAAAGAGGATTTTAGTGAACTTAGTTAAACATAAGGGTTAAGTGCAGAATACACTGTTTGGGAGAGGTGAACATAAGTAAATTATAAGAGACTTGTGTATGTCAGTGCCTTCTAGCTTGTTGAAGCCTAATTGATAAGGTATAATTTTAAACAAGACTTCAAGAGAAGTGCAGTAGCATAGGCTAGGAGGCAGCTCATGCCACAGATAAGGAGCAATGAGGGCTGTAGATGCAAAAGGAGCTGAGAGAAGAATATCACTGGCTGATTGTAGGTGGTGGGATGGGATATAGGGGGAGATCAGAGTAGAAGGGTGAGAGTCACTAAGTGGTGATAAAGTGAAGATAACTTCTCCCGTGATATCACGTCTCCAGTTCCTATGTTATTCTGTGGAGGCTATGCACTAAGATTTCTTCACTTTATCACTGCTTAATGAAGTAGGAAGGGGTAGAGGAAAGAAGGGTCTTGAATGAGAGAAGCAGTATTTATAGGATATGCAGAGGTTGATGGGCAGCCATTGGAGTAAATGGAGGAGAAGGGGGGCATGGACAAACCCAGGTGACAATAAGGTAAGTCATGCTGCAGCATCCCATATGGAGTTGGGAGGCAGGAAGACCAAAGAGAAGGTTACAGGAGTCCGTGCGGCATGGGATGACTGCTTGTGAAAGAATTTTAGCTGTGGAGGAACAGAGGAAGGGACAGATTTTGCTATGTTGCACATGAGAAAGCGGCATGGTTTGGCAATAGCATTAATAGGAGGAGGGAATGAGAGGGCAGATTCAGTTATCAACCCTAAGCATTGTGCTTTTGATATAGGATTTATGGTAGTGCCATTTACTGTGATCTGGAAGGCAAAATTAGGAGTAGCTTAGTTTTTGCACATGAGAGATTGAGGTGTCTATGAGCCATCTAGTCTGAGATGGCCCAGAGGCAATCTGGTACTTTAGACTAAATATAAGGAGTAATTTGAGGTGCAGATAAGTAAAGCTGGGTGTTGTCTGAGGTGATATATGAGTCTGAATGAGTTAATTAGTTCACCAAGTGTCATTGTGTATAAAGAGAACAGAAGCAGTCGTAGAACAGAGCCTTGGGGAACACCAACAGCCAATGTATAAACACAGGTACCTTGCAGATACACCAAAGCATTCACCATGGTTAGTCAGAGGCGAAAATATAAAAAAAGAAAAGGAATAAAAAAAACCTCCAATGTAGATCAGTATACTACAGGCCTAACTGATACAAGATGTATTTCAGGTGCCAAATGATACAAACTTTAAAACTGAACAAGAACCAACAAGGTTCAGAATTCTGTAGAAAAAGATTAATGGAAAGATCCTTATACAGGCACCACCAACTGAAGGACCTTCGAGCCAAAGCTGGCATTTGCTAAGGCTAGGACATGTTTGGTGAAAGTGTGCAACAACCACACTGCTGCCTTACACAGCTGTTCAACAGTGGCCTCATTCTTGTAGGCTCAAGAGGAGCCAAATGTCCTGGTGAAGTAACTTCAAAAGGAACAGGTTTCTTCGTGAGGAAATATGCCAGACTGATGGTTGCCTTCATCCAGCATGCATTGTAAACTTACACACAGCATGGCCTGAATGAGGAAGGAAGGTAGGAAGTACAGTTTCCTGGTTGATGTGAAACTCTGAAACACCCTTGGGTAAAAATCCCTGGGACTTCATAAAATAACCCTATCTTGGGAAAAAACAAAAACTGAAAAAGGGACTTGCAAGACAAGGCTTGAAGTTTGGCTATCGGCCAGACAGACACAGTGGACAAAAGAAAATCAGCCTTGAGCGTCAAAAGACACAGAGATGCAGCTCAAAGAGGCTTCAAAGAAAACTTCTGAAGCACACACAATGCCAGATTCAAGTCTCACTGGGGAAGTGGGATCCAGAAAAACAGGTAGGTGTGAGCAACCTCCTCCACAAAGGTCTTATCAGGAAGCAAAGCAATGCATGGCTAAAAAGAACAGAGAGCCAAGATCTGTACTTGCAAAGATAATCTTCAAGAAAAGCTCAGACCACTAAAGACTAAAAGGTTGTGACTGAAAACCACAATCAGCACGTAATTGATAGAACAGGGACCAGACCCTGTGATATGCTTTGGACAAAACCATATTTTTGGTTTGGAGCATGCTAGAGATTAGTGTCTGAAAAACCGACCTCAAAAGGAAACAAAAAGGTTCCACAATGGATAGACTGAGAAGATCAGAGAACCAGACCTGATGGATCCAGAGGCAAGGGATTAGGGTGACAAACTCTCTCCATCTTGACCTTTCTGAGCACCTGGGGAGACAGGGAAATCAGAGGAAAAACCTATGAAAATGTTAAGGTATGGACCTTGCATCCATGTTGAATGCCAGAGGATGAGTTGATCTGGCACAGAACAGAGGACATTTTTTGGTTCATGAGGGAGGCCATGAGGTTCACTAATGGTAACTCCCAGAAGCTGCAATTATGTTGAAAATGCACTGGTTGCGCTCCCATTTCCTGGGATACAAATGTTGGTGTTTTAGTAAGTCTGTACCCATGTTTTCTACAGCTGGGATGTGAACCGCTATTTGGAATGTGAATCTCAATTTATTGGATCTCCTGAACCTTGGTCCAAGCTGAAGAGCTTGTAGTTCCTCTCAGATGGTTCATGTAGGCAACCGCTGTTGCATTGTCAGACTGGTTCTTCACTGGGAAACTAGTCCAGTGATGTAGCACAAGACGAATCTCACTCAACCCCAGAAATTTTGATTGGATGAAGACTCTAATCTCCAGTCCAGAGTAGTTCCCCATCCTATCAGGCTGGCATCTGTGGTGATCATCACCCGTGCTGGGATGTCGATTGGATATCCTAGCATCAGATAGGAGAGCTAAAGCCACCAGCGAAGGTATTCCTTCATCCGTGGAGACAGGGATATGAGGTGAAACAGGTGAGAATGTTTTCTGGACCATTTCGCGAGAATGTCCCTCATATGAAAATGAGCTAAGGGAACAGCCTCTAAGGCCAAAACAAAGCTGCCTAGAACTCTCATGTAATCCTGAGGTACTCACAGATGACCAGGCAATTGCTCGAGACTGGATCTTGTCCTCTGGAGGGTGTCGAATTTCATGCCTAAGAACAGCAGAACCTGGAAAGGCAACAGAGACTACTTCTTGAGATTGATAATTCAACCTTGTCATTCCAGTATGCATACACACTCCTGCATATATGAGTGCAGTATCACCTCTGAAGGAGCCTAGATGAGGAGTCAAGGAAATTCCTTGAGTGTAGATGTGGGTACCAAATTGGACATGACCTTTGTGAACATCCTTGGAACCGATGTCAGACCAAAAGGAACTGAAAATTACTGACCTTAAAAGGCAAAGTGCAGAAAAAGCTGATGATCTGGATTAATCGGAATGTGTAGGTTAGCGTCTTGGGAGGTCTAGAAAGGCAAGAAATTTACCTGGACCCAAAGACACAATGACAGAGCACAGAGACTCCACTTTGAACAGCAGGAGTTAAAGTGGTTGAGACACTTTAAGTCCAGAATAGGATAGCAGCTGCCATCTTTTTTGGGGATGATTAACAGATATGGGTAGAGTCATACTGAATGTATGAACAGATACCCACAAACCAGGTCCTGAGGAACTCTGGACAAAACTAAAAGGTGATGAGGAAGGGTTTTGAGGTTTATGAGGTATCCTTCCAATATTAGCCACTAAACCATCACTGACATCTCCCACATATCTTGAAAGAGGCAGAGACTACCCCCAACAGGCACAAATGAACCAGAACCCTGCAAGTCATGTGGAGGTGGGCTTTTCAACCTTAGGCTTCTTATTAACCTTGTTTGGACAAGCCTGGTTGGGCTTTGGGACAGTATGGTCTTGAATAGACTGAGGGGGTTGAACTTGTGGGGGGTTAATGGAAATCACACATATCTTCTTAGGGAAATTTGTAGGTTTTAGAGGAATTAAAGGTAACTGGGTACTTTTGTCTTTTGGTAGCATGACCAATTACCTTTTCTAGGTCAGGTCCAAAGGTTCCCAACAAAGGGAAAATACACCAAGGACTTTCTGGAAGATTGGTCAGCTAACCAAAGCTTGAGCCACAACGTTACAATGCAGATACCTAGAAAACAGAGGCTTTTCTAGAAAATCTGGTAGCATGAAAAGCTGCTTCAGTAAGGTATGAGTTTGTCTCCACAATTTTGGAAGCAATACCAACAGTCCCCTACAACCTCTCCTTCAGTGGCACCTGAGTAAGGTTTACCCCAGGTAGCCATAGCTCTATGGCCCAAGCAGTAGCAAAAGTGGGTCGCAGTGCTACACCAGTAGCAGAAAAAATTGCCATTAGTAAGCAGTCCAAATGCTTATCTGCCTGATCCTTAACCCTTTGAGTGCCAGAGGGGTACGCAACTCATTGCAAAGCAATGCATTGTGTACCCCTCTGGCACTCAAAGGGTTAAATGCCACAGTGTCTGCCAAAGGCAAAGTGATGTTCTTAGCAAGGTGAGCTATTGGTGGATTGACAGCAGGTTAGGAAGCCCACTGTGTCCAGCTTCAGCAGAAAAAGGAAAATAATCACAATTAAAAAGCATTAAAATAAAATGATCTGCAAGTATATAATAATACACAAGCATAAACAAAGATATATAAAATGCAAAAAATCTTCCAAAGAAAAGGATATGAAAATAGGAGTTGAGCATCTATGGTAAAAGATGTAAATGATTGAATCTATAAATGTCAGTAAAAAATGGAAAGTTACACCTTACACGTTTTCTACAAAGCACCAATACTAAAGTGAGGAGATGGAAATGAAGGATGAAGTTAAATTGATGGCATAATGTGCACTTACTATATAACTTCAATTCAGCTGTTGCACTGCATCTGATCATTAGTTGTCTTGCAAACAACCATCCAACAAGGTAATTACTGAAACAAGGACTGCACTCAAGGAGTCTTGACTTGAAGGATAATCAATACAGTGCCAGGAAAAGTAAGCAATACTAAATGTAATATGTTTAATAAAAAAAAACAGTAACAGACAAATGCAGTCACAAAACTCAAACTCTCACAGTGCTTACTACCAATTATGATAAGGCAATGTCTCAGGAAATTCCTCAGGTTTGCTTGCTCTTAAACATAGCATTTTTAATTCAGAGCACTGCTCTTCAGACTACCTACTGCTCTAAGAGTGTGCGCAAATATTGCTGGAAGTGACATTTGAAGCTCTGACAGCAAGGGATGTGCTGAATGTCTTATATTGTCCAGTTCCTCCTCTTATATAGGTGATAAGGGAGATCAGCGAGGACAGAAAGGAGCTATTCCTCATAGCTTCCAGTAGGTCAGGGTGAGTATAGTTCTCAGATCTGATACAGAAGTCGGGGTCTTGACCATGGCCACTCATCCAAATAGGACTGACGCAAGGCCCCATTGTCCATCATCATGCAGTTTTCATGACATTGAAAGCCTGGAGGTGACAGTCATTAAAAATAAGTATCAGAAGCAGTTGGGAAACAAACAATTGTCTTTTGTTGTTTGGTGACCACCCCTCTCTCAGGACCACTGACATAAGGGGAAGATTCACAAAGTGGTGGTAAAGAGGTGATAAAGTGGAGATGACTGTTATGTTATTCTATGAAGCCTATTCACTAAGCTCTCCAAAGATGAAGAAATAAACTGGAGAAGTCATCACCAGTGCATCTCCCCCAAGGAATTGTTTCTTTCTTAGTTGTTCAATCAGTTTCCTAAGCTTCTATCTTTCACTATCCTAAAGCTTCACAGTGTGGTACTCATGTAGATGTGTGTATTCATATGCACAGTGCTCTTTACTTGGGAAATGGCCATTCTGTCTTGCACTTATTTATTGAACTGCTCTTGCAAGTCACTTGATTATTTGCCATAGATGGGGACACCAAAGAAAGGGAGACATTTTCCTCACCAAATTTCTTCTGTGTCCATCCACGACACTCAGAACCAAACAAAAGAGAAGCTGGGAACCTTTTACCAGGATGCTCCTTTAAAGATTCTGATTGGTTCTACATAGCTAGTAGATGGAGACAAAGTCTATAGGCAAATTGCTGTGGGGGGATATTGACAAAAATGAAATATTGGGGAGTAAAATTTCCCCTTAAACTATTCATATACTTAGTGCAACACCAATAAAATAAATTGCAAACAAAAAAAAAAGTAATTTTTAAACTGAAATGTTTATTTTTTTTTTTTTTAGTTTTAGAATTTGCACCAAATATTACAACTTACAGATTTTTCTTCACAGAAGAAAGTTTTTAAAGGGATAGTAATACTTAAAATGTAAAAAAAAAAAAAAAGTTGTAGGGTTTATTCCCCTGAATTAAACAAGGGTACTCCCACTGCTGAAAGGTGTTTTATTCAAAAGTTACTACAGCTCAAAGGTGAATTTTTTAGGTGCAATATCACAGTGGCCTGAAATTGTACAGTGGCGCTGTTTCTACACCATCCTATAGACAGCGCTGGTCCCGGGACCATAAATCTCCATAGGATGGTTTAGCAACAGCACCACTGTACAATTTCAGGCCACTGTGATATTGCACCTAAAAATTCATATTTGAGTTGAAATAACTTTTGAATAAAACACCTTTCAGCAGTGGGAGTGCCCTTGTTTTACTTAGGGTGATAAACCCTACAACATTTTTTTTTTTACATTTTAAGTATTACTATCCCTTTAAGGGGATCCATCATGTTATACCGAGTGCTACAATGTGAAATTTGTAGCTCCTGATTGGTCATAACAACTGCTTCACAGTGATCAGTAAAGTGAACCTAGCTGTGTTCTTATCAGGTAAGTGGTGGGCAACCTGAGACCCTCCAGCTAGTGCAGACTAAAACTACCCTCTCCCGCCAACCAATGGCTGGCTGGGGATGATGGGAATTGTGGCCCACAACAGCTGGAGGTCCTCAAGTTGCCCACCTCTAAATCAGGTGTGCAATCAAGGGCGAGTACCATCAACTAGATTGTGACATATGGATAATGACAAACACTTAACAATTCTGGGGAAAAAACCAAGTGCACAAAATAGGTCAAATAAAAATAGCAAATCTGTTTGCCATTGAAAGACATAACATGATTGTTCCCCCTAATAACAAAACAAATATTAAATTACACTTCTCATATTTTTACATTGTACATCATATTACCTGAAGTTAGCAAGTCATCAACAATTTTTAATCAAAAATCCCTTATAGTGAAAAAACTGCTATTGAGCTGGATTCTTCTTTCCAATATCGTGGAACAGCTCTAGCATCCAACTGATTAATACAGTACCAACTACGCGCTATATGTGTAAAGCACATTCCCAAGAGTATGGCACCTCACACTTTAAACATGAAGTTAGTTGTTGTTGTTATGGTTATAAATAACTGATTTAGTTCAAAACACATTGGGCCTTCTTCCCAACAGAAATTAGGAAAAATCTGATGCAATGCACCACAGGGGACAAATGTTTTCCATTTGATTACAATGGGGCTTTAACCCTTTGAGTGCTAAAGAGGTACGCAAAGGGTTAACCTCTTGAATGCTATTCAAGGGGTTAAAAGACTCACTGCAATCCATGAGCATTTGGGGTATATTTCTTCCTGATAGTGCAGCTGGTTTCCAGTTATTTCTTTTGGGAATAAGGTCCCTTAAGGCCTTACCCAGACAGACACAAAGTTGTGGAGCAATGTGTTAGCAACCTCACTAGCATTTAAAGGGTTAAAATCCCCAGTTAATGGGAATTGTGTGTGTGCTTTATAGTACAATTGTTTTTCATCATCCCTGCCCATCTTTTTCTGTGTAGGGTCCTTGAGGTCAGCTTTGATAAGTTAAACTACTACAGTATAAGCAAGAGAAATAACTGCTTCCCAGAGATGTATTCATGTGATCTCTCCCACAGTTGGAGGTCACCTCTTTCACACGATGTGCCACAGCCAGTTATTCATCAATAAACTCCCCAATTTATTATAGTAAAAGAAAAAAAAAAAAAAAAAGTGTGCCACATTAACCCCTTCCCAACAATGGACGTACATGTACGTCCCGCAGAAACTGTCACTTAGTGACAGAGGACGTACATGTACTTCCCACAAGTCTGGGTCCCCGCGTGGCTGCACGCAATTCGGGGACTCTGGAATAATTAAAAAAAAAAAAAAATCTTAGCCGGGCATTGAGGGCTGCATGTGCGCACGGCCGGTCACTAAGGGGTTAATGAAGATTTTTTTTTTTATTTTTTTTTTAAATGTAGTGTGGTTATTTCCATGTGCAAGGTGAAAGGTGGATTTTTTTTTCCCCATAGTAAATTATGCCTTTTGTTTAACCCCATACGGACCAGTGACTTGTCAGGACCAGTGTCCCTGCCTAAAGCACTGATGACAGTCCTGGCACATCACATATTTTGTGCTCAGTGTGCTCCTGTGGGAGCCCTACGAGAACTACCCGGGTCTGATACTGACCTCTCGAAAGTGGTCACCGTCAGACCTGCATTCATTGCACCAGCACATGTGATCAGTCACGTGTGCTGGCACGCCAAACGTTGTCTAAGTAGTCCTTAACCCCTTAAGGACCTATTTTCAGGCTAAGTCTACTGCCTTACCAGTCTCTGATGCGTCTGCTCTGAAGGACTAGACTGACAAAAAAACTTGAGGTCTCCCTCAGGACCACGGAGCATTTTATTTTTATTTTTTTTTTAAGTTTCTGGTTCCGGACTCCCCGAACGGCATGCAGACGTGGGGAGAGCCCAGAATTCCATGACAGTCATAGCACGTCATGGATTGTTAACTCAAAACAACCCATGACGTGCTATGACCGTCAAGGGCGATCCAACCCCAGGATCACTGGTCCTTAAGGAAAGAGAGATACAACATGCAGCAACTTTCCTCCTACAGTGCAATAAAACGCCATTATAAAATTTATAATATTGATTTCACTGGAATCACACAACTGCTGCCTTCTCCTTGTGGTTTTGCTTCTATGGAGAGAATAGGTAAAAGGGGACACTGTGTTAACGATAGATAAAAGCAGGAGACTTCTCTGCTAGACTTCTATTGAAGCAGTGGGAGACTGGAAATTTTGCTACACAGTAGCACTAAAAACGCACAACCATTTGC
Organism: Rhinophrynus dorsalis; assembly: GCA_037306005.1. Classification (NCBI taxonomy): domain Eukaryota; kingdom Metazoa; phylum Chordata; class Amphibia; order Anura; family Rhinophrynidae; genus Rhinophrynus; species Rhinophrynus dorsalis. The sequence continues at coordinate 444,046,905 of CM074721.1, forward strand.
TACAAAAAAAATGCACGCTATAAAGTTGCCTGTGTGAAAAGAGCTGCAAGAAAGCTCCTCTTTTCTGCAAATAGTTACTAAACAGATCAGAGCTATAGTATAAATTGAATTTTTGAGGTACTGTTAAAACGGTAACCAAATCTAGAGGCAGATAAGCAACTAAAACCAACACTATTCAGAGAAAATGGGATGTGAAACACAGGGACCAAGGGGTTAAGTCCCCTTCTCCTGGAGGGCTGGGCACTTAAACGTCTCTGAGGCAAAGACCCCCTCCCTTATCCATTTTACCCCCACTTTGACAGACTCTGTTTCAACCTAAAAAAAAAAAAAAAAAATCCATTACACAAGAGAACACCCCCTGCCTGGGACCCAAACTTTTTTTTTTTTTTTTTTTTTTTTTTTTTTTTTTCTCTGCAGGAGGGTAGTCCTGTTTTCACACGGACCAACAGAAACAAATTTTTCAGTATGTAAACAAAATTCCCTCATCTCTCCTCTTACATCCAATGTGGAACACAGGGGCCCTGGGGATATACCAAAGAATTCACCAAGATTCCAGGGAGGGAAAGCAAAAATCCCCCCACCACTTAAACAAACCCGTACTAAAAGAAATGAACTTGGTACAGCATGAGCCTTAGGTGTCAATGGACACCAACACTGGGAACCAAGGAACAGAAAGGAATAGGTTACTGGCCAAAAATTATATGATATCTATACAGGCACAACAGCCTGCAGGACTTTCCAGCCCAAACTGGCATAAGCTGAAGCAAGCACAAATGGGCATAAGCTGAAGCCAAGCACATTAAAAGGGGAATTATTGCCAATGCACGTCTATGTCATTGTAGAGGCAAAGTGAGAGCGCGTTCATGAGCGCTCTTCCCTTATAAAAAGTGCCAGTCCACTTGCAGATCTAAAAACAGCCCCAGAGGCAAGCGGACTGGCACTCTTTATAAGGAAAGCGTGCATGAACACGCTCTCGCTTTGACTCTACAATGAACTGGACGCTCATTGGTCTGCCACAGAATCGTCCCATAGATAACCTATTTGCTTGAGGTGGACTAGACTCATGCGAGTCAGGCAAAGGTAGATTTGTCAGCTATGGACTTCTGCACAGGATTCTTTACCAATCAGTTCTGCTTGGGTTTTGGGCTGGAACACGTATGGGTAATCAAGGAAATCTGTGGCCTGGGTGCGCACCAATACTGGTGGGAGTAACAAAAACCATGCATCTTTCATGAAAATAGGAACTTTAGGAATTACCAGAGTCAAAAAAGTACTATTGCCTCCAGTGTTGTGACTGAAAACCTTCTCCAATTCTAGGCCAAACATTTACCCATGAAAGTGAGACACCCCAAAAATTACTTTGAAGCCAGGTCAGAAAGCAGAGGCTTTTCCAGTAAGCTTAGCGATATCAAAAGTTCTTCAGCAAGGTAAGCATTAAACTCAATGATCTTGGAAATAAGAACCACCAGACCCTCCTTGCGAGTATCCACTGGGATGGCATCCAAGATTGACCCACCACCCCAGACAGCCATAGCCCTGCCTACCCAGGGTGCACCAGAAGCAGTAAAATTTGCCAAAATATATATATATATATATATATATATATATATATATATATATATATATATATATATATATATATATATATATATATATATATATATATAGGAGTACAGAAGAGATATACTCCAATAAGGAATAACCTCCTGTCAGGTGTCCTCCATTCCTGCAGGAGTAACTGCTCTAAGGAATGGTGAGGAGGAAAAACCAAAACCTTCTTCTTGCTTCTCTTGAAAATATCAGGGGAATGAGGAACTAAAATTGGACACCTCTGATACCTTAAATGTCTCTAGGATGGCCCGACTAAGACTCCCAGTGAAAGAATGGGGTCTTATTCACAGGAGTTCTTAACAAGGAAGGGCAAATCTCAGGCATACGCATCATTTCCCCATATGGAGTTATCAACCTCTATAACATGGCTCAAGTGCAATTTGGGAGGTATAGTATGTCCCATGGACCAAGAATCTAAAACCACTTGAACAGATGAGGGAATAGAACTGAGGAAATAAGTACTTCTAAGTCATTAAAAGGGGTTAATGTGGCAAGCAGGAGGGAGAGACCAACCTGTGCATAGGGAGCAAGGTGGTGGTCACAGCCTAGGACCACCTCTTCCCTTGCTAAAACACCCAGGAAGAATGGGATGCTTGGACATGTGCATTCCCATATTAAAAAAATGGTGCAGGGGCTCTACAGATGCACCACCCAATATTGGAAGGGGTCCCCATGGGGATCCCGTAACCTATGAGTAGAGTTAAAATCACTACCAATCCCCTATCAGCCTCCAAAACTCATAATGAACCAAGAGAAGACAAAGTGTTTTAATGTTCCAGCCTATTCTTAGAGGCACCGTGACCGAAAAAACTAAAAAGTTAAAACTTACAAAATACAAGTTAGCAAAAGTTACTAAAAGTAAAGAAATAAGTATGAAAGCAACACTGCCAGAACATGATCCAAGCAGATCCAATTGAGTGCAATCTAAGCTTCCAAACCACAGAGAAATGAGGCTGCCAGACAGAAAGACATATCCACAGTACCTGTGCAGTCAGATGAGAGAATCTGATCTTCTGAACAAATAAGCTTCAGAGAAAGTTATGAGGAAAAGGGGGATTTATACTGTCCCATAACAACAGTAGAAAATAAATACTTAAGCCAAATAAGAGAAGCTTTGCCCTTGCATCCATCTTGTAGGGAGGTCACTTTTAAAACTGAGCTCTATCTCAGAGACCTTTTTAGTTTACATTCTCCTCCTGGAGGATGGACCTTTACCCATATGGTTCCTGTGTTCCACACAGTATGTAGAAAACAGAGAAATATTATACATACCTTACAAAATGTATATATACCTTAACCCTTTATGGATACTTAACGCATTGCAGGTATGAACAAAAACAGCTTACAACTGTGTCCTGCTTCCCTGTGCCACTGATCTCTATAATGATCATATCACTCCGATTACCATCTTTGTCATTTTGGAATCAAGAAGACATTTTCTACGCACAAGCTGCCCCTAAAAGTCTTTTTGTAATTGTGGAAGCTACTGCAGGGGTAGGCATGCTTTAAATCTGCAATTGTTGGAGTAAAAGTCACATCATCTGTAGCAGCTGATGTTGAGCATGGGAAATATAGTCCAAAAGCTGAAAGGGAAAGCTGTGCCCATACCGACTCCCAGACTTGTACCACTGCAATGGTAGCCATAAGGATGGGAAACAGGAGGCCCTCCAGCTACTTACAGACTACAACACCCATAATGGATCCTCACTTTGTCCACCCCTACAGAAACAGCCCAACTCACACACTGTTCTAACAGGAAGTTAAACTATTATAATCAACATTTTTATAAAGTGAGAAGGTAATATTACTTACTATAAGTGGAAAAAAACAGAGAGGGGTATGCAATGCATTATGCAACCATCTGGTTCTTAAAGGGTTAATTGAGGAGGTAGCCGGTTTTAACCAACAATGAACAATTATTTTGTCCCTGTGACACATTTCAGTAGAACAGTTTTTCAAACTTTCGTAGATGTACGGGTACATGTTTTCCCGATCTCCTCACATGAACACAGGTGAATCATAGTGGTTCAGTCACTCTGAAGGATCTGCCTGAGTTAATGACACTTGTGCTTAACAGATATCCTGAAAACATGTATTGTTGGGGGAGGGGGCCAAGGACACATTTGAGCTCTCTTGTTCTAAGGTGAGTAATCCATTACTTAAGGTGTTTATGCAGGACTGCACTGAAATAACAGATGCACCATGCAGCACTGCCCAGTTTAATTACTTTTTCAGTACTAGGTCACTCACCTTTGCTTACCATACCAGTGATTCTCAGTGTTAGTACATGGGATGCAATGGGTCAGTTTTCAATACAGCACTGCTTGTTCACCAGTGGCTCATTCATTTGACTGCACTATAGATATCCTCATAACCTGATCTGTTGGTGTGTCCCGAAGACTGGAGTCAAGGATCACTGATTGTGTGTTTTATATAAAACGCACATTCACTTTTTGATCTGTAAATATGTTATATAGTGAATCTGCTGCCAGGCCACATCTGCAGTAGTAAGGAATGAGAGAGGTGTGTGCGATGTGAATGATAGTGGAAGATTTACAAGAACGCGATAACTTCTGTCTCTCTATGCCAATAGTGATATGGGGAGCACTTCCAAGGCCAGCCAATTGCACCATTGGGATTAAATAAATTGCCCAATGAGTTAAATGTGGCTTAAATTCACTGAATGCTAGAAAGGTCTAAAATGCAACTTTAGTAGTCAAGGGGTTAAAGTTCTATCAACATCAAGGAAAATTTGAAGACTATTTATTTGTTCCTCATGGTGCAGTTAGTTTGCCCCAGAATTGCTCTACTTTGGTTTTGTACACAAGACCCATTGTACAAGTATTGTGATTCACACACAAAGCTGGTAATATGCATCACTCTGCAAAGAAAGACAGAAGGGACCCCAGTGCACCAGTACAGCTGGGTATGGGGGTGCCCAAGAGCCAGATTAAAAGGGACACTAACATAAAAAATGAAATCTGCTGATACAGCTTTAAATAACACAAAGTTTTCATATGTTCCATCCCTAGAATATAATCATAAACTTTCACTTTAACCCTTTGAGTGCAAGAGATATTCATAATGAATTGCAACGCGTTGAATACATCTCTGGCACTCAGAGTTAATGCATGTGTAAATTGCCCCTTTTCAGATAGCATTTACATTTTTGAGCTAAAGTCAGATGATTAGTGCTCACTGCTCTTGTACTAGGTTACCTTATCTCGGCCTATAACAGATGATCCTGGACTAAGAATGGGAGCCTTGGAAAATGCAGGAATGTTTGCTCCCTCAGGCCTAAAATCTAGTCTTACATATACTCTGAGAAAAAAGATTTTTTACAGATCCTATCATGAAGAGCAGGGTAGTTAAGTGTTTATAATCTCAGGTCATTTTTAGGTGTTATTGTTCCGTTAAGTCAGTGGGCCATGTCTGGTATAAATTAATCTCATCAATCTGGTTCAGATGAGCTCTCTATTACAGCAAACCTGACACCAACAACATTTCAGGCCCTTGTGCGAGCTTGTACAAAAATGGTTTTTTTCATTCAACTGACTCAATTAACAGTATACAATGCATTACTTTGTTGAGCACAGATCTACCTTTGGCAATCAAAGTGTTAAACAAAATATAAACATGGCAGTGTAGAGATAACACCCACAGGTGCGAAATGAATAAGGACTGTAATAATGTTCTGACTCCCCACTTCAGCTTTGCTACTCTGTGACCACTGATATGCATTAGTGATGTTACTATCGTGAAAATGTCACAAAAGACCAGCAAGGCAACAGTGTACTTCCACTTTTGTTACGTAAATCTTTTGAGAGCTGCATATTTTATTACAAATTACAAACCATTGATTTGCAATAAAATGAATTGCTGTGCTCCAATTCAATGTAATAACAATGGCTTTTCAGACACCTGGAAATTAAACATTTCTAACAAGATGAAAATTGTACAAAGCAAAAAGTATCATATCTACTAATTACTTTTTAAAAAGTAGTTAGTATTGGGGGTGGGAGGGTTTAAAACAGATATTGATAGAATGTTAGTTTATTCTCAGTATTTAACCCTTTGAGTGCCTGAGGGGTATGCAACACATTGCTCTGCAGTGTGTTGTGCACTCCTCTGGCACTCTAAGGAGTGAAAATACCGGGAAATAGTTAATGCCGAGACAAGACAGCTCTCTGTCAGGTCTGAGCCAAATCCTCTAGCAGAATGTAGCTAAATGTGTTTGGCAATTGGCACTTAGAGGATATAAAGTGACAGCAGCACATCATAATTAATCCTGTATTTCAATGGGATAAATCAGACTTCCTCCTCTACCCTTCAGCCTCCTGTAATAAGAGGTTTGTGCAAATCCTGCAAGTTCTTGGATGACAAAATGGTGTTTTTAAGTGTCACCGTATCAATGTTTGTGCCAAAAGCAGTGGAAGAATTGCTCTGATTCCAGAAGAGAAATAAGCTCCCTGATGCTCCCTGTGTTTTAAAGTAAATGATATAAAATACTGGCAGCACAATCCCAATTAAAAGCATAATTAACACTGCATTCCACCACCGAATTCCCCAGTCTGCCCCTGAACTGGGCTGTTTCTGCCCTAGTAATGGAGCAGATAACTGTATCTGTGAATTTAGGGCAAAAGACTCATTGAACAGCTCCTGGGTCTGTGCCGCTTCAATGTTCTGGTCTATTTCCCGGAAGTACACACGGAGGTCTTGATTTTCAGTGGAGGTTGTAGGCACTTCCTCCGATGACTCGATCAGGACACTTGAATTCAGACTTTGGTGTGGACTGAGCTCGTCACAGGTTTCAGTTAACAGTCCATGAACTTTGACTGGGATCTTGATAGTTTTTAAAGCATAGATGTCCTGCTCCCTGATTAAGTTATTGACTCTCTTGATATCAGCAACCTGAAAAAGCAAAAGCATCCAAAAGTAATGGGAAATCCTAAAATGGCTGCCCAGTCTATATAGCTCAGGTACCACTAACGGCAGTATGCATAGAGAAAGAAAAATTATTGGCCAAACCAACTGCACAATCAGGAACAAATATTTATTCCCCAAATCCCCAATGACTTAAATGGGGCTTTAAACCCGTTGAATTGCAATGTGTTCTCTCTGTAATATTCAGGGGGTTAAAAGCCCATTTAGATTTAGGAGGTTTGTTATTCGGAATCAGTGGAGCATTTCGTTTGTCACACAGAACTGTGTGTCAGGCCTTAGGTGAGTGATCACACTGTAAAGTCCTCTCACTCAACCTATTCTGCCCTGGTCTTTAAATCCTTACAACAGAGGACGGCAACATGCATATCGCCTGCCGTAGTTTAACTACAACCCCCATCGTTCTCAGTTAATCAAGATGCTTAAAGGGATAGTAATGTTTCACAAAAAAGCAGCTCCAATTAATCTTCATAGTATTTGGGCCATGGAGAGTTGTAGTCCAAGAGTAACTGAATGATAAAATATCCCCGTCCCGCCCTTTCACTTAGTGTAAGTCACCTCCCTTCATATGTGGAATCTGCCGGACAGGTCACAGCAAGGGACAGTCTTCTTACTGTGAGCATAAGGACAGGTTTTTCCTTATGCTCACTGAAGATAGTCCCTCTCTGAACAGTCTTGCTGCTCTGAGGTGAGCAGTGTTACAGCAGTAAAAGGGGTGGGAGGGGGATACGTTATCATTCAATTACTCTTGAACTACAACTCTGATAGTATTGAAATAACACTCTCCAAAGTCCAAATACTATGAAGATTAATTGGAGCTGCTTTTATTGTGAAACAAGATAATTGTTCTTTAAAAAGGATAAAAAAAAAAAAAAATGTAAATAAATAAAATATATGTATATATACACATTCATTCAAAAATATTTATTCAGAGCAAGGGGAGGTTGCAGCACTCAAATCTAAATCTGCAAATGCCCAGGTGCACATTCCTGTGACTATAAAAAGCAACAAGGAAAAGGAAAGAGGGCGCCAATGGTGTAATAACGTTTGAGAAGTAGTATTGACTAAAAGATATATGTGGATATACTCACAAAGGTCGAGGTCAGTTAGATTAAGAACTGACAAATGCACATTCGGAGAAAATACACCTGTCTCCGCTCAGGATAACTGTAGGATCAGGACTTCAAATATACCAGAAATAAAAATACTCCGCATGGCTCCACAGCTTGATAATATTAAAAATTTAATAAAATATTAAATTGAATAAAATATAAAATCAATAAGCACAGATAAAGATCTAATCTAACGCGTTTTGTGGCTGAACACGCCACTTTATCAAAGATATCTTTGATAACACACACGGAAAACTGGCAAATGACCGCAAAAAAAAAGTATCGGTAATTGGTATCGGTGAGTACTTGAAAAAAGTATCGGTACTCGTACTCGGTCTTAAAAAAATTGGTATCGGTGCATCTCTAGTGTGTATTGTGTTCTGTGTATATTGTTTCTTGTGCATTTATTACATGTTTTGTAATCAGAGATTTTCAAGAAAGTGGCCTGGCGGCTTTGTCCCCCGGACACTCCTGTGAAGACTATAATGCATGTATACTGAGACTACTCTCAGTACAGTGTAGACTCCTGTGGAGATTGGAGATCACTCCTCCATGAATGGACCTAAGGTAGCAGCAGTATAGAGGAGATTTGAATAACTACTCCTCTCTCGCGCCCCTGGGTGTGTTTTCCGGGCACAAAGAAGTCTTCTTTATACAGGGCTCAACATTTCCACTCACCTCCTCGCATTTGGCGAGGAGAAATTGAGTGAGGGCGAGTGGAAATTGAAGCCATGTATGAAAACATTATCCCGCTTTTCTGGCCTCTGCCCCGCTTCGTAGTACACCGACCATGCCACTTCAGCAGCCTCAAACAGTTAATTTGCATCACGCTCATGTGAGCTGAGTGGAGACATGCCTAATTCACTGTGTATGTGTGTTGCACTTCATATATATGCGCACTCATACAGGTACAAGCCGTCGCCAACCTTGGCCACCTTCTGAGTGCTGCTAGTTAGCTGCAGAATAAAAATGTCAACCTGAGAATCTCGCAGGGTTGAAAGTGCGAGATTCGCAGGTCGCGCTATTTAAAGTCACAATCTGGGGTCTATCTGCTAGTTTTGTCACACCTGCACAGGGTACACAATTACCCTGTGTGTGTGTGTCTCACTCCTGTCTCTCTTCTCATTCCCTCGGCTATCAAACGCTCCTATCTCTCTTCTTGCAATACACGGGGGGAGGATAGTGTAACCCAGGCTTCGCAAGCAGAGGTAAATCTCCACCCAGGGGCCATCGCCACCCGCTGCCAAAAGGGCACATTAAATAAAGGTAGGAGGGGAGGGTAAATCCACTATAGTGGGTGCGCAGTAGGGCAGAAACATAGGAGACAGGGGTCCAGCCTTCCCTAAGCCTAACTAGCAGGGGATCCGTAGTGGGGGCGCAGGCCAGGGAAACAGGTACTATTGACTGCATGGCAGTCAAACGTGTGGTTGGGGATGACTACTTCATTTATGGGTTATGGGCAAGAACGGGAAGCTCCTGTGGAGCTGGCAGCGCGATGGACAGCGCCCCCTGGAGTACCTTCGTTTGATAGCTAGTGGGGGCAGCCCAACCGATGAGAAGAGAGACAGGAGCGTTTGACAGCTGAGGGGATGAGAAGAGAGACAGGAGCGAGACAGACACAGGCTAATTGTGTACTCCATGCAGGTTTGACAAAACTAGACCCCACACTGCGATTTTTCACAGGCTAATTGTGTACTCCGTGCAGGTTTGACAAAACTAACAGACAGACTCCAGATTGCGACTTTTCATAGCGTGACCTGAAATTATCTCGCTATCATGCCCTCCGAGATTCTCAGGTCGACATTTTTATCCTGATGACATGGTGAATGCGGTAAAAGGTTGCACGTTCTTTTGCGTGTGACCTTTTAAATGGATACCTGCCTGCCAAGATACAAATGATCAACAGAGCTAAGTTGCTTGAGCGGGAGTGGGTTTGGTTGGAAGGTTGGCCACACGTGCAGCTAACCTTACTATGGAAGTTCACCGAAGTAAAGTTTCTGGTGAGCGCCATGACTACCTGGCCATACAGTGACATGGCTGGAGTTGGTAGGATCACGTACACAGTAAATTAGTTAACTCTTTACTAGATGGATCCTTCCCTGAGTGCCTGACAGCCCTGTGTACATGTCTCAGAGATCTCATTGGCTTATTTGCAGCTGAAGGGGTGACAGCTGCTTCACAATAGGTGCTAAGCAGATAAGGGAGAGTCAGTGAGAAGAGAAAGGGAAAGATCTGGCTGGGTACATAAGTGAAAGGAGGAGCTTTGAAATATGCAAGGGGGCAGGAGAGAGAGCTGACAGTCTGTATATAGTATACACAAGAGCAGCCAATACTACACAATGTAAAAGGCACCACAAGTTAAAGGTGAACTGTTCTCTTGAAAAATGTGATTGCCTTAACCCTTTAAGTGCCAGGTGTCCGGTGTAATGCAATGTGTTGGGCACTCCTCTAGCACTTAAAGGGTTAATTTAATAGAAGGGCTTGCTTAGGAATGTTCCTTTTATACAGCTTTAAGTTATATTGATGTGACCACACTGCCTTTTTAATGGAGGGCACTAATCAAATTAACACACTTTAGCATTGCATAGGTTCCTGTGCATACCTCCCAAGTGTCCCTCTTTAGGAGGAGATCCCTTTGAGACCCTTTTTGTTTATAATGTGTGGAGGACGACAGGGTGGGCAGTGTGCGAAGAGTGAACAAGGTGTGAGGGTGTACAGGGTGTGGGCAGTGTGTGGTGAAGGTAGACATTAAACAAAGAACAACAGTGTCATTTCATCAAACAGAACTTGAAATGGGTGGGGTTAATGGTGGGGATATGGGTGGGGCTGGGCATGCAAACTGGTGGCGAGTAACTTTTCAGGCCTGGCTAGTAGCTCAGGACTTGAAATTTTGAGCCCTGCTTTATAGATACAAGAATTCTCTGTGCATTCACAAAAAATGTGATTGGGTTGATTTATGCCCTACTGTTCTTACTTTGCAGCCATACTGTAGTGCCAGCTTATTCAGGTTGTCATCCTCGGTGATTACTCTCTCTAGCAGAATCATGTCCCCAACCTTCTCTCTGGATGCGTTCTGGCGCTGCTGCTCCGCCCCCCGCACTCGCAACTCCATGGCATCAAACTCATCTTCTGAAGAACTGTCAGAGTCTGCTGTGCCGTTAGTGAATGTGTAAACATGGCTTCCACATGAAGAGTGAACAGCACTGTGGGGCTGGAAGGAATGCGAGCGTCCCTCCCTCAGACGCATTTTCTTTAAGAAAAGGAAAAAATAATGTTATATTTTTACATTTATATTATATACACACACAAATGAGAAAGCAAGTTATGAATGTCTCTGACTTGTCTTGTTCTACGTTCAAAGCAGAACACCGGAATGAAAGATGCAGTGAACCCCTAAAAAAAAAAAAAAAAAAAAAAAAAAAAAAACGGAGACAAGTGCACCTGCATGTACCCTAGCAGTATATGTGGAAAAGATTTTTCGTGCAAAAGCTATAAAAGTGCATTTGTAACATTTGTTTAATCATATTTTATAAATATTTTTACAGGAAATAATGGTATCTTCAGAAAGCCCATTTTATGGCAAGAAAAACAGTATAAAATAAATGTGGGTACATTAAATGAGTAAGAGGAAAATTACAGCTACACAAACACAGTAGTAGTGTTAAAACAGCCATTGTCCTGTATTCCTCCACTTTTCTTTTGAATAAAAGGCCTCAGGTCACAAACACCATTATCTTAACATGTAAATTTATTTTATTTTTCCGCTCACAGATGCCTGAAGTTCACAGTGCAGTGGAGAGATCTTACACTTCTTACATAAAATACTGACTTTACAGATGTGAACAGGTATACATTCCAATGCTGGTGGCAAACAGGCAGCCAAAATGAAATGGAGACCTTTAGTATTCAAGAGGTTAAAATCACTGAGAATGTACCATTCTCCAGCGTGATGTAGTTTGATCCAGATTTGCACCACTCTGCTTTCATTTAATTCAAGGCCCAGTTACAACCTATGATTTCATGCTATATAAAACCCTATGGATGCTAGAGATGCCTCAACTGCATTTCAAAAATGCATTTGATTAAATTCTAGCACCCAAATTGTTAATAGCCTCTTTAAGGTCTAGGTTACACTGGCGAGTGGACAGTGCATTATCGCAAGTACAGGCGATTTGTATTCATTTCAATGGTATCCCACCAAATATAGCATGTTAACCTGATAAATGTAAAGCTGCATTATTAAATCTGAAGAAAAGCTTTATATATAGGTGGAAAAGTAGAGAGTCATGCAATTCAAATAGCATTGAAAAATGTCTGATAATTGCAAACAATTTTTTTTTATTTAATCCAATTTCGGATGCAATCTCAGAGCATCATATCGGCAGTGTGAACTTAGCCTAATGATGACCACCTGAGTCTGATACACTTTCTATTTTCATTGATATTAATGCAAATTTTAGCTCACATTTTACCACTAAATACTGCTCATCACATTTTTTGTGGACAATTAGTTAAATGGACAAGGATACCAATGTATAAAAAGTTGTCCCAATTACCTTTATGCAAGACCAGCATTCTCCTGTGATCTTCACTTGAGTACCACTGCACATGCAAAGCAGCAATTATTTCTCTTGTCTGATTGGCTCCCTGGCTGCTCTTTTTGCATGATGGGCTTACTCATCTCTATGGCTTTGCTCCCTGAAATTGAGCAACAGGGGAAAAGCTTTTTTTTTTTTTTTTTTTTATAAACTTCATGTGTTTGGGGGAGGGGGTTTCCCCCAGAAAGGAGAAAAGCTGGCTTTTCAAATGATCGCCTCAACTTCCAGGAAAGCGGACAGTCTCCATCTGGCACATTGAGATCTACAGATAACTTTAGAAGTCTCAAGAATGCCTATCTTCTTGTATAGAGGCAACAGAGGTGGTTATGTTTCTTTAAACTTTAACAAACGCAAACTTTGTTTCTTATTATAACGCCAACTGTATTGCACTGTGAATCCTAGGATCATTTTAGTAAAACTGCATATATGTTGTGCCTGCCATTTATTTGTAATATAAATAATCTAAGAAAGTAACCTTAACCCCTTAGCGTCCAGTGACGTACCCAGACCGTCATACTGGTCCGGCAATTAAGGCCCAGTGACGGTCCTGGTACGTCACGTACTTTTACTCACCCCGCTCCTGCAGGAACGTGGTGAGTAATACCTGGTACTGAAGTGTCCCTCGTTCGACGTGCCGGCACACGTGATCAGTCACATGGGATGGCATGTCGAACTGGCCTATCTGGTCCTTAAAGGACCAGACACCCCGGGGCCACTGGTCCTTAAGGGGTTAATGGTGGCACTTTATGCAAATTAGTATTGTGCTGGGCCAAAATTACCACACACTTTGCTATGATTTCATCTATATAGAGCACAAACACATTAGAGTCATTTCTAATAGCACAGCATGTAAAGTCTGACCATGAACAGAACTAATTACAATACTTGTCAAGGAATTAGACTAATGTGCCTCCAAAACAAAGGTTAATTTCTCATTAATAATTTTACATCAAAATTGCAAATACACTATTTAAAAAAGCACATTTTAGTTCTCTGTAAAACAAACTAAACTTTTCTTAGGATGACAGGTCCACCAGAAAATGACTTATCGCATGGTTAGTGAATCGAGCCCAAAGCCTTGTTTACAGATGTGTTTCTCAGAAAGAGCGTGAAACTCTATTGATCTTTCCTCCAAAAGGAGAAGTCAAGTAAACAATGACTGACGTATGTTATAGGTTGGTCATTGCTTTACACAAGACACACAAAGGGGTATACGTATAACAGCAAACGTGGAGAGATTCTGAGGAAAACCAAATGCACCATAGAGGCCAATTAAACAAATCAATGGGTTAAAAGCACCACTTAACACAATGGGGAGTTTTATTTGTTACTACAGTGCAGTTGGTTTGTCCCAGAATTATTTTGCCTATATACACACACAAGAACAGTTCTACACAGTACAGTATGCCAGCAATTATGCTACTCATAGGTCTAGCAGGAGTCTACAAACATTACTAAGCATGTAAAGTAAATGCATTTCAACACAATTGGTAGGGGGTGGGGCAAAAAGTTCTGGTGAAAACAAAAAAGGAGGAGAGGGCACACTATGAAAGAAAGATGCATAGATGGACAGCAATGTTAAGAATTCTGGAGCCAGATTTTTCTTACGTAAGCCAGTGAAGGGTGTTTATAAACAGGTGTATATAAAAGACTCACAGAAGTTAGGAGCCCTGATTAAGGATCCTGGGACTTCACCATCCCCGTACAGAAGTAAATATTTCTATACTTTGACATTGCCTATGGCTGGAGTAGTAAATACTGGAAATCTAGTACTGGGAGAGTTTCAAAGGTTGACTACCACTGGTTAAATGTATAAGATAGTGGCCCTCAAACATTTTTCTCAGGGCAAGCTAATAAGCCGGGCGCACTACACTACGGCTCAACAAGTGGTGAGTTGGCGAAGGTGTATTTTCTTTGATTATATCTCAAAATTTGCACACAAAAAAAAAAAAAAAAAAAAATATCTTTGCCATCATGTCCCTGTGAATCTGCCGACATCATCATGAATCTGCCATGAAGTCACCAGGTTTATGATTTTGCAGTGACTGCTTCAACAATGGCTCATTTGCATATCAAACTACAGTTTAATGAGCCAGTTGCATTCCTGTGGGTGTGTTCACCACATGCACTAAGCTCCGATACCTACTGTGCTGTCTGAGTTCACAGTCCCAACATCTCCTACCAGAGATCGGTAAAGCTGGGATGTCCACAGTGCCAGTGGGGTAAGCAACACATTGCAGACAAGTGCATTGCTCACCACTGTGGCACTCAAAGGGTTAAGGAGCTTCCTACCTACTCTGAGCAAAGCAGCCAAATGGTTTCTCAAAAACAGTAAAAATCCCATCGATTAACCGTTTGAGTATCATAGGGATGTGCAATGCATTGCTCTGCAATGTGTTGCACAACCCCTTAAGGACCCTTGACGGTCCTGGCACGTCATGGGTCATCGAGCCATAAGGACCCATGATGTGCCAGGACCATCATGGAATTCGGAGACCCTGAATTGTATTCGAAAAAACAAAATAAAAATAAATGGTCCGTGGTCCTTAAGTGCCGGCCGGGTGCGTGATCGGCTGGTCCTTAACCCCTTAGCGACCCTTGACGTACCAGGACTGTCAAGGGTAAATTTGCTTTAAGGACCAGTGACGGTCCTGGTACCTCAAGTGTTAAATGGTAGCAGCGCGCCGCCGTGCACGCTTCTACCATTCATTCCAGGCTGAGACTGAGAGGTCCAGTACCGGACCGTTCAGTCTCAGCCTCTGTCGGTTGTGCCAGGTCATGTGATCGCTGCGTCAGCGATCACATGTACCGGCATTCTAAATCAGTGAATGAGGCAGTGCTACTTACTGCCTCTAGTGTCTCCTCTCTGCCACTGCGTCCCTTACATCAAAGTAAGGAGCAGAGAGGAGACACCTAGTGGAAATAAAAAATACAGCAGCTGGGGGTGTTAACCCCTTCACTGCTGGTGCAGGAGGATGGCTAGATGCAGGTCAATTTCTGACCTGCTAAATACACTTTTTTTTTTTTTTTTTTAAATAAAAACAACACACTTTTTTTTTTTTTAAATAAAATATTTTATTTTTTAAAAAAACATCTCAAGAAACAAAATTGGAAGTGTGATTGTTGTGGAGCCATGTAATACACTTACACACACCGCCAAATGTAATGAACAAAAAAGTGGGAAAATAGGGTGGGAAAAAGGGACATGGGGATTTTCACCCAGGGGGGACAATGGCCACTTTAAACTGCGCATTTTGTAGGTATGACTGACTGGTCATACCTTTCATGCAGTCTCCATAAAAACTTAACCCTTTGCGCCCAATTGACCCCAAGAGAAAAAACAACAATGGTGGGTTTTTTACATTTTTCTTTAATTTTAATAAAGTAAATGGTGGGTTATCCATATAAGTGGGGTATCAAAGGAAAGCCCTATTTGTTTGTAAAAAAACAGTATATCATTTATGGGGGTGGAATAAAAGCCTAAGAGGGAAAACACTGTAGAACAAAGACATAGTCAAAAAGGTCAGAATTGCTCAGGTCCTTAAGTCAAATCCACCTCTGATTTTCCCGGTCCTTAAGGGGTTAAAGGGGAACTACCACCCCACATAAAAGGTGAAATTTACTCACCAATATTTGTTTTTCCTCTGTGTTCGTCCACGGCAGATAAATGTGTAATAGCGCCGCCTCCCAGCTGGTAGGACCAATCATCTTAAAGCTTAAAATCGCGCTCTGGAAGGGAAGGTGCAGTTTAACTGTTGTTCAAGCTGTAGAGATAGACATTGTTAGTAAGGTATTCAAATTTCATGACCACCAAAAACACCATTCCAGAGCAGACATCCATATAATAGTATAAAATGAAAACATGAATGGAGTATACTATATAAAACATATATATATGCATATTAGACCTATACCAATACATACTAATGCAGGGATAGTGTGTGCAGTGGATGGACACATAGGAAAAACAAATATCGGTGAGTAAATTTCACCTCTTCCTCTGTGTCCTTACCACGGCAGAAAATGGGACTTCCAAAAGCAGTGCCAATAAGGGAGGGAATAGTAAGGAAAGATACTACCCTTATATGGGAAGTGCTGCGTCTAGCACAACATGGTGTCCGCTGAGGCTTGCACATCCACACTATAGTGTTTGAGAAATGTGGACAAAGATGTCCAGGTGGCTGCTTTGCAAATTTCCTCCAGGGTTGCGATAGCCTATCTAGCCCAGGAGGTAGTATTTGTTCTAGTGGAGTGTGCCTTAATAGCAATGCAAGGATCCTCATCCTCCAAAGTATATGCTAAATGCTGCAGACCTTTATCCCTCTAGAAGTGGAGGAGTTAGAGGCGAATGACCTCCAACCATGTCTATGGATGTAATTCCCTTTCCTTCGGGTTCAGAGGAGTAGGACAAAATGAAGGCAGGACTATCTCCTGGCTGAGATGGAATTCCACCAGTCGTGGAAAATGACCTAAATTCCATAACAGATCTTAGCAGTTGAGGGTTTTGTGCCTGCAATTATGGTACTAAGAACTGCTTTGGAACAATCATATTGGGAAAAAAGATTGCTGCTCAGCTTCCAGGACATGAGCTTCCAAAAAAGCTGGATTGGTATAAAGAATGGGGCCCTGAGATAAGTCCGGAATGCGCGGCAGATGTAGAGGAGGATGAAGGGACATCTGTGCCAGATCCGCAAACCAGACCAGGATCACCTGTGATCCGGCCCTATGGATCTTGTGCACTCCTTGCAGGAGAAGCGGGATGGGAGGAAAGATGTAAAGAAATGGAAAGGACCAACTCATCTTCAATGCATCCTCGAGTACCCTGCTGGCCTTCCACCTGACAAAAAGAGCAGGCACCTCGCGTTGGATTCTAATGCCATCAGATCCATCGATGGATTGCCCAGTTTTGTGATGATTTCCAGAAAAACATATTTTGTGAGAGACCACTCTCCGGGGTCAAGTGTCTGCCCACTGAGGAAATTGCTTGGGTGCTCCAACCCCCAAGACATGGGATGCTGAGAGAGTCAGAAGACTTTTTTCCTCTGTACATTAAAATATATTTACCACCAGACAATTAAGGGGCTGGCACCTTGCTCTGTCCAAGTTGAGAAGATGGCACACCGTTGTCATATTGACTGAACAAATGCAAAACTGCTTGACCCACTAAGGCAATGAAATGGGTCAGAATCCTACAGATTGCTTCTAGTTACATGACGTTGATGAGAAGTGATTCTTCCCTGGACCACAAACCCAGAACTGTGCCCTGGCTGAATTGTCGCCCCAGCCTGCGCTGGCATCTGTTGTTAATATTTGTCAACTGGGTACCTGAAGAGATCATACTCTGCTAGGTTCTGGGGTTTTAACCACCAACTAGTTCCAGCTCTGTGGATGTGAGAACTGGAATTCCCTGACTGAAGACCCAGGTGGTTTCCTTCTGAAATTGCTGTAAGCTGTGCTGGGTCTGAAGCACAAGTGTCTTGGCCCAAGGCACAATCTGGATTGATAAAGACAGAGGGCCCAGAAGCCTTGAGAACTCTCCGGCCGAGTGATCCTTTTTCCGAAGAAAGTTTCAGACCCTTTTAAGTAGGATGCAGCTTCTGTCTTGGGAAAGGTAAGCCAAACACCGCAGAGTGTTGATCTGAATCTCCAGGAACACCAGCTCCCAAAATGGGCACAGCTGACTCTTGTCTTGTTGACTACCCAGCTTGGGCTGGAGAGAAACTCCAGGTAAAAAGCCTTGTCTCGTACCACCTTGTCCCTGGATTCCTCCACCAGTGAAAAGTCATACATATAGGGGATTACACAAGGTCCCTTCTGTCTGAGGAAGGCCAGGACCCTCGCGAGGACATTGAGGGCAGAGGCCAAGCCGAAGGGTAGCACTTTAAATTGTCAGTGACCGCCGAATATCACAAACCTCAGGAACCTTCTGTGAGAACGCTGGACAGCATATAATATGTGTCCTTCAGATTGATTGTAGAGAGGAAGGCTAAGGAAATACCGATAAGATGGAACATTCTAAAGGAGAACCCATTGTCTATGATGTGATGGACCCAACAGTTTGGATGAATTGACCCCCAGGCCAACTGAAAATCTCCCAGTCTGCCCTCACCGGGATAAGAGATGGAGCCCTCTGCTTACCAATAGGAATTCCTAGGAAGGAAACCTTGCCAGAAAACTCACTTTTAGGGCCATCTATAGAACCCCGAGGCCATCTTTTCCTAGGCTGCTCGAATGGCCATTCTGGTCTGTATCCTCTGGCCTCATGAAAGGACACCCCTGCTTCTGCACTACTGCGGAAGAAAGGCGATCTTACTCCCTGAAGATTTCCTGATTATTTCTTCAAGTTGTTCGCGAAAGGGCCTGAAAAAGGGTAAGAATACAAGTCTATTCTTTGATTACCCATCGGATTCCCAAGCCCTGATTCACAGAGCTCCTTGCAGTCACCGAAAGAGCGGATGATTTTTCTCGTATTTTCGTAGTATCCAAGGAGGCACTGCAGGAAAATTACTGCATCCTTAATGGCCGCTACCTCTTTATTGAGTTTGGATCTGAATATGGAGATTGCGAAAAACACATGTTACCGATGTAGTGAACTTCATGCTATGCCCCCTGGATGAAAATTGCTGTTTCAGGGCTGAGCCTGCTCTTTAATTCATGGCATCATGGGGTGTGGTGCCGTCTTCTAGGAGAATAGTTATTCTTCTGGAGACTTGTGCTGAAGTTGCATCCACGATTGGAGGGGAGTTCCACGCAACAGTGTCTTCCTCTGCAAAGGGATACACATTCGCATGAATCTTCTGGGCAAGGCAGACAGTTTGTTTCTAAGACTCCATTAAGATTTGAAAACATCCTGGATGGATTTATGGAATGGCTCCCTACGCCCCATAAATGCCGCATCCATGATATCCCTTAACTTGGGAGTATCCGCTAAGCATAAGGTTTTCTTCATGGATTTGAGAAAACCTTCAAGCTTGTCTAAGCAAAAGAGCCTATGTCTTCAATAAACTTGCCTCCTTTAGCAGCCAATTAGAAATCCACAGAGTAGAGGGCCCCTCCCCTAGATTGGCAGTTCTCTGTCCTTTACCTGGCAGAATCCTGCATGGTAGAGGAGGACCCCCACATAGAGACCTCATCAACATTACAAAAAGAAATCCTGGAATAGATACAGTGCTTGCAATTTTCTGTAAATGCATTCAACACATACTGTTAGAGAAATCAGTGGCAGACAATGCATTCTCACATCCTGAGCAACTCTAATGTTTTGGGAACTTAGACTTCTTTGGGGATGACTGTATCAGATGAAAGTTTAGTCTTGTCTGCAGATGTAGCAGCAGAGGACCCAATGGCTAGCACTTTAAGGCCATAACCCCCGAAAAGGTTATGCAAAAGCAACCAGGCATATATAAGATTAAGTAGAACTTACATTTAGCTGGTCTTGAAGATAGCCGCCACTTTAAGAAGCCCAGAGAACAGGAGGGACGCTTAAACCATGCTTGCGTTTCACCCGTGGAACGCATGGCCCAAACTTCCTGCTTGAGGTTATGAAAGGATCCTGCACTTTCTGTCTGCGGCATGGAACAAGCGGCCACACCAGGCTCAGTGTGGGGGAGGTCTTCCAGGTATGCAATGCGGGAAAATTGCCCCAGGTCCCATGCAACCCTGTTTCAGGGTATCTGGGCCTAACATGCTATATGTATGCATGCCGCGATACACAGCTGCATGCATGAAGAAAACAAAAATTAAAATTTCAATGCCCCAAATAAGAGGGAGAAACAAGATGAAGAGAGTGGCATAATAGACTCCATCCACCAGCTTGGCAGGACCAACTAAACTGCACCTTCCCTTCCAGGAGCACGCTTTTAAGTTTTAAGATGACTGGTCCTATCAGCTGGGAGGCGAAGCTATTACCCATTTTCTGCCGTGGTAAGGACACAGAGAAAAGTTAAATCCCAAGAATTACCCATCTGGCGACTAGCTGATCGATAGTGCTAGTAGTCGCCAGAATAATTACATCCTTATAGAAATTCTGCTACTCCCGATACTGACAGCCAGGAAACAGCGCAGACATCTTTGCATAGTGATGTCTGCACTGTCAGTCCCAGTCCACTGTAAGGGGAATTGCTTGGTACCTTAAGGTACAGAAGGGACTGACAGCACAGGCATGCAGACGTCAATATGCAAAGACATCTATTTCCTGGCTGTCAGTATTGGGAGCAGTAGAATTTCTCTGTAAGGAGGTAATTATTCTGGTGACTAGCACTATTGATCAGCTAGCTAGTCACCAGATAGGTAATTCTTGGGATTTAACTTTATGTGGGATGATAACCCCTTAAAGGGGGACTAACACTCAAAGGGTTATAAGCTACACTGTGAGTCTGAAATCAAACGCAGTAGCACCGATAGCCTTGTGAAGCATGTCTGAGCAACTGAAGCTGTGAAACATCGAGATGGAGACTGACTGTGCATCTGATAGCCCTTTGATTGCTCTTCTTGGTGCTGAAATCTGAGAATGCATCCTCTCTGCTCTCCCCAACACATCAGCTAGCATGATCTTAGTCTCTCCTCTCCTTGCAAACTTAATTCTTACTGCATATGGTGGTGTTGTATTATCCATGGAGACATCATCTCATCTACAGATACACTTTACCACAATATCACACCTTAACACATTTTCATCCAGGGCACTAGGATTTCACTGCTTAAGCGTTGGCATGTTAACTAGAGGCTCAGTCATTTTGATTAACTCACCTCTGCTCAAACAGGGAAATTTCCAAGTGCTGGCTTTTAGTGGTCCCTGAGGACTGGATGCTAGTACCACTAGTATAGGGTATTGCATGTGCCTTTTGAGCAGTTTGATGGGAGCAGTTTTCATTTTCTGATCAGCATGCCATTGTCTGATAGTACTAGAAAGCAGGGGAAGAGGAGCACAAAGGAAACTTGCTTCCCTCAACTGTATCAAACATGGCACAGACACGTGTTTTATCTTAAATATATAGGGGTTTTTTGGTTTGATATTTTAAACTTATAGTATATGATTTTAGAGAATAAATGATACCAGACACTCTATAAACATACTTAATTTCAAATGTCTCCCTCATCTTTGCGACATCAGCTCTTGAATTCAGAACAAGTTGACTTTGGTTGCTGGACCAGAAACTCTAATGGAACTAGAGGTCCTTATGGCAAGCCTACTAGTTCAGAAAAGGGGGAGATATTTCCCTCGTATGAATGATCTCACCCAATTCTGTACACCAATTACAACAAAAGTCAGAGCTCAGGACTTCGTAAAAACATTCAGACATGGAAGATATCTTAACTTTACTTGCTGTATTGAATGGGGGAGATAACTACCCGAACTCCCTGGGCAATGTTTCATCTAGCAAGCAGCTTGAGTTTGTTCTGAATTTAAGGAAATTAAACAAAAGTTTTCTTCTGAATGGAAGTGTATGATCCAGAGTGACTGGTATTGGTCACTCTCTAAAACCATATACAATAAGATTAAGGGGAAAAAAAATCTGAAGCATTACTTTCTTATAGTCATCAAAATATGGAAACTTTAGCAACTAGAGGCCAGTGAAAAGTTTTCCAACTTTTCTTGGCTATTTCAGAGGACAGCTGCAAAGTGTTGCTCTGAACAGTAAACATTTATATATCAAAATAGAGAAAGGGCTGAGTACTGGGGTAACAAAAAAAAAAACAAAACACAATCAGCATAATAAAAACAGATTAACTGTCCAGTAAATGGAGTGTGCTCGGTTAAAATTCTTAGGATCCTACGTTCAAAAGAAAAGGGATGCAGTTCTGGCCAAAACAATTGGCTCATATGGATAACTTAAAAATCCCCATTGATTTAAATGATGTTTTAACCCCTTGCGTGCTAAAGAGGTACACGAGGAATTGCTTTATAACGCATTGGAGACCTTTCCTTCTCCCAAGGGAAAAAAACATTTAAATGAATGGGGATTTTGGGAACGTGTTTGTGTGTTTCTATAGTCAGTTGGATTGTTAACTATTTCAATTTTCTGAACATAGGGGCCCTTAGAAGCCAATTTAAGCCTCTGAAAGCTATTGTTATGCACAGCATTGCGAAGCAATGCATTGAGTATCCCTCTGGCACTCAATGAGTTAAATAATAGTAACATTTGAAAATAAATGACCTGTCGATTATTCTTCGTAGTTTTTTGGACATGTGCAGCCTTATTACAATAGTGTCCTACGTGCATTTCAAAAGTAAATAAAGATCACCCCTCCCGCCCCTTTCATCTATGTAACGCTGCTTGCCTCAGAACAGCAAGACCGTCTGGACGGATCGCACTGAGCAACAATCTTAAATGAGCATAAGGAAAAACCCGCTCTCCTTCTTCAAGGGCAGCAGTGTTTTCCTTATGCTCACAGACAGAATATTGTCTCTTGTCGCGAGCTGTCTGGTCAGATGACCAGATTCCACATCTGAGGAGAGGTGGAGTAGCATAGGTCAAAGGGGGACTCTTTATAATTTATTTACTGTTGAACTACACATCGGACAGTAATGTCATAACGCTGTACATGGTCAAAAAACTATGAATAATCAACGTGGAATTTATTTTTACACATTACTATGCCTTTAATAAGAATTACTGAAGTCAATTTTGGAGCAAATCTACTGCACCACAAGACAGATAAATACAAATCCCATTGGTTTAAATGGGGAGTGAAACTTCTCAATACTAGAAGTCGCCCTTACATTGCAATACAATCTAGCATTCATGAGAGTTAACCCCTTAACGACATGTGCCGTACTATGACCGTCACGGGCCTTGAAATACTTAAGGACCGATGATGGTCATAGTACGTCACGTACTTTTTACCTACAGCGCTCTACCGGGAGCGCTGTAAGTAAAAATAGGGCCTGAAATTGACCGTTCCAAGATCGGAGCGATCTCTATCAGGCCCCACAGCGACGCGTCGATACACGCAACAGGTCATGTGTACCGGCGCGTCGGTGTGGATCAAAGCAGTCCTTATGGGACGGAAACGTCCCAGGACCGCCGGTCGTTAAGGGGTTAAAAGACCCATTTAATGTCATAGGATTTTTTTTTTTTTTCCCCTTTTTCTTTTTTTAATTTGTCCCCTAAGGTGCATTTGTTCTGCACCAGAATTGCTTCAGTTCTTATTAATTCAGTATTTTTGTTAATGGGCATTTTTACATATAGAAAACAGTTACGCTATGAGTGAAGCCCACATAATTTTTTTTTTTTTATATGGATTACTCTGTTATGTCAATATACAGTATGACACTGGATTCCTTTTATATATATATTGAGACAAAAATAAGTTGTATGTGGCTTGTATTGGTAAATACAACGTACAATACAGCCAAGAGAAGACAGAGGGCAGCAGTAACACCATACAGGCTCATCCGCATGACCAATAGGGCAGGACTAGATACTGACATGGTTACCAGTGTCATGCATCCTATATAATAATTTGCTAGAAAGTTTGTAACGATGCAGTCATGCTCAGTAGAGATTGCCCGTGACGAGGCTCATGCAGAGCGGGGTGCTCCGAAAGAGCATCACGCTCTGTATCAGCTGCGGCGTGGGCAGTCTCTACTGTGCATTGCTGCCCTGCAACCTGCTGGCAGTGGCACTGTGGCCCGTGTAACGGGCTCTTCAACTAGTACGTATTATGAATGAACTGAAAAAATTCTGGAGCACTCCATATGCATTATACGGGTCAAATAAAAAGTTCCAGAATTTTCCATTGATTTGAATGGGAGTTTTAAAAGTCTCATTTAAAATCAGTGTTTGTCTCTGATGGTCATTGGTTTGCCCAATAATTGATCCAGTTTCTTTTAACAACAGTAGAATCAATATGTGGCAGAAAAAAAAATAAAAATAACAGAAGAGGGACCAGGTAAGAATGGTTTATTAACCTCTTGCATGCTAGAGTCATGTTTCATAATGATGCCCAAAATATTAAATACTGTCTCACTGTACCAAAAGATTCAAAATATGGTAAACAGTTTTCAGCTCTGACATTGTTCCATTATAACAGAGGTAAAATATTTCTAGTTATTTAGAACATAAATTTATAGATGTCAAAAGAGGATAATAAAAAGCAGAAAAACAGTTATTTTCCTTGTCTAAGCTGTGGAAAATGTACAAAATTAACCCCTTGAGGACCAGAGGTACTCAATGCATTGCTAACAATGTGTTGCATGTCCTGTGGGTCTTTAAAGGTTTAAGGTTCAGAAATTAAATATCCTTAAACATCAGAAACCGGGTTCTCTTAAACTGCTGTTATATTCATGAGGACCCTCTTCTTCTGTACATTTCTTCCATTTATGCTACAGTAAGGTAACCAAATATGTAGGTTGCATATGAAAGTGTAAATCTGCAACACTGCAATGTTTGATTTTTATAAAGTCCTGCATTAAAAGGGATCTCTTAACATTTTATGCTACATGCATCTCCAATGCACTGTAAAGCAATTGGTTGGACACATCTCTAGCACCCAAGGAGCGGAGTTAAATTATAATCAAGATTTGGTTTCTTTTAATGGCCACAGGTGACTTTAGTGCTCCCAGCTGAGATCACAAGTGTGTTTTTGTATGCACAAATGAACTAGACAAAAGAAAAATCCACTTATGACAGTTTGTAGATCAAATTCTGAATGAGATTACAAGTTAAAATGAAGAGAAAAACAAATTTTACAGTCTATAATGATAAATTAGTATATAGGCCAAATGCATTAAATCACTGAGAGCATATTTTATTGAATACTTTTAAATCACAGATACGATAAAGTATAATGCATGGTGTACATGATATATATCACACAATCTGCAATTATTTCCATAGACATCTACACAGGATAAATTGCTAACGGTCTATACATTATCAATGAAACATAACAATACACATAAAGAAGATATCTGTCTGCCTATTTATCTGTGATATACTCCTCATAAATAGAGAAATATATTTCCATCTATCAAGTGAAACATTAGCTAAATGCCCACCACCCATGATCATGTAACCTGAATAACGCAGGACAAACAGACACCTATAAAAAGAATGCAGGTACGTGATGATGATAAAGATCTTGGGAGTTATGTACTAAAGCATGATAAAGAGGGGATCAAGTTTAGATTATATCTCCAGTGATATCACTTATCCAGTTTCTATGTTATTCTATAGCGCATATGCACTAAGATTTCCAAAGTTGGAGAAATCTTAGTAATAGGCTCCATAAAATAACATAGGAACTGGAGAAGTGATATCACTGGAGATGTCATCTCCATTTTATCACGCCTTAGTTAGTGCATAACCCCCTAGCTTCTTTTTCTACTTAACGATTTGCATACCAGAAGAGTACAGCCCAGTAACACTTAAACAATTGATCGATCTTAACCTCCCCTCCCCCTTTTTAGGAATATGAACCCTTTGAGTGAAATAGTGGTACTCTTGCATACTCTATACCCTTTTTTTTCACAGAAGCCTCTACTTACTGAGTTCAATTACTGTATTGGTGCGAGTTCATTTTATCCATTCCATACCGCTGTCAGGGTCACCAGACTCCCTGTGTTACCCGGTAGACTTCGCTGTATACTAGGCCTGGCATCCCCGAACCAAACTGCTCACCGCATAATCCACCTCTATCACCCTGATTCTCTCACACTCCTGTTCCCGGAAGTAGGAAAGCTTCAACCATTCGAGTTGGCACTAGTCACATATTACCCCACAAGTACAGACCAATCACAGCGCAGTCTGGGGCTGAGAGAACCAATTAAAGATAAGAAAAGTAGGCAGGGTAGAAAGGGAGTGGGGTTTGACGTGTCAGGGGAGATTTAAAGGGAAAGTTCATAGTAAACGGCAACTTGTGGCAATATTGTAATTTCGTACACCAACAATTGGAGAGCCACAGATTGTTCACCTCTGGAGTCTGGACTTAGATTATTTCATAATAAATGTGCTACAGTGAATGAGTATCTGTGCTTTAGTTGGCACATTCTGTGTAGGAGATAGTATCTTTGGTTTTAACCTTTTGCGTGCTAGTGGGATAGCTATCCTTCTGGCACTCAAAGGGTTTCAACTAACTTATCCCTTTTGAAGCCTATGGGGATTTTTAGATAAAACCAGCTATTAAGGTGCCAGTTTCAACACAATAAGTCTGCTATAAGGATTTCCAGTTGTTTCTTAATCAATTTGTTTGGTGGGTACTACCAATAATAGAAAGGGGCATTATACAATTTAAAACACCACGAATCATAGGCAGCATTTTTTATAAAATAAAACATTACTTAAAGAATTTTCTAAAATTGTTGTCAAACCTGTAATTCCTAGAGACATATGTTCTGGACATTTTTTATGCTCGTACTTGGTTTCAGTGAGTGTTAAGTGCAATTTATGTAATAATGTAGGAAACTGATATTAGAAGATAAAAGTCTTTAGGAGGTAAAGATATGTAATTTCCGGTAAGCTAGCTACTTTAGATTCTATTATTTTTTTAGCAAGCTTTAAAATCACACATGACCACTCATGGCTGCATTCCTATTCACTCTGGAACAATATAGTTCATGGGATGTAGAGATGGTACCAGGTTTTGGAAGGCCACTGCTGGCTCATAGCTGATTCTTTTCTGTGAGGTGAGGAAGTCTCTGGTGAATCGCAATTGTGGGCTATACATAGCGCCATTTCCCATTCTTTTTATAAAGAAATGCCTGGACCAGATTATCCCATGAAGCTCTTTACAGTGGTGTAAAGGTTGACTCTGCAGTGAGGAGGGTACTGTTGTCAAAAGGGGCCCTACGCAGCCTGCACTCTTAGTTTATATTTTCTGTAGATATTGTCAAAATGGACCCTATGCGGCCTGCACTCCTAGTTTCTATTTTCTGTACATAGTGTTAAAAGGTGCCCTACATGGCCTGCACTTTAATTTATGTTTTCTGTAGATCGTGACAAAACTAGAAGTTCCAGAGTAGGTATTGTGGAGGGGATGACTACACATTGTATGAAATGAAGAACAGAGCTGGGCCTCACCAGCACCACTACCTACATAAAATATAAATGAAGGTAAAATGATAAATAAGCACATGCAGCTGGGACCAAACACCTCTCTAAAATTCTTGTATGTGGCGTGAGAGTCTTTAAATTGATAGTAATGTTTCAAAATAAAAGCAGCTCCAATTAATCTTCATAGTGTTTGGGCCATGGAGAGTGTTATTTCAATACTGTCAGAGTTGTAGTTCAAGAGTAATTGAAGGATAACGTATCCCCCTCCCGCCTCTCACCTAGTGTAAGCCGCCTCCCCTCAAATGTGGAATTATCACGGTGCCCGTGATCCCCTGTCAGTCACACTTATGGTACCTGTGCATTGGAGCAGGCTGATTGGCCCGCCCAGGATGTTCCTTTATATACTGGGCCTATGACATCTGCCTGATGCCCTTTCGTGGTGTTCCTGAGTTTGAGCCTTCTTGCTGTGTTACTGCATTCCTGTGTACCGACTCGGCTCGTCTGACTATTCTCCGTTCCTGCTCCGTGATTGGACACTGCTCTGGCTGACGTTCCTGCTCCGTTAACCGACCCGGCTTGTCTGATGTTCCTGCTCTGTGATTGACCCGGCTTTGGCTGACGTTCCTGCTCCGTGATCGACCCAGCTTTGGCTGACGTTCCTGCTCCGTGATTGACCTGGCTTTGGATGACGTTCCTGCTCAGTGTATCGACCCGGCTCGCCTGACGTTCCTGATCCGTGATTTCCCGGTTCTGGTTGAAGCTTCCTGCTCATCATTGGTTTCCTGAGTTCCTGAGTATCCTTTTCACCTGCCGGCGACATTCTGAACTGTATCTAGTAGTGCTCTGTTCAATCACTCTCAGTTTAGCTGTGCTGTGGCCTTCGTTTACCGAGCTGTTGTAGCCTTGCTGAGCTGCTTCTCTGTGTCTGAACCTGCCCTATACCTTACTGTGTGTGTAGCCTCCGTTGTTGAGCCTCAGATCACTTGCCAAGCTGATACGTACTATCCAAGCCCATTAACACGTACTGAGCCATCCGTTGTGACCTAGCCTATCCATATACACAAGCAGAGCAGTATCCGTTCCGGTACGTGGTGGTACCGTGGTTGCACCTCCCGGTGCTTGTGGCCTCCTGTGTGCTCTCGCAGTGTGTTGTTCCGTAACGGCACCGGAAGGGTGTCTGGGCTCTGGTCATTGCTCAACGTGTGTTGTCATCTACCGCACTACCTGTGCGTGGCTCGTTGTAGCTTGGGCAGTGTCAACTTCGTTTGGCACCCAGTGGGTGACCGGCTCTTATTTCCATTGACACACAAGGGTATTTCCATTTGCAAGTACTAGGGCTGTCTGGTTCCATTCTCTGGCTCAGCAGTGGCGTTATCCATCTCACTCCTCTTGGAGGAATCTCTCAGCTCTGGTTATATCTGTGCAGTCTCCTTGGGCGTCCCATTATACAACTATATGAGAGTGATTTGTGCAAGCCTACTATCTAGTCGAGAGCACCATCAGAGACTTATAGGTTCAGCTGGGCGTTGGCCGCTAACCATTATTGTGACTGATCAGTGGTTTACGCATTAACCCTTGTCCGTCCAGTTCTTCTGTGCATTTTAGCATATTATTAC
This sequence comes from Rhinophrynus dorsalis, assembly GCA_037306005.1. Lineage (NCBI taxonomy): Eukaryota > Metazoa > Chordata > Amphibia > Anura > Rhinophrynidae > Rhinophrynus > Rhinophrynus dorsalis. The sequence goes on from CM074721.1 coordinate 444,075,779, forward strand.
TAATCCTGTCCATTATCTGTCTGTGTATGCCATTCCTGGCCCCCAGGGGCGCTATACCTGGTTTTCATTTCAATAAAACTGTGTTTTTACTTAAAGGGATAGTAATACTTCATTTTAACTTTATTTTTTTTGTAGGCATTAAAAAAACATGAAGAATGATATAAGTCTTACCTCTGAAACCTTTATGGTTTAAGAGATATTCACAAACAAAGTATCCCCCCCCCTGTTCAACCAGATCAGAAGGGAGATGCCCAGGTAGACTGCAGAGAGGGACAATCTTCAATTAAGATAATGGAAAAAGCTGAAAAACTTGTCAAGGGGGGGAAGGGCTTTCATTGTTTTCATACAAAGAAAATTGTCCCCTTCTGTTATCTGTCCTGTCATACAACCAGACTCACATTTGAGAAGAGATGGCTTACACTAGGAAAAAGGGGCGGGGAGGGGAACTTTGCTTGTGAATATCTCATAAACCATAAAGGTTTGAGAGATAAGACTTATATAATTCTTCATGTTTTTTTAATGCCTACAAAATAAAATAAAGTTAAAACGAAGTATTACTATCCCTTTAAACCTAGTCTGAGTGTCAGAAAACCGTAACAGGAATCTGGTCTTAAGACCAGACAGCTCACAGCAAGGGACAATCTTCTTACTGTGAGAACAATGAAAAGGAGTTAGAAAGATAGTTTGGTGTCTTATTAAGGTTTAAAAAAAAATTGATTTGTGTGGGTATTGCGGGGATTAAAAAACCAACTGTGTATTGGGTTTTTCTCTGGCCTGTGTGATTAAGGGTGATTGGCTAAGGGAAGTCACCTGGCTGCTGTGTAACTATAAATACAGTCCCTAGGCTCATTTGAGCATGCTTTTGAGACTGCATTTTCAAGTGACTGCAGGCAAGTGAAGGAGTTAGAAAGAATCTGGTTAAGTACATGAGAGTGTGTTTGGTGTTTTATTAAGGTTTAAAAAAAAATCATTTGTGTGGGTATTGCAAGGGTTAAAAAAACAGCTGTGTATTGGATTTTTCTCTGGCCTGTGTGATTAAGGGTGATTGGCTAAGGGAAGACACCTGGCTGCTGTGTAACTATAAATACAGTCCATAGGCTCATTTGAGCATGCTCTTTGAGACTGCATTTTCAAGTGACTGCAGGCAAGTGAAGGAGTTATAAAGAATCTGAAGTTGGAATAGAAGCAGGAGTTGGAAATCAGCAGAGCACTGAGGTGACGATAATTTCAAGGGATCTTCTGCATTCACATTTAAAGTTGGTTACTTACCTTAGAGTGAGCATTAGAGGAAAGTATAAATCTATTTGAATTGTAAAACCAAGCATGAGTGATAGCAGGTTAGGCAATCTCACGCAGTGCACTTCTTGTCACATGTCTGAACACTTGGAGTAATCGTTCCAGGTGTCATACCGCTGTGTCAAGTGTGAGCATATTTTCTTTTTAGAGTCTAAGATATTGTATTTGGAAAAAAATATTGCAACATTGCGAGACATTGGAAACCTGGAAAGGAGTTTAGAACTCACAGAGCAGGTAGTATGTGGGGTTAGTTGTAAAGAGGGTGGAGTTGTAGAGGAGGACCAACAGGTAGGCAGCTGGGTAACAGTAAGGAGGGGAGGTAGTGGGCAGAGGAAGAGGAAGGCCAGTTCTGAGTTGACTCAGTCCAACAGATTTGCAAGATTGTGTGAAGATGTTGATGAGGATAGCTCAGAATTGGCAACACTGGAGAGGGCTGATTCCTCTAGTAGCCCCGGTGGAACAGTCCTCCTTCCAGGCTAGATGGGATGCCGAGTAGGCAGAAGCCAAGGCAGGTGGTGGTAATAGGGGACTATTATTAGGAAGGTAGATAGGGTAATCTGCCGCCAGGAACATGAATGCCGAACAATATGTTGTCTCCCGGGTGCGCGGGTTCGGCATGTTGCGGACAGGGCTGACAGATTATTGGGAGGGGCTGGGAGTGATCCAGCTGTCTTTGTACATGTTGGTAGATGGAGGTCAGTAAATAATTATTTCAGGGATTTAGGATGCAAGCTCAAGGCAAGGACCTCTAAGGTAGTATTTTCTGAAATACTACCTGTGCCATGCAGAGGGAGCTCAGGGAGCTTAATGCATGGCTCAGGAATTGGTGTAGGAAGGAGGGTTTTGTGTTTTTAGAGCACTGGGCTGACTTTGCTCTTGGGTACAGTCTATATGGAAATGATGGATTGCACCTAAATGGTAGAGGAGCCTCTGTGCTAGGGGAGAGAATGCTAAGAAGATTGGAGGAGCTTTTAAACTAGGAAAGGGGGGGAAAGTATAGATAGCACAAATTGGGTACATAGAGCAGATAGGAGCCAGGTCCATGTAAATGATCAGGGAGGTGGAGAAAGGGTGGGGATAAATGTAGTAAATAGGGATGAACTCCTAGTAAATAAAGATGTAGATAAAAGGCATGCAGGGAGTGATATATGTAAAGACTTCAAAATTAATTGTATGCTAGAAAATGCAAGAAGTATGGTAGATAAAATAGAACTAGAATTGCTGGCGGTTAATGAGCTATTGGACATAATTGGTATAACAGAAACATGGTGGAATGATACACATGATTGGGCTGTAAATATAAAGAGCTATTTTCTGTTTAGGAGAGACAGGATTAATAGAAAAGGGGGAGGTGTGTGCTTATATTTGAGACCAGAGCTAAATCCAATTTTGAGGGGTGATATTAGTGAAGAAACTGGCCAAAATGTGGAGTCCTTGTGGGTAGAAATTGAGACTAAATGTGGTGTAAAAGGTAAAAAAAAAGGTGTTTTTGGGTATGTGCTACAAACCACCAAATATTGATGACAATGTTGAGGCCCAACTGCTAGTGCAAATAAGGAAAACTGCCCAGCTTAGGCATACTATATTTATGGGAGGTTTTAATTATCTAGATATCAACTGGAAAAATGAGACCTGTCAGAGTGCTAAGGGTAGCAGCTTTGTGAACATACTTCGTGAAAGCTACTTGTCACAAATGGTGGAAGTGCCGACCAGAAATAACAATATACTGGACCTAGTGATAACGAATAACACAGAAATGGTATCCGATATTAAGGTAAGTGAACATTTGGGAAACAGTGATCACATCATGGTTACATTTGAGATCAGTCTGGCAAAGCAAAACTGTATAGGTTCAACCAAAACTCTGAATTTTAAAAAAGCTAACTTCAAATTGTTAAGGGCTTCAATGCAACACATAGATTGGGATACATTATTTAAAGACAAAAATACTGAGGATAAATGGTCATAATTCAAATTTAGGTTGTTGAAATGTACCCAACAGTATATACACCAATGGGGAACAAATGCAAAAGCAGTAAGTCACAGCCAGTGTGGTTAAAGGGATAGTAATACTTAAAATACAAAAAAAATATGTTGTAGGGTTTATCCCCCTGAGTAAAACAAGGGTACTCCCACTGCTGAAAGGTGTTTCATTCAAAAGTTATTAATTTTCAAAGTTGAATTTTTTAGGTGCAATATCACAGTGGCCTGAAATTGTACAGTGGTGCTGTTGCTACACGATCCTATGGACAGCTCTGGTCAATTGACCATAAATCTCCATAGGATGGTGTAGCAACAGCGCCACTGTACAATTTCAGGCCACTGTGATATTGCACCTAAAAATTCAACTTTGAAAATTAAAAACTTTTGAATGAAACACCTTTCAGCGGTGGGAGCGCCCTTGTTTTACTCAGGGGGATAAACTCTACAACATATTTTTTTTTACATTTTAAGTATTACTATCCCTTTAAGTGCACATGTAAAGGAGGAAATGCCAAAGAAAAAAAAAGCATTCAAACTATTTAAGCCTGAAGGAACTGAACACTCTTTCTTAAAATACAGAGACTAAAATAAAGATTGCAAAAAGGCAATTAGGGTGGCAAAAATAGAAAATGAAACTCAAATTGCAAGGGAAAGCAAGACTAATCCCAAAAAGTTTGTCAAGTATATAAATAGCAAAAAACTTATGAGGGTGTGTATTGGACCTTTCAAAAATGAGATGGGTGAGTTGATTAGTGTGGATAAGGAAAAGGCCGATGTTCTAAACACTTTCTTTGCATCAGTATATACAAGGGAGCAAGGAATGGTAGAAGAGCCTCAACAAGTAACTAATAAAGCAATACAATTATCAGATATTGGGTTAACTCAAGAAGATGGTATGGGTAGACTGAACAAAATTAAGACTGACAAAGCGCCGGGTCCTGATGGCAGACATCCAAGGGTTCTTAAGGAACTGTGCAATGCTAGCAAAACCCCTATATTACTCTTTAAATATTCTCTCACCACAGGCTCAGTGCCACAAGATTGGCGAAGAGCCAATGTAGTGTCTCTATTTAAGAAGGGAACTAAAACAGAACCTGGAAATTATAGACCTGTGAGTTTGACCTCTGTAATGGGAAAACTGCTAGAAGGGATAATAAGGGACTATATTCAGGATTACAACACAAAAAATAAGATCATTAGCAGGAATCAACATGTATTTATGAAGAATAGATCATGCCAAACTAACCTTTTCAGCTTCTATGAGGAAGTAAGAAGCAGCCTCGATAATGGCAAGGCAGTTGATGTAGTATATCGAGACTTTGCAAAGGCTCTTGATACAGTGCTACACAGAAGGCTGGGGTATAAAGTAAGAAAATCAGGGCTAGAAGATGTCCTTTGCAATTGGATACAAAACTAGTTGAAGGATAGGGAACAGTGTGTGGTTGTAAATGGACAATTCTCCAATACAGTTAAAGTGGAGAGTGGAGTAACTCAGGGTTCAGTATTAGGTCTGCTGCTGTTTAACATGTTTATAAATGAGCTAGAAATAGATATAGAAAGCAAAATATCAATATTTGCAGATGACACTAATTAATTCAGAACAGGATAATTGCTTTCTACAAAGGGATTTATATAAAATGGCAGATTCGGCAAACAAATGGAATATGAAGTTTAATGTGGGGAAGTGTAAAGTCATGCATTTGGGAGGAAACAATCCCAAGGCTACTTATGAAATTAATGGAATCATTTTAGGGGACTCGTTGCTAGAGAGACCTGGGTATCCTTGTCAACTACAAACTTGGAAACAGTGACCAGTGTCAAACAGCAGTAGCAAAGGCAAACAAAATTCTGTCTTCCATAAAAAAGAGGTATTGAAGCAAGAGCAGATATATCACGGTGCCGTGATTGCTGGCTTTTGCTGTCAGTCAGTGGTAAGAGCCCTCCATTGGCTGCCTGTCATTTGCCCGCCCAGTATTGCCTATATAGACTGGGTTCAGACACCCTTTGATTGCCCTTTCGTGGTGTCTCTATGCCAGTGGTCACCTGCCCTTGGTTCCTGTGTCCTTGGGCCTGCTTATGCTATCTATTGCCAGTGTCAGTATCTGTGCCCAGACGTCAGCGTCACTCCTGAGTGGTACCGGTTTCTGTTCCTGATCTGGTTTGGCTGCCGTTCCTGCTTCCGTTCCTGATCCGGTGTGGCTGATGTTCCTGATCCGGTTTGGCTGTCGCTTCTGCTCCAGTATCCTGTTTGGCCTGACCGTTTTTCCTGCTCCTGGATCCGGACTGACATTCTCCTTATGACTGTGGTCGCCTGGGCGACATTCTGACTACTGGTTTACTCCATATCACCGGTTGCTAGCTGCCACCTTTACAAGCACTGGTAGGGCTTCCGTGTTGTCCAGTACGCTGTACTGGTTTACTCCATATCACCAGTTGCTAGCTGCCACCTTTACAGAACCGGTAGGGCTTCCGTGTTGTCCAGTACGCTGTATTGGTTTACTCCATATCACCGGTTGCTAGCTGCCACCATTACAAGCACCGGCAGGGCTTCCGTGTTGTCCAGTTCGCGATACTGGTTTACTCCATATCACCGGTTGCTAGCTGCCACCATTACAAGCACCGGTAGGGCTTCCGTGTTGTCCAGTACGCGGTACTGGTTTACTCCATATCACCGGTTGCTAGCTGCCACCATTACAAGCACCGGTAGGGCTTCCGTGTTGTCCAGTACGCGGTACTGGTTTACTCCATATCACCGGTTGCTAGCTGCTACCCTTACAGCACCGGTAGGGCTTCCGTGTTGTCCAGCACGCGGTACTGGTTTACTCCATATCACCGGTTGCTAGCTGCTTCCATTTCAGCACCGGTAGGGCTTCCCTGGCTGTCCAGTACATGATAGCGATTTGCTCCACTATACCATCTATTGCTGATGCTATCTACATTACAGCACTAGTGGGGTTGTTTCCTCAGTCATTGTGCTAGGCTGCCTTGCCCGGTATATTGGCAAGGCCGGTAGAGCCTTCTTCATACTGTTGTGCCATCGTCTAGGCTGCCTTGCCTGGTATATTGACAAGGCCGGTAGAGCCTTATTCATAGTATTGTGCCACTCTCCAGGCTGCCTTGCCCGGTATATTGGCAAGGCCGGTAAAGCCTCATTCAGATTGTTGTGCCATTCCTCAGACTGCCTTGCCCGGTATATTGGCAAGGCCGGTAGAGCCTCATTCACCCTGTGTTGCTTATTCCAGGCTGCCTTGCCCGATACTTGGCAAGGCCGGTAGAGCCTACTACTGTATCAGTGTAATTGCTACTATTTTGAACCTATCTTGTGTATGTCGCATATGTGTATGTCTAGGACCCGTGAGGGTTCTTATCAACTTTTCAATAAAGTTTGATTTTTATCTTACTCTGTGTCTGAGAGTCTAAACAAACCTTGACAGGATAACATAATTTTGCCATTGTCCAAATCTCTGGTAAGACCTCATCTTGAGTATGCAGTGACGTTTTGGGCACCACTTCTGAAAAAGGATATACTAAAACTAGAGAGGGTACAGAGAAGAGCAACAAAATTAATTAAGGCAATGGAGAACTTGACATATCAGGAACAACTAGACAAACTTGGTTTATTTAATCTAGAGAAAAGATGACTAAGAGGAGACCTTATCACATTGTACAAATATGAGAGGTCGATACAAGGATCTCTGTGGTGAGCTATTTATTCCAAGGCCTGATCAGGTGACCAGGGGACACCCCTTGAGATTAGAGTAAAAGAAGGTTTAGACTTCAGCAGAGGAAGAGGGTTTTTTTACAGTAAGGTCTGTTAAGTTGTGGAATTCTTTGCCCAAGGAGGTGGTTATGGCAGACACAATGGATACATTCATTATACTGTTTGTTAGTAGGCAGATCAAGAAGGTCTGAAAAACACTAACTTATTTGGTAGCAGGATAGCTATACAGTTCTCATGTCACTAGGGTATGAGGCAAAGGTTGAACTTGATGGACTTGTGTCTTTATTCAACCTAATTTACTATGTTACTACGTAAAACCCTGTGTAACGGTTTTCTGACACTCAGACCAGGGTGTAAAGTAAAAACACAGTTTATTGAATCAAGGAGTAATACAATGCCCCTAGGGGCCAGCACAGGAATAACAGTAATAGCAAACACGGACAAAGTGAATGCAATACAGCAAAAGAATAATGGGCAATGAATAGATGGGGAATAACCCCAAAGGGTTAACAAGTGCAAGAGGAGAAACTCAGTCCTAGTTTGCCCAACGCCCAGGATATATAGCAGTCTCTGGAACACAGTTCTTGAGTATCAAAGCTGGAGCAAAGTGTCTGCACTGAATTCACTCTCAAGTAGGATAGGAAGGCACAAAGTGCCAGAGCTGAGTTAATACCACCGCCGTGGGCTTTAGAGAAGTGCTATTGCCAAGCTGAAGTACAAGAACCAGAATCGCCCTTCACTGAGAATCGAAGTTAACCCTGCGTGCGCCCAACGGATAATGCCTTGACACCCCTTGGATGTCAATACTGATAGCGGCTGCACAAGCACTAAGAGCCGAAGCACTGGATAGTGCAAATGGATAGCGTACCCTCTGAACGTATGTTAGGCCGGAGCCAGGACACCCCTCCGGTGCCGTACGTAACTCTCCCAGCAAGAGCGAATGGATACCAGTGCCAACAGGCGCGGTCACGGTGCACACCGAACACCGGACAGGCAATGCTCTGCAGAAGGTATTGAGGCGTATCAGAGGTACTAGAGTAGCGGCTCTAACGGATAACCGTATGCTTGGCAAGATCACGGAGGCACAAGACCGGAGACTACAAGGCACTGCGGGAGTTAACAGGTTCTGTACAGAGAGACAGCAGCAACCAACGGATGGCAAAGCAACCTCAACTCAGCTAGAGCAGTGAGAGGCACAGCGAGTCACCAAGTGATCAGAATGTCGCGGAAGCGACCGGAGCAATGCAGGAACACCGGAACAGCAGGCTGGAACTGGTTGATAACCGGAACCGGAGCACAGCAGGAACAACAGCCGAAGAACAGGATCAATCATGGAGCAGGGTCGTCTACCGGAGCCGGGTCATACACGGGGCAGGATCATCAGCCAGAACCGGGTCAATCACAGAGCAGAGTCGTCAACCAGAGCCGGGTCATACACGGAGCAGGATCAATCACGGAGCAGAGTCGTCAACCAGAGCCGGGTCATACACGGAGCAGGATCAGCAGAAGAGTCAGACAAGCCGGGTCGGTACACAGGAGAACTGGAACACAGCAACAAGGCGCAGATACTGGAACACCACGAAAGGGCAAATCACAAGTGCCCAAGCTCCAGTGTATAAAGGCACATCCTGGGCGGGCCAATCAGCATCCTCCAATGCACAGGAAATTCAGTTAAGATTGACAGCATAGCACGGGAACCGTGATACCCTGCCCCCATTGACAGGTTTTTCAGGTTTTGTCCCTTATGCTAATTGAAGATTGTCTCTCTTTGCAAGCCATCTGGACACCACCTTTCTGTTCTGATGTGAGCAGTGTTACATCAGTAAAAGGGGTGGGAGGGTGATACTTTATCATTCAATTACTCTTGAACTACATCTCTGACAGTATTGAAATAACACTCTCCATGGCCCAAATACTATAAGATTAATTTGAACTGCTTTTATTTTGAAACATTGCTATCCCTTTAAAATCCAAAAACACACTTGCGCAAAATAGTGAAAAATGTCACCAGAGATAATGTTGGTAATAGAGCCCCTGAAAATATATATATAGATAAATATAAAGAGTCAATTGCTGGAAAGTACCAGTCAAGCTTCAAAGTAACAAGGAATGGAGGATGGATGATGAAGATGAAGAATGAGATGATGATGGATGATGATGAAATGCAGAGTCTCCAAAATGAAAATGCTGCTACAGATATCCAGTGGCCTTGTTCACCAGAAAAAGTCAAATGAATGGGACCGGAGCGCAGGACATGAAGTGGGGCAGCAGCTGCACCCAGAGGAGGATGGGGACCGGAGCGCAGGCGGTCAGTGGGGCAGCAGACGCAGCAAGCTAGTATAGCAATTTGCTGTTGTGTGTAGTCATCACGGGGGTTGCAGGAATTCATCCACAAATTCCGATATACCACCCGGTTCTCGGTCCCATTACTCAGCCGGCAGCGTCGGCCTACACACGTGCACCTCGGTGCTCTACCTTGGTGGTTAGCCTACGAACTTGGAGAACTTTTTTGAGGCATTATATTACAGAGGAATCTGACCAGCCTGCCTCAAGGGGACCTGAATAGGAGACACTGTACTACCGTGTCACCGGTTGCAGCGGGAGAACAGACGGACACAGCACGTTGGCTAGAGGGGCGGGAGCCCTGATATGCATCAAGCCCAAGATGGGCATCATGTGAGTGCATTATATTATTGTTTTTATCATTTGTCTCAATAAATATACTACGCTTAGATATTACTGTATTTTGCTTCTCTCTTATGATTTTGCGCTCAGATTTCATGAGATTCATTACTATCCCTTTAATTGATATGCTACCTTCTCTTCATCACAGCTTATAAAGGTTTGTGATGTCTGATATACTGATTGAAAAGATCACCAATTGTACATGAAGACAGTGACAGAGTTTCAGACCTCTTTATGTGTACTCGGTGGTCACTGTGGTCAGCACATCAGATATCACACACCTTTACAAGCTATGATAAAGTAGAGCGGGGCAGCATAACAAGCATGTCACACTGCATACAAGCCTACTTAACCCACGCACCGGTACATGTGACCTGTTACGTGTATCGGCGAGCCACTTTGGGGCCTGAAATAGATCGCTCCAGTCTTGAAGCGGTCAATTTTAGGCCCTATTTTTACTTACAGCTGGTGGAGCGATGTAAGTAAAAAGTATGTGACGTATTATGACTGTCATCGGCCCTTAAGGGTATAAGGACCATGATGGTCATAGTACGTCATGTAGTCCTTAAGGGGTTAAGCTAAGGGAAAATGCTGAAAAAACTGTCAAGGCGGGCATGGTTTTCATTGTTCTCACAATAAGAAGATTGTTCCTTGCAGTGAGCTGACTGGTCTATGGACCAGATTCCACATCTGAGGAGTGTGGGCTTACACTAGGTAAAAGAGGCGGGAGGGGGAAACTTTATCATTCCATTACTCTTGAACTACAACTCTGACAGTATTGAAAAAACACTCTCTATGACTCAAATACTATGAAGATTAATTGGAGCTGCTGTTTTTGTGCAACATTACTATCCCTTTAAAAATAAAAGTTCTTTTATTGTCCATTTTTATAATAAAAAGAATGCCAGACACATGTCCCTTTTGTCTCTGCCGCCGCTGTCTCTGTTGGAGGAGACAGGCATGCAGATTGACACAGCATCCCCTTCCTACCTCTTGGCCCGTTGTCTGAGTCATACAAGAATTTTGAACAGAAGCTGACTTTTATATGATATTCAAAATTATTGGCAGCCTCCAATTGGGTGGGATCTGTGCTTACGCAGCTCTCAGCCAATCAGTTTCTAAGGGGTTTTGTCATCCTCCCCACTAGAAACTGATTGGCTGGCAGGTGCGTAAGTACACATCCCAGCTAACTGGATGTTGCCAATAATTTTGAACAGCATATAAAAGCCAGCCTCTGTTCAAAATTTTCACAGTATGACTCGGCAACGCCCAGAGAGGTAGGAAGGGGGGCTCTGTCAGTCTGCATGTCTGCCTCCACAAGCAGAGATAGCAGCGGGGGCAAGGTGTAGCTGGCATTCTTTTTTTTATAAAAATGGACAATAAACAAACTTTTATTTTTTAAAAATGGCAATACAACAACAAAAAAAAAAAAATCGGTGGACAGATGCCACACTTTTTAAACCCTTTGAGCGCCGGAGGGGTACCCCTCCGGCGCACAAAGGGTTTAAGAAGTGTGCCATCTTTTGGGGGCTTTATTTTATGTTTTTTAAAACATAACTACTCCTTTAATTTTTTTTTAAACATTTCAAGATTATACAGAAAAAAAGAGATGTCACTGCAGCCTACTTTCCGTCAGTCTTCATGAATACCAGAAAGCAATGCACATCCCCAAGAGGTGAATTGAAGCTTCCCTTCAATAATGCTGATTCGATCCTGATCTATAAAAGAACCCACAGCTCTGATATATCCTTCAATGATATGGTCACACAGACAACCCAGCAGAGCGTTCTGTATCCAGGGAAAATTTTCAGATTTTAATTAACCAATTCTGGAGCAAACTAACTGCACCTCAGGGCAGAAATAAACATTACTAATAATTTTAATTGAGGTTTTAACCCATAAATGCTATATAGGTCTCCAAAGCAATCTCCCTAGCATTCAAGAGGTTAAAAGCCCCAATTAAATGAGTGAGTATTTGGGGGGTTTCTATATCCCTATGGTGCAGTAGATTTGTTCCATAATTGCATCTCTCTTGCTTATTGAATAAGGGCCAGTATCCATAATTTTCTCTTCTGAGATTTCAAATGCAAATGTATGGGAGTAACACATAGACTAGACTCATTTTCAGTCAAGTCATTCAAGGCTGATGACCCATACTTTTTTTTCCATCACTAAATGAGATCAGTAAGCCAATACACAATTACAGGGGAACTATAATCTATGAAAAAGTGGCATGAAATCACCTATAAGTTATTGGTAATGCTCCGCCCACCAGCCACACCCCCAGTAACACTCCTAAAACAAGCATCCCTCTTTGGCCATTTGAAATGTTGGGAGGTATGAGTTAATAGCATATCAATGTGTGCTGTCAAAACCACCACTGCTGGTTTTAAAAAAATAGCTGGGGTAATAGTATAGAGCTCATAATGAGACAACATAGAATATATTAAGTTCCAATACAAACATCCATATACAAAAAATATCAGTTTATACAAGAAGAAATCTATTTGGTTCGGAGGTATATGTTTTAGTAGTAAATTTAATATAGTCACCAGGATTTTTACATCTGTGGTTAGAAGTGAACTGGGTTTATACCATTTGCACAATGTGATGGCGTATTTATAGAAGGCGTAGACAAAGGCAATATTTACATACATTGCCTTTGTCATGTGGCCCCATTTGCACTTGTTCAAAGTAGCAACGTTAAGGGTTTAAGGATATTTCACACAGGCCCCCTGCTATAGTTCTGTCTCCTGTGTACTTCAGGTAATCTTCTCCTGCAACATCACTTAAAATACTTTTTCAGGTGTCCTCATAACCCTTCCTTACTGTATCTTTTGTAAAAGAAGAAGTCAGAGATGCTCAAGCAAAGCTCATGAGCTTGCAAGGGTTTGCAAAGAGCTCACTAGAACTGTGTACTTCACTCAAAGTGCAATCTATTTTAGCTCACAAGTGCCATACACAGAGAGGAAATATTCTGAAGCATATCATACTAGTCCTGCCCAGCTACAAAATGTCAGACAATTCCTCTCTGAACAAGGGAAACCACTAACCCCAGATGTATTATTGGGCTTCGTTGGTGAGGTGCAGCTTATCGCTCTAGGCACTTGTGAGCAAGGGGTCCATGTCTGGATTCTGCCATCACTCTTAGGGTGAACAACCCCAAGATCAATTTACATATGCAATAAAAGAAGTCAGAAATGCTCAACTAGGTTCATCAGGGTATGCGATGAGCTCACTCGGACTGTGTCCTGCACCCAGGGTGCAATCTCTTTTAGGTGCCATACACAGAGAAGAAATATTCAGAAGCATATCATACTGGTCCTTCCCAATGAACAGTCCAGCTGATCACTCTAGGCACTTGTGAGCAGGGGGTCCATGCCTGGATTACTCCATCACTCTTAGGGTGACCAACCCCAAGAGCAATTTACTCATGCAAAAGAAGAAGTCAGAGATGCTCAACTAGGCTCATGAGTTTATTGCATCTTTTCTAAGTTTCTGTTGAAAGCAGTAAAGGTTCAGTTTTGGTAGCCGTAACACACGTAATGGCAAAAAAAACCCACCGTTGCACAAAATAAAGTAGAGAAACCACATATAGCATAAGGATGCAAATGGAAAAATTAACCCGTGCAATGTCGAAATAACACACAAACCATGCCCATGCACCACAAATAACTGTCACACACAACACAACAGCCTAGCAACACCACAGGGACAAGACCTTCAAAAAGCACACCAACACAACACATCACAACATAGCACAGAACAACGGGGATTAACAAAGAACACGGACACCTGTCAATACAAAACAAGCTCACCTGTGCAACATCATCAAATGATAGCGGCACAACCTGCACCCCACAATGTCACACTCACAACTGACAGTGACACACCAATCACAACACAGCAGATTAAAAAAAAAAACACACCCGCAAACACTTACCTGGACAACAAACACCCTCCCTCTGGTCATCACTCACCTCATGACCACACCTGGACAACACCCCGACATGGTCTTAATGGGACAACCCACCATACTCACATGTGGATTGTTTTCCACTCAGGGAAAGAGAGACAGAGCGAGATAGACAGAGAGAGAGAACAATAAGTATGTTTGCATACCTATTGATGCGAAGACTGAGGAAAAGGCGTGCAAGGGCAAGGGAACACCAGCAAGTCCCAAGCACACCTGTTCAACAGCCTTCACCTGTTGCAAGTGAGGAGGCTCTGGCTGAAGAGCCATACAGTAGCCCATCTCCACTTGGAGGACAACACCTGCCAGCAGAACCACAGCTGCTGCAACAGGATGCTCCCCAGATACAGCAACGGGATTCTCCCCAACTGCCACAGGGACACCTGGAGCAGCGTAGGATGTACAGATAACAACCAAGGCCCAGGGTATACCGCTCAAGGGTCACGTTCCTGGAAATAACTGAGGAGGAGGAGATAGATTGCTACAGGTTGACACCGCACAGCATCATTGCCCTATATGAGGTCATCACGGATGAGGTCAATCCCATATACATCCACAACCATGCCCTAACTGGCTTGCAGAAACTCATGTGTGTTATACATTTTATGGCAAGTGGAGCCTTTCAGTCAACAGAAGGTTACGTATCAGGCATGTCACAGTCTACATTTTTTGAGGTACTGGCTCAGGTGTTGCCAGCCCTCAAAAGCAAGGCCAGCAGATATATACTCTTTCCCACCACCCACATGGAGTGGACACGTGTAAAGCAGGACCTTTATGCAAAGGGAGGCATGCCCAGAGTCATGGGTGCAATAGATTGCATCCATATCCGTATCAAAGCTTCAACACATGAGGGACATCTATTTATCAACAGGAAGAATTTCCACTCCATGAACGTGCATATGGTGTGTGACTCCAACATGAGGATCACCAGTGTCTGTGTAAAATATCCTGGGAGCTGTCATGATGCATACATTCTTCAAAACTCATCTGTACACAGAGACTTTGAGAATGGAACGTATACAGGGGGATGGCTTCTGGGTGACTTAAAATCACACCACATCCACAGGTGTACACACACAACACTGCTTAGCATGCTTTTCACTCACAGGTAGTACGTCCACCTCATACAACATCATCCACGTAACACAACATGTGGTCATCAAAACATGGCACCTTGATACAAGATGTGGTGTTTTATCTGTGTATATGTCATCGCCTGTGTTTTGATCCAAGACCCTCTTTTCTGGGCAAAGACAATGAAGAATTCAAGGTCCTACCATAGCTCACGATAGACATGTTTCAATCCAGACACATCTCGTGAGAGGGGATACTGTTGCTGAGAGAGCTGAAGGTTAAGGAAATGTGGAAAGTAACATAAAACTGTGTCATCTCAAGGTGGTCCAAGAAAAAACCTAAACCACATGATCTTCACAAACAGTGCCTGCATATAAACATTTCAGTGTTCAGAAAAGTTACTATTCTGCAAGCTCTGTGTATCAGTGGGAATCAAACACTGTCCAAAAAGAGGCCTCATACACTCCTGGACTGATGTTTTATCACAGACCACAAATAAGACCCTCGGTACAGATATCACAGCCTTCAGACACTATACCCATGTCGGCCGACATGAAGGCTGTGCAGCAGAGCCATAATTTGTTGTAAATAACGCAATTGCGGCACTGCTGCAGAGCCTCCGTGTCGGCCAACACGGATCTCCTGCTGACAGCTTTACAGCTGACAGCAAGAAACATCAAACTTTAAATGCCTGTATCTCTCAAACCATACTTTTTTGCATTTGGCTCAAGTTTTTAAGCACTATAACATGCAAAATATTTTTTTCTGGGACACTACCATCCCTTTAAAATAAGAGAAATACAAGATACAAAGTTAACAGCTAAATTTGCACCCATTGGAAGCAATGAAAAATATCTTGTGATTCAATTCCATGTCTTGAGTGTAACATGTGTTAAGGGACTTTATCGCCAATAATCTGCGTCTACAAAAAGTATGTGTTGAGTTCCCTAGCGCATGTTAAAAACCACTAACACTGGAATAGAAGTTTAAAAAAGCTAAGAAAAAAACATCAGTTACCAGTGGATGTGTTGAAATGGGGTCCTAAGCTTCATATAAATACATCCAAAGTACTGACAAGATGTGAGTGCAGAGCGTTGAATAACCCACTGGCACTCACAGGAGTAAACGCCATCCCATGGAAATAAACACTTCCCTGTAAGTCTGATGTCCAGCGGGGTCTTTAGAACCCTGCACATCCACTCTAAATCTTCGTCTGTAATCTTCTAACCTCTTCATCTGTGATCTTTCTTATCTTCCTGCTTCTTCTTCTTTTAAAAATCTTTTGCCTCACTCAAGAAATACAAATAAGTGTAAATTATTTATGCCCTTGAATTTAGTAGTGCAATGAATGCATGCTGCTGCAATGGAAGAGTGGGAAACATTTTGAACAGAGACTGGCCAAATAAAAGCCAGTCTCTGTTCAAATTTCCCTCAGCGAAGGTCAAGCAGCGTCCCTAGAGGTATACGGGGGGGGGGGGGAGGGAATTTTCATCTGCTTTTTTGCTGCCACCAGCATACATTTATTTCACTACTAAATTCATTGGCATATTATTAATTGTATTGTTAAGTGAGGCACAATATTTTTAAAGAAGAAGAAAGATGGGAAGAAAGAATATAAGAAGAATAAAGATCACAGATGAAGAGGACAGAAGATTACAGATGAAGACCTGCAGTGAATGACAGGTAAATGTTACAGCTATGGGGTATGGGTAATAGTATAGTGTAGTGTTCGGGCTAGTATTGTTTCACTTTATTGTTATTGTTAGGGGTAGCGTAAGGTTAGTGTTTGGGTGGGTGACTGTGTTTTTGAGCTCACACACAGTGTTTGACACTGAAATACAGAGCATTAGCTGTTTTCCTGTGATGCTCCCATTTCTTACGCTATTTATTGTGAGTTTTGGGAACAAAAAATACAAAATAGACATTCAGTTCTGTGTCCCAATGCTCATCATGGTTCTTGTTGGTAAGGCAATTGGATTCCAATGATACCACTATATTTTACCGGGAGCAATTGAATAGAGCCCTAGGTTTCTTCTTCTGAAATAATAAGAATGCAGACTGAATATACAATACATGACAGGTTTTACATTCATGCAAATTGTTTTAACATTTAAATTCCACTGACCGTCGGTTTCTAAATAGTATAGTCTATATAATTCATTCCTTAGGTACCAGTAGGGTCTCTTTGTAGTTTGCTGAGTGGTACAAGATTTATTACCTTTTTGATGCTACAGGGAATCTTTGTCTTTAGCCTGAGATGCCTAAGTCTATAGAATCTAAGTGTTTACCCTTCAAGTAACCCATCAATTGCAATAAATGCACAGCCCCCAGGGTGTTAAACATAGTAAACTGTTTATGCACACAGATATTTCTGTCTCTCTGCACCCAAAAATTTTCCATCCGTACAGTCACCCTGAGATCTTTCATGCTGTGACCAGTTTTGCAAAAATGTTGACCCACTGGGGTGTCTCTTTTGTTGCTCACACTGGACCTATGAGAATTCATATGTTTTCTAAGGGTTTGTCCTGTCTCACTTACAATTAGTCCTGGGTTGGGACATTTCTCTCACATGATGACACAGACAGCATTAGATGAGCTGCAGAAGAATTTGTCCCTGATATTGTGGTTTTGGTAGGAATGTGGCATGGGCACTTTTTCTGTGGTACATATGTGTGTACAGGATCCACATGTCTTTTGTAGACAGGGAGAAGTACTATTTTCTGTTGCATAGCTGGCAACTGTCCCTTTTTACATGGGACAGTCCAGAATTTGGGGCCCAATTCCACTGTCCCGCCCTCTTCCCAGGCTTCTGCCCGACCAGTGCTTGTCCCCTCAGCCGCATTGGTCAAATGGCAGCAAGATGGTGAAAACTGATTGGATATGCAATCCCTCCTGAGTAGTCCTCTAGTAGCAGCAGAGTGAGTTTGAGAGGAAATGCGGACAGCACTATAAGAAATGTCACTACCAGGGAGGTACGTGGCCATGTTATGGGTTGGGTAAGCAGTGTTATTAGAAACAAGCAGAAGTGTATATCCAGATATAATGATACCAACTATAGAGCTCCCGGGTTGTTTATTCTGAGAGGCAGGGACCAGAGTCCCCTAGTGAGTAAGAGGGTTCCCCTGGAAATGGGCACCAGAGTCCCTTAGTGAGTGAGAGGAGATCCCTGGAAATGGGCACCAGAGTCCCCTAGTCAGTGAGAGGGGGGTCCTTTGGCTGTAAAGGAAGAAAGAGTAAATGGGAGAGTACGTGTTCCTAATGTGAGAGGTGGTGTACCCCCTGGCAGGGTGTGAGTGGGCAGTGAGTGATAAGGGGTTCCCCTGTAGTGTGAGTGGGTACTCTAACAGTGACACCACACATTGGCATGCCTCCCAAGTGCCCCTCTTTCAGACCCAAATCCTTCTGTCCCACTCTGGTGTCTCTCTTTTTAGGAAATCAGACTGATGTATATAAGTGTATCACATTGCTCCACAGCAATAAAACTCACATTCTTGTTTTATTTAAACTTCAGTATGTGTGTTTATTAATTAGTTTGTGTAAATAAAATACTTTGATTTTACTCTGTTATTTATTCAGTTACACAAAGAGGTGTCAGTAGGTTGAAATTAACTAAAAATTATTGGTAATGTCTTGCCTACCAGCCACGTCCCCATAAACACCCCCTAAAACACAAGTGTCCCTCTTTGGCCATTTGAAATGTTGGGAGGTATGCTGTTGTACTCTTTATCACCAGTTGTTTCAGGTTTGGGGTCTGTTTATAGGAGAGGGGTGGAGGTTTTGGGAACATTCTTTTTAATCTTCAATCTTTAATATTGTTTGGAGCTATTTTGAGATTTTACACAGTACTTAAATCTGGGGGTTGTAGGTGACTACTAAAGGCAATCTGTTCTCTTCCTGTGGTTTTTGTATTCCAGGAGATTTAGGGCCAGATTTAAAGACAGGCGATAGCAAAAAGAAAACACAGTCAGGTGTTTTGTAAGTACAGTAAGCCATTTAAAGGTCCATCTTATGAACAGCTAAAGGCAGTTCTCAAATCATTATGGCTGACAATCTTACGTGCATTGAGACACCTATGGAACAAGGCTCTATAAAGCCATTTAAAGGAGTGCGGTACTGTTAGCGACCGATAAACTGGTACATTTAACGGCCACAAGTAAAGACCCAGTTTTGTTAGCCGTAAAACACATATCGGCAAAAAAAACAAAACACCGTTGCATAGCCAAGATATCACACAAACAATGCCCATGCCCCACAAAAGCACAACATAAAAGCCTAGTAACATCACAGGGACAAGCCCTTCAAAAAGAAGACATAACAATATTGCACAGAACAATGGGGGTTAACTAGCTGATCGAGTCACAACCTGCACCCCCCAAAGTCATACTCGTACTTGACAGCAACAAAGCAATCAGAACACAGCAGATTTAAAACCACAAATCCACCGGCAAACACTTACCTGGACAACAAACACTTTCCCATTGGTCAACACTCACCTCCTGACCAGGCCTGGACAACGCCCCAACACTGTCTTAAAGGGACAGCTCACCATACTCACATGTGGCGTGTTTGCCACTCAGGGGGAGAGAGAGACAGACGGAGAGAGAGAACAATAAGTGTGTTCACATACCTCTTGATGCGAAGACTGTGGAGAAGGAGTGCGAGGGCTAGGGCATTATCACGGTGCCCGTGATTGCTGCCTTTTCCTGTCAGTTATCTGTGAGGACTCTCCATTGGCTGCCTGTCTTTAGTCCGCCCAGTATTGCCTATATAGACTGGATTCTGGCACCCTTTGGTTGCCCTTTCGTGCTGTCTCTTTGTCAGTAGCCACCTGCATTTGTATTCCTGTGTTCCCTGGGCCTTGGTTGAATCCTCTACTCTCCAGTGTCCGCCTGCCTACCTGACTAACAGCCTTCTCTGCCAAAGTGGTTCCTGCCTCTGTTCCTGATCCGGTTTGGGCTGATGTTCCTGCTTCCGTTCCTGACCCGGTTGACTGCCGTTCCTGTTCCAGCTTCATGTCCCGGCCGGGCTGTCGCTCCCGCTCCTGGATTGTGTTAGGATTCTTTCCGTTATCATTGTCGCTTGGGCGACATTCTGATCACTGGGCATATCTCCATGTAGTCCAGTACGCGGGTACTGGTTTGCTCCTTTACAGCACCGGTTGTGTTTCCCTGTAGTCCAGTACGCGGGTACTGGCTTGCTCCAATATTCTCCGGTTGCTTACTGCCACCTATACAGCACCGGTAGCGTCTCCGTGTAGTCCAGTACGCGGGTACTGGTTTGCTCCATTTCACGGTTGCTCGCTGCCTCCTATACAGCACCGGTAGTGTCCATGTGTAGTCCAGTACGCGGGTACTGGCTTGCTCCAATATTCTCCGGTTGCTTACTGCCACCTTTACAGCACCGGTAGCATCTCCGTGTAGTCCAGTACGCGGGTACTGGTTTGCTCCATTTCATCGGTTGCTCGCTGCTTCCTATACAGCACTGGTAGCGTCTCCATGTAGTCCAGTACGCGGGTACTGGTTTGCTCCATTTCACCGATTGCTCGCTGCCTCCTATACAGCACTGGTAGCGTCTCCATGTAGTCCAGTACGTGGGTACTGGTTTGCTCCATTTCACCGATTGCTCGCTGCCTCCTATACAGCACTGGTAGCGTCTCCATGTAGTCCAGTACGCGGGTACTGGTTTGCTCCATTTCACTGATTGCTCGCTGCCTCCTATACAGCATCGGTAGCGTCTCAATGTAGTCCAGTACGAGGGTACTGGTTTGCTCCATTTCACCGGTTGCTCGCTGCCTCCTATAAAGCACTGGTAGCATCTCCATGTAGTCCAGTACGCGGGTACTTGTTTGCTCCATTTCACCGGTTGCTCGCTGTCTCCTATACAGCACTGGTAGTGTCCATGTGTAGTCCAGTACGCGGGTACTGGTTTGCTCCATTTCACCGGTTGCTCGCTTCCTCCTATACAGCACCGGTAGTGTCCATGTGTAGTCCAGTACGCGGGTACTGGTTTGCTCCAATATTCGCCGGTTGCTTGCTGACTCCTATACAGCACCGGGAAGGCCTCCGTGTTGTCCAGTACTAGCGACTGGTTTGCTCCACCTCTTTCACCAGTCGCTGAGGCCACCTCCGTTACAGCACCAGTACTTGCCTACTCTGTGTCCTTGTTAGGCTGCCTTACCCGGTATTTTGGTAAGGCCGGTAGAGCCAACTATTCCTGTGTGTCAGTATTAAGGCTGCCTTGCCCGGTATTTTGGCAAGGCCGGTAGAGCCTTCTTCATCTCGTTTTGCCAGTCTCCAGGCTGCCTTGCCAGGTATATTGGTAAGGCTGGTAGAGCCTATTTCATTGTTGTGCCAGTCTTAAGGCTGCCTTGCCCGGTGTTTTGGCAAGGCCGGTAGAGCCTCCTCCATCTCGTTTTGCCAACCTCCAGGCTGCCTTGCCCGGTATATTGGTAAGGCCGGTAGAGCCTATTTCATTGTTGTGCCAGTCTTAAGGCTGCCTTACCCGGTTATTGGCAAGGCCGGTAGAACCTATCCATATTCTCTGTACCATCGTTCACCACTACCTTGTACAATTTGTGTGTCGATATATGTGTATGTTAGGACCCGCAGGGTTCTCATTAAACTTTCAATAAAGTTGTGTTTTTATCTTAACTCTGTGTCTGAGAGTCAAAACAAACCGTGACAGGCATACTGGCAACTTCCAAGCACACCTGTTCAACAGCCTTCCCCTGTTGCAAGTGAGGAGGCTCTGGATGAAGAGCCACACAGGAGCCCATCCCCACCTGGAGGACAACACCTGCCAGCAGAACCACAGCTGCTGCAACAGGATGCTCCCCAGCTACAACAACAGGATTCTCCCCAGCTGCTGCAACAGGATGCTCCCCAGCTGCCACAGGGACCCCTGGAGCAGCATAGGGTTGACAGAGGACCACCAAGGCCCAGGGTATACCGCACAAGGGTCACGCTTCTGGGAATGACCGATGATGAGGTGATAGAACACTACAGGTTGATGCAGCACAGCATCATTGCCCTATATGAAGTAATCAAAGATGAGATCGATCCAATATACATCTACAACCATGCCCTTTCTGACATGCAGAAACTCATGTGTGCAATACATTTTATGGCAAGTGGAGCTTTCCAGTCAACAGAAGGCTATGCATCAGGCATGTCACAGCCCATATTTTCCAAGGTACTGGCTCAGGTGCTGTCAGTCCTCAAAAGCAAGGTTAGCAGGTACATACACTTTCCCACCACCCAGATGGAGTGGACACATGTAAAACAGGACTTTTAGGCAAGGGGAGGCATGCCTATGGTCATGGGTGCAGTAGATTGCACCCATGTACGTATCAAAGCTCCAACACGTGAGGGACATCTATTTATCTACAGGAAGAACTTCCACTCCATGAACGTGCAGATGGTGTGTGATTCTAACATGAGGATCACCAATGTCTGTGCTAAATATCCTGGGAGCTGTCATGATTCCTACATTCTCAAACACTCATCTGTACACGGAGACTTTGAGAATGGAATGTATACAGGGGGCTGGTTTGTGGGTTAGTTAACAATACTAAATCACACCACATCCACAGGTGTACACACAACACTGCTCAACATGCTCATGACTCACAGGTATTACGTCCACCTCATACAACATCATCCACACGGCATGTGTTCCCTGTCTCACCATGTCACTCATTTTCCACAGGTGATTCTGGCTATGGCTGTAAATTTTGGCTCCTCACACTGGTCTGAAATCCACAAAACGATGCCCAGGAGTGCTACAATGTGGCTCATACAAGAACGAGGAATGCCATTGAGATCACTTTCAGCCTCCTAAAACCCCAATTCAGTTGTCTGGATCACTCAGGGATGGAGCAGTACAATATGCCCCAGGCAAGGCTTGTGACATCATTTTGGCATGTGCAATACTACATACTATCACAGTATGATCAGGGACCACTTCAGCTGTGAGTATAACACAGGCATTCACACAATCCATGTATTTCCATGATCAGCCCTGTGAATTTGTGCAAACACTAACCACACCACACATGATGTTCTGTTTCACCTCACAAGATCATTGTCTCAGCCGTGATGCTGGCAGTAGTATGGACCCCAAGCATCATCCTTTCCATGGACGTATTGTATTGTGGTTGGGGATTCCAATATCATCTTCCATTCTTTCGTCTATGTTGACATTGATACTTCAAAGATATCATGCATACCCCCTTGCGAACCAAGGGACAACTCATTACCCATGTTCATCATATTCCAGGGTTCAATTGACAGCAACTAAATTGAATTGCCATGATCATAGCCATAGAAACCATGGTACCCTTGTAGCGAAAGAGCATTATCCAGTGCAATGCATCGGATAACACTCTTTCACATCAGGGGTTAAAGAGCCATTGGAATGAACATGGGAGCTGTAGTTTGGTATAGCTGAAAGGAGCAGCAGAGGGATGGCTCTACAGTGTTAGTGTGTTACACAGAATAGAGGTCAAGAAATCTGGATCAGGTCTCAATGGACACCATGCTGATTTGGGACCTTTGTTTCATGGAGCTCTAATGACATACTTGGTGATGAGTTGATTTATGTCATGGGCACATATCCCTATGGCTGGTTGACATCCCCTTGATTTCCTCATAATGGGTTACAGACGAGTAGACAACACATTATAAAGCAATGGTTTGTTTACCCCACTGTAACGGCAAAGATTAATGGGATAATGATGTTGTAGCTGTTGCATGACAATCATTTCAAGGGTGCTGTTATAAATTCTGTCATCCTGTTCCACAGGTATCCATAGCATGACCCATCCTTGAACAGAGGATTTTCCATCTGATTCTACTGAAGTATTGACAACACTTCCATGAAGCTCGCCCCTTGATGATTTCAAGTGCTTGTGTTGGTGATGCAATGTTTAACCTGATGTTCACAGCAACCTCTCTTCTGGAGAAGACCCAAATACTATGTGTTGACTAACATCTGGGTATCAAACCTGTACAGTAAGAATGCTCATCCTCAGAGTTACAGTGCTTTGTGGACAACACACGAGCAGTTCAGTTCTGTTTCTACAGTATCCTTTTCTTAGTTTATATGTACCTTTTGGGTGCTTATACAAGTTTTCAATGCATATAGGTAATATACAAACACATGTATGTTTTAATGTAGTGTGATATACATTAAAGGAGAAACATCACTATTCAATATGTGTCTGTTAAATTAAATGTTGGATTAGACTTATCTCAATGTGGAACCATACTCATGGCTTGAGTATCCTTCATACATAGGAAAGCATGGCCTTCATCACAGGAGTCCACTAGTTGTTTGAACATGTAATGTGTTCATGCAAAGAGATGATGGCAGTGATACACTAAGGTGTGTTGTGAGTGATAAAGAGGTGATACAGAGGACATAACTTCCCCAGTGATCTTTCAAATCACTTCTTTATTGAGAAATATGCAAAACACTGAGGATGACTGTCTCATGCGTTTCGCATGTATCGTGAGACAGTCATCCTCGGCATTCTGCATATTTCTCAAAAAAGAAGTGATTTTAAAGGAAACAACTTTGAGTGCGATGGACTATTTTTATTCTTCAATACTGATTATTTTGGCTCATCTGTCTGTACAGCACCTTGTTTCCTGGTGAATGCTCATGATGGTGAGTTTAATGAGAATTGGTGCCGCTGTTTTTCTTCCATCCTTCAATATAACCAATGTTCTGTGATTGCCCTGGTGTGTTATCTGAGTACATAGGCTACATTAACAGACATACTAACCGGAGAAGTGATATAGAAACAGATTCTGATGGCAGATAAGAACCATTCGGCCCATCTAGTCTGCCAATTTTCCTACTGTAAAAACCTCAAAACTTTTTTGGTCCTTGGTCTTTTCTTATGTTATGCCTATCCCATGCATGCTTAAATTATGTCACTATATTAACTTCCACTACTTATGCTGGTAGGCTATTCCACATATCTACTACCCTCTCAGTGAAGTAAAACCTTCTTACATTATGTCTAAACCTGTGTCTCTCTAGTTTTAAACTATGGCCTCTTGTCATAACATTTTTACTCCTTTGAAATGTACTGCCATACTGCACATTGTTGAATCCCTTCATGTATTTGAATGTTTCTATCCTATCCCCTCTCTCTCTCTCTTCTCTCCTCCAAGCTATACATGTTCAGATCCTGATATTTCTTTTCCTGTAAACAAGTCACCATTTTAGTAGCCCTTCTCTGAATTTTCCTTAGAGTATCTATATCCTTCTGGAGATAGGGTCTCCAGTGCTGTACACAATACTCTAGGTGAGGTCTAACTAGAGATCTGTATGAGTGGCATGACCACTTCCATTTTTCTGCTACTAATGCCCCTAGCTATACAACCCAGCACCCTGCTTGCATTCCCAGCTGCTTTATTACATTGCCTGCCTACCTTTAAGTTATTAGAAATAACTACTCCCAAATCCCTTTCCTCTGTCTGACAGCACAGTACCCTTAATAGTATATTTTTCCTTTGGATTTTTATGTCCCAAGTGCATTATTTTATATTTATCAACATTAAACTGCAGCTGCCACACTCTTGTCCATTCTTCTAATTTACCTACAGTAAATCATTTGTCATTTGGCGTATTCCCCCTGGAATGTCTACCCTATTGCAGATCTTTGTATTATCTGTAAAAAGACATACCTTACCTCGAAGACCTTTTGCAATATCACTAATAAAAATATTAAAAAGAATGGGCGCCAGTATAGATCCCTGAGGTACCCCACTAGTAACACTCCTTTCATCAGAATATTCTCCAATGACTACCACCCTCTGTCTCCTGTCACTCAGCCATTGCCTTATCCATTTAACTATTTTTGCATCTAGACCCAAATACTGCAATTTATTAATGAGTCTTCTATTAGGGACAGTGTTAAATGCTTTACTGAAATCTAGATAAACTATATCTACTGCTCCCCCTTGGTCTATTATTTTAGTTACCCAGTCAAAAAAATGTACAAGTTTAGTTTAACAAGATATCACTGGAGAAGTCTGTTTCAACCTTATGAAAACACTAACACAACTTACTGGATAACCCAATGATCACCCTAAGATTTCAATGTGTTTGCTGTTAGTTTCACGATCAGAGTGTGAATGAAAGCCTATTTGGCTTGATGTTCCATCTGTCTTGCCTGTTACTTAGCTAAGTCAAATAGTTGTTTAGATAACCCCTATAAACCACAAAATTGATACAACTGAATATTCACAGTGCTGTTATGCTAAGGGGTAGCTGTCAGTTGTTCAAATGCAACCCACATCATGACCATACAGCACTGTCATGTTGTTTGGCTCCAGTGGTGGATTGAGAGTTGGGATTGTACAACGTTTTGTGTGCTAACCCATGTTAAAACATTCTACAACCAAATAACCTGGACAGAAGTTGTGTTCACTGCATTGCCCTGCAGTGCATTGGAGGCATCCCTGCCACTTAACCTATCAGTGACCACAAACCTTCTCAGACAGGATTAAAATGTAGAAGTGCTTTTTTATTTTTTGAGGTAAAAATAACAAGTTGGGCTCTTCATTGGACTGGATGCCAGAAATGGATGCCCTAGTTGACTGCCTGGTCATCCTTGGAACCCTTGCTGTTGGTTCAGGGGTCACACTGGAGGGAGAGGTGGGTGCAGTGGACCCCTCTGTAGACTGCTGCTACCTGAGTTCCACAAGCAGCTGCCCCATCATATCCATCATCCTGGTTCGGTACAGACGCAGCTCAGCAGTCAGCACCATGTGTTGTGCCTCCAGGGCATGAAGGGTGTCTGTTTGTCATCTTGGATTCCCTGAGTTGCCTCCTCTGGATCGCCAGGCACTCCCTCTCCATCCACCTGCTGCATACACTGGTGGAGGAGGATGTGCCTGATGATGCTGCCTCACCTACGTCCTCCTGTTGTTCTGGTGAAGCTGGTGCTGGTGGAGAGGCTGCTGCTGGTGGGATGGCTGCTGCTGGTGGGGAGGCTGCTGCTGAGGATGACTGTTCCTGTGTCCCAGCAGATGCCGAACCAGACAAATGCTGTGTCCCCACCACATCCAGGGATTCAGAACTAGCGACTGATGTTTGGCCCTCCTCTTGTGGATGTGGTGGGGTTTGAACTCCTCCAGTTGTTGTGGGTGCTGGGGCTCCCCAATCAGACCCAAATGATCATAATCCACTGGCCACGGGTCATACCGTGGCCACTGGTAGCTGAGTCCCTCCCACCTTGGGTCATACCTGGGGCTGTGCTATGGAGCCATCCAGGACAGCAGCTGTTGTCTACCTGCAGCACCATATGTCCCATACTGTGGTGTGGGCATTGATATCTCAAAAACTTGAAACAGGTTATTGAATTGTCTCCATAAACTAACATGAGAATTGGTGAAGTGATGATATGGAAGGGTTACCTTCACTTTATAATATCTTTTTCACCACTTAGTGAATGTCCCCAGTGGAGCATTTAATTGTAACCCTGTCGACTTGTCTATGTTTGTTTGGTTTGATTACCAGAGGGGTTGTCAGTGCATTATTGAGCGATGCGTTGATGATCCCTCTAGCACTCAAGGGGCTATGTGCTGACTTCCCTGTAGGTAAATGGTGACATTGTGGAGGAACAGTAATGATCTTTAACAAACAACGTTTTGTAAAGCATGGTTTGTATGGATTGTGTCTGATCAGCACAGCAGCAGTAGGGTTGAACTGGGACAAGATTGGGCCTGGTTGAACCTTCCCATTTGTGCTTGTGTTGTGTCCTTGTTTGAACCCTCAGGGTACTGTGTTGGTGCAGTTGTGTGGCTCAATGATGGCCATGTGTTGAGGTGATACTGTGTTTGTGTGTGATGGTTGTGCTGGTTGATGTGGTGTGTGGTTATGTGATGATGAACTTAACGGTAGTGGGGAGGCTGCTTTCTTGTCCAATCCTCCAGGGACCCCCTCAACAGCTGTGGCTAACAGATTCTGCCTCTGCATCTCCTCCCAGCTACTAAAGGTGATGTGGGCAGGGAGACAACCTCCAGTGCCTCTGGCGTACAGGGCAACCTCCCCATCTTCTTCTTTACCACTCTCTTGCAGTCTCCCCATGTATTCTTCATGGAGTCCATGGTCTGTCTGCAGGTGGACACTGCATTAACCCTGCTACTGACTTGACTCCAGACGGCCTTCCTCCTAGCAGCCAGGCCAGGGACCCTCTTCCTAGGAAAGAGGATGATCTCCCTCTACAAGATAGCCTCCACAAGAGCCCTGTTCTCCTCATCAGTGTAACAAGGATCCCTCAGCTTCTCCTCCTCAGCTCCGGCCTGCGAATTGCCAGAGTTGTGGCTGGAATGTCCTGTCTGCACTGCCCCTGACTGTGTGGGGTGCTCCCCAACAGGTACCCCTCATCCCACTCACACAGCTGGCCCTCTCCTTTGTGTGCCTGCTTTTTCACCCCACGGATCTCCCACTCCTACCCTGACCAGGGATGCCCTCCTGACCTTCCTCCTCTTCTTATACTCTCCCCAGCCTTCTCTCCTGTCCTCCTCTCCTTGCCATCAAACACCCACTCACAGGCCGTCACAGACACACTCGATCCCAGTCACTCTCTGTCACTCACTGAGTCACACTGTAAAAATAAATATAAATATGTGTGGTGTGTTATAAACCAAAAAAGTATGTGTGTGTGTGTATGGAATATGTGCAAAATGTGTGTATATTTAAATGCAAATCTCTCCTCTCCAAACTCCTTCTACCTTGCTCCTGTGTATGCTTCTCTCTCTCCCTCCCTCACTCTAAATGCTATCCTCCACTCCTGGGTGCTCTAGCTTGCCAAACTCAAAACACAGAGAGGGTGTGTCTGTTATTTTTGGGTATATATAGGTGTATTTGAATAAATTTGATACTTTGAGGTCCTGTGATTGGCTGTGGGTTTGAATTTGTTTGGCCAACAATCAGGATTGCTAGTCAGCGTTGGCCGTTATGTTTAAACTTTACTTAAGATGTGTTTTATTGGGCAATTGGGACGCGCGGTGATGCGCAAAAAGGTGCGACACAGGTTTTTGTGTTAAGTGTATTTGTTGGGCCTACACTCGTTAGCTATTCTTGTAGACTACCTGTCGAATACGACCTAAATCATGTAGTCTTTGTTGGTGATGTGCCTTTTTATATTAACAATGGTTTTAGCACAAACCTTTAAGTCTGGACATTAATCTGGGTGCAATGGTGGCTCACTGTATACTAATGCATTTATACATTTTACCACTAGGTGGCAATCTTAGTAAGCCATGTTCAATGAAATCTCATATAATGCACTTTTGATTTTGCTGTGAAAAAAAAGTTTACTAACTCCTTGAATACTAATGAATTATCCAATGTATTGCTTCATCTTTAGTATCCAAGAGGCTAATTCTAAAGTAATAGCTAAATACCTACATGGGAACTATAAAAATGACCTGAGTCTAAAATAATTGACATATTAGCCCATTAAGTTCTCAAGAATGTAGATTCTAGGCAACATATCCCTGATTGCTCTAAAACAGCAGCTCTGTAATCAGTCCTCATGGAACCTGTAACATGGTACAACTTAGAGATATCAAAGCAGGGCTTCTCCTTTTCAGTGGAAATGGATTTTAAAAGCAGTTAATTTGTGTAGATAATGTAGTATGTAAAAAAGGACTCTCTCACCCTGAGAATTTGGCCCTTTACCCCAAGACCCTGAGATCTGGGCAAAACCAGGGGTCGTGAAAAGAACTGAAGCAATTTGTGGGAAAACTGGCTAAACCTGTTAAACTGGAAGTAACAGATCCTAATAATAATCCCCACTTACTTTACTATGACCAGAAAATCCTAATGGCCCCCAAGAATTTTGACCTTGTGCCTTTGTTTAGTAGGTAAGTCAGTCCTACATGTCTGTGAAGGCAGGCATGACAGTTGTTGGCAGTTTCTTCAAACGAAGGCAAAGCGCATGAGCTTACATAAATCTTTAACCCTTTGAGTGTCAGAGATGTGCATAACACATTGATTTGCAATGCATTGCATACCACTCTGGCATTCAAAGGGTTAAGGATCAGATGGATGTGCAAGCATTGTGCACTCCTCTGCTCCATAAAGAGTTAACATTACCATGTGCAGTGAACAGAGTTTGAGGCCCTGTGGGCCTGCCACCACTTGTCATATCCCCCTCAATGGACATGAAATTCAGGACTGATTGACAACATCACATCTTGAATCAAGGAGGGATATGACAAGGGATATTAGGCTATTTTGGCCACAATAGGGTAAGTAGTGGGGTATTATTGGTATGTGTTTCTGGCCCTTTAACATAATGGAAAAATTGGGCTGCATAGTACACTATGTGTTAGGTTGGCTCAAGCCTCAAGCTCCCTGTCCTTTGGTAACTTAGCAACTCTCCTGACCATTGATTTAAATAAGCTTTACTCATCATTAGTCCTCAGGGCACCACCAGGTTAGCTTTTGAGGAAATCACTACTAATCACAAGTGAGTAATCAGTGGCTCAGTCACTGTAATTGATGCATCATTTCTTAACTATGGATATCCTGAAAACTTCACCTACCTAGATAAGTGCTTCTTTTAGTCATAATATAGGGATAGCCATGTTTTATTCTGACTCTACACATTCTTAAAGTGCATAATGCTGTATGTAAGGTCAAAGTGCATTTACTTTTATTATATTTTTCATCTTCACCTGTTTTTCTTAACCTTTTCAGTGCAATGCAATGCGTTGGATACCTCTCTGGCACTCAAAGGGTAAAACTATTATGTCTCTGACAGTAAGCTATGATACAATGTAACACTATCCATGCAGCACTGAGTGCTCTGTATGCTGTCTTTTTCATGTTATCTTTTCTTACATTTTATGCAGAATAGATTTTTAGACAGGTCATGCCAGGTTTGTGACCCGTTCCCTTTTCTCAGTGATCGGGTACCTTTTGTCAGTGAGACAGTACCTTATAACAGTGCCTCTGTGCATATTTTGGTACTTTTCCCACTAAAAATAAATAGACCAGTACCTTTAACCCTTTGTGTGCCAGAGTGGTACACAACACATTGCTTTGCTTTTTAGAAAATATAAATATACAGTCTCTAACAGAAAGCTCTCTGAAAACATATCCAGGGAGCTCCCTGTCAGGGACATAAAAGCGTTAAAAAAAAAGTTGAAGATGAAGATAAAAATAATAAAAATGGTAAGCGATCAACCATACATATTATATACTTGTAAAATTAGAAAGTCAAATTAAAAGGTTACTATACCTTTAAGAGAGTTTTTAAGGCCGATGTACTAAGAATTGGTGAAATTCTGGAGCAATCCATCTGCGGCATGGCTTTTAACTTCCTGAATGCTAGAAAGGTCTTCTATGCATCGAGAAGCATTGAGTTGATAACATTTTTGGCATCCGAGGTGTAAATATTTTACAGCGTTGCGTACCCCTCTGGCACTGAAAAGGTTAATTGTCCCCAGTGATACAGCTGGTGTAACCCAGAATCCTACCTGTTCTCAGCTCCACCTAATCCATAGATTTTCCTTTTACCCTTATTGGATACTAGAGAGGCCTCTAGTATTCAATGATTGTTAACATGTGGTGCGCATCTTTGAAATACATTGCAGAATTCTCTAGCATCCAAGGGGTTAATGTAATGCAAACCTACACTCCCCCCCCTCTAACCCTTCAAGTGCCAGAGAGTTATCCGATGCAGATGCCGCTCTACCACTCAAAGTGTTACTTAATTGACCTGTATAATTACTAGCAGTACAAACAAGAGTCATTAACTGTCTGTCCAGAGGCATAACTAGAAATCACTGGGCCCTGGTGCAAAAGTTTCCATGGGCCTCCCCAACCAAATTGCCCCCATTGGTTATCTAGAGATTGCCCCATCTCTCCACATTGCCCCCAGTGACCATCTCCTCTCCTACCTCCCTGGTGGTCCAGTGGTGTGGTAGGAGAGGTCTGTGCATTCTTCAACACAGACCTCTATTAAGAGTTGGAGCTCCCACGAGGTCCTCTCTCCAGTAATGCAGAGCACTGGGAGATGATGTCATCTCCCAGCGCTCTGCAATATTAGAATACCAACAAGGGAGGGCGCTGGGTGGGGCGGGGTCACAGAGGGAGGCCGGGCCCGGTTGCAGGTGCGATCCCTGTTGTTATGTCACTGCATCTGTCATGGAATCTATTTCTAAACACTTATTGATAAAAAGAAGTTCAAATATGCACATTGATTGTGTAGTGCAGTGGTTCTCAACTCCTGTCCTCAGGACCCACTAACAGGCCAGGACTTAGGGATTTCTCTGCTAGAGCACAGGTGTGGTGATCAGAGGCTCATTCACATTGATTAACTCACCTGTGCTCTAACAAGGAAATCATCAAATCCTGGCCTGTTAGTGGGTCCTGAGAACAGGAGTTGAGAAACACTGTTGTAGTGTATGAAACACAGGTGTGTTGTTAACTCTTTAAGGATCAGAAAGGTGTTGGACACTTTGAGAAGCAATGTGTTGCACACCCAGTTGGCTCTTAAAGGATTAAATAACATACCTTATTTTATTCCCATTGTGCCTCTCGTTTTTCCTTTAGAACAAGTCAATCAAGGGAAATTTTCCAGACAATGAATACATAAAAAAATAGTATAGACGTGCTGGTTGCAGTGCCCCAATATGGCTGCTTTCCTATAATTTTTTTTAGCAGGAAGTGGAAGACTACCACTACATCCTAGGGAATCCTAAAATAAGTCCTATATATGAGTGTGTCCATTATCAATTTGTTAAATACCTTAAAGGGATAGTAATACTTAAGATGTAAAAAAATAAATGTTGTAGGGTTTATGTCCCTGAATAAAACAAGGGTACTTCCACCTTTGAGAGATATTTTATTTAAAAATTATAACATTTTTTTAGGTGCAATATCTCAGTGGCCTGAAAATTTACAGTGGTGCTGTTGCTACATCACCCTATGGAGATTCATGGTCTACAGACCAGAGCAGTCCATAGGATGGTGTAGCAACAGCTCCTCTGTAAATTTTCAGGCCACTGTGATATTGCACCTAAAAAATTCAAGTTTGAGCTGTTATAATTTTTTAATAAAAAATCTCTCAGCAGTGGGAGTACCCTTGTTTTACTCAGGGTGATAAACCCTACAACATATATTTTTATACATTTTAAGCATTACTATCCCTTTAAAGGTTCCTTAGACAGCACCACACCTGTTTCTAAATCTATGCCAACAATTCAGGAACAGCTTTGTACTAAAACCTTCAATTTGTTACACAACATCTAGTTGAAACTGGGCACAAGGAAGATCATATGTATGCCCAGTGGCAGACCCAGATTAGCTGCTAGACAACCTAGACTATTGCCAAGGGCTAGTGTCAATGTGAAGG
The DNA here is from genome assembly GCA_037306005.1 of Rhinophrynus dorsalis. Classification (NCBI taxonomy): domain Eukaryota; kingdom Metazoa; phylum Chordata; class Amphibia; order Anura; family Rhinophrynidae; genus Rhinophrynus; species Rhinophrynus dorsalis. The sequence continues at coordinate 444,108,899 of CM074721.1, forward strand.
GCCTGGTCATGGATGAATCACCTATGATGGTAACTCTTACAGTCTCAAAGTCTCAGAACATCTTATTTGAACTTTGCTTTCTGACACCAAACATAGTTTAAATTCCCAGCATGTAATGTATCAACACAGGTTCTTAGAGACCTTGATGGACTGCTTGCCTGGAAAGAGAGAAAGTGGGCTGCGGGTCAATACATGTGTGGTTAGGTGACTACTGGTGGGACATGGGAACAAGACTGGGGTGTTAGACAGTGTATATCTGTGTGACTACCAGTGTGGGACAGTGGAGCATGGTTCAAGTACCATACTGTGTATATACAGTGGAATAAGGATGAGGTATAGTGTATTTCTGGGGCTATGTGACTACCAGTGGGACAGCAGAACAAAGCTGCTGTTGCAGACAGTATGTGTGGTTCTGTGACTACCAGTGGACAGTGAAACAAGACTGGGTTGTCAGACAGTATATGTGTAGTTCTGTGACTACCAGTTGAATAAGGCTGGGGTATCAGACAGGGTATGTGTGGGTCTGAGAATACAGCTGGGAGAGTGGAATAAGGCTGAGGTATCAGACTGTATGTATGTGGGTCTGTGATTACCAGTGGAACAAGCTAAGGTATCAGACAGTATATATGTGGGTATAGGATTACCAGTGGAACAAGACTGTGGTGTCAGACAATGAAGCTGATGTACTAAACTGGAGCAATTATAGAGCATTATAGGAGCAAACAAAAATCTATATTTGTTTAAATGTGGCTTTGAACCCCCGAGTGCTAGAGGTCGCCAACACATCACAAAGAAATGCATTGGAGACCTCTCTAGCATTAAAAGGGGTTAAAAACCGTATTTAACGCAATGGCAGTTTAGGGGCATTTTATTTGTTCCCTAAAGCACACTTGGTTTGCTTCAGAATTACTCAATTTTCTTTAGTGCATCAGCTTTAGTTTATGTGATTCTGAAGCTACCAGTGGACAGTAAAACACGGCTGGGGTGTCACACGGTGTATATATGACACTGTGACTACCAGTGAGCAATGGAACAAGGCTGGGGTGTCAAAGTGTATGTGTGGACAGTGAAACAAGTTTGGGGTGTCAGACAGTATGTGTGTGTGTGTGGTTTTGTGATTACCAGTGGAACAATGCTGGGTTGTCAGACAGTGTATGTGTGGTTCTGTGATGACCAGTTGATAGTGGAACAAATGTGGTATAAGGTAGAGATAGGAGCACCCAAAGTGTTACCCTGCCTAGGGCCCCATGGTGTCTTAACCCATATCAAACCAGTTGTCAACTACATATTGTATAAAAATGGTAACTAATAAATTGTTGGTTTTACTACAAGACTGTTCCTGCATTGGTATGGTGTGCCGAACTGTGTTTGTTTCTATATTAATTGAATGGACTGTCCATTCCAAAGAGCATTCAGATCACAAAGGCTGGGTAAAGAGTCCTTAACAAACAAAGGATATTGCATGTTATAGTGGAATGTTTGTTGAGATGACCAGTTGTCACTATTGTTATATGAGAAAATGTATCCTCTTTACACCTCTTTGCCAAGAGGAGGACAGAGTGATGGTAAAGGATTTGTGGGCACTTCAGGCTTTTCCATTTTTTCTGCAGAAGGCTTCTGGATTTGCTTAAAATTAATTCTTAAATATGAATGTCTATGTACCAGTATGCCCTAAAATGATCTTGCTCTCTAGTAGGGCATACCCTTAATTACAGCAACATGATTTTCATGCCAACCATAGGAGAAGAACATGAGCTGTGCTTGTGGATTCATATACTAATATGTATTCTGTATCAGTGGCGTCTCCAGCATTCATATTTTGGGGGGGGAGGGCATGGGGGACCAGGGACAAAAGTAGGGGGGCAATTATAAAACATAATATATACATACACACACACACACACATACACACACAGACACTTGGAAAACATACATTTACAAAATTCTGATTTCTCTATTTCCAGCAAACTTCTGTGAAATATGCAACCAAGTCTGCTTTAGATATGCCTCTTTTTTTTTTTTTACTATGTAATATGTACATTTTACAGAGCACTGTATAATCTTCCTAGAGGTGAGGTGAGTGAAGTACAGTACTCTGTAAGTGTTCCTATGGGCAGATTGTCATGCTGCAGATCACTGTGCATTAGACCAGAAGCAGAATGTCACTTTGCTCTATTCACACAAAGTATTCTATGCAGAGGTACTCAGTATTATTTCCCAGCGTGGTGTGTTTCTTTTTTACAGGGTTAAAATACATAAGATACCACTTTAGTAAATAATTTGTCATTTACTCAAAGGATCACGACCGCCATGGAAAATTAAAGTAAATTAAAGAGATATAGTGGTCTCACTCGTCACCGACACCGTGACTGCTTGCTCAAAACTTGCTATGGCTGCTGCCCCAGTGCCCCGCCGGCCACCCCTGGCCTCCTGCGCTCTGTCCACATCCTATGCTGGGTGTGGCTGTGGCTCCTTTGGTGGCTGGTGCATTGTTCCAGTGTTCTGAAGTTACGCTGCATCTGATGTCACCAGCTAAAGCCAATGAAGGCCACCGCCGGCAGGGCGGGCGAATCGGGCACTGAGCAGTGTGTGAGCAATTGAGCACCAGGGGCGGACTAACAGCACCCAGGGCCCCCGGGGAAATGGAGGTCATGGACCCCCTTTGATCTGCTCTTGTTATGCCCTCCCACATTTATATCCCACCCACTCCATCCCACCTCTTTTGCTACTGTTATAACTGACATTAATGTTGTGAAGTAAAGCAAGGGATACCACAGAGCTTACAATTTAAATGAAGCTACAATTCCAGTGTAGCTCCATTTCAGCTGTAAGCTCTGGTATTACCTGTGTAGCTCCATTTCAATTGTAATACCACATAGCTTCAAACTGAAATGTAGTTACACTAGTAGTGAAAACAGAGCTCAAAATTGTAGCTATACTAGTGATACCACAGAGCAGTATATGTATTTTAGCTCTGTCAGTCAATTCCCAGATCTCGGTTGCAGATTTGGTGAATATCTCGCTCAAAAGTTTGTGAAATATTTAATAAACCCAATGGCAAGTAGGATAAATAAATAGGATATATACAAATCAAATATATGAACTTAGAAAGTAATTCTAATAAAATAAAATAATATACTCATATCTTAAAGGGATAGTAATGTTTCATAATAAAAGCAGCTCTAATTAATCATCATAGTATTTGGACTTTGGAGAGTGTTATTTCAATACTGTCAGAGTTATAGTTCAAGAGTAATTCAATGACAAAGTGTCCCCCTCCCTCCCCTTTTACTGATGTCACACTGTTCAGCCAGAGCAGAAGGGAGGTGCTGAGGTAGACTGCAGAGAGGGACAATCTTCAGTTAAGATAAGGGAAAAAGCTGAAAAGCTTGTCAAGGGGGGCAGGGCTTTCATTGTTCTCATAGGAAGAAGATTGTCCCTTGCTGTTATCTGTCTGGTCTATGGACTGCATTCCACATCAGAGAAGAGATGGCTTACACTAGGTAAAAGGGGCAGGAGGGGGAAATTTTGCTTGTGAATATCTCTCAAACCATAAAGGTTTGAGAGATAAGACTTATATCATTCTTCATATTGTTTTTAATGCCTACAAAATAAAATAAAGATAAAACAAAGCATTACTACCCCTTTAAATATGATTAATGCTAAGTTAAAACAAAACAAGAAAAATTGCATATATAAATCTACGGCGTTAACATAGCGCTCAGAAGGGCATATAAATGAGAAATAATATATACAATAAATGAATAGATACAAAGGAATAAAGAGAATAAAATCAACCACCACTATACGGAAGGTATGGGAAACACAGCAGTTACTAACAGTTTACCCAACCGCTAAATAAGCGGTCTGGCAAAGAAAAGCTAAGTCAATGTAAGTAATCCACAAATTCCCACCCCCGCTATGATGGAAAATAACACATGCTCCAAACAGAAAGAAACAGAAAAAATAACTATGCCTAGGTCAAACTGTGCAATGAGTTGTGACCCAGGAGACACCATCTACCTCCCAGCGCACCCAGCCTGCAGACACTAATGCAACACACAGAGTGTGTCAGAAACCAGAGCTCACAAACGCAAGCAAGGTCTCTCTCTCTCTCTCTCTCTATATATATATATATATATATATATATATATATATATATATATATATATATATATATATATATATATATATATATATATATATATATATATATATATATATATATAGAGAGAGAGAGAGAGAGAGACCTTGCTTGCGTTTGAATAGGCCACAACAGAAAATATATAACAAAATAATAAGCTAATTGTCAAAGACCAATATAGGTTTATTATTAAAAAACATCTATAGTATAAGATCTTAAACCAAAAATCCAGATAAATATAATAACATCAAAATCTAAAAGTCCAACTGAATTATTATAATGACGGATTAGAGCAGTCTCCAGTGCAGTATGAAATGAAATGGTTGGGTAAAGTGCTAGTAACTTTGTGTTTCCCATATCTCCCATATTGTGGTGGTTGGTTTTATTCTCTTTATTCCTTTGTATTTATTCATTCACTGTATATCTTATTTCACATTTATATGCCATTCTAAGTGCTATGTTAATGCTGTAGTTTTATATATGCAACTTTTCTTTGTTTCATTTTAACGCAGCGTTAATCATATATTAAGATATGAATAGTTATTACCATTCACCCAGGGCCGGCGCTAGCATAAGGCAGGATAGGCAGCAGCCTTAGGGCACCGCAGCGGAGGGGTGCCGAAAAGGGGGGAACTGGGAATATAATTTTTTTTTAAATGTATTTTTTATATATATATCTGCTGCAAGGGAGCGCTGATTTAAGCTACCAAGCGCTCCCTCGCACCGTCTATGATGTGACACACCGCAGAGTGACCCAGACTCTGACAGGGCTGCAATCCAGCTGATCTTCCGGCTGCCGGCACGCTAGTAATACAGAGCGCTGGGAGATTACATCATCTCCCAGCGCTCTGCATTACTGAGAACCGCACGCGGGAGCTTCAGCTCTGTGCTGAAGGAGGCACAGATCACTCTCATGCCACGCCGCTAGACCACCAGGGGACTCGAGGTAGGGGATCAAGGGGCAATGTGGAGATGGAGGGGCTTTATGGGGCATTGTGGAAGGGGCAATGCGGAGATGAAGGGGCAATGTGGAGATGAAGGGAGAATATGGTAGGGGAAATGTGGAGATGAAGGGGCATTGTGGAGATGAAGGGAGCATTGTGGAGATGAAAGGGGCATTGTGGAGATGAAGGGAGCGTTGTGTAGATGAAGGTGCATTGTGGAAGAAGCAATGTGGAGATGAAAGGGCATCGTGGAAGGGGCAATGTGGAGATGAAGGGAGCATTGTGGAACGGGCATTGTGGAGATGAAGGGGGCATTGTGGAAGGAGTAATGTGGAGATGAAGGGGCAATGTGGAGATGAAGAGGCATTGTGGAGATGAAGGGAGCATTGTAGAAGGGGCATTGTGGAGATGAAGGGAGCATTGTGGAAGGGGCATTGTGGAGATGAAGGGGGCAATGTGGAGATGAAGGGAGCATTGTGGAAGGGCATTGTGGAAGGGGCAATGTGGAGATGAAAGGGCATTGTGGAAGGGGCAATGTGGAGATGAAGGGAGCATTGTGGAAGGTGAATTGTGGAGATGAAGGGGGCATTGTGAAAGGGGTAATGTGGAGATGAAGGGGCAATGTGGAGATTAAAAGGGCATTGTAGAAGGGGCATTGTGGAGATGAAGGGAGCATTGTAGAAGGGGCATTGTGGAGATGAAGGGACCATTGTGGATGGGACATTGTGGAGATGAAGGGGGCATTGTGGAGATGAAGGGGGCAATGTGGAGATGAAGGGAGCATTGTGTAAGGGGCTTTGTGGAGATGAAGGAAGCATTGTGGAAGGGGCATTGTGGAGATGAAGGGGGCATTGTGGAAGGGGTAATGTGGAGATGAAGGGGCAATGTGGAGATGAAGAGGGCATTGTGGAGATGAAGGGAGCATTGTAGAAGGGGCATTGTGGAGATGAAGGAAGCATTGTGGAAGGGACATTGTGGAGATGAAGGGAGCAATGTGGAGATGAAGGGGGCATTGTGGAGATGAAGGAGGCAATGTGGAAATGAAGGGGGCAATGTGGAGATGAAGGGAGCATTGTGGAAGGGGCATTGTGGAGATGAAGGGAGCATTGTGGGAGGGGCATTGTGGAGATGAAAGGGGCAATGTGAAGATGAAGGGGCATTATGGAAGGGGCATTGTGGAAGGGGCAATGTGGAGATGAAGGGAGCATTGTGGAAGGGGAAATGTGGAGATGAATTGGAGATGGGGGCATTGTGGAAGGAACATTGTGGAGATGAAGGGGGCATTGTGGAAGGGGCATTGTGGAGATGAAGGAAGCATTGTGGAAGGGGCATTGTGGAGATGAAGGAGGCATTGTAGAAGGGGCATTGTGGAGATGAAGGGGGCATTGTGGTGATGAAGGGGCATTGTGGAAGGGGCATTGTGGAGATGAAGGGGCATTGTGGTGATGAAGAGAGCATTGTGGAAGGGGCACTGTGGAGATGAAGGGGGCGTTGTGGAAGGGGCATTGTGGAGATATGGGGGGCATTGTGGAGATTGAGGGGCAATGTGTGTATCCTGTTAAGCTTATTTTTGTTTTGGGAAAAAGGGAAAAAACTGTGGTCAGGCATGGGCATCATAAAAATGTCATCTCTGCACTAACATTATGTTAGTGCATAAATGAAATTATGATTGCTCAGCCCTGACCAAGATTTTTTTCCCCCTTTTTACGTGTTTTAGTTGGTGTTTTTTTTGGGGGGTGGGGTGGGGGCAACATTTCATCCATGGACCCAGGCAGCATAATGCCTTGGGCTGGCCCTGGCTAGAGAGCTGGGGTCTCTGACAGATCCAGCACAATGGGGCGATGAAAAGAGTAAGTCTTTTGATTTTAACCTTAGAGGCATTTAGGATGACACGTAAAGTGATGTCTATGGACCAGGCCCCACCTACAGTCAGGAGAAAGGGGAAAACATGTCGTTCTCTTGGTGTGATGGATGGTAATCCTACGTACTTTCAGATAGGCAAAATTATTTCCGATTGGCTGACTGAGTATTATGGGATGTGTAAGCTGGCGTACAATACATCCGTGGAGTAGCTGTATGTGGATATAGAGGTGCCCTGGGCAAGCCAATAAGTGTTCGATGAGTGTACACTGCAGAGAAGGTGTTAAGTGTTCTGGCAGGCAATGTTTTGGTTCCGCTATTCTATGCGATGAGTCAATCAATGCCCAGTCGGGGGGTGAATGGGTTGACACTAGATCTGTCAAAGCAGTCAGACTGGAAGCTACTCCACTTAGTATTTCTAGAAGTAGGTCAACTCCCCTTAGTCTGAGAGAGAGAGAGTGTGCTTAGTCTGAGAGAGAGAGTGATAGTGTGCTTAGTCTGAGAGAGAGAGAGTGTGCTTAGTCTGAGAGAGAGAGTGATAGTGTGCTTAGTCTGAGAGAGAGAGTGTGTGCTTAGTCTGAGAGAGAGAGTGAGTGCTTAGGTTGAGGTGGGCAGTGTGGACAGTGTGTGGAGGTGGGCAATGTGGATGTGAACAGTGTGGGCAATGTGGAGGTGGGGAGGAGGATGGGGTGGGCAGTGTGGAGGTGGGCAGAGAGTGGAGATGAATATGTGGGTGAGGGAAGGGGATTGTGGCCGGGTCAGAAGGGGTGGGGGCATCAAAATGCATGTTACGGTTTTTCTGACACTCAGACCAGGTTGTAACGTAAAAACACAGTTTATTGAAACAAAATGATAAACAGTGCCCCTAGGGGCCAGTATAGGTAAGAACAATGCAAACAAATACAGACAAGAACAGGCAATATAAACAGAGGATGGATATAGCTACAGACAGGAGCTACATAGAGGGTTAACTTGAGCAACTGGTGAGGCTCAGGCTAGATTGGCCAACGCCCAGGAGATATAACTGTCTCTGAACACAGTCTCTAAATGTAGAACAGGAACACAGGATCAGCGTAGTATCACTCTCGAAGCAGAAGCAGGATGAGCCCCTGTTGCTCTGAGCTGAGCCCGTACCACCACCGTGGGCTATGAGGAATGCTACTGCCAATCTGATGTAACCAGAATAGGAATCGCCCTGAACGAGTAGTGAGTAACCCTGCGTCTGCCACGGAAAGTATGCCAGCCCTAGGGAGGCCACAGTAGAACGGAGTTGCCCAAGCTTATGCAGAGCCGATGCACAGAGTAGTGCAGTTGGAATTGTGCACTTTGAGCAAATGAGATACTGCCCAGACACCCTACCGGTGTCGCCCAGAATCCTTATTGCAAGAGCGAACGGACTACCAGTGTCAACCGGCGTGATCACGGTGCACCCCGAGCACCGGACAAGCGGAGCTCTGCAAGGACTGGTATAGCGTCAAGCGGAGGCTCAAAGTGTAAAGGCTCAGAGAATCAACAGGAGCTTGGCAATATAACAAGTGGCACGTAATCGGAGACTACCGGCAGTGCAAGGGTTAATCTGGTACATTAGAAAGAGCAATGCTCAGCGAGTACAAGGCAGGCAACCTCGGCTACAGCTACAAGAGTGAGAGGAAACCGAGAACAGTTCAGAATGTCGCCAGCGAGACCGGAGGACACTGGAGCAGCAACCGGACAGGAGCAGTAGCCGGAACCGGATGACAGAGTCGCAGGAACACCACCGGACAGCGGATCTATCACGGAGTAGGATCAAGAGCCAGAACCGGGTCGAATCACGGAGCAGGGTCGTCAGCCAGAGCCGGGTCAGATCACGGTGCAGGGTCGTCAGCCAGAGCCGGGACAGATCACGGTGCAGGGTCGTCAGCCAGAGCCGGGTCAGATCACGGTGCAGGGTCGTCAGCCAGAGCCGGGTCAAATCACGGAGCAAGGTCGTCAGCCAGAACCAGGTCAGGTCACGGAGCAGGAACAGGAGGAGAGTCAGACTAGCCGGGTCGGTACACAGGAAACACTGGAGATCAGCAACTAGGCGCAGCAACATAACACCACGAAAGGGCAATTGACAACTGCCCAAAGCCCAGCATATAAAGGCACATCCTGGGCGGGCCAATCAGACTCCTCCAATGCAAGTGTACACAGTCAGAGATTGACAGGGAATCACGGGAACCGTGATAGTACCCCGCTCTCAAAGACCCCCTCCCCTGCCAGAGGGTCTAGGTTTAAGGGGATATTTAGAGTGAAAGTTGCGCATCAGTCGTGGAGCATGAAGATCCTTATGATCAACCCAAGAACGCTCCTCAGGCCCATATCCTTTCCAGTGGACCAAATATTGCAACTTGCCTCTAAATCTCCTGGAGTCAATAATGCTCTGAATTTCGTACTCCTCTTGGCCTTGTACATCCACCGGCCCAGGAACCACCGGAGTGGTAGTATAACGGTTGCAAACCAAGGGCTTAAGAAGGGACACATGAAACACGTTATGAATACGCATAGTCCTAGGGAGCTCCAATGCGTATGCCACGGGGTTGACCTTGCGAATAATGTTAAAGGGCCCAATGAACCGGGGAGCCAGCTTGTTCGAAGGCACTTGCAGGTTAAGATTCCTGGAGGAGAGCCATACCCTGTCCCCAAACTGGTAGGAAACCGCTGGCAGCCGTCTGCGATTAGCCTGCCGCTGATGTCTCAGGAAGGACTGACTGAGGGACCGTTGTACCTGTGCCCAAGTGGAACGGAGCTGCTCCATGTGCTCATCCAGAGCCGGAATCTGTTGGGACTGAAATGAGTCTGGGAGTAGGCAGGGTTGGAACCCATAATTAACCAGGAACGGAGAACTCCCAGACGATGAATTAACCGCACAGTTCCTGGCGAACTCCGCCCATGGCAACAGGTCGGACCAGTTATCATGATGATCAGTCATGAAGCAGCGCAAAAACTGCTCAAGTCCCTGATTGGCACGTTCAGCGGCCCCATTGGTCTGGGGGTGGTAGGCAGAGGAAAATGACAATTGAATGCCCATCTGGCCACAGAATGCCCTTCAGAATCTAGACACGAATTGGCTTCCCCGATCTGACACTATCACACTAGGAACCCCGTGCAAGCGGAATACCTCCCTGGCGAAAATCACTGCCAATTACTGGGCCGACGGGAGACCAAAGAGGGGCACGAAATTAGCCATTTTAGAGAACCTATCCACCACCATCAGGATAACAGTGTAGCCTTTAGATACAGGCAGTTCTCCCAAGAAATCGATAGAAATATGGGACCAGGGACGGTCACCATTGGGTACTGGCTGGAGTAACCCCACGGGGAGATGTCTGGGAGTTTTAGCACGGGCACAGGTAGCACAGGCAGCGGTAAATGCGGAGCAATCCGCTCTCAGGGAAGGCCACCAGAATGTTCGTGACAATGACCAAACCAACTGATCCCTGCCAATGTGCCCGGCTGCCTTAGATGAGTGATAGGTCTCGAGTAACTGGGTACGAAACGGTTCGTCCACAAAACACCTGCCAACTGGGGTTTCAGGAGGTGCCCGTGCTTGTGAAGCCATGATTTGCTCCCCCAGTGGTGAAGTGATGTTGGTACAAATAGTAGCCAGGATCTTATCTGGCTGAATTATAGGCACCGGAGCTTCATCCCTATCAATGTCTGTGCAGAATTGTCTGGAAAGAGCATCTGCCCTAATATTTTTGGACCCCGGCAAGTAGGAGACTATGAAATTAAATCTTGACAAGAAGAGGGCCCAACGAGCCTGGCGAGAAGACAGCCTTTTGGCCTCAGACAAGTAAATTAGATTTTTATGGTCAGTGAGAATTAAGACTGGGGTCCTAGTGCCCTCCAGGAGATGTCACCATTCTTTCAAAGCCAAGATGATAGCCAACAATTCCCTATCACCAATTTCATAATGACTTTGGGCACTAGAAAGCTTTTTGGAAAAAAATCCGCATGGTCTCAGGTTGCCTCCCTCCCTGGGTCGTTGGGAGAGAACTGCCCCTACCCCAACCTAGGAGGCATCGACTTCTAGGGTAAAAGGCAGAGTAGGCTTAGGATGGCACAGAATAGGGGCAGATGCGAATGCCTGCTTGAGGGTCACAAAGGCCTGTTCAGCTGCCTCAGACCATTGAGAGGGATTTGCGCCCTTATGCGTTAAGTAAGAGAGAGGTTTAGTAATCGTAGAAAAGTTATGAATGAATTTTCTGTAATAGTTGGCAAAGCCCAGGAATCTTTGAATAGCTTTTAACCCCTTGGGTCGTGGCCATTTAAGGACTGCAGCCAACTTCTCTTGGTCCATAGCTATGCCATCTTTGGAAATAACGAAACCCAAAAAAGGTACTTGAGAACAGTGAAATTCACATTTTTCGAGTTTACAGAACAATTTGTTCTTGCGCAAACGAAGCAATACCTCAGAAACATCCTGGATATGCTGGGTTAAATTAGCTGAGTGAATCAAAATATCGTCCAGATATACCACTACACAGGACTGTAACATATCGCGGAAGATATCGTTGATGAACTCCTGAAATACGGCAGGTGCATTACATAATCCGAATGGCATGACTAGGTATTCGTAGTGACCTGACCTTGTATTGAAGGCTGTCTTCCACTCATCACCGGCCCTGATTCTTATTAAATTGTAGGCAGCTCGTAAATTGAGTTTTGTGAAAATAGAGGAGCCTTTCAACCTATCAAATAACTCTGTGATGAGTGGAATGGGGTACGCATTTTTGGACATTATCTTATTGAGCCCACAGTAATCAATACAAGGTCGCAACTCGCCATTTTTCTTTTTCACAAAAAAGAACCCTGCACCTGCCGGAGAGGATGATTTGCGAATAATCCCTCGTTTGAGTGCATCCTCAATGTATTCCTCCATTGCCTTAGTCTCATCACATGACAATGGGTACGTCCTACCCCTCGGTGGGACCACTCCCTGGGGCAAATCAATAGCGCAGTCACATGGCCGATGCTGCGGCAGAGCGCTAGCCTCCCCTTTACTGAAAACGTTGCTGAACTTGCTGTATTCAGTTGGCACAGAAGGGGAGGTACACATAATCTTAACTGGGCGAGATAGACAGTGATTAGTGCAGTATTCTGACCATGATTTGACTTCACATGTCTGCCAGTCAAACTGGGGATTGTGCACTGTCAGCCAAGGGAACCCCAGAATGACCGCATGATGGGGTGAGCGAATAATCTGGAAACAAACTTCCTCCTTGTGGAGGGCCCCCACAGTCATAGTAAGGAGAGTAGTCTCCATCGTGATGAGTGCTGGTTCAAGAGGTCTGCCATCAATAGCCTCAATGGCTAGCGGAGTATCTCTTTTAGACAGAGAAATATTATGTCTTTCAGCAAATGCCTGGTCCATGAAATAGCCAGCAGCACCAGAATCTACCAGGGCTAGTACCTCCACAACTTGGTCGCCTAGAAGAAAACTCACAGGTATAGTGGGTTTCAAGGAGCAAGGATCTGAGGACGACTGTACACCACCTAGGGCCTGTCCCCCAAGGTACCCTAGGTGCGTGCGTTTCCCGGCCTCACCGGACATGTGCGCAACAAATGCCCACCTTTGCCACAATACAGGCATAATCCATGTCTTTTGCGATATGCCCTCTCCTCCCTGGTCAGCCTAGTAAAACCAATCTGCATAGGTTCCCCAGTATCAGGTACACGGTCAGGAGGAATGGGAGGAGAGGGTGGGTAAAACAATCTCTCATGCCCATGGATTTTGGAACTCGCCCTTTTAGCCAAGCGCCTCTCGCGCATACGAGTATCAATGAGTATCACATATTCGATGTACTCATCCAAATCGGTAGGTACCTCCCTGGCAGCAATTTCATCTTTGATAACATCCGAAAGCCCTTGGGCAAATGCTGCCAGGAGTGCCTCATTATTCCATGCCACCTCTGCAGCTAGAATCCGAAATTCTATTGCATATTCAGCCACAGTATGATTGCCCATCTGCATTGACAACAGTTTTTTGGCCTCGGAGGTAGCTTGCCCAGGTACCTCAAAGACTCTACGGAACTGTTTAACAAATTCTTTAAAGCACAAAGTGCAAGGTTTAGCCTGTTCCCATAACGGATTGGCCCATGCCAGAGCTTTGCCAGTTAACAGGGATACCATGAACCCCACCTTGCTACGGTCACTCGGAAAGGCATGGGGTGTGAGTTCTAGGAATATCTCTAGCTGATTAAGGAAACCCCTGCACAGTGTGGGTTCACCATCATATCTTAATGGTAACGGCGCCGCCGCCGTTAAACTTCTCGGCGGAGCCAAGCATTGACCAGTAGTATTATCCGGTGTCATAACTGGGGGGACCACCGGATTTTGATTCGGTTTATCAAGATGTACCGTACGTTCAAGCAAGGTCTGCATGGCCAAAGCCAACTGATCTAAGCGTTGCTCGTGAACATCCATCCTCCAGTGGAGGTTCTGTGTATTACTGTCACTTATCCCGTCTGAGGTCATGGCCCTTTTGTACTGTTACGGTTTTTCTGACACTCAGACCAGGTTGTAACGTAAAAACACAGTTTATTGAAACAAAATGATAAACAGTGCCCCTAGGGGCCAGTATAGGTAAGAACAATGCAAACAAATACAGACAAGAACAGGCAATATAAACAGAGGATGGATATAGCTACAGACAGGAGCTACATAGAGGGTTAACTCGAGCAACTGGTGAGGCTCAGGCTAGATTGGCCAACGCCCAGGAGATATAACTGTCTCTGAACACAGTCTCTAAATGTAGAACAGGAACACAGGATCAGCGTAGTATCGCTTTCGAAGCAGAAGCAGGATGAGCCCCTGTTGCTCTGAGCTGAGCCCGTACCACCACCGTGGGCTATGAGGAATGCTACTGCCAATCTGATGTAACCAGAATAGGAATCGCCCTGAACGAGTAGTGAGTAACCCTGCGTCTGCCACGGAAAGTATGCCAGCCCTAGGGAGGCCACAGTAGAACGGAGTTGCCCAAGCTTATGCAGAGCCGATGCACAGAGTAGTGCAGTTGGAATTGTGCACTTTGAGCAAATGAGATACTGCCCAGACACCCTACCGGTGTCGCCCAGAATCCTTATTGCGAGAGCGAACGGACTACCAGTGTCAACCGGCGTGATCACGGTGCACCCCGAACACCGGACAAGCGGAGCTCTGCAAGGACTGGTATAGCGTCAAGCGGAGGCTCAAAGTGTAAAGGCTCAGAGAATCAACAGGAGCTTGGCAATATAACAAGTGGCACGTAATCGGAGACTACCGGCAGTGCAAGGGTTAATCTGGTACATTAGAAAGAGCAATGCTCAGCGAGTACAAGGCAGGCAACCTCGGCTACAGCTACAAGAGCGAGAGGAAACCGAGAACAGTTCAGAATGTCGCCAGCGCGACCGGAGGACACTGGAGCAGCAACCGGACAGGAGCAGTAGCCGGAACCGGATGACAGAGTCGCAGGAACACCACCGGAGAGCGGATCTATCACGGAGTAGGATCAAGAGCCAGAACTGGGTCGAATCACGGAGCAGGGTCATCAGCCAGAGCCGGGTCAGATCACGGTGCAGGGTCGTCAGCCAGAGCCGGGTCAGATCACGGTGCAGGGTCGTCAGCCAGAGCCGGGTCAGATCACGGTGCAGGGTCGTCAGCCAGAGCCGGGTCAGATCACGGTGCAGGGTCGTCAGCCAGAGCCGGGTCAGATCACGGTGCAGGGTCGTCAGCCAGAGCCGGGTCAGATCACGGTGCAGGGTCGTCAGCCAGAGCTGGGTCAAATCACGGAGCAAGGTCGTCAGCCAGAACCGGGTCAGGTCACGGAGCAGGAACAGGAGGAGAGTCAGACTAGCCGGGTCGGTACACAGGAAACACTGGAGATCAGCAACTAGGCGCAGCAACATAACACCACGAAATGGCAATTGACAACTGCCCAGCATATAAAGGCACATCCTGGGCGGGCCAATCAGACTCCTCCAATGCAAGTGTACACAGTCAGAGATTGACAGGGAATCACGGGAACCGTGATAATGCACCTTCACCTGTGTATAAAAAAATCCTTGCACCTGCCCTGCATGACCCCTCAACCACATAACACAGGGACTAGCTTTACCCCCCCCAAATGACTTACGTGCCACTACAAGGTGAGGGATGGGTGCAATAAGGACGCAATATGGGTGCAATAAAGACACAATATGGGTGCAATATGGGCAATATGAGTGCAATAAGGACGCAATATGGGTGCAATATGGACTCAATATGGGTGCAATATGGACTCAATATGGGTGCAATAAGGACGCAATATGGGAGCAATATGAGTGCAATAAGGAAGCAATATGAGTGCAATATGGGTGCAATAAGGACACAATATGGGTGCAATACAGGTTCAATATGGGTGCAATATGAGTTCAATAAGGATGCAATATGGGTGTTCAATATGGGCAATATATCACGGTGTCTGTGCTATTCGGCGACATTCTGTCAGTTTCCACTCCTGCCTAACGCCTATTGGCTGCACTGTTATTGTCCCGCCCAGTATTGTCCTTAAATACTGGGTGCTGGCACATCTCCGGTGCCCTTTCGTGGTGTTCCAGTACCAGCGCCTGTTCGTGATTCTTGTGAGCTCTCAGTGTATCGACCCGGCCTGCCTGACTACTCTGCATCTTGTTTCCTGCCTGTGCACCGACCCGGACTGCCTGACCATTCTGCTTCTCATCTCCTGTGTACCGACCCAGCTTGGCTTACATTCCTGCTCCGTGTACCGACTTGGATTGGCTTGTGTTCCTTCTCCATGTACCGACTTGGATTGGCTGACGTTCCTGCTCCGTGTACCGACTTGGACTGTTCTACGTTCCTGTGCTGTGTGGATCCCTGCTGCTGCCTCCTCTGCACGCTCTGACCGGTCTTCGGTTAAGGGTAGTGTTTGTCTCTCGCTGTCTCTGGACAACTCTGCAGATTGGTCTCGGTTGCCTCTGTGATGCTCCGGCAACATTCCTATTGGTCTGCCTTACGAGCAGTTCCAGGTTGGGTGCCTCTCAGGGTGAGTTGCTCAGTTTTCCGTTACTGCTACGGCAGTGCTCACGCTGACCAGATTCCGTTACTGCTACGGCAGTGCACAAGCTGCTCACGTCTCTGTTACTGCTACGGCAGTATCCAGTTGCCTAGTCTCCATTACTGCTACGGCAGTGCTAAAGTGTCTCAGTCTCCGCTACTGCTACGGCAGTGCTCCTATTGCTCAGTGTCCGTTACTGCTACGGCAGTGCTTCACTTGCTCAGTCTCCGCTAATGCTACTGCAGTGTCCAGTTGCCTTGTCTCCGTTACTGCTACAGCAGTGCTCACGTGGCTCAGTCTCCGTTACTGCTACTGCAGTGCTCAAGTTGCTTGATCTCTGTTACTGCTACGGCAGTGTTTAAGTTGCTCAGTCTCCGTTATTGCTACGGCAGTGTTCAAGTTGCTTAGTCTCCGTTACTGCTAAGGCAGTGCTCAAGTTGCTCAGTCTCCGCTACTGCTACAGCAGTCCACAATTGTCTGGTATCCATTATCTTGGGAGTTACTCGAACTAAAGCTCTCACCTCTGTTTGAGCTTCTTAAAAGGCCTTGCTACACTAGGGCCTGTCAACATTCTCTGCCTACTGTTAACCCATGCAGTACTGATAAACTGGGACTCACACAAGATCTGCCTGACCTGTGTCAGTATATTGTTCTATGGACTCTCTACTTATACTGGACCTGTGTGGGCTTACCTCTGTATAACCTGTCTATTGCCTGTACTATATTATGTATATATTACAGGACCTGTGAGGGTTATTGTGATCTTAATTGTTTAATAAAATTGTGTTTTATCCAAACCTACTGTGTCTGTGTGTCGAACAAACCGTTACACAATATGAGTGCAATAAGGATGCAATATGGGTGAAATATGGGAGCAATATGAGTGCAATATGGGTGCAATAAGGAAGCAATATGGATGCAATATGGCCAATATGAGTGCAATAAGGACACAATATGGCTGCAATATGGGTGCAATAAGGACGCAATATGGGTGCAATGATTGCAATATGTGCATTATGGGTGAAATAAGGACACATTATGGGTGCAAAATGAGTGCAATATGGGTGCAATAAGTACACAATATGGGTGCAGTAAGTGCAAAATGGGTGCAAGATGGTTGCAATAAGGACGCAATATGGCTTCAATATGAGTGCAATATGGGTGCAATACCCATATTGCGTCCTTATTGCACCCATATTGCACTCAAATTGTACTCATATTACACCCATATTGCGCTAATTACACCCATATTGAATCCTTATTGCACCCAGTGTGCCACTCTTTAACTGTGAATGCTCCATTTGGAATGACGCGACGTGTACAATTTGCGACTTTTTAAGGCACGACATGGTGAATGTCGGCCAAACAAATGCAACACTTTAATATGCAACATTTTAAGTGCGCCAGTTCAAAAGTAAACTCTCTGTCCACTTCTCCATCATGTCTCTCTCTCTCCCTCCCTTGTCCATCATGTCTCTCTCCCTTCTACATCATGTCTCTCTCTATCCCTCCCTTCTCCATCATCTCTCTCTCTCCCCCTTCTCCATCATGTCTCTCTCTCCCCCCTTCTCCATCATGTCTCTCTCTCTTCCTCCCTTCTCCATCATGTCTCTCTCTCTCTCCCCCTTCTCCATCATGTCTCTCTCTCTCTCTCCCCTCCTTCTCCATCATGTCTCTCTCTCTCTCCCCTCCTTCTCCATCATGTCTTTCTCTCTCCCCCTTCTCCATCATGTCCATCTCTCCCCCATTCTCCATCATGTGTTTCTCTCTCTCTCTTCCCCTTTCTCCATCATGTCTCTCTATCTCTCCCCCTTCTCCATCATGTCTCTCTCTCTCCCCTCCTTCTCCATCATGTCTTTCTCTCTCCCCCTTCTCCATCATGTCTCTCTCTCCTTCTCCATCATGTCTCTCTCTCCCCCCTTCTCTATCATGTGTTTCTCACTCTCTCTTCCCCCTTCTCCATCATGTCTCTCTATCTCTCCCCCCTTCTCCATCATGTCTCTCTATCTCTCCCCCCTTCTCCATCATGTGTCACTCCCCCCCCACTCCACCATGTGTCACTCCCCCCCCACTCCACCATGTGTCTCTCCCCCCCCACTCCACCATGTGTCTCTCTCCCCCTTCTCCATCGTGTCTCTCTGTCCCCCCTTCTCCATCATGTGTCACTCTCCCCCCCACTCCACCATGTGTCTCTCTGTCCCCCCTTCTCCATCATGTGTCACTCTCCCCCCCACTCCACCATGTGTCTCTCCCCCTTCTCCATCGTGTCTCTCTCTCCCCTCTTCTCCATCATGTGTCTCTCTTCCTCCCTTCCTATTTGTGTTAAAATTCTAGTTTATAGAGTGCCCTGCACCCTACTTCCTCATAAACTTCCGATGCCGCAGACTGCCGCACTGCCCCTTCTCCCTTCCCATTACCAAGCCTCCTCCGATGACGAAGGCTGTGTGTCTGTAAGCTGGAGCGATCTCATTGGCTAGATATCGATGTCTGCCAATGAGATCCCTCCAGCTTACAGACAGAAGCCTCCATCATCGGAGGAGGCTGGGTAGTGGGAAGAGAGAAGGGGCAGTGCGGCAATCTGCAGCAACGGAAGTTTGTGAGGAAGTAGGGTGCAGGGCGTTTTAACACAAATAGCGTTTTTTTTTTAAATCAATAACGTTTTCACCCTTATGTATATCTTCTACATAATAAGCATAACTTTTGTAGAGGCGATAGATCCACTGTAAAGATTTAAAACCTATTTCTGAAGTTCTCTTTCTACTGAACAACATTAGGATACCTGCCAGCAGATGCCTCATTCAAATGTTATTACAGAGTAGAACTGCATTTTTGGGTGGGGTAATTTTATGGCATATACATATTATAGGGGCTCTGTTGCTAGTACTATCTATGGACAGCTTTTGTCATGAAAACAGTTCTTCCTAGGTTGCAGTTGTGCTCACATAAAATGGACAGGCCATGTAAGTACTGCACCAAAACAAATAAAAGTTTGTCATATAATAACTTTTTAACCCCTTAAGGACCGGCACTTGAGGACCACAGGGCTTTTTTTTTTAGCTTCCGTTTTGGGAGCCCTGAACTCCGTGACGTACCAGGATCGTCACTGGTCCTTAAGTGCCGGACCACCGTGACGGTCCTGGCACGGCAGTGGTCCTTAAGGTGTTAAAGGGACAGTAATGTCCCTTAAAAAATGCTTAGAATTTTGTAGAGGTTCAAAAAATAAACTATATGCCACAAATCCTCTCTCTCAAACGGCTATGGTTTGAGATATATAGGTATTCAAAGTTCCCACTTCCCTCCCCTTCTCATGAAGTCAGCTGTACAGCTGACAGCAGGAGATTCAAGTCGAAATCTCGTTATTTAAAAAGAATTCATTGAAACGGTTTACAAAGTGTGCTTGCAAACCAGGCTGCAGAGCCACCGGCTGGTCCCCGGACCAGGATCTCCTGGTCTCAGCACAGCGCTAACGTCAGGAGAAGGGGAAGGAGGAGGGAACTTTGAATGAGAATATATCTCAAACCATAGCGGTTTGAGAGATAGGATTTGTGGCATATAAATCCAGGCTGCAGAGCCACCGGCTGGTCCCCAGACCAGGATCTCCTGGTCTCAGCACAGCGCTAATGTCAGGAGAAGGGGAAGGAGGAGGGAACTTTGAATGAGAATATATCTCAAACCATAGCGGTTTGAGAGATAGGATTTGTGGCATATAAAACCAGGCTGCAGAGCCACCGGCTGGTCCCCAGACCAGGATCTCCTGGTCTCAGCACAGCGCTAACGTCAGGAGAAGGGGAAGGAGGAGGGAACTTTGAATGAGAATATATCTCAAACCATAGCGGTTTGAGAGATAGGATTTGTGGCACATAGTTTATTTTTTTGAACCTCTACAAAACTCTAAGCATTTTTTATGGGACATTACTGACCCTTTAATGACCCATCGTAGAAATATCCTGTAATTCTTCAGAGGGAAAGCCCTACAAATTATATATTTTTCTTAACAGACACACGCTTATCTCAAACATGAAAAAGGATATATTGGTTTCAACCATAATCCATTTTAAATATCTTAAAGGCATAGTAACAATATATAGTGAAATATATATTGTAGGGGTTATCCTCCTAAGTACAACAAGGGTACTCCCACTGCTGAGAGGTTTTTATTTAAATGTTATTACAGTTCAAACTTACATTTTTTAGGTGCAATATCACAGTGGCCTGAAATTGTACAGTGGCACTCTTGCTAAACAATCCTATTGAGGTTTATGCTATTTGACCAGAGCTGTACATAGGATGGTGTACCAACAGCACCACTGTAACTTTTGAATAATGCATCTCTCATCAGTGGGAGAAACATTGTTTTACTCAGGAAGATAAACCATGCAATATATATTTTTTTACATATTAAGTGTTATGATCCCTTTAGTCCACTTGTTTATGGATTATTCATTTAAGCCACTTTATATGCTCTTGATATACTAGTATTGATATAATATTATTTAGTACTCGTATTGGTATCTTTTTCTGCATAAGTTTATTACAATTTTAAGTGGTTTCAAAGCAATCACAAATTTGGTTATATTTGATCATCATCATGCTTTTAAACTCCACTAGAGGGCGATGTTGTATTGTTTCTGGAGAATTCATAGCTGCATTACATTGATGGCTCCATGGGCTATCACTGTAATTGCAGAAAATGTACTCACTGGGGAGTTTATTATTTATTGTTTAGTGATGGGTTGACCAATCTGTGGCTTTTCAGTTGTTGCAGGATTACAATTTCCATTATCCAAAGCCATTCAATGGCTGGATGTGGATAATGGCCATTATAGTCTATTACAGATGGACAGCGACTTTTTGCCCATCTTAATTTAGTGCTCATTACATTACTTTCTGTCGAAAGGTCACAAATTTAATGTCCATCTGTAACATGAATAATTAGTTTATTGGTGACATTTTACATAATTTCCATGTTCAAATTCATTCACTCCTTTAAGAGCACAGTTACCTTGCATCTTAAAAGACAGATACAAATTTCAATGTGCTATGTGTCTGCAAACAGAGGTTTCATCAATTTACTATTTAGGGCCGTATGTTCAAAGGGATAACAACAAAAAAATGTTGTATGAACGACAAAAATAAGTAAATGTATGCGTGAATGACATTTTCTATAGTGTGCACAACAAAAAACTAAATGTCTGTTGTGTTAGACACAACTCCAGAATTGCCAGGCAAAGGGGCAGGGCAAGGGCGTGGCTAAACTATTCTCCAGTGTCGTATAGAAGGAAAGAAAATGTGTTGTATACAATGACAAAAAAATGTCATGCAAATGATAGAATTTGTATGTTAAGAAAAAAGTGGAGGGAATGTGAAGATTCTGAATGTGAGAAACCTATAATAATTGAAGGAAACACAACACAAGCACAATTGCCATAACTACAGTTAGGTCCGGAAATATTTGGACACTGACACAAGTTTTGTTATTTCGGCTGTTTACCAAAATAAATTCAAGTTACAGTTAAATAATGAATATGGGCTTAAAGTGTAGTCTCTCAGCTTTAATTTGAGGGTATTCACATCTGTATTGGAGGAAGGGTTTAGGAATTACATCTCTTTAATATGTAGCCCCCTCTTTTTCAAGGGACCAAAGGTAATTGGACAATTGACTCAAAAACTGTTTTATCGACAGGTGTGGGCTATTCCTTCATTATTTCTTCATCGATTACACAGGTAAAATGTCTGGAGTTGATTCTAGGTGTGGCATTCGCATTTGGAAGCTGTTGATGTGAACCCACAACATGTGGTCAAAGGAGCTCTCAATGCAGGTGAAACAGGCCATCCTTAGGCTGCAAAAAAAAAAATCCATCAGAGACATAGCAGGAACATTAGGAGTGGCCAAATCAACACTTTGGTACATTCTGAGAAAAAAGAACGCATTGGTGAGCTCTGCAACTCAAAAAGGCCTGGATGTCCATGGAAGACAACAGTGGTGGATGACTGTAGAATCTTTTTCATGGTAAAGAAAACCCCTTCACAACATTCAGCCAAGTGAAGAACACTCTCCAGGAGGTAGGGATATCATTATCCAAGTCAACCATAATGAGAATATTTCATGAGAGCAAATACAGAGAGTTCACCACAAGGTGCAAACCATTTATAAGCCTCAAGAATAGAAAAGCCGGATTGGACTTTGCCAAAAAAACATCTAAAAAAGTCAGCCCAGTTCTGGAACATCATTCTTTGGACAGATGAAACTAAGAGCAACCTGTACCAGAATGATGTGAAGAAAAAGTATGGAGAATGCTTGGAAGTGCTCATGATCCGAAGCATACCACATCATCTGTAAAACACAGTGGATGCAGTGTGATGGCATGGGCATGCATGGCTTCCAATGGCACTGGGTCACTAGTATTGATTATGTGACAGAACCAGCCGGATGAATTCTGAAGTGTATAGGGATACGTCTGCTCAGATTCAGACAAATTCAGAGAAGTTGATTGGTCGGAACTTCACTTTATAGATGAACAAAACATACTGCGAAAGCAACCCAGGAGTTTAAAGCAAATAAGTGGAATATTCTGCAATGGCCGAGTCAATCACCTGATCTCAACCCGATCAAGCATGCATTTCACTTGCTGATGAAAAAAATTAAGGCAGAAGCTACAGTAAAGGCCTGGCAAAGCATCACAAAGGAGGAAACTCAGCATTTGGTGATATACATACATTCCAGACTTCAAGAAGTCATTTCCTGCAAAGGATTAAAGTGTATTTCCTGCAAAGTATTAAAAGTGAACATTTTATGATTGTGTTAATTTATCCAATTACATTTGAGTCCCAGAAATATGGGTACTGTGTATGAAAATGGTTGCAGTTCCTAAACGTTTCATACAATAATTTTGTTCATCCACTTGAATTAAATCTGAAAGTCTGCACTTCAATTGCATCTTGGTTGTTTCATTTCAAATCCATTGTGGTGGCGTACAGAGTCAAAATTATGAAAATTGTGTCAGTGTCCAAATATTTCTGGACCTAACCGTATATATTGCCATTTTTGTCGTTACACACAACAATTTCAGTCAGGAATCGTACTTCAATGAAAAGACGACATATTTCTGATCACAGCCGACACTCTCTGAAAATGTTAATAAGCCCAACAACACTGTACTTATAAATGTCATTACATACAACAAAAGTTATTTCACTACTTCTTTGAACATATGGTCCTTAGAATGCAAATTATTTATTGGATTTCCAGGACACAATAAGCTTTCTTTTGGCACCCTATGTAAGTATTTATACCCTATTTTTTAATAAATCAGCTAAAAAAATCCCCAGTGTTTTTCATGATGCTGCCGTTTATTATTTGCACATCTCTCACCAGTGGGGGTGCCCTTGTTTTACTCAGCAAGATAGCCCCTACAAAACATAGGTTTTTACATATTAAGTGTTACTATCTCCTAACCCTTTAGGAGCCAGAGGGATATGCAACGCATTGCTCTTCAATGCGTTGCATACCCCTCTGGCACTCAGAGGGTTACGTTTGTTTTTTTAATCCCTTAGAATGCTAGAGACCTCTCATGCGAGACCTCTGTTTAGCATTCAAGGGGTTAAAACCCATTTCAATCAATGGGTATTTTGTAAAGTAATGCTCTGGAGACCATGCAAGAGGTTAACCTGTTGAGATGCGCGTTGCTCTGCAATGCTTTGCATACCCCTCTGACACTCCAAAGGGTTAAACTGCACACAGAGTTACACACCAAATCCTTTTTACACTTTAACATGTTCATGTCAGACATCAGCCTCTGAAGAGTTCAATATAATGATCTGTGTTTTAATTCATGAATGAATCTGAATGCAAGACATCATTACTCAAAGCTTATTTGCACACACCCTCCCCCTCCATCCATCCCAATTACATGATACAATACTCAAGCAGACTAACTAGACATTTATACAGACATTTAACTCTGCCCAATGATACACTTGTCACAGAGGTTGCAACCCTGTTTTATAGGTCAAAGCGACAAGGACAGCACCTTGTGTTCTTCAATACAAAAAAAAAACAGCACCAAGATCAATAGTAAAATGTACAGTACCAAAAACAATACACATCGGGCCTGATCTATAAAAGCAAAGCTGAGCAATTCTGGGTCAGACTAATTGCACTGTACGGGACAAATACAACTTCCTATTAATTTCAACCCCTTGAATGCTAGAATCTCCTATGCATTTCACAGCAATGCATTGGAGACGTCTAGCATTGAAAGGGTTACAAGACTATTTAAGACAGTGGTGATGCTGGGAAGTTCTGATTCCCCACAATGCAGTTCATTTGTCCCACTTTGCCTTTATACATAAGGCCCAATGCTGTGATCAGTTAGCACCATTATAAAATCCTACAGAAGAGCTGATTAACCCCCTGCTACAGACGTACACATAGAAAATAATATAAAATACAAGGATACAACACTTGTTTTTGTTAGTTATTTTAAATTTTCATCAGGTTTAATACCTTGGATGCTAGAGATGTCTCCAGTGCATTGCTTCGCAATGCATTGGAGGCATCTCTGGCATCAAAGGGGTTAAAGAACATTATCTACTTTGTTTGCTTCAGGGGTGCTAACAAGCAGTGTGATGGTAGGCTCTCAAGCACCCAAAGGGTTAATGGATATGAAGCAACGTTTCAAACATATTTTCTGCTGTCATTTACATGGGCAGTGCAGAAGGTAGAGGCTGATGTACTAAATAGAGCGGAGTAATTCTGGGGCAAACAGGAGGCACTATAAGGACAAATAAACATTCTATTGGATTTAACCCTTTTATTGCCAGGGAGGTAGCCAACGCATTGTAACACAATGCTTGTATACCTCCTCGGCACTCAAAGGGTTAAATGTTGTAAGTGTAAATCAGTGGGCGTTTGGAGGATGTTCATTTGTTCCCTCTGATCTGATTAGTTTGTTCCACAATTACACCACTTTTCTTTGTACATCAGCCTCATTACATCAGACGTAGGCAACCTGAGGCCCTCCAGCTGTTCAGGACTACAGCCTATGGCTGGCTGGGGATGATGGGAATTGTTTAATATTTAATCCACTACTGCTGCGACTACTAATACTACTACTAGGATTTTTTGGTGGTAGGTGGCCTGCCATTGATTTAAATGGAGCTTTTAACCCCTTAAATGCTAGACAGGTCTCCAACTTGATATGGAGCCATATACTGGAAACCCCTTAAGATTTCAAGTGGTTAAAAGCCCCATTTAAACCACTGGGAAGTATTATGTGTCCCCTGTGGTGCAGCTGTATTGCATTATAATTACTGTAGTTATCAGCCTCATAGAATTCATATGTTCCTGCTCATTTGCCTATAACCAAGGTGGACAATCTGCTGACCTCCAGGGCTTGCTGGACTATACCATCATTGGTAACCAGATATCCACCAGCTGAGGATGACGAGCATTGCTGTCCAACAGCATCTGGAGGGCCACATGTTGCCCACCCCTGGTCTTGAACTCTTTCATTGTTATAGGATGTGCTACAAATCTTCCACAAGGTGTCAGCGCTCCATGGATGAAGATAAATGTACTGAGACTGATGTATTAAATTAAAAGTGGTGCAATTCTGTGATAAGTCATCTGTACCAGTGATGCACTGGAGAGATATCTAGCATTCAAGTGGTTAAAAACCCAATTTAAACCAATGGGATTTTTTAATTGTCCCCAGCAGTGAAGTTGGCTTGCCCCAGAATTTAACCACTTTTTCTCAATCCATCAGCATCACTGAAGAAACTCAGGCGAAGGATGAAGAAGTCAAAGGGATGAAGGACAGCTTGAAGAGGGTGCAAGTGCCTGTTGGACAAAACAAGGCAGGGACAGACAAATGTTTTAATTTCAAGGGCACCATTTGTGGCAGTAGAGCTCAGTCATTATATTTAGCTCTTTGTTGGAGCCCCAGGGGACAAAAGGATTATGATTTTCCTTGGGATTAGGAGACAGGGATTTAAAGAGAAAATATACCTATAGAAAATATAGAAGGGTTTGCTTAGGCAGCTGTACTTCATCCAGAATAAAATAGACTGCACTCAAGGGAAAAGGAACCGCTGCTTTTACAAGTAAAAAACACAGCTCTATTAACCCCTTGGATGCTAGAGAAATCTCCAATGCATTGTGAAGCCATGCAATGGACATTTCTACATCCAAGGGGTTAAAACATATTTTTTTTTTTTACTCATAGCTCCTCCTTCTCCTGGGATGTAGCCTATTTTGTACTTTGTATCGATGAAATCTGGACCAGAACCTATGAGCCTGGAGGTGGGTGGAACCTACTAGGCCCAGAATGCGTTTTGACGTTTATCTGGTTTATTATTTCCAGATCACAGCATTTGCCTCTCGGTATCCTTCCCCACGTCCCCATCTTACGTCCCACCTAGAAGTGCTTGTACTCACACCACAAATAATTAAATCAGGCTCCAATCACATGTAGCCGCTAAATATCAGAGCGATCTTCCGGCAATTCAATCCCAAACCCCAGGGGCGTCTCTCCGCTGTCACATCTTATGCCTCAGAGCTCTCCTCCGTTCCAACTCTTGTCACAGGCAAAGCTTAAAAATATAAGAGAACACGCAGGGCAGCAATCTCTCTAAGGGTAATACAGTCAGGTCTATAATCAATTACCCCACTGTGCATATACCCCGCTTACCAAATCACAGATAAATCAGTTCCTTTAACAGGGTACCAAATGCAGCTTTTGGGTAGTTCTCAAGTTCCACAGACGTCACAAGATATTTATCCAAGAAGTTTTATTAGTAAAATACATCCATATGATTGAATTATTTTGTGGTGTGAGTACAAGCACTTCTAGATATGGGCTACTCTCAAGGGTTGTCGCGCTTCTTTCTCTTCTTTTCTTTTATTAGATTGGTCTGTGGAAGTGTACCTGGTGACACTCGAATAGAAGCTGCACCATCTGAGAGGACTTGGTATAGCCTACAAGT
The DNA here is from genome assembly GCA_037306005.1 of Rhinophrynus dorsalis. NCBI lineage: Eukaryota > Metazoa > Chordata > Amphibia > Anura > Rhinophrynidae > Rhinophrynus > Rhinophrynus dorsalis. The sequence continues at coordinate 444,135,888 of CM074721.1, forward strand.
ACTACACCAGAGAAAAGATTGTGTAATTATTTGAACAGTGATTAACTGTGGGGTGTAGGAGTAGAGTGCTGAGCTGTATATTTTTCTTTTTCCCCACTGTCTCCCATGAAGTCAAGTAAAGCTATATACTTTTATTTCTCTCTTGCATTGTAACTCATTTTTTGGTTCCTGGGAGTATTTCTTTATCAGGTCTGTTCCTTTTCTTCCATTGTTCTGCAGAACAATGAGAGTAGGGCTGGGGAAATAATTTGTTCAGTGAACTTCTTAAAACACATATGAGTGGGAAAATGAGCAATGTTGTAGGTTAAAGGGAACATGATCTTTTTAACCTTTGAGTTCCAGAGGGATGAGCAATTAATTGTACTGCACACCCCCTCTGCCAATTGAAGGGTTATAAGTGGCAAAAGTGTGTGTGTGTATGTTTGTCCCAAAAGGGGTGGGCAAGCTGCACCTTCCCAAAATCTTCAGCCAACCTTTTGGCATGCTGAGGATGATGGAAGTTGTAGTCCAAAAACTGCAAAAGAACCACAGATTACCACACATTTCTTACAGGAAGATTGTCTCCTGATCCCATCAGTCTCACAAAGAGATCAGTGCACCCCACCCTTCTTGACAGACAAGTATTCCATCGCATTCTGTTGCTGAGTAGAGATGCTTTTAGGCACATTGGTGAATTTATATATAGACCAGTGCTTCTCATTAAGTCACAGTTGGCCATTTCTACAGAAAGCACAAACACATTATGAAAAAGCATATAAAACATGTTCTAATTCTTTCTGTGGGAAGCTAAGGAATAGTGCTAAAACAGTGATGTACTGGATATAAACAGCCCCATAGATCTGATGCAAAAAATCTTTAAACATTCACAAATAGGTCAAATTCAGAAGATAACAAAACACAGTAGAATTGTTAGTGGGGAAGATAAATTAGGACAGATGTGGGAAATGGAGGATGATGGGATTTGTAGTCCACCAACAGACAGAAGAATACTGTTGCCCACCACCTTACAGAAAGAGTTATATGGTATATGAAGTAATATACATATGCAAACTGTGATAGCCGGCAATGGGAAATATAATACAATACTGAGTATCATATCAGTAATGAGAGTAGCCTACAGCACCAGTTCTGCACACTGGAACTTAGCGCACCTGCCCAATATATACATGTTCTGATCATGTTTTCAATGCCTGTGTGTGCCACATGGGATCAGCTGGGTGGCACTGAATTCTGTCCACTTAGATGGAGATTAAACCTTCATATCTGGTTTTAACTTGTACACCTTAAAGTCTACGAACACATGTCAAAAAAGGACGGAATATATGTAATATCAACATAATAATGCATGTTTTATACGTAAAAGGAGCAGTAAACGTTTAAAAAATATTATTTTGTTTTTTTCCTAGAAAACAAGGGTACAGTGCTGCAAGATTTTTTAATTCAAATGTTATTACAGCTCAAATGTGTTGGTTTTTTTACTGCTGTACCCTACTGTGGCCATAAGGTGGAGATGTAGAGAAAGCTGTAGTCTACAACTCAAGTGTTTCCATAGAGTATATTATAAAAACCTTTTTTGGACACCTTGGGGTAGGGAGTACCACTGTTTTACAATGCAGGAGTAGCCATATACATTTTTTTCATAAAAAAGGTTTATTGCTCCTCTAAGTGCACAAAGAAGCTGATCATGTGAGGCAGGGTGGGCAACTTGGAACTCGCCCTGCTCTTGTAGGACTACAACTCCCAACATAATCCAGCTGGAGAACAAGGTTCTGCCCACCCCTGGTGTGAGGTATGGTTGGTGTTCAAGGTAGGATCTCCTTAGCAGTAGGTAGAGAATTCTAGAATTCCCATGCACTGCTGGACAGAGGGTCAGAATGTCTGAAGCTGTGGAGGATTCTCCACCTGTCAAAAAACACAGAAATCAAGAGGGAATCGGGAAGGTTCTGACAGGTTCTGGAAAAGACAACAGAAATAGTGATGCTGTGGACAGTCCCAATAAAATAAAGCTGTTTGGAAACATGTTTGATGAAGATAAATCTTTTCTAAGGTTAAAAGATTTCCATTTATCCCAAAATAACATCCATTCCTTCAAGGAACACCAATGCTACATTACTCGTTGCTCTGAAATAAAGACAGTTTTGTAATAAGCACAAACACACACACACACACACACACACACACACACACACACACACACACATATATGTATACAAATGGTAATATACATGGATAGAAATTAAGAAATGTTATCGCGTATTCTTTATTTTTAATCAGGCTAGGGACAACATTTTCCATTGTACTCCTGATTATCTGCCTGCACTTCCATTGTAGTGCACAGACTTCTAACCAGACAGTGTGCTTCCCCCAGTCTGTGGAAAACAGTCTTTCAGTTTTATATGTCTTATTAGTAAGGTATGCAAATTGTTAAAAGGATAGTAACACTTAATATATATTAAAATATATATTGTAGGGTGTATCCCCCTGAGTACAACAAGGGTACTCTCACTGCTGAGTGGTGTTTTATTCAAAAGTTATTACAGTTCAAACTTGAATTTTTTGGTGCATTACTTCAATGGCCTGAACTGTTACAGTATCAATGTTGCTACACCATTCTATGGAGATTTATGGTCAGTTGACCAGAGCTGTCCATTGGATGATTTGGCAACAGCGCCACAGTACAATTTCAGGCCACTAAGATATTGCACCTAAAAATTTCAACTTTAAGCTGTAACAACATTTGAATAAACACCTCTCAGCACTCGGAGTATCACTGTTTTACTCAGGAGGATAAACCCTACAATATATATCTTTTTTTTTAATATATGAAGTGTTACTATCCCTTTAGACACAAAAAAGCAAGTGCACACAGACACAAGCGCTCAGGTACACACACACAAACATGCACACTCATAAATGTGATAATATACTGGTTTATATAAGAGCAACTTGTATGACTGCATTAAGGTTACTTATAAGTGCTCTAAAAAAATTGGAATTCATTTGAGTCAAGAAACAGGGACTATTTTCATTGTGTTGTGGGACAAAGGAAGGGCTAATCCTATATAATAATTCGCTAAATGTATGTTTGTCAGAAGCCATCATGCACAGTAGAGATGGCTGCACGTGCTGCAGTCATGCTCATTACAGACTCCCCGTGCCACGGCTGATAACAGAGAGAGGCGCTCAAACTCTGCTTCGGTGCGCAGAGAGGACTCCGGTCTGAATCTGGAGCGCCCCGCTCCTTATCAGCTGCGGCGCGGGTAGTCTGTACTGCGACTGACTGCAGCACCGCCAGTGTTGGCCCGTGTACACGGGCTTTAAAACTAGTATCTTATAAAACAAGCACCAATATAAGAGGAAAATTGTTTACGAACAAAAGCTATAAAAACATAATATGCCAGCATATGCATTTTCCATACCAAAAACTGGGAGTTCAATAAAATATAAAGATATAATTGATCAAAGTTATACATTTCAGTTTGGTTGCTGTTTGATATTTAGGGTGGGACCTAGTCAAAGTCCCACATTTTCACATTGAAGCTGGAACGTTGTTTTCCAGAACAGTTTTTTAGCCTCTTGGATGCTAAAGAGCAAAGCAATGCACTGGAGACCCCACTTTAGCATCCAGGGGGTTAACCCTTTGAGTGCCAGAGGGCTACACAATGCACTGCAAAGCAACGTGTTGTCTACAGCTCTGACACTCAAAGGGTGAAAGAACAGGAAATTAGATATGTAAGGTGGATCTGCTTGCATCTATGCTCTGTGAGATGTTTCAGACACAAGAGGTTTGATGTGTTTCAGTTGGCTGAATTGTTGGTTTAATGTAGAGGTTTACACCTGTAAAAATCCACAGGTTGTTGCACACACTCATGAATACTCCCCTGTGCAACTGTGCAAAACTCACTAAGCACCTTTAACAATGTTTTTTTTCAGAAACAGTACTTTACACCTGGCACCATTTTACAGCCAAGAAATGCTTGGCACAGCAGATTACACTTTCATAGCACCCATAAACATGGTCCCATTTTGCTTCTCTTTCAACCTTGGCAAACCATTTCCAAGCTCAGTTTTTGAATATCCTACCTGCCTGATTTGCCTGGGAATTAGTTTGCCATGTACTAACAACAAAATAGTCTATAATCAAGTTCTTTTTTCCCCTATGCCAAACAGTTGTGTGGATGCCAACAGAGCAGAAGAACAAGCAGTGCGGGATACAGGATAGTTGAGGCTTGTTCTTTGGGTTGGCAGAATGGCCCAACTGCAAGCCTGCAGAATTTTTGTCAAGTCTGATGTGATTGCTGCAGAACTGCTCTGGCGGTGTTGTTCTCTGCCAATTGTGCAGCTTCAGTCAGTGGGTACAGGGTTACTAGCTCTGTTCCTGCAGCTTGTTGGCATAGAAGTCTCTGCAGGTCTGACAGCAGCGCTGGTACCACCTCATGTCTTGACACAGGTTCTTTTCTCGGATAACCCTGCAGTACACAGTCCATTGGTCTCCAGTGCACTTATACGTCAGGGCAGCTGAAAGCAAAACAACAAGGGAGCGGTGAGGTGTCCTGTGTGCTATATTAACCATAAGAGAAGTTGGGAGATATACTAATGGTCGATGCTATGGACATGTGCGAGCATGTCGACCTTGGCAATGGAGACTCATATTGCCATTTGCACTAAGAATTAAGGATGCAAGGGCAGGGAGTGCAAGAGCGAAAGGCAAAGTACATTGTGGATAAAGATGGTATTACCAAGCCTGGGTCTTATACGCAGAAGTAAAAAGGAACAATTCTGGAGCAAGCTAACTGCACCTTTGGGGAAAAACAAGCATTTCAAAAACCCCTTTTGATTTAAATGGGGCATTTAACAACTAGAATGCTAGAGAGGTCCCCAAGGCATTGCAAAGTAATGCAACTGGAGAATTCTTCAGCATTCAAGGGGTTCAAAGCCCCATTTAATTCAATGGCAAGCTTTTACTGTCCCCTAAGGTGCAGATGCTTTGCTTCAGAATTGCTCCATAAGAACCTCTGCGTGGTCATGTAATATATCCAACCAAGTGGAACTAAGTTCCCTGTCAGCTGTTTCATATATTAGACCAGGGCTGGGCAACCTGTCATCATACAGGTGTTTTTGGACCACTGATGGGATCCAAAGTCCAACAACAGTTGTAGAATAGTAGTCAGACCTGACACAGATAAATCAAATAGATATATATATATAACGTAAATCCAGACAGGAGAAGGCCTTCCAGTTTTTGTTGGAAAGCAATTTCCATCATCCTCAACTAACAGACTTTGAAGAAGAAATATATTTATCTCTTTCAATGCCAGAGGGGTATCCAAAGCATTGGTCTGCAATGTGCTGGATACCCCTTTGACAGTTAAAGGGGGTCATTTTCATTTAACTATCAGGTACTCCAAGACAGCATTACAAACATTACTGAGTACTTACCCAGTCTGGGAGATGTGATGGTGTTGGCGTTGGCTTTTTCATTACAGGCCTCTTGGTGACACTGCCTGTAGGCCACTGGCTTGGAGAGAATGGAGCATTCATTTCCATGGCGACCTGTGATTTTATGCATGCACTGCACCACTCGAGACTGCAAACCTTTCCCACACGTGGAAGAGCACTGGGTGAATGACTGAACAGTTAGTAAAGAGGAAAATACCACAAGGCACAACATACTTTATGTATTAAAGCAAAGTGAAGCAACTTGGGCAAACCAACTGCACTACAGGAGATGCATAAACATTCCACAAATTCTCATTAATTCAACCCCTTCGCGTCCAATGATATGCCCAGACAGTCACACCTGCCCTTGACTTAAGGACCAGTGACAGTCCTGGCACGTCAAGTGTTAACTCTCCCATCACCGCCGCAGATGCAGGTTGGCTGTTACTAGGTGCTGGCAATACTGATACATGTGATTTGTTAAAATAGAGAATCACATATATTTAAAGCAATATGACAGAAGCAGTGTTTTGAAAACACTGCTTCTGTACTTCTCTCTGTCCCCCTTCTCCTCAGACACAAATCTGAGAAGAGAGACAGAGAGATTGTTCCTGTGTTCCAGTCAGCGTTGCGGCCTTGCAGCATTGTTTATAAAAAAAAACAAAAGAAAAACATTTATATTTTTACCAGTGATCAATTGCTTTCCCGCAATTTAATCCCTAATTTTTTGGCAGCACAGAGGCTTCATATTATGCATTATCCTTCCTCACTGCCCCTTCAGCAGCAAAGGAAACTTTATTAAAATAACAGTTTAACAGAAGAAAAACTTGCTAGTATGACACTCCTCCCTCCCAACCAATCACCAGTCCTTAATCCTGTAAAACTGCGATACAGCCTTGACTTCCCCCTTTCCTTTGCTGCTCCCCTCAGAGGTAAGTCACCTTTACTAGTACTCTTGTTTACTTGTGTATCTTGGTTTGTTTGGCCTCTGTCTGACTGGACTGCTGTGGTGTGTTCCACCCTTTGTGCTCCAGTCAGTCATTGCCTATATATATTTATGCTGTACTTGTATACAATTGTATGTCTTAGTTTGTTTGGCCTCTGAATGACAGGCTTGCTGGGGTTTGCTCCACCCTTTGTGCTCCAGTCAGTCATTGCCTGTATATGTATGTGTATGTATATGTGTATGTATGTGTATATATATATATATATATATATATATATATATATTTATGCTGTACTTGTATACAGTTGTGTATCTTGGTTTGTTTGGCCTCTGACTGACAGGCTTTCTGGGGTGTGCTCCACCCTTTGTGCTCCAGTCAGTCATTGCCTATATCTATTTATGCTGTACTTGTATACAGTTGTATGTCTTAGTTTGTTTGGCCTCTGACTGACATGCCTGCTGGGGTGTGCTCCACCCTTTGTGCTCCAGTCAGTCATTGCCCATATTTTGAACTGACCTTGTATATTTTGCCTCTGTTTAGTTAACCTGGTATGGGCTTTATGTGGAATTGCTGTTCTGCGCTTTGGCGCTGGCCTCCTTTTCATTCAATTTGCAGCGTTACTTTCTTCCGGGCCTTGTGTGACCTGCTTTTTCCCCTTGCACCAACCTTTTCGGCGCATCTTTGCGTCTCTGTTCGGCCTGGTCATTTCAATGCGCGGACAGCCTTCTACTGTCTCTGACATAGGATCGCTCACCTCGCGGGTTCCTGGGCTAGTTTGCGTCTGAACGTTCCTATTGCTTTTAAGAAGTTTGTTTTCTTTTAAATATCGTTTTTTGCTGCCGCATTAATAGCTTTGTTGCTTATTTATTGGGCTACTCATAGCCTTCCAGGCTTCTCCTAGGCAGCCTGTTCCTGAGTATTGTTTTCTCTATCCATTGTGTCTCCTGACATTAATATTTTGTTATTAACTATATGTCCACTATATATTTATTGAGTCTATTCTTCCTATACACATAGGTACTTATTTTCAGCCTCTGGTTGCCCAGGGTTTCCGCCTGTATTTTGTATTTATATTATGGGTTTTATCTTTAACCCTAGTAATCTGGCATATATCTTTAACCTAGTAATTCCTATCTAGGCATAGATCTACTGGCATATATCGTTAACCCTAGTAATTCCTATCTAGGCATAGATCTACTGGTATATATCTTTAACCCTAGTAATTCCTATCTAGGCATGGATCTATTGGCATATATCTTTAACCCTAGTAATTCCTATATAGGCATAGATCTACTGGTATATATCTTTAACCCTAGTAATTCCTATCTAGGCATGGATCTATTGGCATATATCTTTAACCCTAGTAATTCCTATCTAGGCATAGATCTACTGGTATATATCTTTAACCCTAGTAATTACTATCTAGGCATGGATCTATTGCCATATATCTTTAACCCTAGTAATTCCTATCTAGGCATGGATCTATTGGCATATATCTTTAACACTAGTAATGCCTATCTAGGCATAGATCTACTGGTATATATCTTTAACCCTAGTAATTCCTATCTAGGCATGGATCTATTGGCAAGGCATGGATATACTGGCATATATCTTTAACCCTAGTAATTCTTATCTAGGCATGGATCTATTGGCAAGGCATGGATCTATTGGCATATATCTTTAACCCTAGTAATTCCTATCTAGGCATGGATATACTTGTATATATATTTTACCTTTGTACTTCCTATCTGGGCATATATCTACTGGAATATATATTTAACCCTATTATTTCCTATTTGGACATGGATCTACTGGCATATATCTTTAACTCTAGCATTTCCTATCTGGGCATATATCTATTGGCTTATATATTTAACCCTAGTAATACCTATCTGGGCATTTATATCTACTGTCATATATATTTAATCCTAGAAATTCCTATCTAGGCATGGATCTACTTGCATATATCTTTAACCTGGTAATTCCTATCTGGGAATATATCTACTGGCATATCTATATTTTACCTTAGTGATTCCTATCTAGACATGGATCTACTTGCATGTTTTTAACTCTAGTAATTCCTATCCGGGCATAGATATGCTTGCATATTTCTTACACCCTACTAAGACCTATCTGAATATGTATGTGTGTGTGTATGTATATATATATATATATATATATATATATATATATATATGTATATGTATATATATGTATGTGTGTATGCATATATATATATATATATATATATATATATATATATATATATATATGTATATAAATATGTGTGTGTAAATATTAACCCTAGTAGTTTCGTATCTGGCCACATGTGTATATTATGTTCCACTGACAGTACTCATCTTGTTACTTTGGATCTGCCTATATCTACTATACTTTCCTCCAGTGATGCAGGAGTTCTTTGCTTATCATACACCTACTCGAAGCTGGCATTCTGCCTGGAATGGCTGAGGGGGTTTCCAGTGACCCGGTCTGGGACTTCCCTCTGCTTTTGGCGCACAGACTGCGCAGTTCATCAGCTTCATGGAGCAGTCCATGCTGTGCATGTTTATATATGTTTGCCTTCCTTCGAGTCATGTCTGCGGCTCTATTTCACACGACCCGGCAGTGGGAAGTACTGCACATGATGCCCCCATCATGTCTGCACAGGCCGTCCCTCGGACGGCTGCTTCTGTCTATCCTGGAGGAGACCTTTCTACTACACTCAGACATACTGTCTCTGACTCAGATGAATTTACTTCGGAAAGGCAAATTATGATGCTACAGGCTGTACCCTGCTTTGACACCGCAAACTGATGGCAGTCATGACTGGTGCGGCTCTGTCCCACTACCCAGAACCTCACCTCAGGAGGAAGTATATCTGAGGAGAATGAAGCATTCAGGGCTAAACCTGACTCCTACTGTATTACCAGTGCTTTTGGGAATGCCTCCCTGTAGCATTTACCTGCAATGGCCAGCTTTGATTTTGTGCGGCTTAGTTCCCACACCAGTGATCCTCTCCTCAAGAGGAAGATTTATTGAGGAAGCGAGATCTAGAATGTTGAGTCTAATTTTGCCTATGCAGAGTATGGGCAGCTTTAATTGTGTGGCTTAGTTCCCACACGAGACACTCACCTCAAGTGGAGGGTATTTGAGGAAATGAGATCCAGCGGGTTGAGCCCGGTGTCTGCATGTTCCCGATTCCTTGACTATGTTGAGTCTAATCTTGCCTATGCCGAGTATGGGCAGCTTTAATTGTGTGGCTTAGTTCCCACACGAGACACTCACCTCAAGTGGAGGGTATTTGAGGAAATGAGATCCAGCGGGTTGAGCCCGGTGTCTGCATGTTCCCGATTCCTTGACTATGTTGAGTCTAATCTTGCCTATGCCGAGTATGGGCAGCTTTAATTGTGTGGCTTAGTTCCCACACGAGACACTCACCTCAAGTGGAGGGTATTTGAGGAAATGAGATCCAGCGGGTTGAGCCTGGTCTCTGCATGTTCCTGATTCCTTGACTGTGCCACTTCTGGGCAGCTTTGATTTGAGTGGCTTTGCCACTCTCCTTAAGAGGAATATCTTTTTGCGGACTTGTGACCACACGTTTTGAAACCAGTTGGTTTTCTTGACTACGTCAGACAGTTTTGTTGAGGCATGTTGAGTTCTTTTTCTTGACTCCGCCACTTATGGGCGGCTTTGGTTGGTGCAGCTTCATTCCTTTCTGCATCTTTTTCCTCTAGTGGCAGATATCTATGGTGGAACGCCCTCATGAGTGCAACATGATTGTTTCTTTTGCCACTTTAAGTGCGGCCGATGATGTTGAGGTTTGGGGCCGTCCTCTGGTGGTGATAGTGGTTTTGGGGTCTCCTTTCTTACCTCGGGAAAGTGGGGGGCAGACTCTCCCACTTCTCCCTCTGCTGTTCTTGTTTCTTTCAGTTCCATGGGTGTTACTACCGGCATGAATGTTTCTTCGTTTCTTGAATGTCTCTTCATTTACTGTCTTATTTCCAATTGTCAGTCTCGTCTGGGAGACCCTACGTCAGTTGACTGGTATTCTTGGTTGGGTGTCTTGGCATCTCTGCCGGATAGAGGTTTTTGCCTGTTTCCAGCTGTTTGTTTTCTGTGTCGGTCCCGCATGGTGTCTGCAGTTGCTACACTTTTTGCTAGTTGTGAATACCCTTGCATATTGCGGGTTCAGTCTGGCAACTTTGGTGCATGCTGCACTTCTGTTCCCATCGTGCTTTCTGTTCTCTCGTTTGGCTGCAGTATGCCTCTAAGGCGAATCCTCGGTATCTCTCTCCGTTTTCTGGCATCTTCATCCTTGGTATTTATCTTTTCTTTCTTTGGGAAGGCCTGCACTGCGTTTTTATTTTTCTTGGTGTTTTGGATGTATCCTCCGTTTTTTTTCCCCTTGTTACACTTTTCAGACTATTTGTCTGTGCTGTTCGGTCTGTTTGCTTTCATGTTTGTGGCTCCTTTAAGAGGGTATCTGACAACAAGGTGTTCAGTACGAGGTCTTTTACCCCTGAAGGTGTTATTTTCCAGATCTTTCTACGTACTACATGAGAGCGCGCGTGGTTTATTACCCATCTTATGAGGTTCGGTAAATTTGAGGAGTACTGTATTTAAACAGTTGCTAATTTCCTTTCGCAAGCCACTTTTACTGGTTTCTGCAGCTACCTTGGCCCACTGGGTTTGATGGATTATGCATCTTGCAGGTATTGATATCAACTTATTCGGAGCACATTGTTCTAGAGGTGCTGTGGCATCAATGGCTTTGGAAGTTGGTGGTAGGTTGGAGGATATACTTAGGTAGGATTAGGGTTAGAATTAGGCACAGAAAAACAAAACAAAATTATATATATATATATATATATATATATATATATATATATATATATATATATAGTATTTACATAGGAATAGTGACTGGTTGGGTTAGGTATTTTTTTAGCAATTTAATTTGGTTACTTATAAAACTTGGGTGGGTGGTTAGCTATTTAGAAAAAATAGGGTAGGTAGGTTAAGTTAGTTAGAAGCTATTTAGAAAAAATTAGGGTTGGTAGATTAAGTTAGTTAGAAGATGCAGCATATGTACTCTGCGGACGAGGAGTATGCCTTTTTGGCTTCTGATTTAGAAGCCACGGATGCTGCTTCTGATTTTGATATCTCCCAGTTTACAGAGATCGACAGTAATAGCTCTAGTGATCACTCTGGACCATCTACTAAGAAGAGGCATACTGCCCCAAGACATGCCCCAGAAGCAGCCCTACAACATGCCCCAGAAGCAGCCCTACAACATGCCCCAGAAGCAGGCCCAAGACATACCCCAAAGAGCTGCCCCAACAGCTGCCCCAAAACATGCCACAAGGCTTGCCCAAAGTTCTACCCCTTATCCAGAGCCTAAGGAATGGGTACCACCAGTGGGATGAAGTCCAGAAATACCTGATTTCAGAGGCAGCCCAGGAATAAAAGTAGATGTGGCCAGTTTTAACCAGGAGCAGTTTTTAATTTAGTTTTTGGGGGAAGACATTTTGGGGGAGATTGTCAGACAAACACATATTTATGCAGCCTAGTACATTGCAGCCAATCCCCCATACTATGTTGTTTCAAAGCAGCAATCATGGTACCCCACAGATGTCACTGAATTCAAGAAATTCTGGGCCCTAACTATAACTATGGCGATAATTAAAAAAACAAGCATCAGGTCATACTGCAGCAAAATCCTGTTTGTGTTACCCCCATTTTTGGCAAAACAATGAGCAGGAAACGCTATGAAATGCTTTTGCGCTTCATGAATTTCCTGTGCCTCCCCAAGATCACCCCCGGTATGACAGCTGTATAAAATTTACCCCCCTTATAACTTATTTGCAAACAAAAATGTCAGATATCTATACCCCCAAAAATCAAATATGTATTGATCAGTCCTTAATGAAATATAAGGGAAGTTTGGGTTTCAAGCAATATATCCCCTCCAAGTGCTTCAAGTCTGGAGTCAAATTTGATAAGATGTGCGAAAGCTGCACAGGATACACCCACGCTTTTCAAATTTATGAGGGCAAGGACAATCAACTTGATCCCACTGGCTGCCCTGAATATCTGGGAACCAATAGTAAAATTGTTTGGGATCTCATTTACCCCCTATTAAAGTAAGAGTAATATCCCAGATTTTTTTTCATGTTTTGTAGAGTTTAAAAAAAAACAAAAAAAACACAAAAACAATATATAGCACAAATCCTATTTGTATCTAAAGTTCTGCCTCTCCTGATGTCAGCTGTAAAGCTGACAAAAGGAGATCCATGTCGGCCAACACAAGGCGGCTTTTCAGCAGAGCCGCAATAGCAATACTGGAAAAGAATTACTTCATTGGAATGGTCTACAACATGTGCTTGCAAACCACACTTTGTAGACCATTCCAATGAAGTAACTATTTTCCAATAATGCGATTTCGGCTCTGCTGCAGAGCCACCGGCTGATCCCCAAACCATGATCTCCTGCTGTCAGCAGAGCGCTGACATCAGGAGAAGGGAGGGAGGGGGGCAACTTTGGAAGCGAATATCTCTCAAAACGTAAAGGAGTCTACACTGGGACTTGAGAGGCTACAGCAGGAGGCAACACTGAAACTTGGGAAGTTGTATAGTGACTCGAGAGACAGCATCAGGAACGCAAAAGGCTACATCAGGACCTGTGAGAATAATCCTGTACTAAACCTCAGGGCTTGGGAAGCTACACTGGGACTCAGAGGGCTACACAGACAACCTCAGGAGGCTACAATAAGACTTGGAATCTACAAGTGGACAAATGTCAATAAGCTGTTCTTGAAGGAGGAAATGTTTAAGAGGTTGTTAAAAATGTAACAATTTTTTTGTGTTTACCTTAGACCAATCTCCTGTCTTCCACTCATAGCACCCTGAGAAATCCTCACACTCCTCCTCCTCCCGTGGCCTTGTAGCTCCATCACATTTGCCCTTAGCATTGGTGCAGGATATGCGCCTCTTCTTGGTGCCCCGGCCGCAGTCTGATGAGCACTAAAATGCACAAAAAGTGATAAGAAGTAGGCTCATTTAGTCATCTAAGATCTCTACAGCTGAGGCACTCCTCAAAATGAGGCACTACTGTCTACTGGGAAATGCAGCCCTGGATCAGTAGAAATCCCCTCTGTTACTACCACACAGATCGAACAGGTTACTATAGCAACAGAACAGGCTCCGTGCACTGTATTCAGTTCATAGAGGTGCAGTGCTAAGACAAACCAAATGCTTTTAACCTTTTGAAAGCTAGAGGACTCCAATGCATTGTGAAGAAATGGATGGAGACCTCTCTAGCAAACAACGACTAAAAAAAAAAACTGATTTAAATCAATGGAGATTTTCATTTGTCCCCAGTGGTGTACCTAAAATGTATTTTTTAATACAGAGCCCTCCCCCTACCAAGATACATGTAACCCTCTGAGCTCCAGAGGGCTGTACACTGCATTGCTAGGATTAATACACACTACAATTACACACTATTCTTTCAGAAAAGTTAGGCTGTTAAAATACCACAATACCTTCAGTAGAAACTTGCTATCCTATGGATGTGTGAACATCTCCATACCTTGACAGAATGTATGACACAGTGGTCATTATGCACAATAGAAGAGTTAAGAGTCAAGGAGTTCAAATCACCATTTCTTTCAATGAGGATTGTGTGAATATTTAGTTCTCCTGCTCTGGTGCATGTGGTTAGTTCCAGAGTTGCATCACTTTAGCTTTTTTGCATAAGATAATTAATGTGACCAGATTGCCATCTGAACACAGGACGCTAGTGAAATACACATACTGCAGGGCTGCACTGGTTCCTGTATGGTCCTGCAGAGTGAAATTTTCTTAACTGTTACACATTAAAATGTGGTCTGGTTACATTAATGATACTGCATGTGTTGGTTTTCAGCAGTCTGAAGAAATCCATATTAATTTCACACATTACTTCCATCTGAGTGCTACATAGCTTTTCCCCTGAGCAGTTACATGACAGAGTATCACTAATGGTCCATAGTACCTGCTTAGCACAATGTCAACAGAAAGTCTTAAACAACAGACTTAAAGCTGCATTTGTTCAGCAAAATAAACATTACCAATTCCTAAATACTACAATAAATCACATAAATAAGAACTTTTGACACATGAGACACATATATTAAACTTTTTAACAAGCACATAGAATATGGGGTTGAGACTCAATTTTAAAAGCAGGGACAAAAATGAGAACGGCAAGATCCAAAGACAGAGAACCAGAACCAGGACAGTCCCTGGAAATATGGGACAGTTGTATGTATAATACACACATACATTTACACACAGGCCCACACATACACACACACATACACTCACACACACCCAGAGGGCTTTCACAATGTAGTGCATACACTCTGGTACTCAAATGGTTAATTGTTATACTTACACAGGGAGACATTCCCCTAACAAAGTAGAGTTAACAAATTGAGGTGTCCATCATATTTCTGAGCAATGTGTTGAACATTCCTCTGACACTCAAAGGTGATGATGGACCAAGTACTGATGCTGACCAACGGTAAATCCCCAGTATGTGCTGGTAAGTCACATTGATCCCTTACACACAGTTAAATTCAGGTCAGTGGATCATGTCAGGGCAAGAAAGTGAAACTTGCTTTCTGGCAAACATAATAAATAATTCTTTAAATAAATTAATAGCAGCAACAAAGCTGTTTCTTTATTTGATACTGGGACACCATCCATTTCATTTTGAGTAAGCATTGACTTACTGACCTTGTCTAGGAAGTAATTCCTTAATAATGAACTCAAGGCTGCAGAACACACTAGTGCCAAGCTACACAATGAGTTCACATCCAGGGGGATCCCTGGGCCAAAGGAAATCTGATTCTACAGAGTTCACTCCCGATTTTTCCTCTACTGCTACTGTGCAAAGACTAGTATAACTCAAAGAGCCCACTGTAAACCTAGGCCCCAGTACAAAGACCAGTATAGCCAAATGAAACCCCTGCAAACACAGGCTCCAATGTAAACATTAGTACAACCCAAAGACACCACTAAACCTGGGGCCCAATGCAAAGAACAGTATAAATCAAAGACACCACTGTAAACCTAGCCCCAGTACAAAGGCCAGTAGAACCCAAAGACAGAATGGTGACTTTTGTATTTTGGGAGGCTAGTAAAAGGCTACCTCTTCTGGATATTTCATCCTTTCAACCATTTATAATCATACCTGGGAACATTCAAAATTAGCTGACTGTGATCTTTTAGAAATATTAAAGCGGAACTATCACCCAAATTAAAGTTACCCCAGAATAATTATGCAAATAACAATAAGCATAATACTACTATTATCCAGAATAAGTCCAGTGTTATTCAGAAATTCAGCTTGTTCTGAAACAGTCAGGCAGGCATCAGAGCACACATCTTGCCAAAGAGACATCTGCGCACCTGTGCTGTCAGTCCCATTCTCCTCTAGGAGGAACTGCATTGTACCTTAAGGTACAGGAAGGGAGTAACAGCACAGGTATGCAGCTACTTCTACAGCAATCTGCTTGCCTGACTATTTGAGAATGAGTTGAGTTTCTGAATAATGCAGGACTTCTAAAATGAGGGTATGTGGCTGATGAGTCCTGTAAATGAAATAAGAAACCGGTCGTACACTGTCTCAAAAATACAAGTTAAGGGAACTGTCTCTTCTTTGTGTGTAAACGATGGAAGCTTTAGCCCAACACATTCGTAAAAATCCATCGATCCATGGAATCTCTTTGCCCTCTTTTGCCTTTTAAATTATCCATGTTTGCAGATGACGTGCTCCTCTCCACAGCTAGTCCGGAAGCAGACATACCTGCCTTTTTATCCGAGCTTGATATATTCTCAATAGTGTCCAATTTTAAAATGAATGTTTCTAAATCCCACGCTTTAGCTATCCATCAAAAGGGATTTTCTTACCTGGAAGTCTCTTTACATCTCTTGGATAGGAAAAATAAATGTAATCAAAATGTGTATACTCCCGAGATTCTTGTACCTTTTTCAGACCTTACTTATCTGGATACCGGCCTCATTCTGGTCCGACGTCTCATGGCTAATATCATCCTTCCTCTGGGGAGGCAAACGTCCTAGAATTGGACCGTGTACTCTACGGAGGATATCTGAGGATGGAGGACTTGGTTTACCTGATCTCCGGAATTACTACTTCGCTACTGTGTTAGCTTCTATTCCAGATTGGAACACTAATCTCACTAACAAACTGTGGGTCACCAGGACAGAAGACATGCCTATCCTCTTGATCCACTAAAAGAATCACTACTATCAAAAGAGTTGAGGCTCTCCTCGCTCTCCTTCAGCCCTATAGTGCGGAATGTTCTCTCCTGTTGGTCTGCAGTTCCCAATGCTTCACGTCTTCTCCCCCTCCCTTCTCTATGCTCTCCGCTTTTCCTTGACCGGGAATCCCCTTGTACCCTCTTGAGATCCCAATTTCCAAATTGGTCCAAGTCAAAGGACATTTGTATGTTGAACATTTACGAGAATGGTGTAATCAAGGATTTCCCCTTGCTGCAATCTAGTCTCCATCTTCCACCGTGAGAAATCTGGAATTATCTCAGGATTAAAGGTTTGCTTTCTTCTAAGAGACTTAGGTTTCAATTCCCCAGAGCTTTTTCCCCATTGGAAAAATTACTAACTGCCCATAACAAACATGGGAGATTTTTGGGTTCCATTTATTGGCTTCTTTCAGAGTCCAATGGCTCCTCTAAACCGAACTATGCAGCAGTGTGGGAAACCAATCTAGGCCAGGTACTGTCATTGACTGAATGGAAGGGTATTTGGCGTGGTACCAGACAGTCCTCTATATCAGCTCAAATGGTAGAAATGAACTATAAATTGCTCTTTCGATGGTATTCTACCCCTCATAGACTCCATGGCTTTAATTCTAGCGTATACAATACCTGTTGGAGGTGTGGGAGGACACCGGGTACTTTACTACACATATGGTGGGATTGCCCAGGGATCTCAAATTTTTGGAACTCGTGTCTGACGCATATTAATAACAGTTTGCACATCTCTCTCCCTAAAGATCCTTGGCAAGTACTTTTATACAAGGCTCTCCCATCTGTTCCTAAAGCAGAGAAACTAATTCTAAATACTATGTTAAATGCAGCTAAGGCTTTAATTCCCCAAGTGAAAGCTTGGTATGATAAAGTAGTGGAACATGTTCTTTGTTTAAAAATTGCATGGAAAAGCAAGAATCTAGATGATACTCAATTAGAAACTTGGTGATTGGCCTTCTTAACCCTTGGTATTCAATAATTCCGTAACTATGTCTCCTATGTTACTGCCTCCAGAACCGACCCAGGTCCGTGTCTCCGTTCCCTCTTCTCCTCTTCTTCTCTCTCTGTTCTCTACCTTATATCTGCTCTCCTTTCAGTACTCTTTATCTTTTCCCAGATTTTTCCCTCTCGCTCTCTTTGATTTGAGTTTTCTTTCTCTTCTTCCTCCTCCTCTACACTGACATACTTAAACTGGATTCTTCACAGACTTGATCTTCTCTGACGTATACTGATTGTGTTACAGTACATCTTAATATGTATCAGCCTGTAATATCCTTTTTGCATTGACTGATTTGTATACAAAAATTTGTCAAACAATGTACGTGCCTTATCTTTCTGTCATGTATTGCATATTCTGTGGAGTTTCTTTAATACAAATTATTTGCACAAAAATACAAGTTAAGCATATTATCAAAAGCCCCGTTAGGGGTAATTAAGTATATACGGAAAAAGGACTTTTAATGTTTTTTAAACAAATATTCACATTATATCATCACTTATACTTGTGAAAGAAGGAGCACGATTAGATATGCACCTGCATGTTTATCAGTATGGAATACTGAGTTGGGATATAAAGATCTATCCAAGGCTTTAACCAGTTCATTGCTGGTATTAGATGTGGAACAGTTCTTTACATTCAAGATGTACATGGTGACACTTGCTGTCGTCACTTAAAGAATCATCCAGTATAATTTCACTTCTCATTATGACTGTATATCATCATTTCATTTTATTCATTGGCATTGTTTGTGGAAGGATTCATTTGAATTTCATCCTCTATCATCATTTTATAACATTACTTTATTTCATCTATTGCTACTGTTTGCGGAAGGATTCACTTCAAATTCATTTTTCCTTGCTAATTTATATCACCACTCTAGTCATCTGTTGCCCTTGTTTGTGGAAGGATTTATTTGAATTTGCAATTTCATTATCACTTCATCTGAGGCTATCCATCTATTTTTTTGCAGTCGCTATCATTTCATTGTTTTATGTAACATAATTTCATTTCATCATCATTTATTATTTGGATATGGTATCTAGTTCATTTTCTGGACATTTCACATTTATGTTATTTATGGTAATTAGTAGACACTATGTTATTAGAGGTGTTATCGTGATACACTGTATCATATTCACTATATGTCACTAAGGTGTTAAATCATACGTATCTTTAGATATATCACTGTTGTCTATATTATTCATATGTCAGGGTTTGTATAAGCGGATGTAGGGAGTGGGCTTTTCTATTAGAGAGATATACCAACCCTGTATCCGATGGTGTGTGCCGGGGCTCAGGTGTGCAATCTATATCAGGTGGTGAGGTGACACAGCCCCTGTGTAGTTGCATGGTGAGCCCTGTCGGACACAGTGAAGGAATTTGTGTATCTCATTGTGGGGTACATAGGTGTGCCGCGAATATGATATGGATATATTCCTTTTAGGATATTTTTTGTATTCTGGGTGCACATTGTATGTATAATGAGATCCACTATTATCAATTGGAAACTGGTTATTTTTTGGTTTTTTTTGTGTACAGTATTTTACCAGGAAGAATACACTGATATTAGTTCTCATTTACACTGTAACAGAACCACATATACACTGTCTGACACACCAGTCATGTTCCACTGTCCACTGGTACTCACAGAACTACACTGTCTGATTCCCCTACCTTGTTCTGCTCTCCTCTATCAGTAACATCATACATACACTATCTGATACCCCTACCTTGTTCCATTGCCCACTGGTAGTCACAGATCCACTCAAGAAATAGCTCTAAAACACTGTACTATACCTGTACAAAAAAGTGACCAGAGAGCACAGTGTAGAATGTGCAGCAAGGAATTAGGTGACTATAAATTCTCAGGGCACAAATAAGACAAACCTGCTCTACTATATCTAGGCACTAATATTTGCAATACAGTAGTTCACATTTAACCCTTTAAGTGCCAAGGATGTATTGCTCTGCAATGCGTTTCGTACCTGTCTGGCACTCAAGGGGTTAAGTAATCTATATGAAGTAGCACAGGACTTCCATATAAAGAACCCCTCATACACTGATACCCCAGCATTGTTCCAATGTCCACTGGTAGTCACAGAACTACACATACGCTGCTTCCTCAATCTTGTTTTACTGCCTGTCATTGCTTACATTTGTTCCATGGGACACTTTGTATTTCTACAGGGAACCCAGGGATTCCAAGGAACAACATTTGAGACCCACTACTCTAGATCTGTCTTCCTCTTTCCAAGGAAATCAGGGTAATAGTCATAGGTATCTGATATGCCGAAAATTACTGCAGGGTGTATCTCCTGACCATAAACTTAATAATTTGTAATTTGTATTGATGTGCTTAGAGCTATGTGCATTGATGTGCCTGGAGCTGCATGTATTACCATGTGTGTTGAGTGTGCTTGGAATTCTGTGTAGTGCTTAGCCTGGGGTTGCATGTATTTATATTTCTATTGGAGTGTCTAAAGCAGCATGTGTGTGTGCTGTGCTGTATTTGTGTAATGAGCCTGGACATTAATGTAAGGGATGGGGTGGCTCTATATTGCTAGCTCAGTAGGTTATTTTCACTTTAAAGTGCAAGCTCTGTGGCTTAGGTAGCTCACTGCATATATGTTTTTTATTTGTATCTCAGTATATATTTAATGTTTGCATCTTTATGTTGTTTTTAACTCCACGCCTTCCTATGTTTGTAATATAATGCTGCAATATCCTGCAAATTTCAAGTATTGGTACAATGCTTTGATTGGTTCCTTCATGGATATAAAGCGGTGTTGATCTGGTGCAATGCTCTGATGTTCTCCTGATTGTGTAATGCTCTGCTGGTTACATATAATGGTACAAAGATCTATTGCTCTCTCCAGGATTAATGATGCATATGCATTCCATGTCCTGCCTTATGTGGATATTTTAGAAATCTGCAGTGGTAGCCATTTTCCCTAGATATGGACCTGTCTCAGATACCTATCAAGGTTGCTATGTTTGTGGGAGTCAGAGAGCCCTGCAAAACGCAATAACGGAAGGTACCATAGACCATATGTACGACTAGAATTTAGGCCTCAGAAAACAGAGTATTTTTACAGATGCTAGCATAAGGTATATAAGGGCAGACAACCATAGTACAGGCGTTAATGGGTTAAATGTACAAATCTATCAGCACATCTCCACTGCTGATAGCGTATGATCACTTTAGTGAACACCTTCAGACACATAGTGCCATTGTTAGGACTTTGACGTCAGAAAACCTTATTCCTACCTCATAGCATACACAAGACTGATGTAAAATCAGAATATTTTCACTGCATCTTGTTTAGTCCACAGGGTTTAACCAGGCATAGAGGAAAGGAATGCCTCAAAACAACTATAGAGTGCTCATTACCCTCTCCTTGGTTCAAGTGGTGCTAAGGGTAGAATTTTTATTGTACTGAGCTTAGTAAATGGTGTTAGGCAGGCGTAGGGATAGCAAATAGATTCCAGTGACTGATTCATTCACTCCAGTGTTCCTTTAATTCTTTGAGTACCAAATGGTTGTCCAACAGATTGCAATGGATACCACTGTGACACTCAAGGGGTAAAAGTTTCGAAGAAAGCGAACACCTAAATCTGCATTTCTTATACAAAAATCATCTGTTCACTGTAAGACTGACCATTCTCCTGAGTTTCTGGATTTCGATATTATACAGTAATATTTTAATCTCTTTATACCTGTCCAAACCTGAAAATGCTTTTGGAGCACCTAAATGAATTAGTAAAGTGATTCCATTATTCAAGTTCACAAATCTTGAGCTGGTCTTTTCTATGTGGGTGTATTAGTGTAATTGTGCTCAGTCATCCAAGTAACTGATCCATTTCATTATTATATCATATCTTTATAAAGAACCAACAGATTTTGCAGAGGAACAAAGGGGTTGATTCAGTTCTCTGTGCTTAAATTTGAGAGTTGGAAGCAACTTTGCTATTCATTTGAGAACTGGAAGCAAGTTTTTTATTCAGCTTCACTCAATGGGACATATGTAGTAAGGAAAAGCAAACAATTAACTCTGTGAGCATCAGAAATGTGTTCAATGCATTGCTATACAATAAATCAAACACCTATCTGACTCTCAAATGCTTCAACAACTGCAACATCCCTCTGAGCTCAATGTGGCCTTTACTTTCATATAAAATAATTGTTTTTCTCAAGAATTACTTAACGTTCGCCTGTGTGCATCATTATGATAAAAATATGTGCAACTCCCCAAAAATAAATATATACATAGATAAATCATTGGGACCAGATGGGCTACACCTAAAGTTATTAACAGAACTTTAGAGTGTTCTGCCAAAACCTAAAACAGAATTAGTCAGGAGTAGTTCCAGAAGACTGGAAGGTAGCAAATGCAGTACCACTTCATAAAAAAGGTAGCAGGGAGGGAAGAGTCTACAGACTATTAAGTCTTAAGTTAGTAGTTGGAAAATGAATGGAAACCATGTTAAAGGAAAGAATTGTTAAATATCTGAATTTAAATGGCTTGCAAGATCCTAAACAGCATGGGTTTACAGCAGGGAGATATTCTCATACTAACCTCATAGCTTTTTTTGACTAGGAAACTTAAATTATAGACCAGGGGGCTGTAGTTTTTCAATGTACCTGCTCAACAAATAGTGTCTCTCCAGCACTCTCTGACCCTGGGAAGATCTCCATGAAAAAAATATGACCGCAGCTCATACACTCGGTTCTTAAAGGGGCCACATCAATATTGTCATAGTATGTGTAAATGAGAAGAAATAAAGTTGGAAAGGGTTACATAATATGTATAGAAACAGCAGCCACCTTTACAGCACACAATCCATAAAGAAAGCGAAATGGAGTGCACTGTAGGAAAAGAACACCACATATAAGAGAATACCAAACAAACAGGGACATAGGAAAAAGGACCATAACACTCAACAGGTTAACTTACCAAGCATCAGACTTCAGGCTCCCAATGCATGCATCAGAGAAGTTCCACAATGAGTTTTATACTTATATGACAAGTGAAACCTCCACAGGGAAAGTTCCAGAAGTACACCTGTGAACTGGGCAATACATTTCTAAGGAAGCCAGTAAAAGACAGCCCATCTAACGGGGGATTATACAGCCTTCTATAACTAGACATAAAATAAAAATAAGTTTAACTAAAAGAGCAGTGCCCAAACACCAATTCTGAGTCCAGGTCACTTAAAACTGAGTAGGTGGGAGTAAATCTGGATGGAATTGTTGAGTCTTCACCTCAGAGGCCTTGCCTTTTTTGAAGTGCCCTGTCTTCTGGAGGAGGGGAACTTTCCCCATGGATCTTGTATTCCACATTGGACGAAAGAGAAAAAGTATTTTTTTCTAAGGCATAGTGGCCTCTAAGTGGTACTCAGTTAATGTTTTTCACTCCCATGTACCACTACAGAGATGAAATGCCCATAAACACATCAGACTGGTCCCACTGACAGGCAGTACAGCTCTGAAATATCAGGCAAATTCTCTCAGCACAAGAGAAACAACACAATTACAGTTGTACATTTTGCCCTATGTGTGCCTTGTCAGCGTAGTGCAGCTGATTCCCTCTAGGCACATTAAGAGCAAGGGCCCACGCATGGGATACACTTCCAACTTAGGTAGACCTACAAACAAAGAATGTGATGAGCATCCACAGTGAATGAACAAAATAAAATGTATTGTTTTAAGGCATAGAGTCCTCAGTAGTTCTCACATCACTTTCACACCCAATAATTTGCCACATAATTACTCCACTTTTGCTTTTATATGTAAAAAATCTACCAAATTCCCATTCAATTGGACTTTTAAACCATTAAAGGGGATCTATCACCCCTACACATGTTGGGCTAAACAGCTCGTTTATGTAGTGACTAGCTGGGGTAAGGTTTCCATTTTTAAAAAAATCGCTATTTAGATGAATTTAATCCAGTAAGTATTGCCCTGGCCCTACTTCCGGACAGACTCTGTTTCAGCTCTGTACCGCAGTCTGTCACTCTGCCTCTGCTCCCATCCCTCTATCCAGCCTCCTCTGAAGATGGAGGCTTTCTGCATGTAAGCTGGCCAGAGACCACTCCAGCTTATAGACAGAAAGCCTCCGTCATTGGAGGAGGCTGGATAGAGGGATGGGAGCAGAGGCAGAGTGACAGACTGTGATGCAGAGCTGTACCTGCAATCTGCCAGCAAGGAAGGCTCAGGATCCTTGTTAATTTGAGCCAAACAACAAATTAAAAAAAAGACAACAGTATTTCACCTTGTTGCTCTATAAACTTACTTTTGAGCCACACTTGTATAGGTGTGATAGTTCCTCATTTAAACCACTGGGTCCAAATAATTTGGTTTGATCCAGAACTGCAACTAGGATTGGATCTTGCTATAGAGAACGATCCCCCACAAGGTAATCTACCACAGTGATAGCTGCATAGAGACTGAATAGATAGATCATGCTATTGTGAATTGTCCCTTATAATGTAATCTACCAGTGGGGTATGGTGAATCCCACAATGGATTTTCTAATCCTGAGAACCCAAGGAGAATATGGCCCTTGAAGCTGTGGGGTAGTAGGGTTTAGTAAGTTCCCATCTACTATTTCATATCGAAGGTCTCCTGAGAAAATCATCCCATGTTCCTGTATGTTATTGTGTGCAGTCCTGCTGGTTTCGGTCTTGTGCGCTTAACCCTTTGAGTGCCAGAGGGGTGTTCAAGAATGCATTGGAATGTGTTGCACACCAGTCTGGCATGTACAGGGTTAATAACAATAATAATATTTTGCTATTTTTATTGAGATATGTGGTTCAGTTTTATTTAATTGCATTGGGATTTACAGCCAAGGTTACGCTGCAACATTAGTAACCCCCAGACATTTCTCACTCATCTGCTCATCTTGCCACTTCATGTGAAAAGAAAGTTCACAGAAACAGCTGACGCTAGCTATAGCACTCTCAGCTTCACATTCAATTGAATTTTTATTAAGGTTCTGAATATAACACACACATCTGCAAATGCACCCATAACAGATTTACCAACACTAAATGAACCAAGCCCATTGCATAACATATTGGTGACAAAATACATTTGAACTTGTTGGAACAAAAAGCTTGGCTAGGGCCAGAGCTGATATTGAAAAACTAACCAATGAAATAACAGGTTGGTGTAAATGTTGTTTCCTCTTACCATTGACCATTCAGAGGCCTCCCAGATGGACAGGCAGTCTTGGCCCTCGCAAGTTTGTCTTGTTGCTGGCTTCAGGCCTAGGCAGTACAGATCCCGGGTGTTGACATGGGTACCGTTTTGCAGCTGGTACACACAGGTTACCTCTCTCTGCTGGAAGCCTTTGGCACAGGTGGCAGAGCACTGACTCCATGGCCCCGTCACCCATCTGAAGAATAAAGAGAAGATCATGGAGAAACAGAAATCAAACTCCAAAGTCATCAGTGTCTCTTACTGAGGTTTAACCATTTAAAGATCAGAGGGGTATGCAACACATTACTTCAGTACACTGCACACATCTCCGGTTTTTAGAATATGTCACTTATAGGACCAAAGTGTATGAATGGCAGGGACATAATGAAGGAGGTTAGCTCCATTTAGAACCATAGCATGTACATATAACTTTATTTACCAGCTCCACTTAGAACCAAAGCATGAATTTGTGTTGTGCCACTTATGTACAAAGTGCCTCACAAAAAGAGAGAGCCATACAAAAAACATGGAGAGGTAAGTACATGAAACATACAGCAAACATTGCAATATGCAGTATAGAAAAGAAATAATTCTCACAGACCGAAAATAACCATGGAAAAGTTACCTTGCAATAAATATACATACAGTATATATGCATGCTTATTCATATATTTTAGGTCTTTTCTTGCTACATAAGGCCTCATTCACACATTTTGTAATGCTGTGTTAATCGCCAGTGAATTGAACACATTGGCTCCTATGTTGCTCTTCACACCGGAGGTTATTGCTACTTGTGATGTAGGCTAACACACCTTGTTGCAAATTTCCTGCATCCAAGTGTTGAACACAGAGATGTCCAACAGTGCCAGTCTGAATGGTATCCTATGGGAATTGATGCAGATTATTCAAGGCATCTCCTGTGAGAAGAAAGACTCCCAAGGCCAGACAGGCAAGATCAAGCAGAGGTCCCTTTCGCTATGTGGGAGACCTGAGTTCCATATGGACTACAGAGAAAAAGATTTAACAGGGAAGAACACTAAAATCCTATTTTGTCTTACGTCAGATATAGAACACAGGTACCATTGGGGTATACCAACACTAAGCTCCCAGAGGTGGGAAAAAAGGAGAAAGGACCTCACGCTTGTCCACATGATACCGGAGTTCCCCAAGACTATACAAAATCAGAATAGCCCAAACAGAAAGTCAACGAACCCTGAACTTACACAGCACACAAGAACAAGAGTCAATGGGGCTCAGACAGCTGAACAACAGTATGGAAACCAATTGTTTAGGTCCCTTGACAGGCAAAGCTGCCTGTAGGATGTTCCAAGAAGAAGGGAGAAGTGCATGTGATCTGAGAGTAACCTCTGGATAATTAGTTAAAGTACTTTAGTGAGTATATTTACAAGATAAGATTCTTGTAAGGAAAGCACTGATCAATACGAGGTAGAACAGAATCGGCATATGTGTGTAATCTTCCACCCAAGTACTCAGATAGAGGGTTCATTGTATCTTTATGCAGTTCTTTAAATAATGGACATCCACTGTGATATGGGAGTGGAGTAGTATTTCTGGGGAAAATATCTCCTCTAAGGGTAAATCTGTGATACATATGAACCCTAGATAGAGGCCCCCAATATGGACTACTAACCAGATATTCCCCAACTTATGGCTCATTTGAGATGTGAAGAAAAGATGGGATGTAATTCAAACAATTTCTTTATTATCTTTCGCTACACATTTCATGAATCTTAGTTCTCCACCCTGGAGCAAGTATAACATCAAAGAAAGATCAAACTTCTGCAAGGACACAGTCCTGTCCATGTACCATGAATGAAACAGAGACCATACCCTATGGTAGGCCTTGGATGAGACAGGCTAGCGGGCCTGAATCATAGTGGAAATGACCTCAGTGGAGAACCCTTTTCTCCTCAAGATGTAGGCTTCATCAGCCATGTCATCATAGCCATCTTTTCTACATCCTCATGCCACAGGTAACCCTGAAGTAGGACGTCCAGCCTGGGAGGAAGGTGGAGATGCTTGTCTGGGGTCTTAAACTCAACAGCTCTAATGAGTCCTTCAGCCGAGGGAAGGGGGTAATTTCCATATCCTCATATTCCTCCTCTGAGGAGGCCCCTAGAATCTAAGGAACACTCTAAGAGATATGGGTCAGTATATGTGTCTCACACTAGTATAAATAACCAGTAAAAATTCCACAGATTAATAATTCACCCTATAAAGCCCAGAAAATCACTTATCTGGCAGGTGGAAGGATAATCTGGAGAAGGAGAGCAAGGAGAGTCTGCCTCTGCATAGGATAAGCAAGAGAGAAGTAAAATGGCAACTGCAAAACTGGCAGTCAATCAGAAGAAAGCCCATCAAACAGGCATTCTGGGAGACAGTGGCATAACAATAGGGGTCGCAGAGGTACCCCTGTGATCCCCCCCGCCTGGCACCTTCAACAAGCTGAGGTCTGTGCCTTCTTCGGCACAGACCTCTTTTAGCAGCTGAGCTCCCTCTCTGTCTCTGGCACCCTAGTAAAGCAGAGCACTGGGAGATTACATCATTTCCCAGTGTTCTGCATTACTGGAGAGAGGACCGCGTGTGAGCTCCAGCTGCTAACAGCGGTCTGTGCAGAAGGAGGCACAGACTTTTCCGGCCCAGCCACTGGAGGACCAAGGAGGTAGGGGATGGAAATCGAACAAAATCGGACAACTGGACAAAGGTACTCAAAGACCCAAAAGACCCCAGAGACTATGTGAGGGGTACACAAAAGGAAGCTCACTATAGGGAAAACCCCAAATAAGAACCCCAACCCTGTGAGAATAGCAGGGAATGGGTTAACTATCCCAAGTGCAGCCATCCTTGCTCCATTACACAGGATATGAACAGAACTATAGATAATAAAGGTACCAAACATGAGAAAAGGAGCCCAAGGGCTCAGAGAAAACCTCTGTATGGAGAGGTACAAGGTATGGACAATGTGGACCAAGGCACTCAAAGGGTTACTCACCAGTCTTCTGTCTTCAGGTTACCATTGTGAAAGTAAGCAGAGCCCCAGAGAGACTCTGCTGGGAGGGAAAAGTGACCTGCAAGATTCTCTCCACAGGGCTCCATACAGCACCTGTACACTGGTCCCACTCTGGGGGAGTCCAGTAATGGTAACCTGCCTAATGGGGAAATTTTGACAGCCCCATATCTAACAGAAAAATAATTAAAAAAAAACTAAGACAGTGTCTCTGCTCCATCCATACTCCTCATACTGCTTAGTAGGCGGGTGAGGGTTGTGCTGGAGGAGTAGCTGTGAGCCTCCACCCACAAGACTCTGTCTTTTGATACGTGTCCAGTCCTCCAGAGGAGGGACTCAGTCCCATGGTACCTGTGTTCCATATCGGACGTAAGAGAAAGCAAATTGTGTGACTTCATCAATGCTGCATTGCAAACCTCGAGTGTAAAACAAGGCCTAAAACCCCCCTCTCTTTTATTGGAGATGCGTCATTAAAGTTACAGAACTCAAACTTTTACTTTTTAAAACTAAACTGTTAGCAAATTTGCTACATGGTATCTAGCTAAGTTTTCACATGTGTCCATCCCCAGTGGTGCTATGAAAATATTGAGGTGTGTTAACTTGATTACCAGTCTGCTGTGCTAGTAAACACTATAGTTTGTCCAGGGAAGCCATCTTAGGACCATATTCACAACGGAAAATGCTGATCAGTTCTGGAGCTATGGGCATCCACTGGGGAGGGGGCAGAAGAGAAGCAAGAGGGGGTATTTGCCCCCCCCCCTCCCAAGGCATGGGGGCATATTTTGGCTTTGCTCCTGTGGAAAATTTCTCTGAACTCCCATGTCTGGAGCAAAGCAACTGCACCATGGGGGAAAAAGAACATTCCCTTTGATTTCAATGGGACTTCTAACCCCCTGAATGAGTTGGAGACCCCTCTAGCATTCATTGGGATAATATACCAATTTAAATGAATAGGACTTTTGGAAATTTGTATTTATTCCCTGTGGTGCAGTTCCCTTGCCCCAGAACATCTCCACTTGTATGACCTTTAGTTCCTGTTGTCTCATTGTGTAATGGTCGGTATTAGTGATGTCAATCTCTTTTGTGCTTATAATGCATCACACTTATTTAGACAAGGTATTAGCCCTAAAGCAATATTTTGTATCCTTTTTAGTTTTTAACACATGTAGACGAAGAATTTCATTTTCTATGTGCACAAAAAACAATATAAATCATGGATGGGCAATCTGACACCCTTCAGCTGTTCAGAACTACAACTCCCATCATCCCCAGCCAGTCACCTCCTGGCCAGTGATGATGTGAATTGTAGTCTTCAGCTTGCACTTCCCTATTATAAAATATTGAATGTATCTGGGACGTACGAACCCTGTAGGGAATTGCTATCCTAGTATGTGACAGAGTAGCAAATAGAAAACGCAGTACTGTGGTAAGTTTTATTACAATATCCATAAAAGTAAAAATTCCCCAAACTCCCATTGATGTTTACCCCCTTTACAACTTTGGATAAATCGTTTCAGTATCAATAATAAATAATGGAAATTGTATTTAAAAAAAAAAATCTGCCCGTTTGCAGAAATTGTAAGATTAAAGGGATAGTAATGTTTCATAATAAAAGCAGCTCTAATTAATAATCATAGTATTTGGAGAGTGTTATTTCAATTCTGTCAGAGTTGTAGTTCAAGAGTAATTAAATGACAAAGTATCCCCCTCCAGCCCCTTTTACTGATGTAACACTGCTCAGCCAGATCAGAAGGGAGGTGCACAGGTAGGCTGCAGAGAGGGACAATCTTCAATTAAGATAAGGGAAAAACCTAAAAAACGTTTCAAGGGGGGCAGGGTTTTCATTGTTTTCATAGGAAGAAGATTGTCCCCTGCTGTTATCTGTCTGGTCTTACAACCAGTGTCCACATATGAGAAGAGATGGCTTACACTAGGTAAAAGGGGAGGGAGGGGAAACTTTGCTTGCGAATATCTCTCAAACCATAAAGATTTGAGAGATAAGACTTATATAGTTCATTTTTTTTAATGCCTACAAAATAAAATAAAGATAAAACAAAGTATTACTATCCCTTTAAATGAACCTCTGTACCTACTTCCAGAAGACAGCGCTGACTGGATCTGTACCATAGTCTCAGCTTCTATCCAGCCTCCTCCGATGACGGAGGCTGTCTGTCTCTAAGCTGGAGGACTTTCATTGGCAGAGATCGATTTCTGGCCAATGAGAGTGCTCCACTTTAGAGCCATTTGGAGTGCTGCAGCAAACAATCTTGTCCACCTCTGTTGACAATATCCAGTACTAATTAGGGATTCATTTTGGGGAAACAGTCCATTATGATTTTCTGCACTGATTTTAAGTGGGAGTTTATTATTATGCTGAATTAGTGTTCCTTTAAGTCCAACTCGTTTTTAGTATCTTAGTCCTTTGGGTGCAAGAGAGGTATCCAACACATTGAGTTGCAATGTGTTGAGATACCTCTCTGGCACACAAAGGGTTACAAGTGTTTACCATACTACATATGGTTGCTCTGGTCCCTTTTTTCTTTACTTTGATAACTTTGACACAGAACATTCTCTCTGCTTGAAGAATCAGGTTATATTCTGCATTCTAACCCCTTAATGACCTATGAGGTGCCAGGACCATCATGACAGTCCGTGCTTTCAGGACCGCTTGCCAGTCCTGGCACGTCATTAATTTTTTTAATCAAGGTGCTGTGATCACAGGGGAAGTCTAAAACTGACTGCTCCAAGATCAGAGCAGTCAGTTTCAGCCTCTCCTGTGGAGAGCCGGTATGTGTGATTACTCACACTTACCAGCTCTACAATCGTGTAAAAAAAAAAATTGGTCTTCTGGTACAGCCAACTCAAGGACCACTGGTCCTTAAGTGGTTAAACGTAAAGAGGGACTATAACCTAGATATAAGTGGCTCTTAATTTGTTTACTAGATTTCCATAGAAGTCAGCCCTCCATTACATATCATGTCTATGTATATGTGTACATGTGTATATTATATATTACCAAGGAAAATCCACAGTAGATAGACAAGAACTAGATGAAGTGGACAAATATGTTTACCTTGAACAAGGAGTGTCAACAGATTGAAACTCCATGATGGAAATTGAGCAACAAATAAAATTAGGATGGCAAGCATTCGGAAAACTTAGTAGCATTGTCTTTAAAGGGTTAGAAGTGTTTCCTTACACAAGCAGCTAAGATTGTTCTTCACGCTTAATAGTAATGATGTCTGATGTCTAGTTAAACTGTAATTATATGATGACGTTTATCCGCCCACCCCTCTCCCAATGTCAGCCTACTCCAGCTCTTCAGTCAGTATTCGGAAAAACCTGCCCTCCTACTCAAGGAGGGCAGGGTTTTCCTTATACTGACAGAGGGAAGATTGCCCCTTGATGTGATCTGTCTGGTCTGATGACTGTTTTTCAGATCTGCAGGGAGTTGGCTTATGCTTGGGAAAAGGGGCAAGAGAGGTAAACTTCATCATATAATTACAGCGTAACTAGACAGTCCTGAACAGTGCCAGTACTGGACATCAGTACTATTAAGTGTAACTAACAATCTTAGCTGCTTGAGTAAGGAAACAATACTAAACTTTTAAGACCAATGTACCACTCTGCCTCAAGTGGGCCCTCCTAGATCTTATGGTTGTCAAACATTGACATGGAATGCCAAAGCCATACAAAAACCTTAACCCCTTAAGGACTACGTGACTTACTATGACCGTCACAGTCCTTATACCCTTAAGGACCAGTGACGGTCATAGCACAACACATACTTTTTACTTACAGCGCTCTACCGGGAGTGCTGTAAGTAAAAACGGGGCCTAAAATTGACCGCTCCAAGACCGGAGGGATCTCTCTTAGGCCTCAAAGTGGCTCACCGGTACGTAACAGGTCACGTGTACCGGCACGTCAGCAAGGATCAAAGCGGTCCTTAAGGGAAGGTAACTTCCCTGGACCGCTGATCCTTAAGGGGTTAAGGTTGCGCACAGAAGTATGGAATGTCAAATTCTGAACATAAAAAGAGAAAGAAAAATGTGTTAATGGATTCATCAGTAATCAAAGTCTATGAAGCCACATAGCAAGAAGATCTGATGGTAGATGGACCAAACATATTTTGGAATGGATTCCACTCAATACTAAACGCCCAAGAAGAAGACCAAAGACAAGATGAGTAGAAAAAAACTACAAAATTTGTTGGTAAACAGTAGCTACAAAAAGCACAGGACTGAAGTTGTTGGAAACTTGCTGAGGAGGCTTTCCTCCTGCAGTGGATCGACAATGGCTGAAGATGATGTTGAGATAACTAACTAGCTCTATAGATAATGGAGTGCTGTATGAAGGGCTCCTACATATGGTGTTTGTGGTAATCATATTAAGGGCTTTATTCATCAAGGTGTATAGGTGCAGTTCTAGAGCAAACCAATTGCACCATAGGGTGGAAATGAAAATTCAGCAAATATCCATTGATTTAAATGAAACTTTTAACTCCTTGATTGCTAGAGATGTATCCAATGCATTGCAAAATGCGATGGAGCCATCTTTAGGATTCTAGGGGTTAAATGTCCCATGTAACTCAAAGGGAATGTTCATTTCCCCTCTTTTAGCTTGGTGAATAAGACCCCAAAAGCCACATATTCCTATAATCCATGGACGAGAGAGATAACTCCAAAACAATGCAAAGTAATGTGCTGGAGACATCTCCAGCATCCATAGGGTTAAAAAACGTTAATGGATATTTTGTTGGCTGTCATTATCTTCATATTTGCTACAATGTATCATTTGACATTAGAGCCCAGGGATCACGCAGATAAAACAGTGTGCTGTATGTGAGGAATTAGCCCTGCAGAAAATCAAGTATAAAAACTATGTAACCCCCCACAATAGGATATTAAATTTAAAATAAGTTTAACAAGAGTTCAATCTATATGCTTACAGAAAAGCACACCAAGGGGGATAGGAACAGAGCTACGAGAGGCTCTCCAGTGACAGTAAGCTCTCCAATTGCTGTGTTATTGGATAATTCATCTTCTTCTCCAATCTGAAGAGGTTCTATAGAATAATATAGTAACTGGAGAGCTGGATCCACAGCGGAGAGACTTGTAATTCTTAGCACACGTCTCCATCCAGGAATCCCAATCGTAAAACACACTTCTGCAGCTAAGCAATCCATCATGCTACGAATACATTATAAAAGGTATGGGTATAAGTGCAACAGTGGAACGATTATAGGGCAAAACAACGCACAATATTTACCAAAAATGTTTCCAGTTAAGTTAAATGTGAATTTTAACCCCTTGGATAACAGGGGTCCTCACTAGTATCAAAGGGGTTGATTCTATAAACTCTGAGGGGAATTTATGAATAGACTTCTGTAGTATTATAAGCACAAAGGACTGATTTCCTGTAAGTATTTTATTTTTTTTGGTAAGACATATTTTCAAGCTAGTCGCCATGCATTTAATGAATGCATGGTGACTGGCTATTATCTGAAAGTTCCGCTTTAAAGCAGAGGTCCAGTCACAATGACAGATGGCTTCAAAGCAGATAGGATGTTGATCTGGGGAACTATCTGACTTCCATTTGGAGTCAGGAAGGAATATTTTTTTCCCACTTGGGACTAGATTGGAACTGGGTCCAGACAGCTTCTTTTTTTTTTCTTTCCTCCGGATCAACAGGGATGTTTTTGGCATGGGCTGGACTTGATGGATGCATGTCTTTTCTCAGCCTCATCAATTATGTTACTATGGCCTCAGATAGTCATTAAATAATCCCTTTCTGGAGTGTTTGAGTTGTTACTTGGGCATATTGCTTGCCTGCATACCATGCACCAGAAAAAAAGTTAAAAAAAAAAATAGCAATATAACATATAACAATAGTAAATCATATTAAAGTCCTGCTAACATCATTAAGGAAAAACATGCTCTTATGCAATATGTTGTTTTTTTTCTCCAAACTAACAAAGCCATGTCCTGCTCAGATCAAACAAAGGATTATTTTCATGTTAGTGTGGGCTGTAATCTTGTATGCACCCGTTGAGAATATGAACATTTTAAAAAATGTCTGAAATTTTTTTTTCTAGCATGTGTTCATGACTCTTCTTGTTGTGATTCCTTCACTTTCACTTTTTCAGAAATAAAAGTACTAATAGCTCGTAAACTGTGGAACTGCTGGGGGGAGATGCACTAAGGGTCAATAAGTTCTCAAGATGGCGATATTGTGTCGGATCTGAGTCAAAGGCACATAGCGCGTATGCACTAACATATCACCATTATATCCCCTTCAATCTACCACCAATCCTCCCTCATCACCACCAATACGCCATGACTTTCGACAGGTTTAAGATTTTGCACTTAACACATCAACAATGGCTTGTTTGTATATTGAAGTACAGCTTATTCATATTCTTGTGGGTGTGTCCATGTTACGTGGCACTTCTCCACACAACTAAACTCCGATAGCAACCTCTGCTGTTGGAGTTCACAGTCTCAACATTGCCTACCTGAGGCTGGTGATGTTGGGATCTCCCTGTAGCTCTCTAGGGAGCCAGAGGACAGTTTACTGTCTCTGCTAAAGAGCAGAGCTAAAGCGCAGAGACAGCAATTGCCCTCCCTTAAACCTGTCATTGCCATAGGGATATTGAATGCACACCCCTGTGGCACTCAAAGGGTTAATGCCCAGTGCAAGTGCAGAAATGCACAAAAGAAAAAAGAATGATAGTGTAAGAAAAGGCTTCTAAATGTAGTAATTATGTGTAAAGACAAACAATAACATACATATCTTAATCTAAATCATAAAAGGCTGAGAGTGGCAATGGCTTTAGTTTGTGTTTCAAAGTCAGAGCTGGCAGCAGTATAGCAGGGTGGGAGCGGAAAGTCTGCACAAACCTCTGGTGGAAATCAGAAGGGTTCGGGTTCAACAGAATCTGTGGAGCCTTCTTTCCACCCTGTTCCTCCCATGTCTCTGCCCAATCATGGTTAATCCTTACCCACCAAACTAAGCCCCACTCACTTTTAATGACAATTTGTGTTGTTTACACATGATCAGTAGCAGCCCATGAGCCCTCTTCCAGGGACTCCGCAGAAGAGAGTTCCCAGGTATTATTATACTTTATTTATATAGCACCAACATATTCATCAGCATTCTCTCTCTCTCATATATATATATATATATATATATATATATATATATATATATATATATATATTTGTGGTGCTGAAGTATGAGCATATAATCTCTGCTCTCCCAAAGGTGAAGCAGAGAGAATGTACTCGGACTTCAGGATTGTCTACCTGCTGGTGATATGTAAGGTAGGGCATCTCTTCCACATCACCAGCAGTTTGAGAACCCTACATGCTAATGAGGAAATTCTCCTTCCCTCCACTTGCATCCTTAATTCCTAGGGCATATGGCAAGGCGACATGCTCGCTTCACACGGCTGTAGCATTAACCCTTAGTGCATCTCCCCCCCTTATCTTATGGCTAATATAGCAAACAGGCAATCACCAAACATGAAAGATCCAATGCCCTCCATCCAGTTATTTACCAGGGTTTACAAAGGTTCTTAACTCCCCTGCTTTAAACCCCTGGATGCAAGAGGTTAACATTAATAAATAAAATAATAAGAATTCTCTCTAAATAGGTAATCCAAAGGTTGCATGTTTCTGGTTTAATCTGCCTGTTATTGCCAGCAGGAAGGAAGTGATGGGCAGCTGAGAGAGCAGAATACTCAAGACACGCACAGTCAGACTGGGAACGTCTTTTTCATTTGTGTTTGTGAATCTTTCCAGATGCCCCACAGCCATGTCTTTTCAAGAGAAAATCCCCAGGTTTCCAGAAAATTTCTTAACGGGGGACATTCCTATTGGTTTCACAGAATTCAATACTCTACAGATTATTGCAATAACCATTAAAGTGTTAGTAATGTCCAAAAAAAGTTTTTTTGCATGATGAGCTAAATGCAAAAAAAACGTATCTCTCAAACCGCTATGGTTTAAGAGATACAGGCATTTAAAGTTCGATGTCTCCTACTGACAGCTGTAAAGCTGCCAGCAGGAGATCCGTGTTGGTTGAAAACCAGGCACGCGTTTTAGACCATTACAATGAAGGGATTCATGGTAAATAAAGAGATTGCGGCTCTGCTCAAGCACCTCCGTGTCGGACGACACGAATCTCCTGCTGACAGCTTTACAGCTGTCAGTAGGAGACATTGAACTTTAAATGCCTGTATCTCTAAAACCACAGCGGTTTGAGAGATACATTTTTTTTTGCATTTAGCTCAGCTTTTTAAGCTCTTCTAAATGCAAAAAACTTTTTTTTGGACATTACTAACGCTTTAAAGTATAAGGTTCACACCTTAACCCTTTAAAATGAAACTCAAGAAAAATGCATTTGTGATAAAATGTTTGGTGTACTGGGTGGATGAATGAATCTACTAGTGCGGCTCCATTGATGTTCATTTCCAACACCACTGACTGCACTCCAGGGTATGCACTTTAGTGTGTGATCACTGCAGACAGTACCGGCAGACATATTCCACCATCACTAAGACTGACACCAGCACGTCTCTTACTCCTGCCCCATAGCATTCACCGGAAAATGGTGTTAACCTTTGAATGCCAAAGAGGTAAATGATGTAACTTAACCCTCTGAGTGTCAGAGAGGTATTGTTGCAATGCGTTGGATCATTGCAACAATACCTCTCTGACACTCAGAGGGTTAAGTTACATCATTTCCTTTATGCCTTGCTTAAAGGGATAGTAATACTTAAAATGTAAAAATAATACATTGTAGGGTTTATCCCCCTGAGAAAAACAAGGGAACTCCCACTGCGGAGAGATATTTTATTAAAAAACTATAACAGCTCAAACTTTAATTTTTTAGGTGCAATATCACAGTGGCCTGAAAATGTACGATGTGGCGATGTTGATACACCATCCTATGGACTGCTCTGGTCCATAGACCATAAATCTCCATAGGATGGTGTAGCAACAGCGCCACTGTAAATTTTCAGGCCACTGTGATATTGCATCTAAAAAAATTCAAGTTTGAGCTGTTATAATTTTTTAATAAAACACCTTTCAGTAGTGGGCGTACCCTTGTTTTACTCAGTGGGATAAACCCTACAACATATATTTTTTTACATTTTAAGTATTACTATCCCCTTAATACCAGGAGTTAAAGGGATAGTAATACTTAAGATGTAAAAAAAAATATGTTGTAGGGTTTATCCCCCTGAGTAAAACAAAAGTACTCCCACTGCTGAAAGGTGTTTCATTCAACAGTTATTAATTTTCAGAGTTGAATTTTTTAGGTATAATATCACAGTGGCCTGAAATTGTACAGTGGCACTGTTGCTACACGATCCTATGGACAGCTCTGGTCCCGGGACCATAAATCTACATAGGATGGTGTAGCAACAATGCCACTGTACAATTTCAGGCCACTGTGACATTGCACCTAAAAATTCAACTTTGAAAATTAATAACTTTTGAATGAAACACCTTTCAGCAGTGGGAGTACTCTTGTTTTACTCAGGGGGATAAACCCTACAACATTTTTTTTTACATTTTAAATATTACTATCCCTTTAAACAAACCACAGAGGAAAGGATTACCACAAAAAGTACCATAAAACACCCACAGACTACCCCACTGCCCTCCCATAGGCACAAGAAGAGAATTTTCAGTGTAAGTAGCTTAATGAATTTGTGTTATTATTGATGTGTTGCTGTTTGGTGTTGGCTTAGTTGGCAGTGAAAGTGTTTATAGTACATGTATAGTACATGTCACTTAACACTTTGAGTGCCACAGGGATGTACAACACATTGTGGCGCAATGTTTTGCACATCCCTATGGCACTCAAATGGTTAAGTCTGGATTCAGTTGAACATGACACATTTATCACTGGTTGTATATCCCAATCTTCCCATAGACTACAAGAGACATTTGTGGGAGGAAACTGAGAGATAATTTGGTGCTCGGACTGATGGTTGCACACAAGAAGCTAAAGATGTACAACTCATGAGCAAACCAGCTGCAACATAGAGGCAAATGAAAATGCTCATTGATTTAACCCTTTGAGTGCCAGAGGGGTACACAACGCATTGAGAAGCAATGCGTTGCATACCCCTCTGGTATTCAAAGGGTTAATTAGGATGTTTATATACCTGAATGTCAGATGGGTCTAGAACGCAATGTGGAGCAATGCACTGGAGAACTCTCTAGCATTTGAGGGGTTAAATGACCGAAGCAATGGGAATCATGGGAATTGTTGATTTCCCCTATGGTCAGTTGGTTTGCTCCTCTTTAGCTATGGCTCTCAGTTGACTAAATGAGGATGAGTTTTTTTTAAGTTTTTTTCAGCCATTTAGATGCTATAAATGTATGTAACAGGTTGCTCTGCAATGCGTTGGAGAGGTCTAAAGCATCCAAGGAGTTAAGAGTTTTATAGAGAAATATTCCTCAGTTCAAACCCTTTGATTGCCAGTAAGGTGTGACACACAGTGCAAATGATCAATTAGAGGAAAACTCCTGTCTGGTGTGATTTCCTACAAAGAAGAAAGGTACCAGGTCACTTTATTCCTGATTGTCAAAGTAGGGTTACTTATCGAATTCGTTACTATAATACAGTCCTCTAAGCAAGAAAAGAAAAAAAAATAGAACCTCAAAACATACATAAATGACAATATATTGGACCAAATGTAATAAACAACATTATACTAAATTATATTACCACACCATGATGGATAATTGATAATCCAATAGCAGCATAAATGTTAGTGCAGCATAATTTTATCATCCACACAATTATAATGTTATAAGCAGCAGAAATAAAGCGGCCGGATCACGTAGTATCATCATCCCCAGGATTACAGAGACAGCATTGTTAGAAACAGAAGTAAAACAGACAATCAATATAGTATAATCCACTGGATTATAGGCATAATGTAATAAGCAGCACAAATGAAACAGCCAGGAATTAAACAGAAGAAGGTCAAGTTTTTGCAGAGTCATATCAGGAGTTAAATACTAGTAATTCATTTCAGCCATATTCCAAAGACACTGCAAATTCACCAAATTAACCAGTTAACTTGGTATTGTGATGAACTCATATTTATGCTGCTATGCAGAAGGGCAGACAAATTTACTAGACACTAGCCAAGAATTACATGAAACCAACAAAAGGCAACACATTACACGAGACTAGCAAAGTAGTAAAAAAAGACCAGAAGGGCAATACAACAGTGCAAGAGACTAGAAGAGCGTTATATGGAACCAGCAGAGTACAACATGACACCAGTAGGACAATATGCCATTACATAAAACCAGCAGACTACAATATATAATCAGTAAAGCAAATTACAGCTACATTAGACCAGCAATGCAATGCACCATTTCATGAGACCAGCATATTATTAACTGTGACCACTAGTGCAATGTACTATTTACATCAGAGCAGCATGGTAGTATATCACCCATTACTTGTAATGGTGCATTTCCCAGCTGGTCTCATGTAATACCAGGTAAAAAAAAAAGTTCTCTCCTGAATCCATCTCATATATAAAAGTACAGGATCAAAGGGAAATATAATTGATTAAATACCTTCAAATTCACCTTATTTTGTTTATAGTTGTATTGTCATAAACTGGCCTCTGAGTTTGATCATTATATTATGTGTCTTAGTACAGAGTTTCTGTAGTCCTCAAGTACCTCCTAAGAGTGCAGGTTTTATGGATTTCACGGACTGAGCATAGAAGAGCTAATCAAAATGAACATACCCTATCTTACTGTACGGGGCATTCCTCCGTCACTGCTGTGCAGGTTTTCTGCCTCGGATGTGTCTCTTTGAGTACACATCTGTCTCTTTGTGCACACTTGTTCCATCTTTGCACGTTTTTTGCATAGTCTCTTTTCAGTTGCTATATGTGCACGTTGGTCCCTCTCTGTTTGCTTGTGCTGTTCAGATCCACAAAGGCCAATATTAATCTGATAACTCTTCTCCTCGGGACCCAGGCAAAGAATTAGCCTCTCTACTCTTTGGTGCTCTCAGCATTCCTGCTTGTTTTCTGCCTCATCACCAGTGTACTGACTCGGCTTGTCTTACTTTCAAGAAACTCTGTCTGCCTTGAAGTCCTCTCAGAGGACTGTGCTTAATTCCCATTGTCCACTCGAACCCAGAAGTTCATCCCCTGGGGAAGAGTGGGTGTTGTGGTGAAGACTTCCATCTGTATTCCTCTTCAACATGTTCTCTGCATCGCAGATCCTCTCCTAGACTGGGTTTTGTCATGATAGAACAACCCACTAATTACAAACATGTGCTCAGTCAGAGAATTCCTAAAAACCTACACCATTAGGGGTATCTGAGAAAAGAGATGGAGCAATTCTACCTTAGGCGGCCTACGTCACACTGGCATCTTTGTTGCAGCAACACAAGATTATCATTAAAAGTAATTGTAGCTGAAAAAGTCACCTGTGTGAGCTTTCTGAGACGAAAAAATATTCCACGAAGCTTGCTGTAGCAATATTGCTGCAACAAAGTTACCAGTGTGAGGTAGGTCTTAGGCAGACCACCCTACCTGGCTGCTCTTAGCTATACCCATGGACACAACCCTCTTATGACTCCAACCCTAACCCATTACACTGTTTCCTGGCATAAAAATACCCTTAGCCTATAACAAACACAAAATAAATAGGCTAGCCATTATAGGGGTATATAAACAGGACGAGTTTGTATATAATTGGAACAACACAGCAGTATATACACACAGATCTAGGGGAATGGATGCACACAGAGAGAACAGTGTGAGAATCCTCTCCAGTTCCTCTGTTACTCTATGGCCTGGACATTGAGAGCTGCATTCAATAAACTAGAGCAATACCAGGGCAAACCAACTGCACTAGAAAGGACAAATAAAAATTCACAAGATTTTCACTAATTTAAATAGTGGCTTTAACCCATTGAATGTTAGAGAGGTCTCCAACGCATTGTAATTCCTCATTTCAAATTATTGGGAATTGTCATTTCTCCCCTATGGTGCAATTGGTTTGCCCCAGCATAGCACCTTTTTAACTTACTGAACACAACCATAGGATCTTTTCATTTTGACAAGGAAGCTCCACAGAATAGCTTTGGGATTGGAGAGATGTCTTTATTATTGTCTCCTCTCTCCTCTCCCCCTTCTTGGTGCATCCACCCTGGAATGGAGGTCTAGTACAATGGCCCTGGTATTATCCTGGCCACAACTGCAAATCAGATTTGCTGAGGTGCCTTACACTATCAACACCCAGTGCAGTTGCCTATTTTGTCTTCTGAGCGTTCTGTCTGGAGTCTACCTTTAGTTATCTTCTGAAGCTCTCAGAATAACCAGTTTGGTGTTAGATCGCTTTAATCTGGGAACAAGTAGGCACAAGTCCCAGGAACTAGGAGAATATTTAAATTATAGCTCAGGGAACCCTTTGTTGCTAGAAAGCCCATAAAACGAGTTGTAAATAAAAATGTTGTATATGCAGTCAATGTACCATTTTAAAAATAGTTCCATTTCTATTGGGTGCAGGAGTGATTAACACATTGTTCTCCAGCATTTGCAGGATTAAAATCCCATCATCTGTAGCCATCCACTGTAGATGTTGTGTAACAACTGGAAAGCCACAAACTGCCCACCTATCGAGTAGTGGGTCTAGTAGAAAAGGGTGATAAAGTCTGATACAATAGGCCCTATGTTCAAAAGAATTTCTGGGGCAAATCAAATGCACCACGGAGGTGGGGAGGGATCTGCACTGAAATTAATGGAGCTTTTAACCCCCTCAAACGCTAGCCAGGTAGCCAACACATTGCAAATCAATCCTCCGTCTCTCTCAAGAAGTTAAAAGTCACATTACAATCAGTGGGGATTTGATAATTTGCATTTGTCGCCTGTAGTAGTTGATTTGCACCGGGATTACTCCACTTTTTCTTTCTGCAGGGCCCAAAAATTAAATTAAAATGCCTATGACAGGCATGTGGCTAGTCTGGATATAAACCAACGATGAAATAAGAGCTGACATTTTACATCATACAGGAATAAAAACACAGAAAAAAAAGGTGATTCTTATCTGATATGAAGTTCTGTGTGTTTGTTGTTCCCTGCAGACCTCTCTGGCCGCAGAGATGGAACTGAATGTATGAAGATAAATCATATGAATACAGATGCCAAGCAGATGTTCAGAGCTCCCTGGTGACCCCAGTAGGAGTCATTTTTGCACCATTAGGATTCGAGCTCACTGGATGTGGAAAGTCTAATTTTTTAATGTGTCAAAAAACAAAACAAAACATAAAAATACCCTTTACGCAATGCCATCAAAAATATAAACCTTCCTTTAGTTCCAGATGTAGTCAATACAACTCCAGCACTCGGTGGTTTAATCCTTTGAATGCCAGAGGGGTATGCGGCGCATTACCTTCTGGCACTCAAAAGGTTAAACAAACAACTAAAAAGAGTTCCCAGAATCCCTTGCATAATTCAACATGGCATGTAGATTAAGTTTATTGTGCGACAGTCACACTGCTGTGACATTCTCTAATTAGACCAGGGGAGGGAAACTGGTTGTTGGACTACAAAATATCTGCCAAGTGTACCTGATTTCTAGGAACAGTGCTTGGCTTTGGCTCCCTGTTCCTGAGACCTGCTGTTTTTGCTCCTATGTTTTAGAACCAAATGTGAAACCCATATTCCATGAAGTTATCTGTAAAATTTTAATATATTATGAGCTTCCTAAATTTCAATATTGATTCTTTGTATGAAATAATGTAATTTTTACGCAAGGATAATAATTATTCTGCTGTAAAAGTGTAGTTTTAAATCTGCTAGACATTTTCTCCTTTGTGCTACTGTAGCCTACTAGTGACATTTTGTGATTTGACTGCCCAGGGGTAAAGTGTCCCTAGGAATTTTTGGGAAATCAAGTATGCTATAACTCCCATCAATCACAGCCAGCCATTGTCCCGCTAAGGATGATGGGAGTTGTACTCAAACAACAGCTGTATGGTTGCATTCCAGGGTTACACAAGCCATGCCAAGAGACTTGACTCTAATTACTGATTGTTAGAACGAGTCAGCAGATGCCGGAACATGGATCATTTACCTGGAAATCAAACTGTGACATGTGA
The DNA here is from genome assembly GCA_037306005.1 of Rhinophrynus dorsalis. NCBI lineage: Eukaryota > Metazoa > Chordata > Amphibia > Anura > Rhinophrynidae > Rhinophrynus > Rhinophrynus dorsalis. Next base: position 444,178,995 of record CM074721.1, read on the forward strand.
TCAGAAATCACTGTAACATCTGTTGTCATATGGAAAGCAAAACATGGCAAAGGCCATTACTGTAGATACACAATAGCACAACCTTCCCCCTAGTTGGACGCCTCCCAACACTCACTTGTCTGTTTTAACTTTGCAAGTCACGAATTCCCAAATAATTAATCTAATCTGTGAGTGATCTTAACCCAACGTCCAATTAGTTTGTGGTAATAACATTGGACTGTTTGTAAAGCCTTCAGTCTGCAGCATGAAACAACTTCAGCTTAAGGAAGGGGACAGGCATAACAGAAGATGTAATTAAAAGTCCTGCTCAGAAGATCAGCACAAACATGCTTTTTAATAGTAGTGGATAAGAGGAACTGCCCACAGGTTGCTACTCAGAGACTCATAATTGTTTTACTGAAGGATTTTAACTTATTGAGGACCAGAGGTGTGCACAACTAATCAGTTATATTCAAGGCAAAACTAATCACTCGCTGTGCTATCAGGGGATTTTCCTATAAACATTCGTAGCACAGTGTGTGGTAATATTAGCCCAGTACAGAAACAATTTAGCAAACACACCCGCCAGCTAATACATACCTCCCAACATTTTAAATTGTCAAAGAGGGACACTTGAGTTTTAGGAGATATTGCTGGGGCGTGGCTGGTGGGTGGGGCATTACCGAGACTTTTTAGGCTATTTCATGACCTACTGATACCTCCATGTGTAACCTAATAAATCACATAACAAAACCAAAGTGTTTTATTTACACATCCTACTTTATAAACACATATACTGATGTTTAAACAAACAATAATGTGAGTTTTATTGCTGTAGAGCAATTTAATACACTTATATACACACACCACACAATCTGATCTCCTAAAAGGAGGGACATCAGGGTGGGAAAGAGGAACAGAGGGATTTGGGTCTAAAAGAGGGACTGTCCCTCTTAAAAAGGGACACTTGGGAGGTATGCTAATATCTCAAAACCTGTTTATAGTACAAACAAATGGCTAGTACAAAATATAGGCTCCCAAGTGTCCCTGTTTAGGAGGGATAGTCCCTCTTTGGAGACCCAAGTCACTGTCCCTCTTTCCCACCATGGTGTCCCTGTGTTTAGGAGATCAGACTGTGTGGTGTGTATATAAGTGTATCACATTGCTTCAGAGCAATAAAACTCACATTAAAATTTGTTTAAACGTCAGCATATGTGTTTACAAATTAGTCTGTGTAAATAATATACTATAGTCTTGCTCTAAATCATTTATTCAGTTACACAAAAAGGTGCAGTAGGTCATGAAATTGCCTACAAATTCTCAGTAATGCCCGTCCACCAGGTACAACCCCAGCAACACCAACTAGAACAAAAGTGTCTTCCTTTGGCCATTTCAAACGTTGGGAAGTATGTAAAAAAATGTATCTTAACCACTTAATGCCCGAGGATGTGCCAGGATTGTCATGGCTGTCCTGGCGTTAAGGGCCAGTGACGGTCCTGGCACGTCATGGAAGTTTGTCATAGCTGTACGGATGCATGCAATGCTGTGATCACAGATCACTTCTGTATAAGAATAAATACATAAATAAATAAAAATGCCCTGATCCTTCAGATCGCCCCACCACCAACCACGCAGTTCTTAAGGGGTTAAGGAGATAGGTTCACTTTCAGAAATAAGAAACGCTTTAAAACAAGTAGCTCTTATATGAAAAGGCATGTCGAAACATCTGTAGATGTAAATGTTTCCATATGTTGATAGTACTGGAGGTATATAAAATTATATGTGTTGGTTTTCTACAGGTTGATTAAATGCTTTTCTTCTGCCTTGAATAATCTTAGCACAACAGAAGTGCCTAGGCCTGTCCTCAAAGGAATGTACAGAGAGAATTTCAGGATACCCTTGATCACACACAGTTGTGCTAATCAGTGGTTCACTATTTTGACTAAACCACCTGTGCTCAGGAAGGGATATAATTAACCCCCTGCGTTGCAACCCGTTGGATACCTCTCAGTCTCCCAAAGGGTTAAAAGGCAACTAATGTGACAAAAAATTATAAAGCCCAGTCTCTAGTTAGTTAAATCCTTAATGACCGGTGACATGCCAGGACCGTCACGTGTGTATTGCCTAAAGGACCAATGACGGTCCTGGCACGGGCCACTGTGAGCACTACCAGGTCTGAAATTGACTGCTCCAAGACCAGAGCGGTTACTACCAGACCCCCGTTCAGCAAGCTGGCACACATGATCAGTCACATGTGCTGGCTTGCAGAATAATATCAAATTGATCCTTAAGGGGAATCCACTCCTCGGATAGCTGGTCGTTAAGGTGTTAAAATTGTTGCTTCCACTATATATTATAGTAGCAGCATTATAAAAATACAGCCTTAACCCTTTGATTGCCAGAGGAGAGGGTTAAATACACAGGTCCACACCAAGCATATTGTTTCACATCCTGCAAAAGTTGAAGCTGCCAAACGAGGCCTTATTCTAACTTGTTGTGCAGCTGGGTGTGATGTCCCAACACCAATCAAAACATCAGCTACCTCCTTGAAGCTTGTAGAGCTAAGTCAGTTTTTCTTTTTGTGATTGATTTACTGTGCCTAAAGACACAGTGATCTTACTAAATGTCATTAGGTCCTATGAATGGACAGGAAGCACTGTCATTGGTGGCAGCACTTCCCCTCCTGATCAGGAGACTCAATCCAGCTATCAAAGTGACCCAGTTTCTCCCGCAAGTGAAAGAAGACAACTGATCTTCTTTCACTTTCTTTTAGAATGTAAGTTATTGCGATGCAGCGGATGGAAATGATAAAGGAGTGAGATGTGTTGCCAGTGCTAACCTCTATGTGAGCTCTGTCCACATTTAAAGGTCAGGGGCATGATATAGTACATACCCAGATTGACAGGTACAGGCTGTTGTAGACAGCTTGTACACCTTATAAAGTTAAAGTACAAAAATGGAAAAATAAAGTAAAAAAATAAAAATACAAAATAAAAGTGTTGGAAAAATATAAGGCGCTTGTTAAATTTAACCCCTGCCAATATAAATGGAAATCAACAAATATAGGGAGAACCAGCTGAATTTATGTAGGGCTTATTTTATGACAATTTAACAAATTGTGTGCAAACAACAATGTGCAGAATCCTGATAACTTGTATTTTTATATACTGTCATTTATATACAGTACTATGTAAAAGTCTTAGGCAGGTGTGAAAAAATACTGTAATGTAAGAATGCTTTCAAAAATAGACGTCAGCAGTTTATTTTTTATCAAGTAACAAAATGATAGTGTGTAAACAGAAGAAAAATCTAAATCAAATCAATATTTGGTATGACCACCCTTTGCCTTCAAAACAGTATTCGTGTCACAGCTTACCTTGACTTCAGCATGATTACAGGCGCGAGGCTTCAAGCAGGCTGGAGGCCTCTGAGCTGCTCCTCCTACTTCCTTTGAAGGGGTTTAAAAGGCAGACTGAGGCCTGACTCAGATGCCCTTGCGTTGTTGTTCTTAGGTGAAGTACTTGGGCTCTGTGTGTGACCTGGCTATCTACGAAAACCCACTCTGTGTATGACCTGGCTATTTATGAGAACCCGCACTGTGTATGACCCGGCTAAGTAAGAGAACCCTCTCTGTTTATGATCCAGATACGTACGAGAACCCTCTCTGTGTATGACCCAGCTAAGTACGAGAACCCTCTCTGTGTATGACCCAGTGATCACGAGTACCCCTTACTGTGATCAATTTGTGCTATTGGCCTAAGACAGACCACTTTTGTGGACAGAAAGTCTGATTGGTGACTGCAGGCGTGAGTCACAGGGTCTCGATATAGTGACTGCAGGCAGAGTCACAGGGTCTCTTAGCGGTGATTGCAGGCGTGGGTCAGGAACAGTGAAGCATGGTGGAGATTTTTTGCAAGTTTGGGGCTGCATTTCTGCAAATGTAGTTGGGGATTTGGTCAGTGTTAACAGTATCCTCAATACTGAGAAGTACAGGCAGATACTTATCCATCATGCAATACAATCAGGGAGGCATCTGACTGGCCCCAAATTTATTCTGCAGCATGACAACGACCCCAGACATACAGCCAAAGTCATTAAGAACTATCTTCAGCGTAAAGAAGAACAAGGAGTCCTGGAAGTGATGGTATGGCCCCCATAGAGCCCTGACATCATTGAGTCTGTCTGGGATTAAATTAATGCTGCTTTGAAGGCAAAGGGTGGTCACACCAAATATTGATTTGATTTAGATTTTTTCTGCTGTTCACTCACTATCATTTTGCTAATTGATAAAAATAAACTATTCACATGTCTATTTCTGAAAACATTCTTACTTTACAGCATTTTCTACACCTGCCTAAGACTTTTGCACAGTACTGTATTTATAAAATAAAATACACCTGTGGCTATATATTTACCTATATTAACAAATTACGATACCAAATGAAAGCCTATTCTGTCCCAATTAAAAAATGTGTATATAATTTGCCTTGGTACAGTAGACAATCAACCAGTGAAACCTCATGAAACACCCACAAGAAATGTGAAATTTGATGTGGTACTTAAGGTGAAGATAGTACTGTTCTTAAGGGGATAAAGACTGCTCTTTAACCCTTTGAGTGCCAGAGGGGTACGCAAGGCACCGCAGAACAATACGTTGCATACCCCTCTGGCACTCAAAGGGTTAACATACATTTATGTTTTTTTTTTTTTAAATTAGTTGGCCTTTTTGGTGACCAGAAGCTTATGGGAAATTCACATTGCCGCCTTGGTACATGAACATTTCATGAGGGTGCTATGTATATATGTAGGTCTGGTAAACCTGTGAAATATTTTCATCACACCCTATTTATTTCATTAAGGGAACTTGGGAAGTAAAACCTCCAACCCCCAAACTATTTGTCTGCCTGCAGTAAAACCCTGCTTTGATTTTTTTCTTTATAAGTCAAAAGCAATCCTGAGTAATGTGGGATTCAGCAGTTCTGCATTCAAAGGTCATGTCATGGTATGAGGACTGACTGAAGATGTTATAGTCCATAAGGATTTTATGGCCATAATAAGGTCAGTAGGGGTTATTAAGAGGTTTTAGTATTAATTTAATATTTTAGGTTTTATCACCTCTACCTGGAAGGTATGTCATGCTTCTGCCACCATCCCTGCTAATTACTGCACTGGTATAACCTAGCATCTCTTTCTCTTTGAACTATGCTTCAGAGCAACGTGTTGCATCACCCCAAGTGTTAATGAACAGTTGACCAGGAGAGGGGGCTCCAGCACATTACAAAGTAAGGTATTGCAAGAATCCTAAAGTCATAAAGCAGTTAAATGAGACATAGCAGAAGGGGTTAAACAATTGCATCCTCCCAGACAGAAAATAATCAGGTGAATGTGGGTTTGGGTAGCAGGTCGTAACACACGCCCAGTCCCAGCAGAGCAGCAGGAACGCTTTAGGATAATACAGCTGCTCCAGTCCAGCCTTGCAGTCCAACACTAACATTCCTGTGTGATTGCTGAGAGAGGCTCCCCACACATTTTCCAGCCCAGTAGTCTGAAAGCACTAACGAGGAGAAAGCCCTCCTCCACTGATTAACACACAGCAGTTTCACTCCTTAGTCTTCATCAGGTAAACTGCAGTGTGTGTGTGCTCCTCAGACTAAGATTTAATGCCCTGCATTGATTTCTGGGAGCTCAGAACTAGAGTTGCAGGGAGAGGATATATGGTGCATTAGAAGATTATAGAACAAGGTTATATGGTGCATTTAGTAGGAGGACTTACAGGGAGGTATTATCTGGTGCAGTAGGAGTTATAGGGAAAGGTTATATAGAGCAATAGGAGGAGTTACAGGGAGGGCTTCTAAAGTGAACTAGCAAAAAGCTATATGGGGCAAAAGAGATAGTTATTGGATGAGATTATATGGTGCAGCAAGATGAGTGATAGGGAACAATAGGAGGAGTTATAGGGAGAGATTAAATAGATCATTAGGAGGAATTATAGGGAAGGATTATAAGGAGCGGTATGATGGAGAGGTCATAATGAGCAATAGGAGGAGTTATGGGGACAGTTTGTACCAAACAGTAGGATGAGTTATAGAGAAAGGTTATATGGAAAAGTAGGAAGAGTTATAGGAAGAGTTACATGGAAATGTAGGAGTAATTATAGGGAAAGGTTATATGGAGTAGAAGGTGGAGTTATAGGGAGAGGCTATATGGAGCAGTAGGAGGAGTTATATGGAGAGAACAGTAGGTGGAGTTATAGGGAGAGGTTGTATTAAGCATTAGGAGTAGATACAGGAACTTTCTATAGGAGAGGAAAGATTATGTGGTTCTATATGAAGAGTTATAGAAAGATGTATATGGAGCAATAAGATAAGTTAATTGGATATGTTTTATTGCGCTATTAAATGAGGAATTTGATTTCCAAATATTATTCCAGTCACCTGAGCTGTGTTGGGAATTACAAAACTAACGGCAATAGCCACATATTCTCACTGTTTATGAAAAATACAGCTAAATGCAGACACCAACGAGTCAGAGACCTTGTTCTATCAGCATTTGACGAGTTCCATGCTGTATCCTTAAAATGCCTGGGAGGAGGAAACCCCCAAATCCCAGAGTGTTTAACATCCCCCTTACACGTGTTGAAGGCTACACACAAAGCCTCGCGTTCACATAAAGGCCCTGCAAGGAATCCAGGAGATTGAGTTTCACATTTTATTTCCATTGCAGTTAGAGCAGGAAAATCCTTTCTACAAAGTGAGTTTTGCAAGACTGAACTTCAGGTACCCTGGTGTTTAGATAGACAGAGCCTCCTCTAAACTCTATCAATCATTCTTTTCTACACAGCAATGCAAACAAGATGGTGATGATGATTGAGTGACTGTAAGGAAGAACTTACAATCAAATGTAGGGTTGCACTTAAATGAGACCTAATACCACCTAATAATAACTTGTCCATTTACCTCATTATGGCAAGAAAAAACAGATGGCCTCTATGAATTTCTAACATCTTCAAAATCCAGAACCTAACAACCCTTTAAGGACCACGTGGGTGTAAAGCAATGATTTGCACACCCATCTGGTCTATACAAAGGGTTACATTTACCATGTTCTGTGGGCAGAGTTTTAGGTCCAGTGGTCTGGCTAACATCTGTCATGTCCTCCTACATGGACAGGACATCCAAGACTGAGTGAAGATGTTATTTCTTGAGAAAAGGCACAAGGGTGAACTTCATAGGGGCCATTAAGATGTTCTGGCCATAGTATAATAAGTGGTGGGTTCCTATTAGTAAGTGGATAACATGTGGATCTCCAGATGTTTTTGGACTACAACTTCCATTTTACTTGGTTAGGAAATGGCTGGCTGAGGATGGTGGACATTGTAGTCCAACGAAAGCTGTAGGTATTTCTAGCCCAGCAACTGCTAGATAGCTATATAACCAACGTATGCCCACCCCTATCTAGAGCTGCAGTGGTCTTTATGTAGCCCTGCTTTGTTCATAAACATTAAAAAATAAAGGGATAAAAACACTTCATATGCAATATATATATATATATATATATATATATATATATATATATATATATACACATACACTAGTGTAAAAGCCAGTGAACATGGGCCAAGGTCCGGGTAATGTTAACCCTTTGAGTGCCAGAGGGGTATGCAACCCTCTGGCACTCAAAGGGTTAAGAGGCCGCTACCTCATTACTCCAAGCCATGCAGTCTTGTGTCGCCTCACTCACACGATGCAATCATGCGCAGTAGGGACTGCCCGAACACGGGCAGTCTCTACTCCGCATGACTGCATCGTGACAAACATCCTAGCAAATTATTATATAGGATATATGTTGTAGGGTTTATCTTCCTGAGTAAAACAAGGGTACTCCCACTGTGGAGAGATGTTTTATTCAAAAGTTATTACAGATTAAACTTGATATTTTTAGATGCAGTATCTCAATGGCCTGAAATTGTACAGTAACGCTGTTGTTACACCATCCTATGGACAGCTCTGGTCAGTTGACCACAAACCTCCATAGAATGGTGTAGCAACAGTGCCACTGTACAATTCCAGGCCCCTGAGATACTGTACCTAAAAATTCAAGTTATCAGCAGTGGAAGTACCCTTGCTTTACTCTGGGGCTAAACCCTACAACACGTATATATATATATATATATATATATATATATATATATTACATATTAAGAATTACTATCCTTTTGAAAACATTAAAGGGTTAAGCTGGCTCTCAGCTGTGGGAGCACCCTTGTTATACACAGGAGGATAATCCCTACAATATATATTTTACTATATACTGTTCCTTTAACTCTTTGAGTGACAGGGTGGTATTGTGTTGGATACCCCTTTGACACTAAAGAATTAACAGGTTGAGTAGAGAACTGAGACAAACACATTTGTCATAACAGCAACCATCTTGGAGTCCCTTATTATGCACGTGTACATGATAATGTGTAGAAAAGTGGGATACTCCATACTTATTTAAAAAACAAATATGTCATAATTATCTCATCAATTCTAAATACTCATATTGCAATATCTGACTGGGAAGAGACATTGGGGCATATTTATATAAAACACAATTTGAGGAATTCTGGGAAAAACCAGCTGCACTATAGGCGTTTAACCCTTTGAGTGCCAGAGGGGTATCGAGTTGGATTTCACTCTGGTATTCAAAGGGTTAATCCTTTAAATGCTACAGATGTCTCCAAAGCAGGTGTTGGGGACCTTTCTAGTATTCAGTGGTTTAAAAGCCCCATTTACATCAACAAGAATATTTATTTGTTCCTATAGTGAAGTTGGTTCGTTACTTAATTGTTCTACATTCACTTTTTTATATGTATGTCCACAGAATTTGATAGCAGATAAGAAACCATTAACTCCACTAGTGAGCCAATATTCCTGTCACTCTAAATAGCTTTTATTTCATTCATGCACTGTACAGTCATAAGGAAGGAAATTAGCAAAATTCAGGTCAGATTGAGAGATCCTGGCATATGCTAGTGGGGGAAGCATCTGCCTGGTCAGCACTTAGTATACCTGAAGATGAACATTTCAGTGGAAACTGAACAGTTATTGAGAGGTTTAAAAAAGAAACCACGCTGCTGACATGGATCCAGAGAGCGTCAATGTAAGTGTGAATGTGGTCAGCGAGCGTGGGAATGCGGTATGTCAAATCGATACACAGCTGCCAATTCTCCAAGAACTTCAGCTGATTCAGGCAGATTACTGTGTGTAGTTACAGAAACACTAATTCTAAAATACAAGGCACCCTTCTATAAAAGAGAATATTTTACCATTTTGTGCTTGTGTAAATTACATTATATAGAAACAATAGTTGACCTGTTACTAAAAATAAACTTTTGCTTGTTAAGGAAAAATAAAAAGTTCACTTTGTTTTCATAAGGGTGCCCTGTTTTACTTAATTTTTAGTTTTAAAAGTTGAACTTTCCCTCTCTGCTACATGTCCTTAAGAGTCCAACATGTCTGACTCCCTAGCACAACCTGTTGAATGAAAATCTGTACTTCATATACTGTTTCAAAATACAGGTTCATTGAAATGGTACATGCAGTACTGTAGGGAATGCAATAAAGGTCTGATGGGCCTGCAATTTTTACATTTTTTGGCAATATAATTTAACTACTTTGTCTTGGCAAATAAGACATCTTTTGCCATATCCACTAAAATGATTTATTCAGTGGTTTGTGCAGTAAAGTTAATAACCAGACCAATGTCAAACTACTCAAAAGCAATGTATTTCAAAGTTCTCCATAGCAGTCTATGTTAAACTTCATCTTTTCACAACAAGCGCTATGTAGATGTTTGGAATACACTTCTATAAGGAGAAATCTGAAATAGGGTGAACACTGACATATATTTCATTGGAGACGTTACAATACACCTCTGGGGTGTAACTGAGAAAAACTCTGCTTACTCCAATATGCTAAAGTATCATGTGAGGTGGTATACTTAAATAAGTGTAATCTGAGGGCTGCATAGAAAGCTATGTCAAAATCAACATTTCTCCATGCTCAGAGGGCTGAAATTGTCCTGTGAGCACTGATACTAGCTCAAACTACAGACCCTTAGTGCATATGGTATGTAGGCACATTAATACTGCATATAAAAAATATACCCTCAGGAATATGAAATGCCTCATTAAGTCAAATGAGGCATTAGCAAAGAAGACAATAAAACAGATTAAATGCATCAAAGGAATGGCTATGTAGGCATATTTTATGAATAATCTACAGGATAAAATGGGGAAGATAGCTTAGTGCATACAGTGATATGACTTAGGTCTAATTCACCTCTGTTTTTCCACATAGGACCCTTATCGAACCCTCAGAGCAACTTTCCACTGATTTTCAACCAAGAGGATGTGCTAGGGAGTCCAACAGGTCAGACTCCTAAGTGCAGATAGAGAGTTCATTCAAATTTCAACTAAAGGAAAAAACACTGTACAGTTAACTTTTATAGTGTATTAATAGGCAAAAGTACACTTTAAGAGCTCTTTTGTATGCCCTACAGCTGGCCCATGTGAGTGCCAGTCAGTATATTACTGTCTGGAACCTACATGGATAGGCCATTCTTTAGAGGTTGTGATAAGCATCCCAACCTCCAACAGCGCTCATATGAAAGGTTTACTGTCTGACCCATAGGCCATCATACAGACATTCCTTACTACATCTTTACTGCATTACTGCCTATTAGAAGACAGCTGCATATGTGAAAGGCACCATAGCCCTGCACAGGACCTAACACAATAAGCAACGTTGCCAAAGTAGCATTTCTGCATTAGTGTTGCTCACATGAAAGGGGCCTAAGATGTATAAATAATTTTTTTAATGGGGGTTAACATTATTCCTTTGCACTCATTGTAATGTTTAAGACAAAGCAAGAAGTACACGTATAATTGCTTCCACTGGTCTCACACCTTAAAGAAATACTAATGTTTCATTATGAAAAATATGTAAATATACACTTTGTAGGGCTTTTGTAGCTAAGTAACAAAAACTCTCCACTGCTTGGAAATGCTTCATTTAAATGTTTTGTTATCTTAAGTCAAACTGTTAAAAACTGCTCCCCCTGGTGACCAGAGGACAAAATCCCATTTTTCTACTGCTGTGAATGGAAACTTTAGGTCATAGACTAAAGTTTTTCATACATTGCAACATCGCCACCAAGTGACCATAGCAGAAAACTGCAGTGTAATTTATTACAGTTTGTGCATTAAAGGTACAGTAATGTCACATAAAAAATGCTTATAGTTTTGTAGTGCTTAAAAAATGAAACTATATGCCATAAATCCATAGAGGTTTGAGAGATATTCACATTCAAAGGTACCCCCCATCCTCCCCTTCTCCTGACGTCAGGAGATCCCGGTCCGGGGATCAGAAGGCGGCTCTGTAGCAGAGCCGAAATCGCGTTATTGGAAAATAATTAGTTCATTGGAAAGGTCTACAATGTGTGCCTGGTTTGCAAGCACACTTTGTAGACTGTTCCAATGAAGTCGTTCATTTTAAATATCGCTATTTTGGCTCTGCTGAAGAGTTTACTCATGTCGGCCAACACGGATCTCCTGCTGTCAGCTTAATTTTTTAAGCACTACAAAACTATAAGCACTTTTTATGGGACATTACTGTGCCTTTAACACGGAACATCTCCCAACAGTCTGAGTACTCAAACGTCATTATACAATAGCACCATACTTATCAAGTTAATCCTTGGAGTGCCAGAGGGGTATAAAACCCTCCGACCCTCAAAGGGTTAAAGAAGTGCAGTTCTTGGGTAATACAACTTCACTATAGAGTTCAAATGACAATTCCCAAAACTCCCACTGATTTATAGTAATGTTAAGCTTTGTATGCTTGAGAGGTCTCCAGCACATTGCTTCTTGCTTTGCTGTAAAATGTATCATTGTAACAGTGCAGGTAGACAGGACTGATACATTATCTGTGCCGCTCTAGAGGTGTTCATGTTTAGTCAAAGCTCAAGTGGAGAAACACTCAGTCATCAAAAGGGAGCACCCGTGGGTCTTTTTCAAGTAGAATCAAACTTAAATTCTGTGGTTACGGATTAAATTAAAGGGATAGCAATACCTGCTTTTTATAAAGTTTAATATTGTTCATATTTAAAAATATACAATAAATAAGTCCCGTTGCTTAAAGGGTTAGTAACGTCCAATGTTAATTTTATGCTGTGTTGTAGATTTAAAACCAAAAAAATTATGTGGAACAAATCCCATCTCTGAAACCTTTATGGTTTGAGAGATATTCGCCGCTAAAGTTCCCCCTCCCTCCCCTTCTCCTGACATAAGCGCTCTACTGACAGCGGGAGATCCCAGTCTTGGGACCAGCTGGCGGCTCTTCAGCATAGCCAAAATAGCGATATTTAAAAAGAATTACTTCAATGGAATGGTCTACAAAGTGTGCTTGGTTTGCAAGCACACTTTATAGACCGTTCTAATTAAGTAGTTCTTTTTAAATATCGCTATTTCGGCTCTGATGAAGTATTTATTTGTAAACAACGCTATTTCTGCTCTGCTGAAGAGCTGTCCTGTCAAATGACCAGAATCTCAATCTGTTAGCTAGAGCGCTGATGTGAGTAAAAGGGACAGGAGGGGGGAACTTTATAAACTTAGAACTCAAAATCTAGCAACTTTAAGCAATGGGACTTATATTATTTAATGCATTTTTTAAAATATGAACAATATTAAACTTTAAAAAAGCAAGTATTACTATCAATTTAATACTGCCTTTTATCCTACAATGCAGACAAAATCACACACTGTAATCCCATACCTTACTAGACACCACCGGGGGTGGAAGTTGGAATGAGTTATGCACATTTCTCGCACTGATGCCTACTGGAACCAGCCTCCTGGCACTTTAGGCAGGGGAAGGGAAGGGCTGTTTCCAATGAAGACACACTAATATGCTCAGTCTATGCTAGCAGGACATATGCCGGCACCAGTTGTTGCATGGAGCACATGGAACAGTCCAGAAGCTCCACTCACCCCGATCTGCACCACAGTGTTCAAATGAAAATTCCTCAGACTGCCCTTGATTCAAATGCTAAAGAGGTCTCCGGCGCATTCAAAGGGTTAAATGACCTTTTTAAATAAATGGGAACCCCTCACACAATGATACAGACGGTTTGTTTTTGACTTGCCCCTCTCTTCACGAATAAGCTCCCTAATTCTTTGCAACAGGCCTTCCTGAGTTCTTCAAGTGATTTCAAACCTTTAGAAAGCTCTGCAGCAAATAAAATATATTAACTTTCTGGAGGCACTTGCACCATAATAAAATATTTTCAACTCAAAATGATCACAACCTGCAAAGTATCTTGTTTCTACACTTGCACCCACCACACTTCAGTCAGTTTCTCTGTATGTTTTTTGCATTAGTGTTAAGCAACCTAAGTCCATACAGCTGTTTAGGACAATAATTCCCATAGCCCGGCCTGAGATGATGGGATTACTAACGCTGAACAGCTGGAGGGCCTCAAATTGCTCAGTCCTGTTTTACATAAAATCGGACACATACACATACCTGGAAACTCTGAAAAATTGCCCTAGATATTCCATTTTTAATTGTAAAAGTACTTGGTATTTGGAGCCACTGATTCCAAGCTTGCAAAGTACCATGATTATGCTTCCCAACCCCATTTCCATCCCAACTCCGTCCATTCTCCAAAGTTATGACCATTAACCAACAAACTTGTCTAAGCCTGCAAACTACATGATGCAAATTGCTCAATTTATATCTAATTAAACTGTAAGCTCTTCAGGACAGGAACATCTTTTTGATTTCTTGAACTGCACTTTTATTCATTTTTCAAAACTGCACTTGTATGTATTCCCCGTATTGTTCTCCTGTTTAATTATGTATACCACTGAATACCCACCCAGTGAAGCTATTTAAGTAAACTTGTACATACATTTGGATCTGCCCAACCCAAGGAGATTAAGGCATTCATGGTAACTGGGGCACTAAAGTTTGGTATGCGAAGATGTAGAGTATAAGTATCCTAATCTTACACTGCAACCAGTAGAAAAACACAGTCACACAATATAGGTTGAAAATCCTAAGTGGGGCATGTAGTTACAGACTACAGGGCAAAACTGAGATGTAAACAGACATTTTGGGATGTAATATGTCAAAGAAATACCTGTTGACCAATTTATGCTGGAATATAGCTACTCTGTTGCATCTACGATAAAGAATACAGAATGCAATCAGGAACCATGACATTTGTGCATGTACCTGATTAGTAAGTGTAAGGGACAACTATGCCCTTTAAGCAGACTTGCTGATAAAGCTGGACCTGCATTGTGAGCCGGGGAGGACCAGTGGGGAGGCAGAATGGTGGTTAAAAGGAGACCTGGGGATATCCTCTTTGTTCCCATGAAAACGGACTGAATTGCAAGACTTAAGTCTTGCAGTTCAGTTTAATTGGCCTGTGTAATGCAGACTTTCTGCATTAGCCTGACACAGACAGTCTATGGGGACCGAGTATGCAAACTGCAAAGTTTTACGCCTGAGAGCCAGATACTATCAGGTTGCATTCTCATGGAGAGGGTCAGTTTCGTAAACCCCCCAACGACTGACAAGAGCAGTTTTGAGGCTACCCATAGGAACAGGCTGAGTAAAACATGCTAATTGCCCATTAAGCTAAAAGAGCATGTTTTGTACATGACTCCAATGCCTTTTAAAACTCTGAGTGCCAGGTGGTACAGAACAAATTGCTTCACAATGTGCTGGATACCCCTCTGGCACTCAAAGTTTTAATCCATGGGTTACCCATCCAATAGATTTTGTGCTGTTAAATTAAATTACAGAGAAACAACTGTTTCGCCATCATCCTCAGTCTGGCTGTTGGCTGACTATGGATGATGGGAATTATAGTCAAACAACTGGCAGACTGATCAATCTTTATTCAAATCTCTCAACAGCCTAAAACAGCTAAGTGCAATTATTTTGAGACACAAACATGTTGAACTAGTGGTGCCTGACAATACCCACCTAGACTGGCACGGATGTATGTTGCATTTCCGGACCTGAGGGACAGGGCGAGATGTGTGAAGGCACAAGCTGTCGTTCACTATTAACATGGTTTTATTCATTATTTTTATACAGGAAACAAGAGTTCTCCGTTCACCTGTAAGTAAGAAAAAAGATAATGAAGTCTAAAACATGGAACACGGAAAGCGTGTCTATGGGCCGTATTTAATAAGCTAAGGAGGTGCAATTCTGGGTCAAACAAACTGCACCACAGGGGTCAAATGAAAATTCCCAGTTTTTCAATAACACTTTTTAACCACTTAAATACTGAAGGTCTCCAATACATAGGGTTAAAACCCTATTTAAATCAATAGGACCTGATTTTTTTTCTGTGTCTCCTATAGTGTAGTTGACTTATTCCAGCATTGCTTCTTTTTAGATTATTGAATACAGCCTAAAACTCTGGGTGGGAATCCACCAATCAAAATGCTCCTATCAGCATTCTTGGAAATGGGGCAGCCCGACACTGAAGCTATAGAAACAATGGGCTGGATTCTGTTGAAGGTTATACATTTTTCACTGGATTCCTCTCCAGATATTCCCAGTGAATCCAAAACGAATGTGTAAGATAAAATCTTGAGATAAAATGTATCATGAGAAACTGCTTGTATTTTAAAAAATGCATTTTTTAAAATATTTCCTTAAAGGGATAGTAATCCCCCGAACAATGTGACGCCAAATGCGAGCAATCATGGAAACATACTTAACTCCCTTAGTCCCATCTCTCAAACCTTTATGGTTTGAGAGATGTAAGACAAGAAAGACCTCCACTCCCTCCCCTTTCTGCCTGACGAGCTGTAAAGCTGTCAGAGGCAGATTCCGGTCAACCGACTTACGGCGGCTCTGCAGGAGCTCTGTCATCTAGATATCTCCGTATAATTACTTCATCGGAATGGTCTACAACATGTGCTTGCAAACCAGGCACACGTTTTAGACCATACCGATGAAGTAATAATACAGAGATATCTAGATGACAGAGCTCCTGAAGAGCCGCCATCTGATCCTAGAAGCAGGATCTCATGACGTCCGCTATACAGCGGATGCATGAGAAGGGGGAGGGAGTGGAGGTCTTTCTTGTCTTACATCTCTCAGACCATAAAGGTTTGAGAGATGGGACTAAGGGAGTTAAGTATGTTTCCATGATTGCTCGCATTTGGCGTCACGTTGTTCGGGGGGGGGTTACTATCCCTTTAAGCAATGGATTTATGATGAGTCTTCCAAGATAAATTGAAAATCTGTAAGAAAAATGTCAGTGTATAGTCTTCACATACATTTACACTGAGACTGAGGTAATAAGGACAAGTGGTTCAGTTCTGGAGCAATACAACTGCACAATATGAAATAAAGAAAAACTACCCACATTCCAATTGATTTAAATGTGGATTTTTTATCCCCTTGAATGCTGAAGAGATCTCCAAATCATTGTAATACAATGCGTTGAACCCCATTGTAGCATGCAAGTGATTAACTCTTTGAGTTCCAGAGAGAGGAAGCCAAAGCATACCTCTCTGGTACTCAAAGAGTTAAAAGCCTTATTTAAAACAACACATATTTTTGGTTATTTCCTGGGGTGAAACTGGGTGCCCCACAATCACACCCTTTCCCTTGGTACATTAGTGTATGTTTTTACTTACACGTGACACATATCATGACATCTTCTTTCATTCGTAGTACACATGGTAGGAAGTTAGCACTTCAACAATTCCCTGAGGTTAGTAAGTGTTGAAGAAGCACAATTTTTTCTTTCAACAGTGGTTATATCAGAGATGCAGCAATGTTAACTATGTGTCCTAACTGGGAAAAAATTGTAAGTTCAAGAACTGCATAGGCTATATTTTAAAGAAAATGTAATTAGAATTAAAGTTATCCACATATCTGAGTTTTGGTGTACTGTAATAAGGACACAACTGATTCCTCAATATAAGCATATGCGAATCAGAATATAACATTACTGTCATGTTCTGACGATGTGGTAACGTGCTATTGGTCTGTGTAAGTAAGGCTTAGTAGTCACTGTAATTATTCAAGAACAGACAGCAACATAGAACCTAAAAAGTATATTTTTATGTCATCACGGGGTCCAAAGGCATAAACATGGAACTGAAAAGAGAAATATGTATTTGGGTTCTATGTTAAAAGAAAAGTGGAGTCATTCTGGATCAAACCACCAGAATCATAAGGTATAAATAAAACATCTCAAAATTTAAATAGGGTTTTTGAATGTCTGAGAGGTCTTCAATGCCTTACCCAGCAATGCACTCGAGACCTCTATAGCATTCAATGTGTTAAAAGCCACTATCTGACGCACTGGGAACTTTTAATTGTCCCCTGTGGTGTAGTTGGTTTGCCCCATAATTACTCCACTTTTCTTTTGAACATAAATCAATTAGTGATTTTAAATATGTAAAAAATTGTAACTTTCAAAGACAAAAAGCCCAAATTATCACCTCCATTCCAGTCTTCTAAAGCAGGAGCGAGAAAATTTGGACTCATCCGCTGTTGCTGGAATACAAGCCCCATCATGTGATGTCACTTGCTGGAACTCAAGGACCCAGAGAAAGAAAGAAACCTATTTGTCATAAAATGTATCTTTTATGTAAAGAGACCCTGTGAGTGTCGTCTCTCCATCTATAAACTGTTAAATCATCCTCAATTTGACAACAGCTGGCTGAGGATACTTGGAGTTGCAATAAAAAACTGCTGGAGAGCCACACTTTGTCCTCAGTGGCTTGTTCTAAATCTTGCTGTTCTCATGAGAAACTATAACTGAAGTGATGTGCTGAGAAACTGTAATTGTCTTACAAACCAACTGCACCACATGGGACAAATAAAACATCCAGTGGAGCTTTAACCCTTTGCATGACAGAAAGGTCTCCAAAGCATTAAAGCCCCATTTAAGTAAATGGGAATTTTTATTTGTTCCCTATTGTTCATCTGATTTGGCACAGAATTGATCCAGGTCCAAGCCTCATTGTGTGGTTGTTATTGCTACACCATTGTGTTTTACCCCAAAAACCTACAATAATATGTTTCTGAATTCAGTGATATCTCACCTCCTCCACATTGCACGCTGCAACCCTCCCAGCTACTGTGCGTCCACATGTACAGGGGGTCTGGCTGCCGCTCAGGCTCAGCTTTTGGCTCTGCCGATTGGTTCACTGGGATGGTGTACTCATAATGGATTCCATAATTCTGGTCATGAAACAGGAGCACCTGATATAAGACAAAGGAAATGTTAAAGGAGACGTAACAATTCCTAATATTAACTCCCACCTACTTACTTAATGGATACCTTTGTGTTTCCAAACAATATTAAAATGATGACAGTTGGTTTCAAGGCAGGTAGTATGTTGTTCCAGGGAAATATCTGACTGCCTTTTGGAGTCACAAAGGAATTTAATTGGAAATTGCTTCAATGGGTTTTTTCGTCTTCCTCTGGATCAGGGCGTCCAAGTTCAGTCCTCAAAGGCCCACAACAGGCCAGGATGTAAGGATTTCCCTGATTAAGCACAGGTGAGTCAGTCACAATGAATGATCCACTGACTAACTTACCTGTGCTTAATCAGGGAAATCCTTACATCCTGGCCTGCTGGTGGCCCTTGAGGACTGAACTAGGATAGCCCTGCTCTGGATCAACCAGTGTGATGAAGCACTGGGTGATCTTGACTGACGCATGTGTTTTTTCCACCTCATAAACTATATTACTTTGTTAGTTCTGAATGCCATGTCCATGGAGGCAGCCATGACAATAACTGGCTGTTTCTTTTTTTCAAACTGAAGCAGACAGAGTACATGAGAGATTGCAGCCTATTCAGGAGTAGATAGTGTGCAACTCATACCAAGTGCTGTTAACAGAGTCTGAGGGTCCTGTGGTTCAGCTAGCACCTGTCACATCCACCTCCACAGATATGACATACTAGGGCCGACTGAAGATATTTCTTGAGGGTAAAATCCATATTATGATTAAGTGGGGGTTATTAGGATTATTATTATTTGTCATCTTTACACCTTTCTAATTGATAAGTATTGTGTTGGGGAACACTCTAATAACCAAGGGGTTAACAAACAACATTTAACCCCTTGAATTTCAACAAGGTCTTAACATGATGCATTGAACATAGGTGCTACATATATTTAAAAGTAATTACCTAGCCAGCAGTTTTGAATGCTCTAGAATGCTTTGTTCTATCACTACAGGATAACTGCTTTCCGGTGCATGTAACAATTGCTTCCTTAAAGCTTCAGGCATTTCCCAAGTGTTGTCTCTTCCTCTACTTTTTCAAACAGCAGCTGTCTATTCAGATCGTCCCTTTCATTTCATACTTTGATGCTGTTTTTAGTGCCCCTCCATTTCCTCTGTCAAGTGCTGCTTGGTGTTAACCCCTTTCCTCTAAAAAAACGTACTAGTCAGGGATGCGCATCAAGAGAGAGACTCCAGCTAATGAGGACTACAACTTCCATTATAGAAACATAGAATCTGACTACAGATAAGAACAATTTGGCCCATCTAGTCTGCCCATTTTCCTACTGCAAAAACCTCAAACCCTTTTTGGTCCTTGGTCTTTTCTTATGTTAAGGACAGCTTTATGCCTGTCCCATGCATGCTTAAATTCTGTCACTGTATTAACTTCTACCACTTCTGCTGGTATGTTGTTCCACTTATCTACCACCCTCTCAGTGAAGTAAAGCTTTCTTACATTACGTCTAAACCTGTGTCCCTCTAGTTTTAGACTATGGTCTCTTGTCCTAACATTTTTACTCCTTTGAAACTTCCATCCTGAACTTTGTTGAATCCCTTCATGTATTTGAATATTTCTATCATATCTCCTCTCTCTCTTCTCTCCTCCAAGCTATACATGTTCAGATCCTATAGTCTATCCTGATATTTCTTTTCCCATAAACCAGTCACCATTTTAGTAGTCCTTCACTGAATTTTCTCTGGAGTATGTATAATCAATCATAGCCAGCCAATGCCTGGATGGGGATGAACTGAGTTGCAGTACTCTATAGCTGGAGGGCCTCAGACTGACCAAACCTCACCTAGGTAGTGGCCTAGGGCCCACATTATCACTTTCCATGGCTGGATTTGCTCTCTTATATGTTCTGAAAACATTCATTTATTTATATAGAAGATATAATTATATGTATACTTTATCTTAGCTTCTTTGACTTGTGACAGTAATGGTTTTATTCATCATGCTAAACTGGTACAATTCTGGGGCAAACCAACTCCTCCATAGGGTACAAATAAAAAATCCCATTGAATTAAATTGAGGTTTTATTGTTTAACCCTTGGAATGCCAGAGGACTATGAAACACATCGCAATCCAAAGCTTTGAGTACTTCTCTGGCACAAAAAAGATTAACATGTGAATAAAAAATATTATGATGGCATGCTGCAATATTATCAGGATGCCAGACATTACATATTTGAAAAGCTACCCAGTTAAGGTTACAGCAGGGGGTTATGCACTAAGGTGTGATAAAGAAGGGATTAAGAGGAGATCACTTCTCCAGGTCATGTTTTATTTGATGGCGCCAAAGCACTAACTTCTCTCACAGTTGAGAGATCTTAGTGTATAGGCTCCATAGAATATCACAGAAACCGAAGAGCTGATCTCCTCTTTACCACCCCTTAGTGCATCTCCCTCCAGGCTGGGAAGTGGGGAAAAACGGCTCAGGCTGTCAGCAGAATCCCCTTGAATAATGCAATTTAGAAAATGAGGAATTGAGTGAATGTAGAAATAAGCCAGAGCATCTCCACTGTTGGTAACCTCCAGTGTCAGTATCTGCATTTCAAGGTAAGCACTGCAATGTGTGATCATTATAATGCTTCCCAGCAGCCACACTCTGCAGTTGTCAGTATTCTGATGCCAGTAAATCCTTTACAACTGCCTGATAGCATATGGCTGGAAATGCCTTAAAATCTCTCAATTTCCACTATGCATTCATTATTACATAGAATTAGACAAGTTGTGAAGAAAATGAATGCACTGAAACACCAATCAAATGCCCTTCAAGTGCAGTTAAAGGGAATTTTTGTTGGTGTAAATAGATTAGGGTATTGGAGTTGGGCAGGTGTAGGACTAGAAAATCAATTGCAGTGGATGATTTAGAGCAACATTGAACTAGAACATTCACCCATTATGGCTTTTTTTCTACAAATAGGGCAATTAAAAGGGTTCTATATCGTTCCTATCCCATTTGCTGAATTGCCTTCAACACATGGTGCCCATGCCATGTGTTCGTCATTCTTCACAATCAGCACAAGCAACACTGTGTAACATTTGCTAGCAAATAAATGAAATTACGTGGTAGTTTTGGACCTTATTCAAAAAGCAAAAAATGAGCATATCAACTGTTCCTTGGGGAATGAATACAATTTCCCAAATGTTCATTAATTTAAAAGGTCTCGCTGAAGTTAATAGGAATTTTTTGCTTCCCCCATGGTAGAGGTGGTATACTAGCTCCTATTTTGCTTTCTGCAAAATGCCTTTAGTGTATAAACCTTGTATTGAGATGAATAAGTGGGTGGTTAACCTGCTCCCTGTTTCTGAACTACTAATCCCATTGTCTTCAGCTGGCCGTGGAAAGATAAGGATGATAGGAGCTGTAGTCCAGTAACAGCCGCAGGGCTGTATAAGGTAAATATTCTTAAGGAAAGAACACAAGGATACCATCAAGTGCAGGGGTGTCTTTGTTGGCCCCTTTGCGGAGATCTTCTCCCACAGGCCCCTGCGCACGTAGCGGATGGTTGTGCCTGCAATCTGGAACTCCCCAGGAAGCTCAATCTTCCAATCACTGTTAATTGATTTCTTGATTGAATCTTTAAGAGCTGAAAGAGTTAAAAAAAAGATATGCATCAGTGCCTGTCATTCCCACTGAGTGGGGGAGTGGAGCACACCCCCATTGTTTCCTGTCTAGGGGTAACATGACATATTTTCCATGGCATACAATGACAATAAAGTACTGTCCTTTCTCTCACAGCTCCTCTGTGCACACTCCCATTCCTCGCTAATCCCTGCTCTCTCTCTTCTGTGCTCCTGAGTACACTTTTAAATTCCCACATTCTCTTTTCTCATTTTGCAGTTTTTCCACCTCCTTTCCTGCCAAATTCTCTTCTTTTTCAGTTACCTTCAGTCCATGTGCTTATGCACTGCATCCAAGGGCTGAGATGTCTACAAGTGTCAGATTACCTCCTTATATCCCTCACTTGTTCCTTAGCAAACATTATATTTTCTTTGGCTTGCACAGGTAGAAGAGTCAGTGAGTTTAGCATTATTTGTGCCCGCACACATTTCTCGTGCCGGTGTGGGATGGGATATTACGACTTGTGTTTTTATTTCCCTTCCGTTGAACGCCAGCAAACGGCTTTGACAGTATGATCTTGGATCTGCTCTCAGACTCTGAATTTTAATTTCACATCCAACACCTCCAAGCTGCTTCCTGTCCTTCAGACCATATAGACTCAGAATGAAAACACAAAGCATGACTGCTGTCCAAGGTGATGTTGGCGTATAGAAGAGGATCAGAGGGAGGGAGGAAGAGACTGGACTGATCCCATAAGTAATAAGAATGGCCTTACTAAGTCTCAATAAATTGGAATAAAAGGGATTGTACAACTTTTCTTTATTATTATTTTTTACATAGAAACATAGTATATGAGCACAGATAAAAGCCACACAGACTTCTGTTATAGTACCAGGGTTTAAAGGGGAACAAGCACCTTCTAATAATAGCCACCCACTTACCTTACTGTATTCAGAAAATCCTTATGACGTGGCCAATATACATTTTGAACTTGTAACTTTGTTCAAGATATAATTTCATTAATCAGCCCTGGATATTATGTCCATGAGGGCAGACATGACAGCTATTGGCAGTTTGTTTTTATTTTTCAAACAAAAGCAGGCAGAGTGTATGAGTCTATATAACCCTTTAAGGACCAGAAGGGAGCACACTGTATTGCAAAACAATGCTTTGTACAACTCTTTTTTAAGGTTACCATGTGCAGTAAACAGAGTCTGAGGTCTTGTGGTCCTACTAGCAACTGTCATGTCTGCCTCCATGGACAGGACATCCAGAACTGAATAAAGTGTCATCTCTTGGACAAAGGCACAATAGCAAAGCTCATAGGGAGCATTTGGATTTTTTGGCTATAATAAGTTCAGTTGGGGTGTTATTATTGCACTTCATTTGATCTACAGCCTTGATATAAAATAATAGGCTAGTAAGCACTTATAAGAAGGAACCAACACCCCATATAATTTTGTGGCCATTCTGTTTTATGGTGGTGGTGTAACTAATGCAGTCTATGGAGAGATGAGTGTCATAGACACTAACTCAGGGCAGTGTCGCACTTTGGTGCACCACAGATATGCACCTAGTTTCCCACTTCTTTTCTATTAAGACTTTGACAAAAATGTGCATGCTGGCTTTCAAATGTATAATTAAAGCGGAACTTTCACTCAAATTAAAGTGCCCCCTGAATCATTATTCAAATAGCGATACGCATATCACTACTAGTATTATCCTGAATAAGCCTGGCATTACTGAGAAATCCAACTTGTTCAAAGACTCACCGGCAGGCATCTTGCCATAGCAGCATCTCTGTTCCTGCGCCGTCAATCCATTCCTGTACCTTAAGGTACAATGCAACTCCCCCTCACCAATTCTAGAGGAGACCAAGACAGACAGAGCAGACTTACATCTGATTCTTTGGCAAGATGTCTGCCTATGAGTCTTGGAACAAGTTGGATTTGTCAATAATGCCGGACTTAGTCAGGATAATACTAGTATTGATATGCTATCTCTATGTGAATAATGATTTGGGGGGCACTTTAATTTGAGGGAATGTTCCGCTTTAAGGAAATGTTTATGCATAGTGTATTTGTTTTAATATTCTGATTATGAGACCTAAAAATAACTATATATTTATGTATTTGTACCCTTGATTATGAGCTAGATAGATATCATGAAAATGTTGGTCATTTTACCCAAAAAATCCCAAACTGCATGTTAGAGGTGCCTTAAAAAAAAAAAAGATTGCAAAGCACTGCTTCAAAGACTGCATCAGCAATACCATAACATGGCTCTCCAGTCATAGAAAAGAAAAATGCATTTTGTAGTCTCGTTTTAATATTGTTCGAATGAAACAGGATCCAGCTGTGGGAGATGCAATTGTTTGGGAAAAGTCCTACAATGTAGATATTCCATTAGAAATACTATTCCTTTAAGGATAACAGTATGTTTAACCCAAGCATTTTGAATTAACTTATGTTTGTATCAGAACTGTTGGAAGGTGAAACAAGTAATCTGTGCCCCACTATAAATAATGGGATAACCTTGACTTGACTTCTCCCATCTTCACAGCATGACCTTCTATTATGGCAACTCCAATAATTAAAAGTACAGATGTAGCCAGACTTATATATCCATTTTATGTCATAGGTCATCATGTTCTGCTACACGTCTTCCATTGGATTTCTAGTTTACTTTACAAGGCATGTTGCAGAGTCTGGTTGGATCAAAAAGGTAAATCTCGATACACCTGTACAAGCTCCACTGACATTTCGGTAATAGTCCTTCAGCAAGACAATTCTAATAATGTTAGGGGAATGAACAATTACTCAGTCTGTCATTTGGATGGGTTTCTCAAATTAGGGCACTAATGCTTGTTCGGGTGAAAAATTGTGCATTTGTGACCCCACTGTGCAAATGAGAAAATGAGGAGTGTATCATAGGTGTTTATATAATAAGACTATAGACTTGTGTACAAACATAGAGCAATGGAAATCATCAACTGTTCTGATTCCTATTACCACCTGGTTGGAGGTTTAATGTTAAGCTCTGCCAGCTGAGAATGATGGGATATGTGGTCCAACAACAGCTACAAGGCAACAAGTTGGTCATCCATGCTCTAGGCCCTGCAAAGCCTATGTATCAATGCAGAGGAATCTGTATCCTATAGAGGGGCAGGCACAGGACAAAAAATAGTAGAAAAATGCTAACCTAGGCTTACATTATGTGATGTGTTATCACTGTCTTCATCATAAAGAGTCCTTGTGAAGTCTATGGGGTAATATGTATGTTTTTTACCTCAACATTTCCCCATTAGCAATGTGTGAGAAAAAAAACAGTTATAAAGTGTTTTTTTCCTGCTATAGAATTCAGCACATATTTAGTCTTGCATTGTATCTTGTTATAACAGTCCCAACATTAAAGATGTCTATTTAAATCTACAGCTGGGAAACAGAGCAAAAACTCCACATTAATTAGACTAGAACAGTAACCCTGATGAAAGCAGATGGAGATTCTCCTTTGATAAACCAGATGCAGTTTTTCTCTTATTTTACTGCCAGGAGATTTAGTTCAAATCAAGGTGCTTTTGCATAGATAACTTGAATTCTTGACAAATACAAGTGCAATTACTGCATCTGTGAACCACTGAAGCAGCAGTTGCCAACAGTCCTGTTTTCAAGAAATTTTCCAAATAAAAAAAATGAAAGCTGGTAATATCCCGTATCTCAGGCATCTTTCTGTTCCCTCCCCTCTCACTGTGCTGTGGGATAAAAGCAATGGTCATAACACAGTGGGAGAGGCATGGACAGAGTGAGAGGAGCACAAGGGAGCTGTATAAGGTCGTTGTCACCCTTCTCATCCCTGTTAACAGCTACATGCCATGCTCCAGCTCCTCTGACTCTACATGCTAGAGTGGCAACTTTTCCTTTCCGCCATACAGAAACATTGCTAAGAAAGTGGCAGAACAATTCTCCTTGGCACTTTCTTTGGAACAGTGCAGAGTTATAAAAACTCCCCAGTGACTGCTGTGAGAGAAAGTGACAACTGTATTGGGCTACAAAAAAATGTCCTACGCACAATGTTCTAAACACTAGAGGCAGAACTGAGCCTTATTTCCTGACGCAAGACAGGCGTAAAAGAAGAAACTTGCACTGGAGAAAATCTCTGAGGCTGAGAGTGCAATTCTGTGGCAAACCCAGTGCATCACAGGGAATAAATATGATAAATGATATGAAAAATGAAATGACTCGATAAATGATATGAAAAATTAAATGATATGATCTGATAAAATGTTGATAGATTTAAATGAGTTTTAAAGGGATAGTAATACTTAAAATGTAAAAAAATATGTTGTAGGGTTTATCCCCCTGAGTAAAACAAGAGTACTCCTACTGCTGAAAGGTGTTTCATTCAAAAGTTATTAATTTTCAAAGCTGTATTTTTTAGGTGTAATATCACAGTGGCCTGAAATTGTACAGTGGCACTGTTGCTACACGATCCTATGGACAGCTCTGGTCCCGGGATCATAAATCTACATAGGATGGTGTAGCAACAACGCCACTGTACAATTTCAGGCCACTGTGACATTGCACCTAAAAATTCAACTTTGAAAATTAATAACTTTTGAATGAAACACCTTTCAGCAGTGGAAGTACTCTTGTTTTACTCAGGAGGATAAACCCTACAACATATTTTTTTTTACATTTTAAGTATTACTATCCCTTTAACTACACACTAAACTAGAAGGACAAGACCAGCAGAGGACACAAAAGCCATGCAGATCCAAAGAGAAGAACAGGGTAGAACTATTAAGATGGACAAGCATCATTTGAGGAACAGAGGGATGCATGATGATTGTAGAAATCTGAATGTAGGTGTTAGTTGAGGTTTTTTGCTAGCACATGAGCTGCAGAAGGCCGACTGAAAAAAAAAAGATAAAGCTCACACAGAGTTATTAAGAAAATGGTAGAAGGAACATTTCCTGTTGAAAATCTGGTCTAGATGGGAGACTCTCATTGAGTCTGCTGCCTGCAATTCACTAGCAAATACTATAGCATATATATAAATGATACTATTTACCTCTGCACTAAAGTAAGGCATGATTTTCCATATACGACAATTGCGGCACTTTTATTTTTATTGGTGGGGAGGTATTTAATTTTCCACACTATAGACAGTTAGCCTAGACTCAGTACTGGTCATGCTTTTCTTTATTGGATCAAAATAGAAACGTACAATGCAATAAAGAAAGTCAAATATGACATGAAAACTTAAAGGTGTCAATACAGTGTAAAATACAGTATACAATATCAGAAGCAACTGGAATATTGTCAGGAGAACAAGGATCAGGAATGACAAGAGAGATTAGTGTAAAATAAGAGCCAAGCCACGGCACCCTCTCTGTAGGACAGGGGAACAGAATGGGTAGCAGATATCAAATAAGGTAAGTGGCATATAATCGAGTCTTGATTAAGGGTAAAAGAAGGCTTTGAAAAATGAAGGAGGAAGAGGGCAAGAAATAGAGAGGTGGCAAATAGAAAAGAAGTGACAGACAGATAAGGGGGGTGGGAGGGCCCGTATGGGCCGAAAAAAGGGAATAAAGGAGGAGGAGGTGCACGGCTGCTGGAGTAGAAGCAGTAAATAGTGGGTAGAAGCACTAACGTAACCATCACGATGGAATAACAGGTGAATTAGGCAGGGACCATGGCCAAAGGATGGGCCAAATCTCATCTGGGCTAATACCCTTCCGAATCAGAGACATTTGCATAAGGAGAATTTGGTCCTCTACTTTAGCTTTCCATTCAGAGTGCGGAAGGGCAGAGGCTTGCTTCCAGTGGAGTGGGATTAGTGCTTTTGCTGCAGTGGGCATAGTAAAAAAGCAGTATTTTTCTGTGTGGCGGTAATTTCGGAAGGTACTTGTAAAAAAGGATCTGAAGAGGGTGCAGGGTGCATCTGCAAACTGATCTGTAATGTTGAATTAATGGTGGTTATGCACAAGCTCCAGTACCTCTGGATAACATGGCAAGTCCACCAAAGGTGTAAATATGTGCCTCTGGAAGATGAACATTGCCAGCATAATGCACTATAAGAGGGAGAGATAGCGTGTCTGGTAGTGCACCAGTTCACAATCTGAACCAGTTGTGAACACATTACATTTTGACAAGTGTCAAGGGTGCAGTCAAACATGGCACTTTAACCAATCATAACTTGTGCATCCGGAGAGGAACTCCACAGCAATTTTCCTGGAACATAAACATCAGGGTGGGTCGCCGGCAATGGCAGTGTAAGCTGGTCACCCCGGTGTTCAGTTGGGCAGCTGGTCCCCTCTGTGTGTGCTTCGTGGCTTTGCCGCATCCCGTGTCTCAGCGGTCTTCTCCAGATGAGCCTCTGCTTCCTTATGGATTCAGTTCTCAGAAACTTTCAAAGCCTGAGACCCTGTATGAAATTGGGGATGGTAAATTATTGGCCATAGTCCTGGCTTTACGTGACTGGCAGCACTTACTTGAAGGTACTTGTGTGCTTATTGTTATGCTGACGGACCATAACAACTTGACCTACCTTTCTGAAGCCAAACGTTTGCCCCCACGACAGGTTTAGATGGGCTCTGTTCTTGTCCTATTTCAATTTTGTGGTGTTGTATCTGCCTAGTACGAAAAACATTAGGGCTGAAGCCCTCTCCTGCCAGTTCGGTACCTTGTCTAAAGAGGATTGTGATCCTACGTCTGTCATTCCTCCGGACGTATTTTGGTGACCAGCATTACATCCCCTTTGGGGACAGAGATACTGGCTGCTCAAGGGACGGCTCCAGCTGACAAACCGCATGGGAGATGCTTTGTGCCTGAAACCTTAAGGGTCAAACTACTGGAGACCTATCACTCTTCCAAAGCAGCAGGGCACATTGGAAGAGGAGATCAACTATTCTGGTCCATATCTTGACTGTTTTGGTGGCCTAGTATTCGACCCAATGTTTCTGCTTTTGTGGCAGCTTGTCCTACCTGTGCACAGACTAAGAGCCCTCGGCACCTTCCATTAGGTCTTCTTCGACCAGTTCCTAATGTGGACCATCCATGGTCTCATATTTCTATTGATTTCATGGTGGAATTACCTGTGTCTAAGGGATTCACAGTCATCTTGAGGATTGTAGACCGATTTTTCGCAGATGGCCTATTTTGCACCGCTCAAAGAACTACCGTCTGCCCGGCAGTTGGCTGTGTTTTTCTCTAAAGAGGTCTTTCGCCTCCATGGGGTACCTAAGGTGATTGTATCGGATCGAGGAAGCCAGTTAGTGACGCACTTTTGGAGAGCGTTCTGTGCTCAGTTGGGTATCCAGCTCTCTTTCTCCTCCGCTTACCACCCTCAGTTCAATGGTGTGGCGGAGAGAGCGAATCAGGCCTTGGAACAGTTCCTGCACTGTTTTGTGTTGGACCATCATGACAACTGGGTCGAGCTTGTTACCGTGGATGGGGTTTGCCCAGAATTGTGCCATGAACTCGTCTACCCAGACTTCCCTGTTTTTAGTTAACTATGGTTACCAGCCTTCGGTACTTCCGGAGTCATTTGAGGCACAAAATATTCCAGCTCTGGAGGAGCATTTAAGGGAACTCCGCTCCACATGGGCACTGGTTCAGAGACCCCTTCAAAGGTCCACACAGTGGCATAAGAGGCAGGCCGATTGTAGAAGGTTGCCGGCACTGGTACACTTACTGGTACCCTGTCGTAAACAGGCTCCTTGATTCATTGGTCCCTTCTGGGTTCTTTGGAGGATCAATCCCGTTGCGTATGCCCTAGAGCTCCCTGCCAATATGCGCATCCATAACATTTTCCATGTTTCTTTACTTAAGCCCTCGGTCTGCAACCGCTATACCTCCACTCCTGTCCATCCTGGTCCCGTTAGAGTTGCAGATCATGAGGAGTACAAGGTACAAAATATTCTGGACTCTAGTAGGGTCCGATGTCAACTACAATATTTTGTACACTGGAAGGGCTATGGACCTGAGGAGCGTTCCTGGGTCTCGTCTTCAGATATGCATGCTCCAGCTCTCATTCAAAAATGTCATGCTCGTTTTCCCTCCAAGCCTCGACTGCTCCTGCGGGGAAGAGGTTGTTGAGGGTGAGGTACTGTAAGCTTTTGCGCTTACTTCCATGGGGAGCTGGCTGTCCTGGTGTTCAGTTGGGTGGCCGGTCCCCTCTGTGTGTGCTTTGCTGCATCTTGTGTTAGGGGAGACCCGGACTCCAAGGTCTTGTTAGGCGCCGGTCTCTACTTGCTGTGCAGGCGGCTCCTGCCGTGTCGGGTTGTCTCCCCCTGCTGGCCACAGGGGAGAGGGACATTTTGTGCTCCACCACTTAGGGGTGGAGAAATCACTATTTAAACTGCCTGGACACCACACCAGTTGCCCTTTCGTGGTGTTTCTGTGCAGTTGTTCCAGTTTGTGTCTGTGTATGATCCTTAGTTTTATTCCTGTCCCTCTGGTGTCCAGTGTTTGGCTTAGCTGATTACCCGCTCTGGTACTGACCCCTTGTTTGTCTGACTATCCGCTTGGTTTTGACCATCGGCTCTGGCTGACTACCCGCACTGGTATTGACCCCTGGCTAGTTTTTACCGCTTATACTGACTGCAGGCATGAGCCAGTCTGAGTCTCCCTTGTTGCATTCGATCCTTTGGGAGATCTCTGAGGTCTTAAGCACCTGTTGGTCGCATTACTCAGCTGCCTTGCATATCTGTACTACCTTCCGACACTGACTGTAGGCCTTAGTCAGTTTGATCCTCTCTATTTGTGACCTATTCTGGTGTACAAGTTCTGGGTCCCAGCCCCAGCCTGGTGCTATTACTCGCTTACTACAGAGACTACCAGAAGCGGTGTGCCCAGTCTCTAGTAGAGGGGCCTACTCTGAAGCAGCCTCCTATTGCTGGTAGGAACAGAAGGCTTCTTGATTTACACTCTGCTCTCTTCTGTTATTATTGATTACGTTTTATATTATAAAAACTTGAAGTAATTGTGGGTGAGAATAAACTGTATGAGTTTTGTTACCTGTTCCATGGGTGTGTTATTTTGTTCCAGATATCCCTGGCATGCTGTTATGCCATCCGTGTGTGGAATGTTGGTGTAAAGGGATTCTACATCCATAGTGGCCAGGATGGTGCTCTCTGGAATTGGCCCCAAGTCAGCTAATTTGTTTAAAAGATCCGTGGTGTCCTGAAGGAAGCTGGGTGTTTGTTTTACCAGGGGTTTCAGGGTATTTTCTACCCAGCCAGATATATTCTCTGTGAGTGTACCAATCCCTGAAATTATGGGTCTTCCTGGGTTTCCTTCTTTGTGTATTTTTGGTAGCATGTAGCAACACACCCATGGAACCGGTAACAAAACTCATACAGTTTATTCTCACCCACAATTACTTCAAGTTTGGACAGGACCTCTACCTTCAGAAAATGGGGACTGCAATTGGTACCCGAATGGCACCACAATATGCCAACCTGTTTATGGCAAAATTGGAAGAGGACTTCCTGTCCACCTGGCAGATAAAACCCCTGGTTTATCTCCGCTACATAGATGATATTCTTATCATCTGGACCTCCAGTGAAGAGGAACTTCTCAAATTCCATGAGAATTACAATACATTCCACCCAAATATCAACCTAACACTCAGTCACTCACGCACAAGCATTAACTTCCTTGACACAACTATCAGTATTCAGAACAACTCCATCCACACATCCCTATACCGCAAACCAACAGACAGACCAACATACCTGAAAAGCAATAGCTTCCATCCAAAACACACAAAGAACTCCATCATATACAGCCAGGCCATCAGATACCACCGCATCTGTTCTGACATGATGGACTGTGACAAGCACCTCCAGAAACTCAGAGGAGACTTTATAAAACACGGTTACAGCGCAACTATTATTGACAGTCAGATACAGAAGACTACCCAAATACCAAGAAAAAATATGTTGCACTACAAAGAACAACATAAGGGAAACCGGGTGCCACTGGTGGTCACTTACCACCCTCAGGTTGAAGTGCTATGCAAAATTTCAAGAGTGCTTCAAAAGAAATTACATACGGATGAAAGACTTAAAGGGATAGTAATACTTCGTTTTAACTTTATTTTATTTTGTAGGCATTAAAAAACATGAAGAATCATAAAAGGCTTATCTCTCAAACCTTTATGGTTTATGAGATATTCACAAGCAAAGTTCCCCTCCCCGCCCCTTTTACCTAGTGTAAGCCATCTCTTCTCAGATGTGAGTCTGATTGTATGACAGTACAGATAACAGAAGGGGACAATTTTCTTTGTATGAAAACAATGAAAGCCCTTCCCCCCTTGACAAGTTTTTCAGCTTTTTCCCTTATCTTAATTGAAGATTGTCCCTCTCTGCAGTCTACCTGGGCATCTCCCTTCTGATCTGGTTGAACAGGGGGGGGATACTTTGTTTGTGAATATCTCTTAAACCATAAAGGTTTCAGAGATAAGACTTATATAATTCTTCATGTTTTTTTAATGCCTACAAAATAAAATAAAGTTAAAATGAAGTATTACTATCCCTTTAAGAACATATTCCCACAGCCTCCCTTGCTCTCCTTCAGACAGCCTCCCAATTTGAAACAACTGATGGTGAGGAGTGCCCTGAATAAAAATAGAAAAAATAGCACATCTCCCTGCCTACAAAAGAGATGTGAAACATACGGACCACGGACAACATACCAATTCCAAACACCCAGTTACATCATAAGATCAATGGTACCTTCACCTGTAAATCATCCAATGTAATATACCTTATCATGTGTGCAAAATGCCCAACAGCTCCGTATGTGGGAGAAAGTGGACAAGCACTACATAGGAGATTTAATTCCCACAGATCCAGTGTTAATAACAAAAAGACAGAGACACCAGTGGGAGAACATTTTTGCCAAAATGGGCACAGTGGCAAGGATATTAAGTTAACTGCATTGATGGGACTGTTCCGCACTCAGAGGGACAGAAAGGTATGGGAGATAAAATTAATGTTAAAATTTAATGCAATTTGTAGTGGTTTGAATAGGGATAAGGAATTCCTATCAAAATACAATTTAGTTGATTGACCTTTCCAACAGACCCAAGAGCATTGTAAATACCTCTAAAGCCTCAGAGGAAGAGTGCAATTTACCATTGAGTGATCAAAGATATCTGGATCTGGACTGCATTCTGTTATCTGATTTCCATGCTAAACAATGTGATGTGTACTTGTACTTAAGAGAGATGTTTTCATATTTATCTGTATAACATGCCTGAGGAAGAGACCTAAGGTCTTGAAAGCTTGCATTTAAATCTGCTTAGTTAGCCAATAAAAGGTATAAAAAACTATATTTGCCTCCTGTATTTCTAAGGCTAACACGGTACCAACTCTCATCTGTTATCATACTTCTTAGAACAGACTGAAATCGATCCCAGGCATTTTTTAATTACCTAAGTCCCTACCACCTCTGCTGAAAGGCCTTTCCATGTCGATCACCCTTTCTTTAAAGTAGTTCTTACACACATCTATCCTGGTACCCTGTGTCATGAAGACCTTGCACTATTTTAGTGGCATTTCTTTGAACTGCCTCCAATTTGTTAATGTCCTTGTAGAGATGTGGTCTCCAGAAATGTACACAATGCTCCAAGTGAAGCCTTATAAGTGGTCTATACAGTGACAGGAATACCACTCTTATCCTGCTGCTAATTCTTCTTCCTATGCAGCCAAGAATCTGGTTTGCTTTTCCCAAAATGTCACTGAATTGGTTCCCTACCCTCAATTAATTTGAAATAACTCCCATCCCTTTCCTCTGATTTTTTATCAGCAAAAATACCATTAAGCCTTGAATAACATTAATAATATCACTAATGAATATACTGAAGAAAACAGGTCCCAGTGCTGACCCCTGCAGTAATCAACTAACAACCAATCCTCTGAATGAGCACCATTGAGTATGGCACACTGTTTCCTATTCCTTAGCCAATTAGTTAACCAGTAAACTAGCTTTGCTTATCATTATACTTCAGATATGCAACAATTCTTAATTTCAACAGCATTTCCATGG
This sequence comes from Rhinophrynus dorsalis, assembly GCA_037306005.1. NCBI lineage: Eukaryota > Metazoa > Chordata > Amphibia > Anura > Rhinophrynidae > Rhinophrynus > Rhinophrynus dorsalis. The sequence continues at coordinate 444,212,920 of CM074721.1, forward strand.
ACATGTAATTGCCAGAGCCCTGCCTACCAAACTTTTCTGTGTAGTGGCACTATAGTGGCAATTGTACAGCCATCCGAAACTACTCCTTCAGAGATTGGTTAAAAAGCTCATCTAAAGGTGTTGCAAGTACAGACCTAAGCTCTTTTGATATCCATAGATGAATCTCATCTGGACCAGCTTTCAGTTTTGTTAACGTCAGTAACACCTCCTCCTCTGTAAACAGACTAGAGTCCACTGTTTAACAGTAACAATTTTCCTTAAACCCTTAAGGACCGGCCACATGCACACGTGGCCAGAACGTATGGACCACGGACAATTTTTTTTTTTCTGCTGACCTGACTCAGGGCTCCCCGTTCCAGAACCGTCATGGGTCCTTAAAGGGATAGTAATGTCCCCCCAAAAAACTTCGCATTTTGTAGAGATTAAAAAGTTTAACTGAATGCAAAAAAGTATCTCTCAAACCGCTATGGTTTGAGAGATATCTGCATTCAAAGTTTGATATTTCCAGCAGAGCTGCAATCGCGTTTTTTAAAAATAATTACTTAATTGGAATGGTCTACAACGTGTGCTTGCAAACCAGGCACATGTTGTAGACCATTCCAATGAAGTAATTGTTTTTAAAAAACGCAATTGCAGCTCTGCTGCAGAGCCTCCTTGTCGGCCGACACATATCTCCTGCAGACAGCTTTACAGCTGACAGCAGGAAACATCAAACTTTGAATGCATGTATCTCTCAAACCATAGTGGTTTGAGAGATACAATTTTGCATTCAATTAAACTTTTTACTCTTTACAAAATGCAAAATATTTTTGGCGGACATTGCTATCCCTTTAAGGGGTTAATCGGTTCCTCTTCTTCACAGCCTTCTGCATAGAATGAGCACAAATAATTATAATTTCCTTATTTCCCTTATTATGCCTCCTTTTACCTTTTCCTCTTTTCACAAATATACCTAAAGAAAGTTTTGTCACCATTTAGATTTTCTTGTTTGGTTGGGATTTCGCACAGCTTAAAATGTGCCTAACTTACCTTTGTTTATCCTTGTAAACTTCTCTGCCTTACTCTGACTAAGTCTGCATTTTAACCTTTACAACACCTGTCACCTCTTTAGAGAATCAGACTGGTTTTCTTTTTCTTTTACCTTTCTTTACATGCCTAATGCAAGAATCTGAGGATTCTCTTTATGCACTCACAGCTTGCTGGGCCAAGTGCACTGCTGGCACCCATATAAATGCACAGACATTTATTTTGAATCTTCCACAAGATAATTTAGAGGTATGCATGAGTGCATTTTTTTGACAGGTGTATTACTGAATCATCCGAGGGATGGTAGTGTAAGTAGCTTTCTAAACTGGCATTAGGCAGGCATAAGGCTAGAAAAACAATTCCAGCTCCTGATTTAAACAGGAATTATATTTGTATATTTACCCCATTGACTATCTAGTGCACTGTTTCTCAGTGTTAACCCTCAGGGTACATCAACAGATCATGTTTTACATACAGTATTACTTAATCACAGGTGTAATTAGTGGATCGGTCATTGTGATTGATACACCTGCGACTAAGTAGGGATATCTGAAAAACATAACTTGTTGGTAGGTTGCGAGGACTGGCATTGAAAATCAGTGATCTAGCGTAATACCTTGCTGAACCTGTTTCTTGAGTCTGCAGTTCTCTTCTTTCTACATCTGATAACTAGCAATCACCCCTGCTTTTTCCCAGCTATAATGCACTATTGTTCTAAAGAGGAGGTGGTTATCCTGAGGCCCTACTGGAAGCACACATGTTCCATTACGGGGGACTTCTGAAACATATACACAATTTTTACCCAGAAAACTGTGCGCTGGTTTATCTTCCACCACCCGGATTCTTCTGGCTCCTGCAGGAATGATCGCAGCTTCAATATAACCTGCAAGGGACAATATATAAAGAGAACAGTACTGTTTGCATGGGAGGAAACACAAAGCCTTATGTATGATGTGACTAAGGCAAACGTGGAGAAATTATTAGGCAACCCAATTGCACCACAGGAGACAAATAAACATTTTCAAATTGACAATTTAACCTCTTGAATGCTAAGGAGATCTGCATAAGCATTGCTAAGGGATGTGTTGGATACCTCCCTCGCATTGAAGAGGTTAACAACTAATTTAAATGAACAGGAATGTTTATTTGTCACCTATGGTGCAGCTGGTTTGCTCCACAATTGTTCCAATTCTTCTTTATACATCAACATCACAGTGTGCACAGGGCAGTTTACCATGATCACACAATGTCTCCATCCCTTAGCACCAACACCTTTGAAGAGTTAATGGACTTGTACACTGAGCGTTCAGTCAAAGAAAAACCAATGCTAAAACACACATTACTCTTATATGAACTAGTATGTTGTAAGATGCACTGATATTTATTTACAGATATTTGAAATCCCCTGTGCTGGCTGGGGGAAGCGATTTTCCACTGCGCGCCTTACTTTCTAGTCAGGAGGCAGGACCCAGCTGTCTAAAACAGTGAGGCTGATGCACTAAGAAGAAATGTATCAAACCAACTACTCAATACTGATAACCATAAATAACCAAAATTTCCATTACAATGTGTTGGAAACATTTCTTATTATTAAAGTGGTGTAAAGGAATATTAATACGTCCGATTAATAATAAACCCCCTTAACTTACTATGACCAGAAAATCCTAATTGCCTCTACGAATTTTGCCCTTGCACCTTGGCACAAGAAATTATATTTTCATTCAGTCCTGGATGTCGCGTCCATGGAGGTAGACATGACAGTTACTGGCAGATGACATCAGACTTTCATGGTTATCTTTACCCCTTTGAGTGCCAGTGCAAAAGCAATGCATTGCGTGCTCCTCTGGTGCTCAAAGGGTTAACCATTTAAGGCCTAGAAGGGAGAGCTGAGCATTACTTCACAATACTCTTGTCATTAACAGTTTAAAAAGGGTTATGCTTGCTTCAGTTGAAAAAAAAAAAAACAAGCTAAAAACTACCAGCAACTGTCATGTCGGACCCCATGGAAATGAGATCCAGAACTGATTGAAGTTGACATCCCTTGAACAAAGGAACGAGAACAAAATTCATAGGGGCCATGAAGATTTTTTGGTTCATAGAAAGGTAAGTGGGGTTAATAAAAGGATGTGTTCATTCTCCTCGAAACCCTAATTTAAATCAATGGCCCTTTTTTATGTCCAGTATGGAGCAGATGTTTTCCATCAGAATTGATCTAGGTTTTATTTAGTACATCAGCCTTGGTGAGTAGAAATGAAAAATTACTACCCCAACAACCTGCTGAAATGCTTGTGCAATGTCACAGATCTTAACATCAATGTACTGAAACCTTAATATTTTACCTTCATGTACAACATACTAGTTAACCATTTGATCACTAGAGGGGTGAGGCACACACTACTTAATAACGCATTGCTCCCCTCTGGCATTCAAACAGTTAATATAGTAGTAAAGTGTATTTTAGCGTTAGTATTTGTTTAAGGACAAGTTAACTCCCTCCAGTTCTGTGAAAGAGAACTCCGCTGAATTAAGCATGCAGAAAAGCCCACAATTTTCAGTGATGGACAAGCCATACAAAAGACATCACATTGAGACACACAAAGTGTGATGTTAGCATGAGGAAGTCAGAGTCCAGAGAAATGCAGCCTTCGTGCTGGAGTCCTGCTCTGCCACAGCTTGTGCAAACACATGATATCACACAGACTTGCTAAACAAGCATGTGAGTTGCTGCACTGTAAACAGTCTGTGCCTGTTGGGTTTGGCAATTCAATGCTTACGTTGCACCCATGCCAAACGTTCTGACACTTCATCACTGTCATTCTATGAGATGACCTTGGAGGACACTCATCCCCAGGGATGGGGGGGGGGGTAGAGTTTTTGCTCTGTGGCTCAGGATTCAGGGGGAAGGAGCAAGAGGCCAGATCTTGTTTAATGCTCAGGATGACATCACACAAGAGACTTTGACACAAACCTTGCACTCACTGGCATCGTGGTGCACTGGGACTGACATGAGAGGCCAGGCATGCAATGCACACAGGGCAGACGAACAGCATCATAAGCCCTCTGCAGCTATTCCAAAACCAGCACCTTCAGATTCACAGACGGGGGGATCACTTATCAAAGTGTCACAGATTTAAAGCATGCAGATAAGAGCATATCTTTTTTTATATAGTTTCTTTGGATTGTGAATTAACCCATTATGAACAAGGAGAGGTGTGCAATACGTTGCCTCACAATGAGTTGCATATCTCTCTGGTGTTTAAAGGACCAACATCCAGATGGTGGTACAGATGTAGCAAACATTATTGTACTCTTTTGTCCTTTCACGCAACCTGAAAGAACATAATAAAGACAAATCCCAAAAGACAATTTATCATATTATGGGAGATACGCAGAAAGCAGAAGAGAGCAATTCTGGGGCAAACCAACTGTAACATAGGGATAAATGAAAATCTTGGCCTTGTAATATATTGGTTTATTTAAGAACCTTCGAAGACCCCTGATGAAATTATGGATGAAGTCTGTCAAACAAAGGAATACATTTAGGATCCCACTTAAGTTTAGTTTTTGGATCTCTTACTCTCATTAATAGTTAATAACAAATCTTCCATACTAGTGTTCTGTGCACCCAAGATGGACTCACTCCTTGACAATCCGATCACAGGATTAATCTGGTTTCTTGTTAAGAAACTGGAACTGTTGGGAACCAAGGTGATACCAGAAGATACCCACTGAATGGCAGGAATGTCCTTGCATTAAATGACCCATGTGATCTCTAGCATTCAATGGTAAACAAGCAACATTAAATCAAAGGCAATTTACATTTGTACCTGGTTTGCTCCAGAAGTACTCCTCATTTTCCTTTAATATATTACCTCATATGCTTCTACTCATGTGTAAACTGTGCACTTAAAGTTTTGTAGTGCCAGTGTGGTGTTGCACACCCCTCTGTCATTCAAACGGTTAATCAGCTATCAGTTATTCAGTTGGCATTATTCTTGAAGCTAAAGAGGTGCAATTTTAGAACAAACCAATTGTACAATAGGGGGAAATGAAAATTCCAAGTAGTTTAAATGGGTCTTCTAACCCCTTTGAATGCTATCATACAAGTGGTTAATAGTTCCATTTAAATCAGTAGGGATCTGGGGAAAGTTTACTTCTTCCCTACGGTGCATTTGGTTCACTCCAAGGTTGCTCCTATTTTGTGGATAAGGTTCAGAGTTATCTCTGTGAATCTCAAAACAGTGACTTAGATTGCATTATAGGTAAAGCGTGATACCATGTTAGCCATAGAAAATGCAGGAGACTAGTAGGTGATTGGCTGAGTGGCTCTAGGATGCAAGCTTTGAAGACACTAGGGGCTCAATTCAATTAGAGCCAGTAAGTAATTCATTAGGGCCCAAATGAGTTCCAGCTGGCACACACACAGTTGTACAGTCAGAATTCAATAGCTTGACCACATTGCACCACAACGAGCATTGGTTGCAAAAATTTGACTTGCAGCCTCATGTTGGTCGCAGCTTTTTGTTCCCACAATGCACACTAAATAGAGTGAATAATGGGAACATCAAAGGAAATTAAAGCTGGATATGGACATTGTGTCAAACATCGACCATGAGCTAGTAACACAGTCACCTCCCCTCAACCTCCTAAACACTAACCCTAAAAGTATCCACCCTGGTCCTACACCACACCTAACATTAACAATAATGTTAAATAAAATCTTATCCCTAACACTGTGTCATGCCGCATTCCCCACAGATATAACATTAACACTTATCTTGAAGTTAGAGGTCCAGAGGTACCTTCTTCACCGTGGTCTTCCTTTATCTTCTTTAATTCCCCTTTCAGTCTTCTTTCTCCTTCTGTAAGTCTTCTTTCTTCTCCTGTAAATCTTCTACTTTAATTCATCATTCTTCCTTCTTCAAATCTTCCTTAATTTCAATAAATAAAAGCATATGAAATAGTATCCCCCATTGATATCCTCCACCTCCATTAATAAGCAAACTTATCTCCCATTGTGAGGGAAACCTGAACAGAGATTGGCTTTTATATGGCCAATCTCTGTTCAAATTTGTTCCCACACACCTATTGTCTGGAATGTGGGGTTATGCAGGGCACTGCAGTATAACCACATCTCCCAGCCAATCAGTTTCAAGCTGGAGGAGTCACAAATGCCTGTTTTGTCATCCCACTAGCTATTCAATGATTGGCTTGCTGGAGGGATAAGAAGACACGCATTAATGACCCCCTCCAGCTAGAAGTTCTGAGGGGGTGTAGTTACTTCAGTTTAGTTCTGTGCATAACACCACATCCCAGCCAATGGGATCTTGGGAACAATCCTGAACAGAGATTGGCCATATAAAAGCCAGTCTCTATTCAGATTTCCCTCTCTCTGGCTTGGGCGTGGCCCTAGCAGGAATTGCAATGGGAGTAATTTTTAATTTCCTTATTAATGGCGGAGGATATCAGTGGAGGATATTATCTAATTTGATTTTATTTCTATTTATTAGATTTAAAGAAGAACTGAAGAAGGAAGAATGAAGAATTAAATACGATTTACAGACGAAGAAAGAAGACTTACAGAAAAAGAAAGAAGGCTGAAAGGGAATTAAAGAAGAAGATAAAGAAAGAGACCAGGGTGAGGAAAACACAACTGGACCTCCGACTTCAAGGAAGGTGTTATAGCTGTTGGAGTGGGAAATTGGCCATAGAGTGTTGTTACTATTCTGGAGGGATTAATCCTTTGAGTGCTGGAGGGGTATGCAATGCTTTGCATACCCCTCTGGCACTCAAAGAATTATTTATTGTTTTGTTTTACTTATACTTTATGTAACTTGGATGCATTAATATGGGGCGTATGACCCCATATCAATAGATTTGCGGGTCACTAGTGTAGGAATGCCTAGTTGCACATGCATATATACTATTTTTACTACTTACCAGCAAAAGAGAGTCCTTAAACTTGTGTTACTAGTCACCACATGTAATTAAATAGCAAATGGACATGTTGTGTCATTGTTTTCAATGGGTGCTAAATTTGAGCCCATTGTGCTTTTTTTAACAGTTGGTAGTTTGTCAAAGCACATGGAATAGAATACTGAACTGTGACTTAAAACCTAACGTTATGTTAATGTTACTTTGGTTTCCCTAACAGTTGGTCTCTTCTTCAGTTATAACAAGAATGCAGGCTGAATGCACAATACATGTGTTAAAGGGAGAGCTATCATCCCTAAACACGTTTGTCTGAATAGGTAGGTTATATAGAGAATATGTATAATATTATATCAATTTATTTTTTTTTAGATCACATTTTGGTAGAAATCTAAAGAATAAATACTGCCTTGCACCTACCTCCAGACAGACCCTGCTCTCCTCCCTCTATCCAGCCTTCTCTGATGACGGAGGCCTTCTGCCTGTAAGCTGGAGCACTCTCAAAGGCTAGATATCGCTCCAGCTTACAGGCAGAAAGCCTCCATCATCGGAGAAGGCTGGATAGAGGGAGGAGAGAAGAGGAAGAGTGACAGACTGCTGTACAGAGCTGGTAAATGCAATCTGTCCAGAAGTAGGGTGCAGGGCAGTATTTATTCTGTATATTTTGACCAAACAGCGATCTAAAAAATAAATTTATACAATATTACACATTCACTATATAACCTACCTTTTCAGACAAACTTGTTTAGGGGTGACAGATCCCCTTTAAAACTCATGCAAATTATTTTAACATTTAAATTCTACTGGCAGTAATATTCTTATCAGTATAGTCCATAACTCATTCCCTAGTTTCTTGTAGTGTCTAGAAAATGCAACCATGCTCCAGTGAATTTTAGTCTTTAGAGCCACTCAGCCAATAAAGGTATCATTTTTACTCTACTCCTATACTGCATTAATTCACAGCGTGAATTTGCACAAGCTTTAGTGCCATAAAAGTAAGATAACGTGTGCTACATCTTTGTTTTTCTATACTATTTAACCACTGGAATGGACTGCTAGGGGGATGTGCAGTGCAGTACAGGGTCAAATTATATTATGATAAAAATAATGCCATAAACACTTAGGAAACAAGAAAATAAAATGGCTTTTCAGCTGGGTCTAAATTAGCACAGATTAGGCGATTCATTTACTTTTCTGATGCCAAACTGAAAAACTTTGATAGATCCCCTTAGAAATGCAATTATGGTAATGAATGAGTTAACCCCTTCAATGCAGAAGGTCAAGCTTCACATAATAGACAGTATGGGCCATATTCATCAAGCTAAACTGGTGCAATTCTGGAACAATCCAATTGCACTGTTGTGGTAGTGGTGATGAGAGAATGAAACGTCCCCTAATTTCCGTCTCATTAAATGTTTTTTGGTTTTAACCCTTGAATGCCAGAGAAGTCTCCAGTACATTGTGAAGCAATGTGTTAATGATTTCTCTAGCATTCAAGAGATTAAAAGCCCCATTTAAAACTACTGGCATTCTCATTTCTGCCCCTATGGTGCAGCTGGTTCGCTCCAGAATTGTACCTCTTTCTGTCCGGTGGATGTGTACTGGGAAAAGAGATAGGGAAATGGCAGAAGGAATATTAAGGCTTAACATATATGTTATTGTACGGGACTTTGTTTGACGCAGGATACATCTTTAGCCCAGTGTGGGCAGCCAGTGGTTCTCCATCTGCTCTTAAACTAGAGCTCCTATTATCTTCAGCTGGCCAGCTGTGGATGATGGAAGTTGTAGTAAAACAACAGCTGGAAAGCTACAAGTTGCCAATCCCTGGTCTTATTTATCCCCCAGGCTTATGTATGAACCCCATACAGTAATTTTATCCATATCACTAATCATCTCATTTTGTGGCAGTTGAAGGGGTTAACATCTTTTGCAGAAGGAGGTGATGGACATGGGTACATTGTTTTGTTTGCAGAAAAGACAACCATTATTCCCAAGAAACACCAACCAAACACCAAAGACAGTCTAAACCAGGTGCCATGTGGGGCCCACACAGCTCTTACATGTGAAACACTTGGGGGCAGTCTTTGGCTTTGTCATGATACATGTGGACACCTTCTTACAATGACTACGGTTGACTGGAGAACACAAACAGGTCATGAGGCAATGCTGCAGCATATCAAGAAGTAAGCAGAGGGTCCCACATTGACATTCTCAATATCACAATGGAGTTGAGCGATATGCAATAAGTTGGATGGCAACACCACTCCTCTGAATGCTAGAGAGAGGTATGAAATGTATAGCTTTGCAATGCTCTGTGCACACCTCTGGCACTCAAATGGTTAATACAGAATGCTGGTGTAACGTACATTCCATTTTCTTCAAACTGAAGTAGACAGCGTGCACGAACCTTTATAGTTCAGAGAAGTGTGATGCAAAGCTATGTATGTCACACCCCTCATGTCCTTAACCTACTGAATGCCAGAGAGGTATGCAATGCATTAGGTTAAAGGGGAGCTATCACCCCTACAGAAGTTTGTCTTTCAAGTTAGGTTATATAGTGCATGAGGACTACTGTATTATTTATTTATTTTTAATCACTATTTGGCCGAATTTAATAAGAAAAGATTTCCCTGTATCCTACTTCCAGACAGACTGCGGTTACCATCTCCGCACCACAGCTTGTCAGTCTTCCTCTGCTCCACTCCCTCTATCCAGCCTCCTCCAATGACTGAGGCTTTCTGACTGTAAGCTGGAGCGATCTCATTGGCCAGAGACTGCTCCAGCTTACATGCAGAAAGCCTCTGTCATCGGAGGAGGTTGGATAGAGGGGGGGGGGCAAAGGAAAAGTGACAAACTGTGGTACAGAGCAGGTAACCGCAGTCTGTCTGGGAGTAGGGTGCAGGGAAATCTTTTCTTATTAAATTCGGCCAATAGTGCTAAAAAAAAAAAATAATAATATTGTATTCCTCATATGAGCTATATAACCTAACTTTTAACCCCTTAGTGACCAGCTGCGTGCGCACGCGGCCGGCACTTAATGCCCGCCGAACATTTTTAAAAATTTTTTTAAACGACTTCCGGGAAGTACATTTACGTCCTCTGTCCACCTGGGACATCCGCTCGGGACGTACATGTACATCCTCGGACGGTAAGGGGTTAAGATAAAGTTCTATAGGGGTGATAGATCCCATTTAAAGTGTTAAGATTCCCATGTGCAGTGAGCAGAGTCTGAAGTCCTGTGTTCCTACTAGCAACTGTCATGTCTATACCTGGGAACTTTTACTTGTTCACTCCCCAGAGGGGAGTCCTGTGGTGCTGCTGGGGGGAGAGAAATTACATGATTCGCATAAAAAAAGGGTGGGCTAAATCGTGAGTGGGGGCAGAGCTTAACATGGAACTACCACCATAGGTAAAGTCGTGACTTTACCTATGACCTCATGAGAAAGCGCATATTGCGCAAAATGCGTTGATCGGTGAGAGATCGAGGTCTACACACCTAGTTGGTATGCTGTGGTTGTCTCTTTAAAGTCTCTCTTTTATTGTTCCATAACTCCGCGATGTTGTTAAGGTACTTATATATTTTTACGTGTCTACAATAAAGGATACATTGTTTTTAATTGATGTACGGATCATCTGTGCCAGCGATTCATCTTATTTATACAAATCCGGAGAATTCCCAGGTATGGCCATGTCTGTCTCTATGGACATAACAGCCTGGACTGACTGTTCAGAAAAAACAATGGCAAAATTCATGGGGGGACATTACGAATTTCTGCTCATAGTGAGGTAAGTGGGTGTTTGTTCTAATTCACAAAGCCTCTATATATTTCCCAGCTGTCTTTTAATGTTTTTGAGATTTTTGTTGTTTCTTTGGATCAAATATGTCACTTTATGTCAATGCCTGGTACGATATGCTAATTTTTAGTGCCAGGCTAAAATCACTGCCTCCGGTGCTATGAATGAATACACACCAGGGAGCTTTCTAATAGCCTTCCTAACAGCAATTAGCAATTCACTTTGGCCAGGCACTGAACTGAACAGCATAGTATGCCAGTTATAAACACAAAGTGCAGCTCTGTGACACCACAAAAAATAAAAGGTTCTTCTGAATTTATAGGAGAACTAACACCACCTACTAATAACAGCCCACATATCTTCCTATGCCCAGAAAATTCTAATGGCCCCTCTGAATTTTGCAAATGTACCATGGTACAAGAGATAACATTTTCAATCAGCTCATGGGGACATATGACAGTTGGCTTCAAAGCAGACAGGATATTGATCCAGGGAAAGATAAGACTGCATTTGAAGTCAGGAAGGAATGTTTTACTCACTTGGGGTTTAGATGGAAATGGCTTCAATGTTTTTTTCTGCCTTCCTCTGAATCAACAGGGGTGATCTGGCATGTGCTGAACCTGATGGACTCACTCTTTTTCCAGCCTCATCAACTATGTTACTATGGCCCACATTTATAAAAGCAAACTGGAGTTATTCTGGAGCAAACCAACTGCACCACAGGGGACAAATAAAAATTCCTGTTAAATTAAATTGGGATTTTTACCCCTTGAATGCTAGAGAGGTAACTAGACACCTCTCTACCATTTAAGGGGTTAAAAAGCTCTATACAAATTTATGGGAATTGTTATTTGCCCCCTATGGTGCAGCTGGTTTACTCCAGCATAACTCCAGTTGCTTTTATAAATATCGACCTATATTACTAGGACAGATGCTTAGCACAAACACAGGACCACAGACTCTGCTCACTGCACATGTTAATCCAACCCTTTTAGGTTACAATTCATTGCTAGTGGAGTATCCAGCACATTGCTTTGCAATTCTAAGTTTTAAACGGAAACTCATGTACTTTACCTGCTTCAGATTGAAGTTGTTAACTCTTTAAAGCAAAGCACGTCATATAGCTCATTAGTATTTTTTTGAATTTTTGATCTTAGTAAGGTAAGTGGGGTTTTATTAGGAGGTGTTGTTCCCCTTTATGTGCCAATATGGGCTACGCTGACCATAGGAATGTGCTATCGATTGCCACCGGTGACCTACAGACAAATATATTAACCCCTTGAGTGCCAGAGAGGTATCCAATACATTGGCTACCTCTCTGGCATTTAAAGGGTTAAAGGGGTAGGCATTCAAATGGTTAAAGGGGTAGTAAACACTTACTATGAAACACAAACATTTTGAATTTTCCAACTGAGTAAAACAAGTGTACTTTCATGACAGTGAAATGCTTCATTAAAAAGGTATTACAGTGAAAAACTGCTTTTTTGACAGATGGGAGTTTAAAATGTATTGAGGGTATTCTGATTGGGCTTAGTTGCTAATGCAGTCTACTATGGAGAGCTCTGGTAACTTTTCAATAATAGATCTCCCAGTAGTGGAAGTACTTTGTTCCACTCAGCTGTTAAAGTCCTACTACAGATATGTGTTTACTTCCCCTTGCCATCCGTGTCCAAATGGTGTCCAACATTGCATTACAACACTTTGGATACCTTCAGAGGGTTAAGCAAAACACTCTGACGCAAATGGATCAAAATATGACCCTGTGTCCTGGATTTGCTCCAAAAGAAAAATATAAATCATCAAGATTTACCAGTCAGAGAAACAGATATTTACTTATGTTCTTTTTCAAGTTGGATCGAAAAATAAAGACAAAGGCAAATACAATGAAAAAAAAAAAAGAGAAAAAGGCAGAGGGTGATTAGTTTAATCTATCACAATGAACCAAAGCAATATGGCAGCTTGTCAAACATTTCAGGGACAGAGAGTCTTTCCCGGTAAAGAACTGTGTATCTGTCTCGCCTGGCAATAGAAAGCAATAACAAATAGTATATACAATCCAGAAACTCTGGAATTAATTCATGGGACTATGTTCTACAGGCAAATTAAAAAAAATGCAACCCCATAAATCCCCCAAACTGTAGAAGATACAATCCTAGGAGTCAGTTCTAGAGCTAACCAGTCTCCCTAAAACAAAAAAAATCCCTAAATGATTTAATTGGCACTAACCTGGGTAGCTCAAGAGCTGATGCATCCACTTACCAGAAAATCTTATAGAAAATAACATAGCACCTAAACACAGAGGGTAGAGAAAACAAACAAACAAAAAAAAACTTTACCACATAATAAGTCTATTACCTCTCAGAAGTGCCAGATTCTAAAGCAATCCTTAATCTTTGGAGACCAGAAGCCAGGCATCAGCGCAGACATCTTGTCTGCTCGCCTGCGCTGTCAGTCCCGTTCTCCTCTAAGAAGCATACACTGTGCCAAAAGGTAACCGGAAGGGACTGACGGCGCAGGGTCGCAGACAGCACTAACCTGGCCGTCAGTCTCCGAAGATTAAGGATTTCTTTAGAATCTGGCACTTCTGAGAGGTAACAGATGCATTATGAAGCTAGTCGCCATATGCTTAAATATTAAAGGGTGGCATTATACTATGTGAAAGTTCCGCTTTAAATGGGAGATTGAAGACCTTAGATGTTAGGGAGATCTCCAATTTGTTCAAGACCTCTCTAGTACTTTAGGATGCAAAAGCCCCAATTATTAACCCATTGAGTGCCAGAGGGGCACGAAATGCATTGCAGAGCAATGCGTTGCGTACCCCTCTGGCACTCAATTGGGTAAATCACTGAACACGTGTATTTGTTCCTTGTGGTACAAGGTTTTTTCCCCATTGTGTGTATTGGTGCTATGCTATTCCCTTTAAGACTTTCCTGGTAAGTGTATGTGTCAGTTCTTGTGCAACCCAGGTTAGTATCATTTAAAAAATATTATTTCTCTGAGCTCTTTGCTCTAGAATTGCTGCACTTTAGTCTTTGTGTGTATGGACCCTAAAATGTTATTCGTTTTAACCTTTTGAATGCCAGAGGGGTAGGTAACACATTGCAAATCCATGCCTTGCTCACCCATTTGAAAGTCAAAAGGATAAAAACACATACAGGTTATGAAAACAATATAGAAAAAAGACTACGTCTGAAGTGTTTCAAAATCAGTCTGTGACATAGTATCTAGTAGTATGAAACGCGTCAGATATAGCCATTTTACTGTCTCTTGATATCATATATCCTGTTTTTAAAATTCTGCAATAAAAGTTTTATATTTTATTTACTGTTCAGCTTTGGATTGGAAAGTGTACCTTTATACAATTATACTGTTCCACATATCGTCTTCAAATATCTCAAGAAGCAGGGATGTAAAAAAGATTTCTAATACACATATTGGAATCAGTGGTTTCTCTTGGGGCTAAAAGGGAGGTTTTTATGTTTAGCGTATTTTGGTGTCACTACCTCTGTATGGGATAGGTGTTGACCACGCCTTAATTTCATAGGCCAATAGGATTCAGTCATGTAACAAGAGTGCAATGAGGCACACAAAATAGAAAAACCGATGTTCATTAGGCATTTTATTAACCCATCAAGTGCCGGAGAGGAAGCCAAGGCATTCCTTCACAATGCGTAGAATACCCCCTGGCAGTTATAGATTTAAAGAATAACCGCAAGATTACCTTCAATCAATCCTGGGTGTCATATCCACCTTTAAACGCAAGATTATTTTCAATCAGTCCTGGGTGTCATGTCAGCTGAGGTGCACATGGCTGTTTCTAGCAGAACTACTGATCTTCAAACACCCCCACCTACTGGAACATTCTTTTATTCCCAAACTGAAGCATACAGGGCGCATTACCCATAGCACATTACAACATGCTGGGGACGGATATGGGATCCAGGAGCCCTGACAGCAAAAATCATGTCCACTTCCACTGACATGACGGGCTGATTTAACATGTTATTTCTTAAGTAAGATTTTCTAGCCATAGTAATGTTAGTCGGAGGTTATTATTACTCGGAGGAGTTTTAACTCTTTGAGTGCCAGAAAAGTACACCTCTCTGGCACTCAAATGGTTAACCTCTAACTGTTAGGACAACTATTCTCTTTTGTGCTTAAATAAGAGGATTTTAGTCTTACCTGTTAAATCTTTTTCTCTTAGTCCATACAGGTTACTGGTGACTCTGGGTAGGCGATCCTCCCCTTTAAGTAGGCAGGAACAATTCTAAAATTGTATGCAGAGGGTGGAGCCTACCTTCCCTCCTTGGCTGCAGCTAGCCAACCGGCTCCAGAAAGATTTAAGACACTACCTATTGACTAGATAGTAGAAGGGAAAGAAGACTCCTGTGAGCATGACCCCAAAGGACCCCCACAGTCTGCCACAGCAGAGCCAAGCATTGTCCCTTGACAGGGTGGGAGACCAGTAACTTGTATAGACTAAGAGAAAAGGATTTAACAGGTAAGAGTAAAATCCTCTTTTCTCTGTCATCCAATACAGGTTACTGGTAACTCTGGGATGTCCAACCATTGAGGTTCCCAGAGGCGGGAAGTAAGGCAAGGACCAGGCACAAGGCCCCCAGAGTCACCAGAGCAGATATGAACCATCAGATCAATGACAGCCCAACAACAAATAAAGTGTCAAGGGACATTGAACAGGGATAACAACACTCCAACTGTTACACAGCACATTGAACTAGAGGCAACTGGGCTCAAAAGTGAAGGAAGTACTAAGAACGAAGAAAATCCTAGACAGGCAAGACTGCCTCCAGGATTTTCCTTCCAAAGCTGGCGTCAGCGGATGCCAGCACTTCAACACGGTAATGCTTCGAAAAGGTGTGCACAGACGACCAGGTGGCAGCCTTGTACAACTGATCAGCAGAGGCCTGATTCTTGTAAGCCCAAGAGGCCCCAATAGATCATGTAGAATGAACCGTGACCCTGAAGAGGACAGGCTTTTTCCTCAGCTCATAAGCCTACGAATAGTGGACTTAATCCAAGAAGCAATAGTCACCTTGGATGCAGGTCTTCCTGCCCTAGGACCCTCAGGAATGACGAACAACACGTCAGATTGCCTGATAGACTCAGTGCGATGTACATAAAACTTGAGACAACGCACCACGTCTAACAAGTGGAGATCCCTCTCCTTGTCAGAGGTGGGGACAGGGCAGAGAGAGGGCACCACAGTCTCCTGATTGATGTGGAACTCCGGAACAACCTTAAAGAGAAACTCCTGAGAACACAGGCTTGTCCCTGTGAAACACCAAATAGGGTGGTTTACAGGACAGAGCATGTAACTCCGCAACATGACGGACAGACACAATCGCCAGGAGAAAAGCCATTTTCCACGTCAACAGGCGTAGAAGAATAGTAGCCAAAGACTCAAATGGAGGGCGCTGAAGAACGCCCAAAACCAAGTTAAGGATCCATGGAGGAGCAGGAATCTTGAAGGCAGAACAAGTATGAACAACGCCCTGGAAGAAAACTTTGACATCAGGAAGGATGGCAATCCGTCTCTGAAAGAAAACAGAGAGAGCAGACGTCTGAACTTTAAGGGAACTCAAACTGAGGCCCTTATCCACACCGTCCTGCAAAAAGGCCAGGACTGTAGGCAGATCAAAGTCCTGAGACAGGTCCCTGTCAGCACACCAAGAGAGAAAGGTCAACCAGACACGATGATAGATCTTGGAAGAAACAGGTTTGCGGGCACTGAGCATAGTAACCACCACACCAGAAGAAACCCCTTTCTTCTTCAATATTGAGAATTCAATTTCCAAGCCGTCAAGGCTAGACGATGAACATCCTCCTTCCACAGGTAACCCTGTAAAAGAAGATCCAGGCGGCAAGGGAGCCAGAATGGCTCCTCCACTGACAGATCCAGAAGCTCCGGAAACCAAGCCTGGCGAGGCCAGTACAGAGCAATCAGAATGACTGGGCAACACTCCAGTCGTAATTTCCGTAACACCCTGTGGAACATGGGGAGGGGAGGAAAGATATAGGCCAGAGGGAATAACCAAGGAATGGACATTGCATCCACCACCAGAGCTAGAGGGTGCATCCATCGAGAGCAGAACCTCAGAACCTTCCTGTTGTGTCTTGTCGCCATCAGGTCGATGTAAGGAAGACCCCATTTCTGAAAAATGAGGGTGAACACCTCTGGGTGCAGTTTCCACTCTTCGCTGTCCACTGTGTGTTGACTGAGGAAGTCCGCCTTGACGTTGTCTACACCAGGAATGTGCACTTTGGATATGGCAGGAACGTGTTCTTCTGCCCAGGACAAAATAGCCTTGACCTCTAACCAAGCGGCTAGACTTCTTGTTCTGCCCTGCATGTTGATGTAAGCCACTGCCGTGGCGTTGTCGGATTCTACCCGGACTGGACAGTCTTCCAGCTGGGGTGTCAAATGATGAAGGGCATGAAATATCGCCCGAACCTCCAACACGTTGATGGAAAGGAGAGATTCTTCCGGAGACAACCGACCCTATGCACTCAGGCGACCCAGGGCCGCTCCCCATCAGGAGAGGCTGGCATCCGTTGTCACCGTGGTCCAGAAGGAAACTAGGAAGGACTTGCCCTTCAGCAGATTGGAGAGGTCGAGCCACCAGGACAAACTCAGTTCCACATTAAGAGGAAGTGACACTGATGTCTTCAGAAGGTCCGGCCGACCCCTGCACACCTGGATCACAAACCGCTGGAGTTCCCTGGTGTGTGACATAGCAAACGGAACCGCCTCTATGGTGGAAATGAATTTCCCCACGAGAGATGACAGCTTCTTGGCTGGAACTGGATCTTGAGCCAGTATTGCAGAAACCGTGTGGGTGATATGGTGAGCCACCTCGTCCGTGAGAAACACTATGTTCTTCTGGGTATCGAAGAGGAGGCCCAGGAAGACCAGACACTGGGATGGGAGAAGATCAGATTTGTCCAAGTTGATGATCCGCCTGTGATGGGTATGAGCATGAATGCACTGCTGAACCTGCTGACGAAGAAGTTCCGCAGAAGAGGCTTTCAGAAGCAGGTCGTCCATGTATGGAGTAACTCTGATGCTGTCTCGGTGGAGGACGGACACTAAGGCTCCCAGGACACGGTTAAAGACCTGAGGAGCTGTCGTCAGACCAAATGGAAGAGCTGAGAACTGAAAATGTCCCTGGTCACAGGCAAACCGGAGGTACTGCTGTCTCTCTGAATGAATGGCAATGTATAACTACACGTCCTGAAGATCCAGAGATGCAAGGAATTCCCCCGGAGACATGGCAGCAATCACCATCCGTAGAGACTCCTGGTGTAATGAGTCCGGGTCATGAAGGAATTAAGATCCTTCAAGTCCAAAATGGGACTACAACCGCCGTCCTTCTTAGAGACCACAAAGAGGTTTGAGTAAAAATCCATACCTCTTTTCTGAACTAGAACTGGCTCTAAAACATCCTTTTCCAGAAGAGCCTGAACAGCGCCGTCGAACAGATGACGTTTCTCTGTGCCCTGAGACGTATGAGAAGGAAGAAAGCAAAAGGGAGGAAAAGAGATGAAAGGGATCCTGTACCCTTCCGTCACTACCTGCAAAACCCATGGGTCCGTCACTGAATCCTCCCAAATGCTGTGATAGTGACGCAGATGACCACCCACAGCAGAGTGCGGACCTGGGTTTGGTGAGTCATGCCGAAGAAGGCTTGGAAGCCTTGGGCTTGGAGGAGACCTTGGGCTTCCATTGCTGTTTGGGCTTGGAGGAGGAACGTGGAGCTGAGGGAACCTCTGGTTCGCCGGACGTGTCTCATTCTGAAAGGAACGAAAATACTGGTTATGCTTAAGCTGTGTTTTCTTCCTAGGAACTAAGGGTAGAAGTGTACTCTTACCCCCTGTAGCCTCACTGATCAGATCCTTGAGATCTGGCCCAAACAAAGAAGTGCCCTGAACAGGCAAGGAGAGCAATGCTTTCTTAGAAGCAGTATCAGCAGACCAGCTCTTGAGCCAAAGAGCCAGTCTGGCAACCACAGACATGGTGGAAACCCTATCCACCAAACAGATGGCATCAAGTAGGGCAACAGAAACATAGTGCTGTGCCTCAGAAGTTTTGGCAAGGAGGTGCAACTTATGCAAAGTAGGAGCATCCTGACGGACAGCAAGAGTGAGTTGTTTATCCAGACCGCAATGGCATGGTTCACCCATGCTGCTGCGAATGCTGAACGCATGGCAGAACCAGCAGTGGCAAAGATGGACTTGAGGGAGACCTCAAGTTTCTTGTCAGTCCAGTCCTTTAGAGCAGATGCATCAGACACTGGCAAGGCAGTAGACTAAGATAGCCTGGAGATAGGAGCAACCCACTGAGCAAAGGAAAAGCGATAAAGCTTAGCAAATTTATTGGAGACAGAACGTTTTCTGTTGGAAGACTTCCACTCTTCAGACACAAGGCGGTCAAGAGTGGGGTTAGGTGGAAAGCAAGTAAGGGGCTTTTTAGGCTCCTGAAAGACATCAGAAGGGTCAGAAGAAACCCCCTGCGCTAAGTGAATGTTTAGGGTATTTAAAACAGCCCTGATCAGGCCCCCAGCCAAGGGCTCAGGATCAGCCTCAAAAGGGTCCCCAAAAAACTGAGAGGAGCCCACCGCAGAACATTTCTCAACATCTGAATCCACCAACAGTTCTTCCTCAGAGGAATCTGATACGTCAGGTACACCCCAAGGCTTTGTCAGGGAAGAACTGACAAAGGAGGGGGTCTGCCAAGAATGAAAGACCCCCTGTAACTGGGATGGAAAGAGTTGCAAAGTGGACCTAAGGTCCCTAGTAGCAGCCTTGAACTCTTGCGCCCAAACTGGCTCTAATGCATGGATGGAGGTCCCTGGGAGACTCTCAGGGACATCAGAACATGCTGGGCATAAATGACCTGAGAATTCTCTAGGTAACACTGAATGACAGGAAGAGCAATGCGCAGTAGGGGATACAGAGACCCCAGCATCCTTAGTCTTAGGTCTGGCCCCAAGCTCCAATGGTATAGACATTCTCACAGTGTCAATAACCTTATTGTATAAGAAACCACCCAATTACAGTGTGTATGATTAAAGTGGCAGGTGAAGGGTTAATCAGCAGAGGAGAGAAGGAGAGCCCAAGCCCAGCGTAGGATACTCATTCTGGAAAGATCACAAAATGGCTGCCGCAGCGGGAGCCAACCAGAAACGAGCGTGCAACGCAAGCACTCATGGGAAATGTACTTTTCCCTGAAAAGTACCCCAAACAGTCCCCGAAGCCCCCTGAGCCCCCCAACACACTAGAAACATGAACCAGATGATAGAGCAACGGCAGACAAGTAAAATGAGCATCTCTGAAGTCGCTAGGTTAAACGGTTGCAGAGATATGTCCCAAACTGTACAGTCCCATAGGAGTGAATGGAGCAATGGTGCCTATGCAGTAAAGCATGCCTTAAAGGTGCAGAACTCAAATTTTACAAAATTGAAGGTGTTATATAAAAAGACATGAAACATCACTAAAACATGTTAGGATATCCAAAAAAAACACTGAACCAGTAGGAAAAGTGTTAGAAGCCCCCCCCCAGATTAATGCCAAACCAGAAACTAAAGGGTTAAGTACCACATAAACCAGCTCCAAACCACCCAACAGACATACAGATAGACCCAATGAGTGCAGGAGTGTGCAATTGGAACTCCAAGGAAAAAACCCCTGTGCGGAGGGGCACTGTGGGACATGTGGACCTGCAGAACTCAAAGGGTTGCTCACCTTTCCTGCAGATCTTCTGTCTTCAGATTACCATGTTTAAAGAAGAAGCCTCGGTGGGCAACTCCTGAGGAAAGAATCTGTAGCCAAGATTTTCCTCCCAGGGTTTAAGGTCCACAAAAAGCACCTGGTCACTGAGCTAGCCACATCTAAGGGCACTGTCAGTTATGGTAATCCACCTAATGGTGGTATTCCATTTCTAACAGAAAAATAAAAAAACTTCTAAAGCTATAGAAGAACTGTTCTCTTGCCTTTGTTATCTTCACCAAGGAACAAATCTTTCTGGAGCTGGTTGGCTAGCTGCAGCCAAGGAGGGAAGGTAGGCTCCACCCCCTGCATACAATTCTAGAATTGTTCCTGCCTACTTAAAGGGGTGGATCGCCTACCCAGAGTTAATAGTAACCTGTATTGGACGACAGAGAAAGTTAGTTTAGAATCTCAGTGTACAGACCCAAATTTGTATGTTTAAAGCAGTGTAATGCTTTACACAGGTAATCTGATCACTGCACGGTGCTGTATCACATTTGTCTTGTTCACCAGTAATGTACTATACAGGGCTTGGTACAGTACACACTGAAAGATGGAATATCAAGTTACAGACAGGCTTCCAGCTGTGCAGATTTATTGCAGTGCCATATACTCACCCATTCCCTTGGTGTGGTTAAAGTCGCCTTTCACAACTTTGCAGGTTTTGCCATCTCCATTACATATCCCACAGCGATCCTCTTTGGCAGCAGAGCCAATGATCCCGTCACAGCCGATTCTCTAAAAGGAGGACAAGTAAAAGATGCAGTCACAAATATTAACTTACTGTGAAAGGCACAAACAGCAAGAGAAGAAGGTGGAGAGAGAACACAGATGTGACATCTATAGCCTTGACTCTATTGTTGGACCACAAGTCCCTGCATCTTCAGTCAGCCAAAGGCTGGCTGAGCATGATGGGATTATTAGTCCATCACTAGTTAGAAGGTTGTGACAGTCTCACCTTTGTCCTAGAACAAGTCTTAAACAATCTGAATTGTGGTAACCTCAATATATTTTTATACTGGTGGGCACATGGGTGATCTCCCCAGCAAAAGAGGTACAGTGTAATACAGTACAATATAGGGACGAATACTTGGAAAATATAAATAAAACATAAACAATGAAAACAATAGATACTTTATAACTATTCATCTTAAAACATAGTAAATAGCATAGTAAATTAGGTTGGAAAAAAAAAGACAAGTCCATCAAGTTCAACCTCTGCCTCCTAAGCCAGAGGCATGAGGTTTATATCTCTTTCCTGCTGCCAAATAAATTAGTCTTTATCAGACCTTTCTGTTTTGCCTACTAATACACAGTATAACCCTGTATTTTCCCTTTTGAAAGAAATGTACCTAATCTTCTCTTGAAAGTATCCATTGTATCTGCTATAACCACATCCTTGGGCAAGGAATTCCATAATTTAACAGTCCTTACCGTATAAAAAAACCCTTTCCTCTGCTGAAAGTGAAACCTCCTTTCCTCTAACCTTCCTTAGACATTGTGGGATATTTTTTTTTACTTATAATTTATGTATGACTTGCCCCTATAGAAAATATAGTGGAACAATGGTTGGCACTTTATCAGGAATTCAGGTCAGATGTGGCTTGTAACATTTTTGGCTTATCTGGAAAACCTCAGTAACTCCTTTTTGTTTCTGATACCAGATCTGTGCCCATGACACAAAAGTATATTTCTCTGTACTTGAATTCTTTTCCAGCAATCTCTGATGGCTAAATGCAGCAATCAAAATGATGTCTCCATAGTACCTAATTGGCTGATAACTGCCTGTGGGCAATCTCTTGAATGGCTATATACTGAGCATCTAATTGTGCTCTAATGGATTGGGTACTGAGAACCCAGTTTGGATACCGAGAACCTGGTTTCCTTTAGGCAATCTATGTTTGGTTTCTCACTAATCACTGAATGTATCAGTAATCTCTGATTGTCAGGTTAATAAAAACCAAATTAACTATGAGCAGTCTTTGACTGGATAGTTACTGAGCAGTACCCAATTACACTGCAGCCGTCTGAGTGGCAGTTCAAAATGAAGAGAAGTGGGGAAAGGGTGCTGGAAATGTCCGTTTCTGTGAATATTACTATTTTTAATATGAAACCATGCTAATTTATCTTATGCTTTGTATCTAGTGCGATGACAAACATGTGGCTCTACAGCTATCCTTCAACTCCAACTCCCATCATCCTGAGCTGGTCAACATGAGTTGTAGTCTTGCAACAGTTAGTTGACCTCTTAGGGTAATGTAAGTTGCAGTCCTACAAAACTGGAGATTCACATTAGAGGTTAAACAGTAAATGTGGAAGAGGGGGTTCTTAGTATCTAATCTGGGCAATCCAAAACAAGGGTTAACCACAGCACTTAACCTGTTTCTGTCAGGCTCTGACAATAGGGAAATCTTGAAATTTTAGACCTTGTACACCAGTTAAAGATAATATCAGCTTTTGAGCAATATTGTTAATTAAGCCTAACATGAACAGCTGTGTTAGTGGAGCTTTACAACAAACAAAGCTAGCGCTCCAATGCAAATCAGGACAGAAACATCTCCATGATTTGAGTAGTTCCTAATGTCTCCCACATGTTGTTGTATTAAACTGTCTCTCTGGGTGATTTACCCTTATGGATGCCAGATGTTATGTCAAGGAGTCAGTCTCCATTGTGAGGGATTAATAACACAAACTGGTTTGCTAACAAGCACTTTTTACATTGAAAGTGTCTGTGGGAATGACCCTTGATGGAATAGCTCTGTTATATATACAGGAACTCTATGGAATAAAAGACACAGACACCCCCCCCCCAAAGTTTTCAACAGCGCCAAAAGTTTGAGAATCACTGGTCTTAGAGGACTATTTGACAATGAATGCATTTAACTCTTTGAGTGTCTAAGGTGTATCTAATGTATTGTTTTGCAATGTATTGGATAACTTTCTGAAACTCCAAGGGTTCATTTAAACAATAAATAAACCCCCAAGGATCTCTATCATAAATAACTAATTATCAAATACTTGACACAGAGGACAAATAAGGGTTTATACACAAAGTCCTGCAGTTACTAAGATATGGGTTTTTTGTGTGTTGTGCTTTGGGAACCACATGGAAGAAAAAGAATGGTAAGGATTGGAATACCATCTTTCTTTTCTTATATACCATACTAGTTGAACAGCCCGTTACACGGGCCACAGTGCCTCTGGCAGCCGGTCGCGGGGCAGTCACGCGCAGTAGAGACTGCCCGCGCCTCTGCTGATACAGAGCTGGACGCTCCTTTACTGTGCATGACTGCCGCACGCGCAGCAGTGTCTACTGCGCATGTAGGGCGTTACACACGATTTAGCGAATTATTATATAGGATAGTAAGAAGAAAGCACTTCAGTGTATACAGTGATCAGAAATCTGCAGGCCTATAGTTGTTATGTGATTACAAAATCCATCATCCTCTCGTGTTTTTTACCAGCCACTAATGAAAGATGTACACTGAAGATCTGAATATGATTGACTGAAGCGTGAGAGCAAGGGTGGGAGGTCACTGGCTGTTCATCCTTTTTTGGACAATAACCACTACCACCTTCAGCAGGAGCCCCAGCTGCTGCACGATTTCAGGTTGTCAACTCTCTCTGTCTCTGTCATGTCATGTCCTATATGTCCATATTTAAGGAATTGATCACAGATAAAGAGACACTAACCTCTAATTTAAAAAACAAAAACAAACAAAAAAAAAACCTGTGTAGAAAATGTTAATGGCCATTGCGTATCAAATCTGTGTGGATTAGTTCTCCAAAACGAATCAATAATTAGCACTGGACACCGTGTAAAACGGAGAAGATGTGATTCTTTATGTAGGACTCCAGGACCCCAAATGCCATCTACTTAGGAGGAAGGAATACTCTAGTGAGAGGTGTATGGGGTCCTGGAGTCCAAAGAATCATGTCTGTAAGTTGGAGCGCTCTGATTGGCAGAGATTGATTTTTGGCCAATGAGAGCGCACCAGCTTACAGACAGACAGCCTCTCTCATCGGAGGAGGCTGGATGGAAGCGTCAGACTGCGGTACACATCAGTTAAACACAGTCTGACTGGAAGTGGGTACGGAGATGCATTTATTCTTTAAATTTCTCCAAGCAAACGGTTTATTTTAAAAAATGTTTACACTTTTCATTAGTTATAATATATAACGAAACGATTTAGGCAAAGTTGAGAAGGGGTGAAACATCCCTTTTAAAGGGTTAAGTAGGCCCATGCAGTCTGTTTGCTTCAGTTTGAAAAAAAAACAAACAAAAAAAAACAACTGCCATTAACCCTGGACTTAACATCCAGGACTGATTGATGATATCACCACTTGCACGAAGGCAAAATTCAGAGGGGGCCATGAGGATTTTCTGGCTGCCTTATACTAAGTGGGAGGGTTACTATTAGGAGGTGAAAATTATGTTTTAAGACCTCTTCGTTGTGGGCTGCAGGCATGGAAATTCTGGAGTGCTTAAATGAATGGAATTGAATGCAGGCCATTACTTTACATGAACAAGATGCTGCAACACTCACTTTGTGTTCCAACATCACTGAGAAAACCAGTTGGCACGTTGTGACATTTCAGCACCATCTGGAACTGGCTCAGTATCAAACTGTCACCAAGTGGGGAAACCAGCCAAACGCATGCAGACTGCCAATCAAATGCCACTTAAAAGTGTGTTAGTATTGAGACATCCTTGTGTTGCTTGTGACTGGTGAAGGGTGGCATTGTGCTAGCTGGAGACAAATAGAGCAAACTGAATATCTGTACAGGCTGCATGATGAGCTTTACATGGCAAGCTTTTAACCCTTTGAGTGCCAGAAGAGTATGCAATGGATTGCCTCTGGTACACAAAGAGTTAAGACCACTTATCTCTCTTCATTTATTTATTTTATAAAACAAGAGCTGAAAATAATTCATATAAATACAGAAAACACAATATATTACACATACAATGCAGTACAATTCAGCTAATGCACTCCAAATTATCCAGGAACTTTCATTTCACACTGTCATGAATCTTGTAATTATTTTATGCATTTTTTAATAGAATGGCAGGAAAATAGTAGCCCTGGGGTCCCATGCGGCACTCAGAGGCTACTTCTACTGCTTAGAGTCTATCCCTGGTACAGTGAGTAAAGAAAATAATTTCCCTATTTCAGTGGTAGGCAGCCTTTGTGACTGCAGCTAGTGGGGACAACTCCAGTAATCCTGATGATGGAAACTGTAACCTCCAATACCAAGAGTGCCAATGTTTGCCTAACCCTGCATTATAGTCTCCCCCCCCCCCGGAAACACTCATCCTCCTGTTGCACAGTTCCACCTTCATCCCTTAGGTCATGGGTGTCCAAAGAGAGGCCTGTAGGCCAAATATGGTCTGCCTAACCAAAGAGTTCGGCCACTCTACCTATTTGGTTAACACACATGGACTAGTAGGTGAGTAGGTTACACAAAAGCTTGAGAATAGCTGTCTGTTATATATATATCAATGCTCTCACTCACCTGATCAGTGACTAGCACTAGGCCTATAACTGCACCCTTATACAAATAAAAACGATTCAACTTTTTTGCCAAGCTTGTATTACTGCTAAAAATATATATATATTGCTGGACATCTGACAGGCTATAAATCTCCATTGTTATCAATATAGAAATATATGAGGCCCTTACACATATGGATTTCTGATAATGCCCCTGCCTTAGAGAGGTCTCCAATGCATTGTAAAGCAATGTGCCAGAGACCTCTGTAGCAACCAAGTGGGTATTACCCTTTGAGTGGCAGAGGCGTATCCAAACACTTATATATATATTTTTACCATAAAATGAGGCCTGCTGGTAGACTTTAGAGCCACATACATATCTGTTGTTGCGAATCTAGGTTGCATATCAGTGATGTAATGTACTGTGATTTCTGTATATTTTTGAACTATTTTCAGGTCTATTTCTATAACATGCCTTATGAACAGATCTAAGTGGTCTTAAAATTTTCCACTCTAAAGCTCCCCCTTTGGCCAATACAGGTATTACATTTGCAATATTTGTCTCCTACTTTAAAGGGATAGTAATACTTCATTTTAACTTTATTTTATTTTGTAGGCATTAAAAAACATGAAGAATGATATAAGTCTTATCTCTGAAACCTTTATGGTTTAAGAGATATTCACAAACAAAGTATCCCCCCCCCCTCTTCAACCAGATCAGAAGGGAGATGCCCAGGTAGACTGCAGAGAGGGACAATCTTCAATTAAGATAATGGAAAAAGCTGAAAAACTTGTCAAGGGGGGAAGGGCTTTCATTGTTTTCATACAAAGAAAATTGTCCCCTTCTGTTATCTGTACTGTCATACAACCTGATCCACATCTGAGAAGAGATGGCTTACACTAGGAAAAAGGGGCGGGGAGGGGAACTTTGCTTGTGAATATCTCATAAACCGTAAAGGTTTGAGAGATAAGACTTATATCATTCTTCATGTTTTTTTAATGCCTACAAAATAAAATAAAGTTAAAACAAAGTATTACTATCCCTTTAACATTGCTGACACAGTACCACCCCTTTGCCAGTGAGAAACAACAAGGATGTCTTGGAATCTTGCACTCAAAAGCAGAGATGGACAACCCAAGCCCCCCCCAGCTGTTGAGGTCAACTCCAGCAGGAGGGCATTAGGTTGCTTATCTCTGCTCTAAAGCTACTCAGCCAATAAAGCTATCACACTGGCATAACATGTCTCCTGTTCTTTACTGTATTTGTACCAACATGAGACTTTTTCACTATTTGATGTGATGCAAGAAGTTTAAAACTCTTATAATATTAATAACTTGTTAAGTGCATTGGAAATCAATATGCTGGATAGCTAACTGGCACTAAAAGGGTTGAGTACATGGGTCTTGTCTTTTATAGACTGATGTTTGGTGCAACATCACCCCAAACCTGATACATCTATCTATGGAAGAGGAACAAGGTGCTCTAGAGCTCATTTGCTCCTAATCTTCATTAATAATGTCAGCAGTGGAAATGTTGTGTCTGCTTCCTACCACCCAAAATCTCTTCTCATGTGCCCTTTGGAATGCTGGCAGCCTGAAACAAACTTGCATTAATCCTAAAACTTTTCATTGCCAAGTCCCTTAACCTAATGGTAATTAGAGAACTTTGGCTCTCTGCTATAGTCATGGTCTCTGAAGTTACACTTTAGACATACCTAAAGTTGGTGACAGACTAAAATGTGGTATAACCTTTTTATCCTTCTCGGGCATATCATAGTTTCTTCCTGCTAGTCCTCTATCATGTTCTCATCTGTCTCTCACATTTCCTCTGCATAAATCATGCGTGGGCAATCTAAGATAAGCCAGATGTTACTGGACTATAACTCCAGTCATCCTCAGCTGGGTATTGGCCAGTTGATGATGATGATGATAATGGGATGTGTAGCTAAACAGCTGGAGGCCTTACTGTTGCCCACCTCTGACCTCACATGCTCCTGTTCTTTGGATACCTTTCTCTATAGCAGAGATTAACAACATAGTCCTTAAAGGAAAGCTAAACACCTCCTAATAACAATCCCCCACGTAATGGCCAGAAAATCTTAATGGCCCTTATGAATTTGCCCCCTTGTTTCTTTGTTTAAGAGATAACCTCTTCAAATCAGTCCTCCATGGAGGCGGACCTTACAGTTGCTGTGGGTTTTAAGAAACAGAAGCAGGTAAAATGCATTAGCCTACTTAACCCTTTAAGGACCAGAGATATATGCAATGCATTGCAGAAATGTGAGCTGCACCCCTCTAGTCTTTAAAAGGTTAAGCTTACCATCTGGACTGTGGCCATAGTAATGTAAACGGGGTATTATTATTAGGAGGTGTTAGTTCTCCTTTAACCCTTTGTGTGCCAGAGAGGTATCCAACACATTTTAACACAATGCGTTAGCTACATCTCTGGCACTCAAAGGGTTAACTGCAAGAGAGGTATCTTATGCATAGAGTTGCAATGCATTGCATACTCCTCTGGCATTCAAAGGGTTACGAGTCAACAGCAGGCTATCAAGTTATCAAACATTACTTAGTTTTCCATGTTTATTAGCAAAATTAAAGACATATATTGTGTACTCCTTGCCCTAAACATTTTGATGTATAATTCTGTAAGACCTGTATTTTCTTCCCTCTGCCCCTTTATCTTCTAAAGATCCCCTTCACCCCTCTCTCATAACAACCTACTAATGGGCAGCATTACAGTACTAATAAAACATCTTAATTCCAAATATCTGCACATAACTAGATGAAAGGGACCAACAACAGATTACCCAAGATGCTCTCTATTCCTCAGCTGTCCTGACTTTGCCACCTAACCATATAACACTAACATAAGTGATATAATGAAGCTCCTGCCACATTACAAACATTTACTCTATGGTAACCTTTGCATACTACACCAACTAGGTATATCCTAAAAAGAGACAATGGAGATTTGCACAATGAAAAACTCCAAATGTATACTTTATTCTTACAGTTCGGTCCTCTCTCCTGTGAAGCAAAACTGGTCTCTCTCTATCTACATAAGTGGCATATTTTAGACTTGTGATTGTTTTCATTATATGGCACTTCTCCAATCATAACAAAAAAATCTAACAACATTTTGGTCACAAGATAACCTTCATCAGGACAGGACAGATGAACGTTGTCTTGTGATAAAAATGTTGGCAGATGCATACAGTTCAAGTACTACACTTTATTTTCACATAAATCAGTGTCTGCGTTTTTATCACTGTTGGGGGTGGAAGAGTCATATTTACCCAGACAAACATCAAATACACAGGTAAACCTTTCTTTACTTTATTCCTATAGCACACACCTCTCCAAATGACAGGCCTCTGATAATATATGGTATAACTAATAGTTACAGATCTCCTTTTACAAAACTGGATTGTAGCAGAAAGAAAATTTTGCTCAGTACAGCTATATTTTACATCCCACAAGTTTTTAAATTTCCCAGTTTCTTTCAAATATTCATTGACAAACCCCTTTTCATCAGACGCTGATGATGTTGTTCTCTTTTTAACCTTAAAGCAATGTGCTGCATACCCATCTGGCACTCAAAGGGTTAATCCTATTTTCATGCATCCCGAGAGAACAACCCACCTCACAGTTTAATTATTCCTTTGTAACAAATAGGTATGTTAGCCATTTATAATTAAAAAATGGTTTGAGATATTTAGATTTATTTAACCTTTTGAGTACCAGAGGGATATCCAACCCATTAGCATTGGGTTGGATACCCCCATCTGACACTCAAAGGGTTAAATGCAAATTAGATAGCGCTGGCAAGTATGGAATGGCAGGGGAAAGAGAGATCAGGGTGGAATATCTGAATCTGTCTGACATGCCTGTTACTACTGTCTAATTTACATAAAGTGTCAAATAAACAAATCTAAATATCTCAAAAGCTATTTCTTTAAATAAAAAATGCCAAACAAATATAGGTGATTTTGAAAGCTCTTTCAACATTTTATATTTGTCACAAAATAACAGTTTCACTTTAATTCTCTTGATGCCAGAAGCATTTTCAAAGGATTGCTTCACAATGCAATGGAGAAGTCACTACTATCCAAGGGATTTAGAGTAGCGTCTTTGGAATGGCACATTTGGTTAATGCTGTCAGAAAGTGCACGCACAGTGCTGTATTATTACTAGAAGTCAGGAACACAGTGGATAAGGCTTGCTATCCTGATCAGGAGACCTCTACAGCATCAGTGTCAAAGCCCTATGCACAGAGCTTCACTCATTCCTCATCTAAGCCCAAATCCGCTGACAGAGCAATCCAGGCAGTTCTCTTGGCACAAACATCACCAGCTGTTCCCTGGAACTCATTCCATGTCAGTGTTTGATTAACACAGCTCCATGGGACTTAATCTTAAAACAATGCCCTGATTAGCTCTCATCCCAGAGCACAGAGGAGCCAATCACCAAATAAAATGCTGGCAGTGTTGACTTGTTGAGTGGAGTTGGTACAGTACCCCGGGCAGCTGTAGCTAATTCAAAAGTGAGGTCAGAAAGTTAATACACCTGATAAGAAAGTGAGATAATGTCTGAGGCTCTGAGTGACGACAGGACATTGCCAGAACCAACTTTGACTATTTCATTGCTAAAGGTGCCAACAACAAACTACTCTTCAATACCTTGCAGGCCCTTCTGGAAATGAAGGAGTTACGATTCCTTGGCACAAATTTATTGTATTGTTTGTGAAACTATTTCAAGGGCCAAAAGTAAATGTTGAAATAACTAGCAATGTAGTCATTTTGCTATGTTGCTAAGTGGTCCCAAGTGTAACTTGTTTTCCTTTTTATTACTATCATTACATTTCAAACCATTTGTTTTTCTTTAAAATTCTATTGTCTTTAAAGGGGAACTATCACATATTAAAGTTGCCTTGATTTGAATGATTTGCACTGAATCTGTAATCCTTTTATTTTTTAAATATAGCGAGGTATTCTCTGAGTTATTGGCTTTTAAAGTGAAGCCGGGTATGTCGCTTCAGGACAGGCTGAGGGTCAACTCTGCCCCACAGTCTGTCAATCTTCGTCTATTCCCCTGTGATGATGGAGGATTCCTTCAGAGTTGACCTGCAGCCTGTTCTTAAGAGACGTAACCGGCTTAACTTTAAAAGCCAATATTTCAGAGAATACTGCATTATATTAAAAAAATAAAAAGACTGAATGAATATGTTTATTTATATAGCGCCACAAGTGTACACAGCACTTTACAATTGAAGGGTTTAGACAATACACGGTTACAAGTGTTTTGCAAAGTGAAACACTGGAAGTGAGGTCCCTTCCCAAAAGCTTACAATCTAAAGATTACAGATTCAGTGCAAAGGAGCATTCAAATCAAGGCAACTTTAATACAGGTGATAGTTCCCCTTTAACCACTTGAATGCTAGAAAGTTTTCCAATACATTGTTCTAATTTCCTAGCTGTGAATAATACATTATTTATTAATTACACAGTGGCACTGTACCTTTTTCTATCTACCTTCCCCTATTACTGTATATAGCAAAGATGACAAAGTCATGGATGATATGGAGCTCTCCTTTGAGTCCAGCTGAAAGTGAAGTACGACCCCCTTGGAATCAGAGGACTGTTATAGGTGGAGAAGTCTGTAAGACAGTGTGATATCTGTGAGAGGAGTACCGAGAGAAAATAGGTGTGGTGCCTAACCTGGGGGCTATCCAAGTGATGCAGTGAAACCATCAGGCAATGTTCACCTCTGATCAATTTGTATACCAATTGTGTCAGTACTTATGCAAAAAGAACAAATCCTATAATATAAAAGGCCCTATGTATGTTTGTCCAATGCAGTCATGTGCAGTAGAGACTTCCCGAATGCAAAGAATGCTGGGAGTATTCTGTGCATTTGGGCAGTCTCTACTGCGCATGACTGCATCGCGTGGTGGCAGTATGCAGAGCAGGACAGGCATCTTTACCTCACCAGACCTTGGCCCGTGTATGGGCTTTTACACTAGTCTGGGAATACTACATTAAGAGCTTTTTGCACAAAAGCAAAAAGGAGCAATTCTGGAAAAACTGCATCATTGGAGACAAATGAACATTTATAAATCTCCCACTGATTTTAACCCATTGTATATCAAAGTTCTCCAGCACATTGCTGAAGTTAGAAATATGATGGGGAAGGGAAGACTGACTGCCACTCCTTGTTGGCCTGTAGTAGCTCAATTACATAAACTGATAAATAAGTAAAAAATACATACCTCATAATCTATTGTTTGAGATAAAAATGGCTACAATAAATACAGGTAATTTTGAAATCTCTTTCAAAATCACCTTTGTTACAAAGTGACAGTTCTATTTTCATATCACCCTGAGGGAAAGCATCCCTTATTATAGGAAAAAAAAAATCAAACAAACAAAAATAATATATTGTATGGCTTTCCCTGCTCTGTAAAATATGGGTTACTCCCACTACTGGGAGATGCTTCAGTTAAATGCTTTTACAGCTCAAACTCTATATTTGGGTGTATTTCTTTAAGGTATCCTTTTGAAAGGTCACATGCAGAAGAGCATGCGACCATTTAACTCTTTTCACCATGTCGCCTTGATAAAAATAGCGATGTGACAATTTTGCAGTGCATGACAGCGCGAGATCGTCACGTTGCCTAGTCAATGTCACGTTTAATAGTTATACAGCCAGTGAATGTCTTCAATCACTTTCCGTTTCAGCTTTCAGTTTGCCTCTTTTTTTTTGTTACCTTTGTGCCAGGGATGCCTTCTTCCACAGCTTTATGAAGAGGGTATTATAACAAAACCCCTGCACAATCAATATGTGAGCCGATCCTGCCTCTCTCCTTCTCTGTGTGCTCCACTTCTCCCTGTCATTCTGCACGCAGAGAAGGAGAGAGGCAGGATTGGCTCACATACTGATTGTGCAGGGGTTTTGTTATAATAGCCTCTTCATAAAGCTGAGGAAGGAGGCTACCATGGCACAAAAGTAACAAAAAAAAGAACCAAACTGTGAAAGCTGAAACGGAAGGTGACTGAAGACATTCTCCGGCTGTATAACTATTAAACCATTGACAAGGGGATGTGACAATCTCGTGCTGTCATGCACTGCAAGAGTGTCGCATCACTATTTTTATCCAGGCGACATTTTATGCATGCGACCATTCAAAAGTGAACCCTTCTTTAATGGCTTGTCAGTGTTAGGGCGGGTGAAGGTGTTCTCTACTGAGGAAAAAAAGCTGCTTACAGGAAGCAATAGTAACAATGTGCCCACAGAATGGGCTGGCCCTGAAAGTAGTGCACCAAAAAAGGGGATTTTGGTTTTACTCACCTGTAAGTTCTACTCTCAGTTCACTAGGGAACGCAAGGACACGGGAACCTCCCTTCACCAGGAGATAGGCACTAAAACAATAACTATGCTCCTCCCTCTTCCTAGCTCTAGTTTACCCCTAAGCTCCACCCCAGAACAGAAAAATTCCATTGACACAGAAGCCAAGAAAATAGCAGCGAACCCCAATCCTTCAATAGCACAATTTTGTTTTTCTCAAGGTGGGATGCCTTTTGTCCACCGATGGATTGAGGGAAAAGGATTTAACTGTAAGAAAAAATATTATTTTCTCTTACTTCCAGTGGCTGGCACAAGGACCACTGGATATCCCAAAGTGGTCACAAAGATAAAGGGAGGATGAAAAAACAATTGGAAAGCAAAATTATACAACTGCTGCTTGAAGTACTTTTCTTCCAAACCTCTCATCAACTGAAGATAATACATTCATTTTGTAGAACTTTTTAAAGCTTGACTTGAAGACTAAGTAGTGGCTCTGTAAATTTGTTCTGCTGAAGTCTGCTGTTTTTGCTCTTTGTAAGATCCCCAGGGATAATGAACAAAAAGTTAGATTGGTGGAGAGATGCAGTGGAGTGAAGCTAGTACTCGAGACAATGAATGCAACTGCTTTTTCTTATCAGTCTGTTGGGTCCGACATGAAGGATTTAATATCAATTCTTTACTATTATGGAAAGACGGGACCATTTTTTGGGTTCATAAAACAGCTTTATCGAAATGAAAGAGCAAATAAGGAGATTTGCAGGAAGGAACACTGCTTTTAGAAACTATTCTGACCATTGACATTGCAATCAAGAAAAACTGCTTTACAAGTCGGTTGTCTCAGAGATGGTTATCTTGTGAAATATCTCCTGATTCGGCTCCTATTTGCCTCGATCTATCTTTGTTCTGCTTAGATAATCTGCTCCCCAATTCTTGATTCCTGGAATATAAATGGCAGAAATTAATGGAAAGTGTTTCTGTCCAATAAAATAGGATTTCAGTGTCCATACCTGTTAAATCATTTTTTCTTTAGTCCATATGCAATACATGTCTCATTGGGTTGAGTCTCTCTTCATGGTATCTATGTTCCATATTGGATGAAAGAGAAAGTCCGCTAACCACACCAACATATTCCATGTCCCTTCTTGACGATTGACATATGATACTGCAGTGGTATTTTCAGACTGGATTCTCATATGAAGTACACTCAAAAGGGTTGTCTTTTAGAAAAGTACTCAATTCTAGCACATTGATCAGAAGTAAAGCGTCTGTTCTGGACCAAGACCCTTCCACGAAAAGATGGTTTAAAACTGTTCTTTATCCTGACAGACTGGCAACAGTCATCAGCACTGATCAATTCACAAAGGAATTTCCTGTCTCATAATTCTGACTGTTCTGACCCAATATGGGGACTGAACAGTTGACTGACAGTTGGTGGACATTTCCTCAGTCAACTGTTCCATAGCTGAAGGATGATAACTTGTAGCATTTATGTGAAATTGAGACATGGTTTTGATTCCACAGTAGTTACCAATGTGCCCACAACTCTCCTACAGTTCAATAAAGTTGGACTCTGTGATATCTGAAGTGAAGCATGGAATATATGTTTTTTTACATGAAGTATCAAACCTAGAAAAGTCATCCATGACTGGATGAAAATGTTCATTATTTGTTGAAAATTATGTTGAAGGAGAACAGATGACTTGGCCTTGATCAGCAAGGTCATCTAAATATGGTGTTAGGCTGATGCTTCTTGCGAGAAGGAACATTGCCAATGGCGCTATTACCTTTGTAAATACTCTCAGTGCTGTTGTTAGACTGAAAGTCAATACCACAGGCTGATTCTGGTTTTGGAAAGCAGATTAAAGGTAGTGGTGATGATCCAAATAAACAAGACATGTAAATATGTATAGTTGATGTCAATGAATGATTCCATGATTACAGTGGACTCCATCTTGAACTTTGGAATTTTCAGAAACTTGTTCGGAGTTTTACATCCAGTACAGGATAACAATTTCCAACCCCTTTGGGAACCATGAATAGACTGGAATAGAAAGCCTTGAATTTCTGATTGTTGTGAGCTGGTACCACCATTCTTAAATCTTAAACTGTTAAAGGGATAGTAATACCTTGAAACAAATGCAGCTCTGATTGATCTTCGTATCAAGTAATACTTTCTTTCAATATGCTCTGTGTTGTAGTTTAAAAGGAATTCACTGGTAAAAGATTCCCCCTACCTCCCCTTTCCCCTACATCACACTGCTCTCTGAGCCAGCTGGACAGCATGCAGCGAGGGACAATCTTCACCGGGCATAAGGAAAATCCTGCCCTCCTTTGTCAAGGGGGGTAGGATTTTCCTTATGCTCTGTGAATGAAGATTGTCCCTTGCTGCACACTGTCTAGTCCCATGACCGGATTCCACATCAAAGGGGATGCGGCTTGCAGGCTGTAAAAGGGGCAGGAGGGGAATCCTTTAGCAATTAATTTCTTTTGAACTACAACATGGAACATATTGAAATAAAGTGTTACATGATCCTCTTTAGAGGCAGATCAGTCGGAGTAGCACTTGTTTCCAGGTGTCACTATCCCTTTAAAACAGCTTGCTGAAAAGAGATCACTTAATTTATGCCTAGACATGAATATGATTTGGAAGAGGAGGTCTGAAATAAATGTGGTAGCTGGGAGTCACAACTCAGATCACACATTCGTGTGAGATTTACTTCCTCCACTGCTGATGAAAGCATAAGCCTAATTTTCATTACACCCTATGACGCAGTCGGTCTGCTCCAGAATTGGACCTCTTTAGCTTCTTGAATCCAACTCTAATTGCTACATATAGTTTACAGCTACAAATTAAATAATTAATTTTTATATTCCCTTTAAAATCTCAGTTTGTAAAAAGCATAAATTTAACCCTCCAAGGACCAGAGGAGAACACAATGCACTGTAAAGCTATGCGTTGCACCCCTCTGGTCCTTAACGGGTTAACAGATCCTCCACTTTTTTCCCAACACATGTGTGTGTCTGTCAGAGTGACACAGAAAAGGCCCCCAGAAAATGGAAAGTACATGCCCAGGTGTGCTAATGTGGTAATCCAATACTGTAAAAGTTCAAAGGCACTTACAAACACATTAAACCGTGTGTTTTTATTAGAACAAGACCTTAACTGGGAGTCTGACACAGGCTACAGTTATGGACTAATATGCTGAGCTGTGGTAATAAAAATAACATTTTTCTCTCATTCCATAAGCACAACTGAACACACACACGTACACAAATCTAAATTCTAAATCAACACTACTTTACTTTAGACCTGTCACTGCTAGTCTTGGTTCACACAGGCGATCTGAATATGATTTTGTCCAATTCAAATCATCCATGTCATTTACCTGCAATGACCTGCATTTCCCCTGCAATTCACATTGCAAGGGAGTGTCTGATGGCCAGCCCATACATGACTCGCCGATACCCACACAGGCTAAAATGGACATTTTGATAGACACTGCAATATCCTAATCACCATTGCTACCAATACGCACAGGGGACCTAGGGAGCTTTGTACAGTTCTTCACTACTTCAACTCCCCACAGACATCTGTCAATTGCAAGAAAATTGCATTGGCTGCAGTAAGCAAGACTGTAGTCATCTTATGTAACGCCATAGAGAGAGACATCTGTTCTGTTTTTCCCTAGCCAACTAACCTAAGGGCACTAGGCCTAAGACAAAATTTAAAACAGAATTTAAAAGAAATACATTTGTTAGAAATTAAGCCTTTTGTTGTGGATATAGTCCACATACCAGGGGTATTTCTCATGGTACAGTGTAAGGTAATTGTGCCCAGGAACAGAAACAAATTACAATTATGTGCTGAACATTAACATAATGTGATGCACTGTGACATTTGAGAAAAGGTTAAAGGCTCAAAAACTACTGACTGGATTCCAATGCAGATAATACATGCACCACTGGTTGTATCTCACAGATTCCTTTTGAAGGATATGGAAAGACTTGGAGATAAAACCATTTATCATGTTTCACCAGAAATAGGATCCATTGCTATTTCTTTTAAACTAAAATGGCTGGTACAACATGTAGGCACTTTAGAATTATCTTTAAAATGAACTAAAGCTGGGGAAGATGCACTAAGATGTAATAAAGATGTGATAAAGAGGCGATGCAGTCTCCAGTGATATCAGTTCTCCAGTTCCTATGCAGCGTATGAACTGAAATGTCACAAGTGGGAGAGATCTTAGTCCATAGGCTCCTTAGAATAACACAGAAACTGGGGGATTGGTATGTAAGGAGACATCATCTCCTCGTCATCACCTCTTTATCACACCTTTGTACATAACCCATC
Source organism: Rhinophrynus dorsalis (assembly GCA_037306005.1). Lineage (NCBI taxonomy): Eukaryota > Metazoa > Chordata > Amphibia > Anura > Rhinophrynidae > Rhinophrynus > Rhinophrynus dorsalis. The sequence goes on from CM074721.1 coordinate 444,250,654, forward strand.
TTATTGCAGCTGGTCCTTTTAATGGGGAAGTACATAGTAACATAGTAAATTAGGTTGAATAAAGACACAAGTCCATCAAGTTCAACCTTCTCCTCATACCCCAGTAATTTTATAGTTTTCCTGCTACTAAATAAGTTAGTCTTTATCAGACCTTCCTGATCTGCCTACTAATATACAGTATAACTCTGTATGTTCCCTTTGGAAAGAAATGTATCTAATCTTCTCGTGAATGTGTCCATTGTATCTGCCATAACCACCTCCTTGGGCAAAGAATTCCACAATTTAACAGACCTTACTGTATAAAAACCCTTCCTATGCTGAAGTCTAAATCTCCTTTCCTCTAATCTCAAGAAGTGTCCTCTGGTCATCTGATCAGGCCTTGGAATAAATAGCTCACCGCAGAGATCCTTGTATGGACCTCTCATATATTTGTACAATGTGATAAGGTCTCCTCTTAGTCATCTTTTCTCTATAGAGTAAATAAACCAAGTTTGTCTAGTCGTTCCTCATACGTCAAATCCTCCATTCCCTTAATTAATTTTGTTGCTCTTCGCTGTACCCTCTCTAGTTCTAGTATATCCTTTTTCAGAACTGGTGCCCAAAACTGCACTGCATACGCAAGGTGAGGTCTTACCAATGATTTGCACAATGGCAAAATAATGTTATCCACTCTTGCTTCAATACCTCTTTTTATGCAAGAGAGGATTTTGTTTGCCTTTGCTACTGCTGTTTGACACTGGTCACTGTTTCCAAGTTTGTAGTTGACAAGGATACCCAGGTCTCTCTTGCAACGAGTCCCCTAAAATGATTCCATTAAGTGTATGACTTTATACTTCCCCACATTAAACTTCATATTCCATTTGTTTACCCAATCTGCCATTTTATATAAATCCCTCTGTAGAGAGCAATTATCCTGTTCTGAATTAATTACCCTGCATAATTTAGTGTCATCTGCTAATATTGATAATTTGCTTTCTATATCTATTTCTAGGTCATTTATAAACATGTTAAAAAGCAGCTGACCTAATACTGAACCCTGAGATACTCCACTCTCCACTTTAACTGTATTGGAGAATTGTCCATTTACAACCACACACTGTTCCCTATCCTTCAACCAGTTTTGTATCCAATTGCAAAGGTTATCTCCTAGCCTCAATTTCCTTATTTTATACCCCAGCCTTCTGTGTGGCACTGTATCAAATGCTTTTGCAAAGTCTAGATATACTATATCAACTGACTTGCCATTATCAAGTAAATGAAATGTGCACATAATGTAAATGTTTTCCTGCCTAGAAAAACTAGGGTATTTCCACTGCTGGAATACGAGCCATTAAAAAGTTATTACAATGCAAATATGCATTTTTTTAACTATTACATTTTTTTTGTATTACTGTTGCTATTGCTGTCTATGGAGAGCCTGTATTTCCTTTCTATATTTTTTGCTGTAGGAGCAGTCAATTGTTGGACCTCCAGCTGTTGGGGACTACAACTCCCATCATTCCTAACAAACCAGCTGGTGGACAATGATGGGAGTTGGAGACCCCAATACCTGCTGGAGGTTCAACAATTCTGCAGCGTTGACTTTCAGTGCTAGTATTTTAATGCTTTAAGTACCAGATGTGGTAGGGTTAGACACCACTCTGGTATTGAAAGGTTAGAGGTCATTGATGGTAATACCCAAGAAGAGTCTGAATCCCAAATTAGCAGTTAACGTTTTCTCAAGAGACAAATGTAGGAGTTTTAAGCTACTCCACCTGGCACCTGCCATGAACGCAGAGATCTGTCTCATAAGGGCCACACGGGGTTCCATCCAGGACTCGGTCCGACACAAGCACAGGAGCATCTCGGCCCACAGGTGTACAGAACAGTTCACACGGCTTATCTAGAATAGAAATCAGGTCACAGCAAGGAAGGATAAAAGTGGAAGGAGGGATAACGAGAGAGAGAACAGACAAGAAGGAAGTGAGAGAGAATGTGAGGGAGAGAGGGAGTGTGAAAGAAGGCTCTGATGGAAAAGAGACACAACACTGCACGGATCAAAAGAGGAGCAATTCTGGATCAAACTAACTGCACAGTAGGAAACAAATAAAACTGCCAAAATTCCTTTACATTTTAATGAGACTTTTAACCTCTTGAATGCTAGAGGTCGGCAACGCAGTGCATTGGAGACCACTCTAGCATTCAAAGGATTAAAAACCCCTAATCAAATGGGATTTGTATTTGTCTCCTATGGTGAAGGGAGTCCAGAACTGTTCCTTCTCACACATACAAACATACAATGAGGGGCTTATGTATAAAAGTAATTCTGGGGCACAACAACTGCACCCCAGTGGACAAATTATATAAAAATTCCCCATATTCCTCTTTAGCTAAATGGAGCTTTAACCCCTTCAATGCTAAAGAGGCTTTGCAATGCGTTGGAGACTTCTCTAGCACTGAAAGGGTTAAAAGCCCCATTTAGATCAATGGGAGATTTCCTTTAACCATTTGGTGCAGATAGTTTGTCCCAGAATACTGGAGCGTATGTACAAATGTGCCAGTGCAGCCACATGTCATTAGCCTATAACACCAATGGCTGCACTTAATGGTATGTACTGCAGAGTGTGATCACTGTAGGTCAAACCAGCGGACACTCTCTGCCAGTGTTAGACTTTAACCCCTCAAGGACCAGGGTCCGCAGAAGTTACCTTCCCTTAAGGACCATTTTTATCCTTGCCGACGTGCCAGTACATGTAACCTGTCGTGTGTACCGGCGTGCCGCTTAGGGGTCTGAGAGAGACTGCTCTGATCTTTGAGCTGCCAATTTCAGAGCCCGTTTTTACTTACAGGGCTCCCGCAAGAACACAGTAAGTAAAAAGCATATGACTTGCTATGACCATCACCGGTCCTTAAGGCAAAAACCGCCTGACAGCCATAGCACGTCACATGGGCCTTAAGGAGTTAATACCAGCAAGACTGAATGCCAGCACCCCTAGCCTGGGCAGGGAAATGGATAATGCTGTCCACACCCTTCATGGACCAAGATGCATTAAGGTGAGGCTTTTTGGTGTGTTCAGCTTAGTAAATTGATGTTAAGTAGGCATAAGGACTTAACAGATTTTTTCCGTGCTTGAATGAGGGTGGAATCATTCACCCTATTGCTCCAGTTTGCTTTTATAGTTTATGCATCAGGCCCAGAGAATCCAAAATTGTGTTCTTTATTTAGGCCACACTTTTTTTGGTAGGATTCAAACACTTTACTTCTTAATCCAGATAAAAATATTTGAACAAAAAATCCAGCCAATCACAATTAGGTGAGTTGCTAGCTTCCCAAATGACCCGGGGACTGGGCCATCCTGATTATTATTAGCCCAACTGCTCTATTAGTATAATACCTGGGCCACTGGCCTGCTCAGTCAGTACCTTGCAATGTTTCTGATCACTGAACTTAAGGCATATGCTCTTGGAGCACTTAAAGTTTCAGTCGGTTCATTATGTTTATTTTTTGGAAGTTATTTTCAAATCTTTAATAATATTGTGTAATTGAACAAATCTTTTTGCAATGATCTGATATTTGCTCGAATTCTAAAGAAAAAATAGATTTGGTGTATCCCTAGAATGAAAGGAAGAGATAAGAAAACAGAAGAAGAGTAATGAGAATGAGAGAAGGGTGAATGAAGGAATGAAAGATGAATGAGAAGAGACTATGGGGCTTATTCATCAAGATAAAGAGGAGCAATTCCGGTGCAAGCCAACTGGACTGTAGGGGGGAGGGGATGAAAATTCTCATCGATTTAAATGGGATTTTCAATTCCTTGAATTCTAGTAAGAGGTCTCCAACGCCCTCTGTCTGCGCACTCATACACACCATCAACAATGACAGCTGTAAGGGGACTCTTCTTCTTGTTGCTGCGGTCGTGCAGCTGGCACTGATGGTCTCTGAAGCTGGAGACGCCCTTGGGACAGGGCAGGTTTTCACACACCATGTGCTCCACACTGGCACCTTTGCAGCTGCGACCTCCTGGCCCCGGCCTGCCACAAAGGGAATATCAGATCAGGAGCAAGGAATAGTAGAGCAATTTGTGAGCAAACCAACTGCACCATAGGGAAGAAATACAACTTCACGCAATTCCCACTGGGACTTTTAACCCTTTGAATTCTAGATAGGTCTCCAATGCATTGCAAAGGAATGTGATGGAGAGTCCTCTCTAGTACTCAAAGGGTGAAAGTCCCCATTTAACCCTTTGATTGCCAGAGGGGTGTGCAGCACCCCTCTGGCAATCAAAGAGTTAATTGATTAAATGTATTTTATTTGTTTTTTGTTCTCTATAGTGTAGGTGGTTTGCCCCTGATTTTCTTTAGTACATCAACCTCAGGGGCACAGATACCAGCAGGAAATGTCCCTGCTACCCTCCTTTCCTGGCACATTGAGTGGTCTATTTCCCATGCATCAGAGAAGACACTGGAAGCCATATAATAAAGGCAGAAACAGGAAAAAGAACTGCATAACATTTAACCCTTTGAGTGCCAGAGGGACACGCAATGCTTTGATTTACAAGGCATTTCGTACCTCTTTGGCACGCAAAGGGTTGACAACTGAAAATTATCATTCTAATTGGACTTTTAACCTCTCGGATGCTGGAGAGGTCTTTACATGCACCGAAGACTCTTTATCATCCAAGGGATTCATTTTGTAAATATTGTGCAGATGTTTTGTCCAAAACTGGTGAACTTTTACCTTAATGCCCCAGTTTTCACCTTAAAGAACAAATACAAAGCCTCATTGATTTAAATTGGGATTTAACCCTTTGTTCAGGTCAGTCTAGTGCAGAGGTGGGCAACCTGTAGCCTTCCAGTTGCTGCTAGGCGACAGTCCACATCATCCTCCAGTCTTCAGTCAGATGGGAATGATAAGAGTTATAGTCCAGTAACAGCTGGTGGGCCACTGGTTGCAGCCTCAGGTACTATTCAGACACATTTTATTACTCATGGAAATGTTATGCTGACAATGGGCATGTAGGGCAATTTTCTGACAATTCAATAATTAACCCTTTAATGACAAGAGCGTGCAACTCATTGCTCAATGCATTGTACAGCCCTCTGGTCCTTAAAGGGTTAACACAGAAATGAATAGTGCTTTACAAATTAGATATTGCTCTGCCAGCATTGCCCGAGTGCCTGTCAACTCCCACCACCTCCTGTACCATTTTCTTTGCTTTGCAAAGCAATTTAGGGACAAAATAACAAGACGTGCACGGTTCAATGTCCAGAGACACCTGCTCTGCTGCGCCCTCACATTCCTTGGACAGCTGATTCATTTCACAGGACCCTACCCAATTAGCTCTGAAGCCACCACCACCCTCCCTGTCCTGACCAATGGATTCCTTAAAAATAACACTATTATGTTCGCTGAAGCCTTGAAAACTGCTTCAAAAGACCATGGAAAAGAGCTCTAGAGAATTAAGGGCCGCTGTCAAGGATTTCAATCATTGTACAAATATTATTATCCTATTCTGTCATTTATGGAAACGTGTATACAAGATTCCATAGTGACCCTCAAGGGTCTGGTACAAGAGGCTGCTCAAACTAAAACTAAGAGAGCCAACACTTTATTTTTCTTTGCAAAAAATCGATTATATTGATGTGGGGTCAGGCTGAATGATCTGCAATTTCACCATGGTTTAAAGTGTAAATAAATATAAAAAGAATGATAGTCAATGGTAAAAAAAAAAAAAAAAATCTACAGTAAATTTCTCACTCAAACACGCCAAAGTCTGGAAATGCATGCTATGTTACTTAACTCCATAACATGACATAACAAATGACATAATTATATAACAAATGACCTCATCAATGGCACCACTGGTGGCATATCGAATAGCGTTACCATCACAAATGATCACATCAGTGACATTGACAGTTACACTATGGGCTATATGTTCAAAGCAGTAGCAAAATAGCTTTTGTCGTTTGTAACTACATTTCAAAGTACAGTATCGTTGGGCTCATTAATATTTTCAGAGAGTGTCGGTTGTGACCGGAAATATCATTGAAGTATGATTCCTGACTGAAATTGTCATATGTAACAACAAAAATGTCTTGACTAATGTCAGCATATAGGTATGTAATTGTGCTTGTGTTGTAGAACTTCACATTCCCTCCACTTTTTTCTTAACATACAAATTTTGTCTTTTGCAAGACATTTTTTTGTCATTGTATAATTTTATTTTTCTCCATCCGACACTGGAGAATAGTTTAGCCATGCCCTTGCTCCGCCCCTTTACCCAGCAATTCTGGAGTTGTGTCAAACTCATTTTTTGTTGTATACTCTATAGAAAATATGTCGCTCATGCATACAACTACTTATTTTTGTCATTCATAAATTTTTTTTTTTTTGTCGTTATCCCTTTGAACATATGTGAAGACACTGGGAAACAGCGCTCAACGGACTCGCTTGTAGTCCAACAGCCACAGAATCTCCAATCAACTTCTTTAAAAGTATAATTCTTTCTTGTCATCAATATAAAAACAGGAGTTCCAAAAAGATGCAGATGAATATTGGAAATACGATCCGCCTAACGCGTCTCATATAAAAACTTAATCATAGGCTATCTATCTCAACCGTTACAATTTTTTTAAATAAACGGGGAAATCCCTACGTCACAGAGGCAATCAACCAATCAGTAACGGTTCGATTCCCGCTTAGTCTTTTACTACAATGTCAGGATTTTTTCCTCATATAGATATGGTACGTTATTCCCTGCAGAACATGTAGTGAATATTTTATCTTAAGGAAATAGGATTGTATGGTTCCAGAGCTGTGTGGGTAAAATAGTAACCGTGTTTGACCGAGTCTGGCTTTGCCAAGGGTTGAAAAGTAAACTTAGAAAGACATGGAGCTGTGGTTTATTAAGTGTAAATACAATGTGTAATAGGTTACTGAAATAGTCAACTCGAGGGTTAATGGAAGTTGTATATTGACACTGAAGTAAAAGACTAAGAGGGAATCGAAGCGTTACTGATTGATTGCCTTTGTGACGCAGGGATTTCCCTGTTTATTTAAAACATTGTAACAAGTGAGATAGATAGCCTATGATTAAGTTTTTATAAGAAACGCGTTAGGTGGATTGTATCTCCAATGTTCATCTGCATCTTTTTGGAACTCCATTTCACGGTGTCTTCTCGTTTGCTGAAAACCTCTTGCCAGGGGTTGGAGAAGGTGCTCCGGATCCAATAAGCCTTTGGTGAGTTAATTTTGTACATTTACAATAAAGCGATTAGTAGCAGAGCGAATCAGCTGTTAACATAATCTTTGAACATATGGCCCTATGTGACAAGTAACAGTTTTTAAACCTGTCAGCACTGGGTGATATTCAGTGATCTTAGTGAATTAGGATTTGTAGAGATTTGATGCTTTTATTTAGTGTAGTTTTTTGCTGTTGGGTGACAAGCTGCAGTGTCGCTAGATAATCATTTTGAGAAGTATGTGTCCTTGCCAGTGTGGATGTTAAATAATGAAAAGCATCTCCAGCTTTTTAGTGTTTTTCTTTACTACTAGTTGAGCATTACTTTGAGGGAATTAATTACTAAATGAATATGTTTATTTATACAGCTTCACAAGTGCACACAGTGCTTTAAAATGTAAGGGTTTGGCCTGTACAGGGTGACAAGTGCTTAGCAAAGTGAAACACTGGAAGTGGGGATGCTGCTCGAAGAGCACATAAGCATTAAATGTGGAATACAGTGCTCGAGTTCTGGTCGGGCTATGGGAATATAAATAATTTTAAGAGCCTTGGATGTACAAAGTCAGTGCCTTCTAGCTTGTTAAAGCCTTGTTGAGGAGGTGTAATTTTAAGTGAAACATGAACACCACAAGAGAAATGAAGTGGCACAGGCTAAGAGGCTGAGCATTCCACAAATATAATACAGTAGTCCATGCTGGATGAGTGCTGGTGTATGAATTTTACTGTGGAGGAACAGAGGAAGGGATGGATTTTTGCTGTTATGCAAGCGAAAAGAGGATTTTAGTTTTACCCGTTAAATCCTTTTCTCTTAGTCCATACAGGTTACTGGTAACTCTGGGTAGGCGATCCACCCCTTTAATTGTAGGCAGGAACAATTCTAGAATTGTATGCAGGGGGTGGAGCCTACCTTCCCTCCTTGGCTGCAGCTAGCCAACCAGCTCCAGAAAGATTTGAGACACTAACTATTGACTAGATAGTAGAAGGGAAAGAAGACTCCTGTGAGCATGAGCCCGAAGGACCCCCACGGTCTGCCACAGGAGAGCCAACATGTTCCTTGACAGGGCAGGAGGCCAGTAAACTGTATGGACTAAGAGAAAAGGATTTAACAGGTAAGACTAAAATCCTCTTTTCTCTGTAGTCCAACACAGGTTACTGGTAACTCTGGGATGTCCAACCATTGAGTTTCCCAGAGGCGGGAAGTAAGGCAAGAACCAGGCAATTCCCCCAAAGTCACCAGGAAAGATATGAACCATCCGATCAAAGATAGCCCAACAACTAATGAAGTGCCAGTGGACACTGAACAGGGGTAACAACACTCCAACTGTTACACAGCACACTGAACTAGAGCCAACAGGACTCAAAAGTGAAGGAAGCACCAAGAACTGAAGAAAATCCTAGACAGGCAATACTGCCTCCAGGATTTTCCTCCCAAAGCTGGGGTCAGCGGATACCAGCACATCAACACGGTAGTGCTTCAAAAAGGTGTGCACAGACAACCAAGTGGCTGCCTTGTACAACTGATCAGCGGAGGCCTGATTCTTGTAAGCCCAAGAGGCCCCAATAGATCTTGTAGAATTAGCCGTGACCCGAAAGGGAACAGGCTTCTTTCTCAGCTTGTAAGCCTTACGAATGGTGGACTTGATCCAGGACACAATAGTCACTTTGGATGCAGGTCTTCCTGCCTTAGGACCCTCAGGAATGACGAACAACACGTCAGATTGCCTGATAGACTCAGTGCGATGTACATAAAACTTGAGACAACGCACCAATCTAACAAGTGGAGATCCCTCTCCTTGTCAGTGGTGGGCTCAGGACAGAAAGAAGGCACCACAATCTCCTGACTGATGTATAACTCCGCAACTTGGCGAACAGACAAAATCGCCAGGAGAAAAGCCATTTTCCATGTCAAAAGGCATAGAAGAATAGTAGCCAAAGATTCAAATGGAGGGTGCTGAAGAAAGCCCAAAACCAAGTTAAGATCCCATGGAGGAGCGGGATTCTTGAAGGCAGGACAAGCATGAGCAGGAAGGATGGAAATGCGCCTCTGAAAAAAAAACAGAGAGAGAAGAAGTCTGAACCTTAAGGGAACTCAAACTGAGGCCCTTATCCACACCGTCCTTCAAAAAGGCCAGGACCGTAGGCAGATCAAAGTCCTGAGACTGGTCCTTGTCAGCACACCAAGATATAAAGGTCGACCAGACACGATGGTAGATCTTGGAAGAAACAGGTTGCGGGCACTAAGCATAGTAGCCACCACCCCAGAAGAAAAAACTTTCTTCTTCAATATTGGCGATTCAATTTCCAAGCCATCAAAGACAGCCGATGAACATCCTCGTTCCACAGGTAACCCTGTAGAAGAAGATCCGGATGGCAAGGGAGCCGGAATGGCTCCTCCACTGACAGATCCAGGAGCTCCGGAAACCAGCTTGGCGAGGCCTGTACGGTGCAATCAGAATGACTGGACATCGTTCCAGTTGCAATTTCTGTAACACCCTGTGTAACATTGGGAGGGAAGGAAAGATGTAGGCCAGAGGAAATAACCAAGGAATGGACATTGCATCCACCACCAAGGCTAGAGGGTCCCTCCACCGAAAGCAGAACCACGGAACCTTCCTGTTGTGTCTTGTCACCATCAGATCGATGTAAGGAAGACCCCACTTCTGAACAATGAGGGTGAACACCTCTGGGTGTAGCACCCACTCTCCGCTGTCCACTGTGTGTCTACTGAGGAAGTCCGCCATGACGTTGACTATACAAGACTACACCAGGAATGTGCACTGCTGATATGGCAGCAACGTGTTCTTCTGCCCAGTACAAAATAGCCTTGACCTCTAACCAAGCAGCAAGACTTCTTGTTCCGCCCTACTTGTTGATGTAAGCCACGGACGTGGCGTTGTCGGATTGTACTTGGACTGGAAAGTCTTCCAGCTGAGATGTCCAATGATGAAGGGCATGAAATATCGGTCGAAGCTCCAACACGTTGATGGGAAGGAGAGATTCCTCCTGACACCACTGACCCTGAGCACTCAGGCGACCCAGGACTGCTTCCCAGCTGGAGAGGATGGCATCTGTCATCACCGTGGTCCAGAAGGATACCAGGAAGGACTTGCCTTTCAGCAGATTGGAGAGGTCGAGCCACCATGACAAACTCAGTTCTACATGAAGAGGGAGGGACACTGACATCTTCAGAAGGAAGAAACACCATGCTCTTCTGAGTGTCGAAGAGAAGGCCCAGGAAGACCAGACGTTGGGATGGGACAAGATCTGACTTGTACATGTTGATGACCAACAGTGATGGGCGAGAGCGTGAATGCATTGCTGAACCTACTGATGAAGAAGATCCGCAGAGGGGGCTTTCAGAAGCAGGTCGTCCATGTATGGAGTAACTCTGATGCCGTCCCGATGGAGGACGGACACTAAGGCTCCCAGGACACGGTTGAAAACTTGAGGAGCTGTAGTCAGACCAAATGGAAGAGTTGAAAACTGAAAATGTCCTCGGTCGCAGGCAAATCTGAGATACTGCTGGGTCTCTGGATGAATGGCGATATGTAAATACACGTTCTGAAGATCCAGAGATGCAAGGAATTTTCCCAGGACATAGCAGCAATCACTGTCCGTACAGACTTCTGGTGATAATGAGTCCAGATGACAAAGGAATTGAGATCCTCCAAATCCAAAATGGGGTGACAACTGACATCCTTTTTGGAGACCACAAAGAGGTTTGAGTAAAAACCCATACCTCTGTCCTGAACTGGAACCGGCTCTAGAAAATCCTTGTCCAGAAGAGCCTGAATAGCACCGTTGAACAGACGGCGTTTCTCAGCACCCTGAGGCATATAAGGAGGAAAGAAGAGAAAGGGAGGAAGAGAGACAAAAGGGATCCTGTACTCTTCCGTCATGACCTGTAAAACCCACGGATCCGCCACTGAATCCTCCCAGATGCTGTGGTAGTAATGCAGGTGACCACCCACCGCAGAGTGGGGACCTGGGTTTGATGAGTCATGCAGAAGAAGGCTTGGAAGCCTTGGCCTTGGAGGAGACCTTGGGCTTCCATTGCTGTTTGGGCTTGGAGGAGGCACACAGAGCTGAGGGAACTGTCTGGTTCGCTGGACGTGTCTCATTCTGAAAGGTAGGAAAATACCGATTACGCTTAAGCTGCTTTTTCTTCCTGGGAACCAAGAGTAGAAGGGTACTCTTACCCCCTGTGGCCTCACTGATCAGATCTTTAAGATCTTGTCCAAACAAAGAAGTACCTTGAAAAGGTAAGGAGAGCAATGCTATCTTGGAAGCAGTGTCAGCAGACCAGATCTTCAGCCAAAGAGCCCGTCTGGCAACTACAGGCATGGTGGAAACCCTAGCCACCAAACAGACGGTATCAAATAAGGCAGCAGAAACATAGTGCTTGGCCTCAGAAATGTTGGCAAGAAGGCGCAACATATCCAAAGTAGGAGCACCCTGAAGGACAGCCAGGGTGAGCTGTTCAGTCAAGACCACAATGGCCGGTTTACCCATGCTGCAGCGAATGCTTGACGCATGGCAGAACCAGCAGTGGCAAAAATGGACTTGAGGGAGGCCTCAAGTTTCTTGTCAGTCCAGTCCTTCAGAGCAGACGAATCAGACACTGGCAAAGCAGTAGACTTGGATAGCCTGGAGATAGAAGCATCCATTTTAGGAGGATGATCTCACTGAGCAAGCGCTGCCTCAGAGAAGGGGTAAAGCTTGGCAAAATTCTTGAACACAGAAGGTTTCCTGTCCGGAGATTTCCACTCTTCAGACACAAGGCGGTCAAGAGTGGGGTAGGTGGCTTTTTAGACTCCTGAAACACATCAGAGGGATCAGAAGGAACCTCCTGAACTAAGGGAATGTTAAAGGTATTCAAAACAGCCCTGATCAGGCCCTCAGCCGAGGGCTCAGGGTCAGCCTCAAAAGGATCCCCAAAAAAATGAGAGGAGCCCGCAGCAGAACATTCCTCAACATCTGAATCCACCAGCAGTTCCTCCTCAGAGGAATCTGATACATCAGGTACTCCCTGAGGTTTTGGCAGGGAAGACTTGACGGAGGAGGGGGTCTGCCAAGAATGGAAGACCCCCCCTGTAACTGGGATGGAAAGAGTTTCAATGCAGACCTGAGATCCCTAGTAGCAGCCTTGAACTCTTGCACCCAAACTGGCTCCAATGCATTGCTGGAGGTTCCTGGGAGACTCTCAGGGACATCAGAACATGCTGGGCATAAATGACCTGAGAATTCTCTAGGTAACCCTGACTGACAGGAAGAGCAATGCGCAATAGGGGACACAGAGACCCCAGCATCCTTAGTCTTAGGTCTGGCCCCAAGCTCCAACGGTATAGACATTCTCACAGTGTCAAATAACTTTACAGTATAGGAAATCACCCAAGTACAGTGTGTAGGATTAAAGTTTCACCCCAGACATTGCTAAAATAGACTTATCTGGCAGGTGAAGGGTTAATCAGCAGAGGAGAGAAGAAGAGTCCAAGCCCTGCGTAGGATAATCATTCTGAAAATGGCACAAAATGGCTGCCATGGCGGGAGCCAATCAGAAAAGAGCGTGCAAAGCAATCGCTCATGGGGAATGTCGTTTACCCAGAAAAAGTACCCAAACAGTGCCCAAAACCCCCTGAGCCCCCCAACACACTAGAAACATGAACCGGATGATAGAGCAAGGGCAGACAAGAAAAATGAGCCATCTCTGAAGTCGCTAGTTAAGCGGTTGCAGCGATATGTCCCAAACTGTACAGTCCCAAAGGAGTGAATGGAGCAATGGTGCCAATGCGGCAAAGTGCGCCCAACTCAAATTTTACAAAATTGAAATCATAAAATAAAAATGCATGAAACATCACTTGAACATGTTAGGAGACCCAAAAAACACATCTAAGGGCATTGTCAGTTATGGTAATCCGCCTAATGGTGGTATTCCATTTCTAACAGAAAAATAAAAAACTTTCTAAAACTATAGCAGAACTGTTCTCTTCCCTGTGTCTTCACCAAGGAATAAATCTTTCTGGAGCTGGTTGCCTAGCTGCAGCCAAGGAGGGAAGGTAGGCTCCACCCCCTGCATACAATTCTAGAATTGTTCCTGCCTACAAATAAAGGGGCGGATAGCCTACCCAGAGTTACCAGTAACCTGTATTGGACGACAGAGAAAGAGGCAGAATTTCGAGGCAGCATTAAAGGTATAGTAACACTTAGTATGCAAAAAATATTTGTTGTAGGGTGTATCCCCTGAGTAAAGGTACTACTAAGGTACTCCCAGTGCTGAGTGGTGCTTTATTCAAAGGTTATTGCAGCTGAAACCTGAATTGCTGGGTTCAGTATCTCAATGGCCTGAAAATTTACAGTGGCACTGTTGTTGTTGAGCTGTAATAACTTCTGAATAAAACACCTTTTAGCACTGGTCAGTACCCTTGTTTTACTTGGGAGGATAAATCCTACAACATATTTGTATTTGCATATTAAATGTTACTATCCCTTTAATAAGAGGAGAGTATGAGACAGCAGTGTCAACTTCTCATACTGGATTTATGGTAGTATCATTTACTGCCAATTGGAAGGGCACTACGAGGTGGGATGAGAAGTAGCTACGTTTTTGATATGTTGAGTTTGAGGTGCCTATGAGCCGTCTAATTTGAGATAGCCGAGATGCAATCAGCAACTTTAAATTGAACATCAGGAGTCAGTCAAGGTACAGATAAATAAAGAAGCGTGTCAGCTGCACAGAAGGTGTTATTTAAGTCTGAATGAGTTAATACATTCACTGAGTATTATAGTGGTCCTAGAACAGAAACTTGAGGAACACAGCAAAGAGGAGCAAACAAAGAGGTGGCAATGGAAACACTGAAGGATCGGTTAGTCTGTTAAAAGGCTAAGTTACAGAGTGAAGAATTTGTAAGAGGAAAGCATGATCAACAGTGTCAAAAGCAAGATAATTGTGCAGATCATTGACCACTCTTGTAAGAGCAGTTTCTGTGGAGCGAGCAGTACAAAAGCCAGGTTGTAATGGGTTGAACAGGTTGTATGCGTTAAGGAATTCAAGCAGGTGGGAGTAAGCTAGGCAGTTCAAGAGCTTAGAAGCAAAAGGCTATGTGTATTGGATCTATGGTATTTCCCTGTGAGGACCACAAGACATTACCATTGGCTAGAAAGAAGAGGCCAGGACAGGGCCATGCTGGAAGCAGACGGCAGATGCAAGCATGCCGCCCACTGGGTCCCTGTCAGTCTGAGGAAACTGGACTGACTACAGAGGGGGGAGAAGAGGAGGATATGGGTAAGTGGGGAGGGAGGGAAGCAGTGCGGCAATGGTAATTTTTTTTTTGAGTGACAGCGGAAAACAAGGGTGTGTATTATACATAGGTACTCTTGTTTTCCCCGAAAATCTTGAGTATAATGTACATCTGTGTATTATACACAGGTGTGTATTATACCCAATATTTTACAGTAGTATTTATTGGTCTCAGTGCACTTAGAAGAAGTAATTGATTATAAAATTTATGTCATCATGTGATGTTATCAGTATGTTATTGATTGTAATTTGTGGTGTCACATCTGATGTCATTAGCAAAGTACATGGAGTCATGAGGCTTGAATCTGAATGAGAACTTAACTGTGACTTTAATAAAACGTAACCATGGATTCAAATGTTCAAATTGGATTGTTGGTGTGCTCCAGAATTACACCAGTTTGTTTAAGTGCTGCAATTTTTGAGCAATCTAACTGCACCCCAGAGATTAAATAGAAAGTCCTGTTGCATTAAATGGGTATTTTAATCCATTGCTAACGAGATCTCACAGTGGAAGAGTGTATTCTAGAGTCAGCAACTACCAGTAAGCCATGAAACAAGGCATGGGATGACAGCAGTGTATGTTGGGTTCTGTGAGAGCATATCTAAGTATAGCAAATGTAATGAATGAGGGATGACATCTTAAGAGGCAAATTCCATCAATTGTCAGTGGATGACATGCTACTATAACATAAATAACCCAACCTTAATAGCATTTATAGGATGTTCTCTACTGATCATGTGTATTAATTATGTTATAGACATAATTCTCTTATTTTTTAACTTTAAATATTAATATCTCCAGTTCTACTGATCCAGAGTACAAGCTTTATAAAAAAAAAAAAAAGTAAGCATGCAGTACTCATCAGGGCCCTTCTCCCTGCAAATTTTGGTGAGAATCCATAGGCTAGTTTGGACTGTAGGTTTGACTGAAGTATCTCAGTGCCAAATGGGAAAAAATATTTCTTTAAGCAGTCTGGTACTCAGAAACTACAACACTAATCTTTTCATAACCTGCAGTTTTAGGAATTGCAAATCTGACCTAGAATCCAAAGTGTTGGCCAATTTCACAGCTGCAATCAAAAGTTATGTCCAGAATAAAAATGTCAAATAACAACAGAAGCTTCAGTCAAACTTAACTATAGTAGTCCTATCGGGTTTTTATAATATAAAATATACATAATGGTCTTTACGTTTACAGTGCTTCTATTCTCCAAGATCTCCCAGCACTATAAACTTAAAACCCACTGTGGACAGTTCTCTCTCCCTTACCGGAAGTTCTCCCCAGAACTAAAGCAGAAAGCAATACGCAATTCTGGGGCAAACCAATTGCACCATAGGAGAGAAATAAAAGGTTCCATCAATTTAAATAGGGCCTTAAACCTGTTGAATACTAGAAAGCTCTCCAATTAAATATGAAGCAATGCACTGGAAACCTCTCTAGAATTCAAGATGTTAAAACCCCCATTTAAATCAATGGAAATTTGAGTATTCCTCCCCCTATGGTATGGTTAGTTTGCTCCATATTGGCTCCTCTTTTGTTTTGTACATAAGGCTCTTAGAGTTATAAAGTGGTAAATAAGGCATCCACCGTAAACCAGTGGTGAATGGGCACTGGGATAGCATTGGCTACAGCACAGCTAAGTTTCCCCAAGTATTTTGGCACCCCAGGACTCCCCTACTGCTTGATGGGAAATCCTCCACTGCCTGCGGACCTCTAATATTAAGTCTGCTGTTGGTCTTGTGAATTAATTGCATAGTGGACCCATATTCTGCAATGCAGTTCAGCCCTGATGCAACTTGACTGTGTTCTATGCTGGATGCAGAGACGTTGCAGCATGCCGTGTAAAGCTGTGCACATGTGAGGTGGAAATTCCCCATGAGAACAAAACAGTCTGTCTATCATTCTGTGCATGGGCGAGAGTGTTCAGACTTCAGCATCTAATTTTTATACTTTATTCCCTTGTAAGTGTACATCTTCACTGGTTCTCTAGGGGCTTCTATAGTCCTGTCCTTTTTAGTCTTTATATTAAGCTGTTCTGAAAATGATGTAAGCTGAAGTCCAACAAAGGCTGGAAAGCCACATGTTATCCATCTGTGCTTTAGCCTGTATACATTCAGACTGCAAATGCTCTACAAATTGTGTGAACATTTTTTAATTGATAGATTGTTCTGGCCATGTCTATAGTCTATATAGTATAACACAGGAACTGGAGAACTGATATCACTAAATAAGTCATCTCCACTTTATCCCCCTTATGTGCAAAACAGAATGCACGTGTGCACACTGTTTTGCTTTGTCTTTCTGAGCCCAATATCTCTTTGCTGTAGTCCTGTCTAATTTATCATGATGGCAATATAATGTATGGTGAGCAAGACTACTTTTTTCCCGAATCCCCAAAACTTTTACTTTACCAGTCTGATACGGAAGAAAAAGCATGGTTTGTGAGTCATGGTACTGATATCTTACGTTCCAAATTTCATGTGTATTGATCAATCCATTCAAAAGGTAGAAGTTTAAAAAAAAAAAAAAAAAAAAAAAAAAATTCGCATTTTTCATTGGATGGTTGTTTGAACATTAAGGTGGAATTTTCACCCTATAGCAAGTCCCCCAACAATAAGTAGGCATATTGCGATTCACTTCCTATCAGTGATATTATCCGGCGCATGCACCACAATCTGAAGTAATCCTTCTTTTTTCTCCAGGGCCTTAAGGCACAGTGCAATCCCTCCTAGAGGAGACCAGGACGGACAGCACGGGCATGCAGACATCTCTAAGACAAGATGTCTGCATGCAAGCCTGGCCGTCGGTCTCAGAACAAGGAGGATTACTGCAGATTGTGGTACTTCTGCATAATAATATCACCGTTAAGAAGCTTCTCGCAATATGCCTTAATGATTGTGAAGGGACTTGATATAAGGTGAAAATTCCTCTTTAACCCTTTGACTACCAGAGGGGTACACAACACAATGCTTTGCAAATCTCTCTGGCACTCAAGGGTTAACTACAGCAGTTCTCGTTTGCAGCTATAACATATGACCTCCTTATAATAGTACCCCTCTTTATTATGGTCAGAATATCCTAGCTGCCAAGACGATTGGTTGCTGTGAGTGAAAGTTGCCACTGAGGTTACCCATCTTTCTCCACTGTAGGCTTCAGTGCATGGGGCGAGGAGAGAGAATATGCCCCAGCCGCATTTGTCTTCTTTGTACCATATACACCACTGTTACCTCATTTATTTTAATTGTAGCTGAGTATTTAAATCTTTTCCATTTATATATGAACAATACAAATGGTCTTTCTTTCATTGATACTAAACAGAGAAAATGTAAATATTTGCCAAGAAAAGCAGAACATTTTATTTGAAAGGTCTAAGAGAACAAGGATTATGATGGTGAATGAGACTGGATACCTGGTTATGAGATAGTTATAGCCAAACACAGCAAGTCCTGCTTTGGGGATAATGTGCTGCGTATTGGGGATATAACTGTATTGCATTGTTATGGGCTTATGTTCAGAAGAAGAGGAGCAAATCAAGGGCAAACAACCTGAACCATAGGGGATAAATAAACACGCCCATTGATTTAGATGGGGCTTTTAACCTCTTGAATGCTAGAAAGGTCTGCAGTAAATTGCTTTGCAATACACTGGAGACCTCTTCACTAGTATCCAAGTGGTTAACCCTTTCAGTGCCAGAGGGCTACGCAATGCATTGATTTGCAAAGCATTGAGTACCCCTCTGGCACTGAAAGGGTTAAACTGCCTCTCTGATTCTTCTTTAAGCTTTCTATAAGACGTAGCACTGCATGATGTTTAATTACTTACAGTTCTGTAGTTCAAAAGATATTCCCCCTCCCGCCCCTTTCTCTAAGTCATGCTGCCTGGAGCACGATGAGGGACAGTCTTCAGTAAGCAAAAGGAAAATCCTGGCCTCCTTCGTCAAGGGGGGCAGGGTTTTCCTTACAGTTACTGTGGGAAGATTGTCCCTCGCTGCATCCGTCTGGTCCCACAAATGGATTGCGGCTCTAATGGGAGGAGGCCAGAAGGGGTGGGAGGGGGATCCTTTTTGCTTGAATACCACTTGAACTACAGAAATGTAATTAAACATAGTGCCAGGTGTTATAAAAAGCTTAAAGAAAAATCAGGGCTTCAATTTTATGAAGACATTACTATCACTTTAATAGCCCCATTTGAACGACCTGGAATTCTGCCCTTGTGCCTCTGTTCAAGAGGTAACATTTTCATTCAGTCCTGGATTCTGGTCCCTGGAAGCACACATGACAGTTGCTGGCAGCCAGAATGCATGATCCTAATTAACTCTTTAAGGACAGAAGATTCTCAAAGCACTGTAAAGCAATACTTTGCACACCCCTGTGGTCCTTACACCGTTAAGATTACCACATGCAGTGGGTGAAGTTTGTATCCTGTGGTCTTGCTAACAACTGTCATCACCCTACCTCCATGGACATGACATCCAATAAAGATATTATCTCTTGAACAAATGCAGAAGTTCAAAATTCATAGGGGCCATTAGGATTTTCTGGCCTTGGTAAGGTATGGGGGGGTTAGAATTGTAAATGATTACTTCCCAGATATACAGTGCTGCAGAGCATAATAAATAAATAAATAAATAAGATTAACGTTATACATTAGTAGGCACAGCAGTGCCATAGTAGATATGACATGGTACTAGCAGCCAAGGCTTGCAGTGTACGTGGCACTAACGGAGACCTGCAGAGGCTTTTGTGAGTCTCAGTGAATGTATGAGGGGAGGAGTCTCTGAGAGGAGTGAATTCCAAAGCAGAAAGTCAATGGGTGGGAATTTTATTCGTAAAGGCTAAACTCTTCTGTTTTTAACCCTTTGAGTGCCAGAGGCACTCAAAAGGTTTAAGAAGGTGTTCTGTAACCACTTGCATGCTAAAGAGGTCTCCAAAGCATGGAGTTGGGGACCTCTTTACAATCCAAGGGGTAATTAACACTTAACGCAGGTACGCAATCTTACGTTACAACTTTTTATTGCCCAATCCTGAATAAACTTCATACCAATGTGTTTAGCATTAATAGACAGAGGATTATGTTTGTCTTTATTAACAGTAAGGACAATATAGCGACTGTGCATCAATAAGAGACATTCTGAAGTAAACCAGCTGCATTATGTTGCACAAATAAAATTCCCATTTATTTAAATGGGCCTTTGCATTTAACCATTTGAGTGCCAGAGGGGTACGGAATGCTAGAAACTTTTCTAGCATTCAAGGGGTTAAAAGTGCCATTTAAATCAATGGGAATGTTGGCTTGTTCCAGAATTTCCCCACTTTTGGCTTTGCACAGGGCCATATTCAGAATGTTAAAGAGGTGCAATTCTGGAGAAAACCATTTGCGCCATGGAGAACAAATGAAAATGCCAATATAATTAAATGGGGCTTTTAACCCTTTGGGTGACAGAGAGGTATCCAACGTATTGCAATGCAATGCATTGGCTATTTGTCTGGTAATAAAGGGTTAATGCCTTGAAAGCTAAAGAGGTCTCCAGTGCATTGCAAAGCAAAGTGATGGAAGAATCTCTAGCATTTAAGAGGTTAAAGAGCAGTTGTCATCAGATAGCTGATCTATCAGCAAATGGTATAGGAGCAGATATACCAATGAAGTTGGGAGGATATTGTGAGCCCCAGGGCACCAACAGAGAAGCATAATGGAGATCTGAAAGGTGGATGTGCACTGTTTGGGACAATGTTCTGGCATGTGCAATGATTGTTCCCATACACCCACTATCGGGCTCAAAACCTGACACACACATGGGCCGTATGTTCATAAGAAAAGTGGAGGAATTCTACAGCAAATCATGTGCGCTACAGGGGAGAACTAAAAA
Source organism: Rhinophrynus dorsalis (assembly GCA_037306005.1). Lineage (NCBI taxonomy): Eukaryota > Metazoa > Chordata > Amphibia > Anura > Rhinophrynidae > Rhinophrynus > Rhinophrynus dorsalis. Next base: position 444,271,041 of record CM074721.1, read on the forward strand.
ATCCCATTGATTTAAATGGGGATTGTAATCCCTTGAATGCTAGAGAGGTCTCCAATGCATTGCTTTACAATGCATTGGAGACCTGTCTAGCATTCAAAAAATTTAAATACCAATTTAAATCAATTGGAATTTTTTGAATTTTAAGTTCTCCCCTGTAGTGCTAAAGATTTACCTCAGAACTCTTCCACTTTTCTTTTTAATATAAAGCTCTGTAATAGTCTAAGGGAAATGTGCACACAACTTAGAAGTTCTGGTTTGGCTTTCAGCTGTCTATCCAGTAAGTAGGAGCCATTTTGGGACTGCACAGAGCAGCCTCGGACATTTTTACTAACTCTGGTCCCATTGGAGAAAACTTAGTGAACATGTTAATTGCCCTTTAAACCCCCAAAGTTTTAGGTATTCCCTATGGTGCAACTGGTTTCTTCCAGAACTTTCCCCATTTTCTTTTGTACATAAACTCCACTTTGTTTTTTTCACAAAACAATTTGGGAATGTAGTCTATGGTGTGTTTGCCCCATAACTCTACCACTTTAACTTTGTGCAAATGGCCCTAGGTGAGGTAAACTGAGGACAACGTGCTCGTCCCTCATGTCTGCTATACAGAGTAGGAGGAATTCTCTTCAGGAATTAGAGGTAAGTTCCAAGTGAGCAGTGCGGGGCTGGATGTGACCCTTCACAGCTTGGCTGGGAGTAGCTTTGTACAACCTGCATGTGATTTTGTGCTTGAGGCACAGCTGACTTACAAGATCTAGTCTGTGTGTACTTGGAAGGGTCGCATAAAACCACCTCATTTTCCTGTTTTCAGGCTTGGCTCCCGCAAGTGTGAGGGTGACGCTGCCAGCAACAAGCCCTTATTTTCTCTAAATACGGAGAGCAAACATCTCTGTTATTTTTATGATGCAGCCATCTGGAAGATGAGGGGTTCTAAAAGAAACCAATCTGAGTACACACAGATTATCCTCACTGCTTGAGTTTAACCTTGTAGTGCCTGAGGACAACTGCCGCTTCATTGGCTGTGCCAGGAGATTATTTTTGAACCCTGTCAGTGCCAGAGAGGTAGGTAAATCTTTGCTCCTCAATGTGTTGCCCACCTCACTGGCCCACACAGGGTTAATCTTCAAAGGTTTGTAGTTGAAGGTAGTTTTTTAATTAAACATTTTTTGTGTCAGGGGGCATTAAAGTGAAATAGACAGCATCAAGTGAAAGAGACAGAGAGAGAAAAAGATATTGGGGGAAAACAGATAATAGAAACAGAAAAGAAAGAATAGATAAAATGGGATGGAATATGGATGGGAATCAGTTTAGGAGATGAATCGGGGTAAAAATGGGAAAATAATATTAGACAGAATATGGGAAGATAAAGAGAATAGTGATAGTGGGAATAAGAATGAGGAGAGAGAAAATATGAAGGGAGAGAAAATAAAAGAGAAAAAAAAATGAAAGTTGAGAGTGCACATAGGGAAATTAGTAAATATGAAAGGCAGAGAGAATATGACTGAAAAGAATGATGGAATATGAGGGAAAGGAAGAGAGAATATTAGTGGGGAGAATGATAATATGAAATATGAGGGAGTGAGAATATGGGGGAGGGATAATTGGATGGGAGAACAGAAGGGGAAGAGTGGGAACATGAAGGTCAGAAAGGGAATATTGGGGGAAGGAATATTTTATGAAGGTGGATGAAAGAGAACATGACAAGATATAGCATGTAGAGAAGAGGGAGAATGAGTAATTAGAAGGAAGAATATAAAGGGGAAAGATAATATAAGAAAGTATATAAAGAGAGATAGAATATGTGGGGATAGGAGGGAGACAGAGGTACACGGAAGTGGAAGAGAATATTATGGAAAAGGAAGAGGTAAGAGAAATGATGAGGGTGATAATGAGGGGAAAAAGAGAGAGATAGTAGAAGAGTAGGACAGATAGTAGAAGAGTAGGGGAGAAGAGTAGGAGAGATAGTACAATAGTAGGGGAGACAATAGCAGAGTAGGGGAGACAGTAGAAGAATAGTGGAGACAGTAGAAGAGTAGGAGAGACAGTAGAAGAGTAGGGGAGAAGAGTAGGAGAGATAGTACAAGAGTGGAGGAAACAGTAGAAGAGTAAGAGAGACAGCAGAAGAGTAGGATACATAGTAGAAGAGCAGGAGAGATTAGTAGAAGAGTAGGAGAGATAGTATAAGAGTAGGGGAGACAGTAGAATAGTAGGAGAGATAGTAGAAGAGTAGGAAATATAGTAGAAGAGTAGGAAATATAGTACAAGAGTAGGGGAGACAGCAGAAGAGTAGGAGAGATAGTATAAGAGTAGGGGAAACAGCAGAAGAGTAGGGGAGACAGTAGAAGAGTAAGATACATAGTAGAAGAGTAGGGGAGACATTAGAAGAGTAGGAGAGATAGTAGAAGAGTAGGAGAGATAGTATAAGAGTAGGAGAGACAGTAGGAGAGTAAGGGAGACAGTAGAAGAAGAGACAGCAGAAGAGTAGGGGAGACAGTAGAAAAGTATGAGAGACAATACAAGAGCAGGAGAGACAATAGTAGAGAGACAGTAGAAGAAAGAGGATGAAAAGTGAAGCATGGGGTAAAGACAAAATAAAACATAAGAGGAACATTTTATGATGGAGCCTTCCCATATACAGATATTACTATTATTATTTTTTCCAAAACCTAAAGTCACCCTACTTCCATGGGGTTGTGCAGTCAGGTGTACTCACGGGGGGTTGTCACACTTCCTCTGCCTGAATCTCGCTCCAGTTCCACATGTTCGGCTGCACATGCTCCATGGGCCCCAAACACTCCAGTCTCCATCCACATGCTGAGGGATTGGGGTCTTACTCACACAATCTCCAGCTCTGCACCACTGAAATACAAACTCCTGGCATAAGTAGCACACACAACACTTATCTTATGCACAAAAGAGAACAGAAGCAACTTTGAAGGAAACCATCAGCATCATAGGGGACCAATAAAAAATTCCCAAATATGCCACTGATTTAAAGGAGTATTTTAACCCTTGGAATGCTAGATAGGTCTCCATCACATTGCCTCAAAATTTCAAGGAGTGAAAAGCCCCTGTAGAGATTGTTATTACCCTGGAATATACAGTGGTGGAGAGTCAGAGCATCTGTTCAGGTTCAGCACTCTGCTCTCCACTGCTGTACCCATATGTCTACAAATTGTTAAAAAGTGAAGTCTGAATAAAAATATCTAGGGAAGTGTTTATTATCTCAGTTGTGTTGAAGACTAAAGGCTGTATTCAGGAATCGAAATATGAGCTATTCTGTAGCAAACCAAATGTACCATAGGGTACGAATGAAAATTCCCTGTGATTTAAACAGAGATTTTTTTATCCATCTCATTGCTCGAGCAGCCTGTAAAACATTTCTCACAACCAGTGGAAATTAATCTTCCTCTGTTGAGAGCTACTCTTCTTTAGCTTCCTAAATATGGTCCCCTGCTTCCATTCTACCCAAAATAGCAGACAGGAGTGGGCAGGATCGCGGAAAGCCTTCCATGTCACTAGGGACTTGCCCGTCCGCTCTGACATGGAAGTTTGGGTAGGATGGAAGCAGTGGAGCCATGCTGTCGCTACTGATCTCCCAGCAGAACTGGCAGGGATATCAATTGCTGGGGGAGTTCAGAAAGGGTCCTTATGTCCTCCCCCCATGAAGTCTGGTTGTTCTTTTTTTTAATGCAGCCGTTGCATAACGGTTATGCTGACTTACGCAGCAGCTGGCTTTTGGCCATAAAATGCACAGGGTTAGCCAAGCCAGGTCATCAAGAGTTACCAGAAGTGCATGTTTTCAGGATATCCCTGAATGAACACAAGTACACAAATTAAAGTGACTGAGCCATTAATGAGTTCATGTGTGCACCAGCTGGCATATCCTGACAACATGCACTGTTGGTAGCTTTTGAGGACCAGGGTTGGCTAGCCTTGATGCACAGGATTGCCACAGTGTGTACAGGTAGCCAAGCAATTACATTTTATGGCCTTGACATGCTAATGGTTAAAAAATAGAAAACATTTATTTTCAAAAGGCATACACTTTTGAAGTTTTCCAGCTGAGTGAAATAAGTGACTGCCCACTGCTGGCATTTAATTCAAATGTTTTTACAGGTGAAACGGTCATTGTTTCCATCAACCCTTTGAATGCCAGAAAGGTATACAATGCATTGCGTTAGATCTCTCTCTGACAGTCAGAGGGTTAAACTGTTAGCAACCTGGTGCCCAAACAGTTATTCCACTGCACTGTATGGTAGAGGCAAGTCACTGATTACAGTTCTCCATTCTCTATAGAAGGTGATAATGGTAACAGCTCCATCACTTCATGACAGTTTGAAATGTTAGAACTTTGGAATAACGCAAAGGCCAGCAGAGGATGATCTCTTGATTTACTTAGCAGGAAAATCCCTAAAATATTTTTTTACATAATAAAATATTATTTATCATTACAACCAATAGGCATTTTTATTTGTCCTTGGTGGCATTGATTTGTACCATCGTTTGTTTTTGTGCCTTTTTACAGAGAGGGCAGGGGCTGAAAGATAAATATTTCCCAAACAGAAGTCAGCCAGCTAGACAGCTATGAAGAGTTCTTTGAATTAGGCAGCCTGTCCTAGTTACACCTCCAGTTACACTATTTACTGGTGTAAATCACATCTCACTGATGCTGACAGTGATTTATACCAGCCAGAAATGTATTACACTTTTTTTATGCAGTTGTATTCATAGTCTCTTTTTACAGATAAGATTATGGCCCTGGCTTACCTTGTCTGCGCCGCACTCTGTACCATCAAGAGGAGGGTCAAGCTTGGTTTTACACGAGGAATCTCCTTCTACCAGACACCACAAGCCTGCACACATCAGATGCTGAAAAATCCATATTGATATGATTATGGAGGCAAATCACAGCTTTAAAGGGAAACTGTACTCTACAAACAACAAACTAAATTTCTGTAACAGAATTTTCCTGTGTAGCCATTTACAGATATACCCTATTTTTAATTAAGTTTGATCTCTCTTGTAGTCCACTACTAAATGTATCAGCTTACGATCTGATAAAGATTAGTGTCCCTTCCAAGTCATTCAGGTGTACAGTAGCATATTGTTTGCTGTGAGGAGGGGTGATCTAGAAGCGGAATTCAACAGAGAGCACTATAGAGAAGATATAATGTAAAGATAGACACATAGACAGACAGATAGACAGACAGACATATTTTATTTTTCTTTATTTATGTAGTGCCATAGTGCTAACTTATTCCGCAGGGCGGGATAGGTAGGTAGATAGTTCGATCAACTTATGAAAGTGGCATATAGTGTGTGTCATCATCTATATATGGTACCACCTGCTCTCAGAATCATCCTATATAATAATTCACTAGGATGTTTGTCACGATGCAGTCATGCACAGTAGAGACTTGTCGCGTTCGGGCAGTCTCTACTGCGCATGATTGCATCGCGTGAGTGAGGCGACGCAAGACTGCATCATGTGGAGCAGTGAGGTAGCGGCCTCTTAACCCTTTGAGTGCCAGAGGCTTGGGTACCCCTCTGGCACTCAGAGGGTTAACATTACCCGGACCTTGGCCCGTGTACACAGGCTTTTACACTAGTATTTAATACTCACTGAACCATATGTATAAATACATAAATGGAGCAATTGTGTGGTAAACCAACTGTTCCACAAGGAATTAATACAAATTCTCCAAATCTTTGTTGCTTTAAATGGGACTTTTAACCCAACAGAATATTAGCGAGTCTCCAACCCATTGGTTTGCAATGAGTTGGAGACCTCTCTCTCACTCAAGGGGTTAAACAACTCATTTAAACCATAGAAATGTTTATTGTTCCCTATAGTGAAGTTGGCTTGCCCTAAAATAGCTTTGTGCAAATACAAATACCAAAATGCTGTGGCACATCAGCCTGTGACGTGGGAGGTTAAATGCGAAGCACATTGCAGGAAATGATTAGAGAACAGCCAGTAACTGTATCTTTGTTTTCTTCTAGCCACACACCACTACAGAGCTGGCAAACGGGTGTTCAGAACTGTTCCGACATCCAAAGCTTAAATTTTCCACTGCTAAAATGTACCAGGGCATAAATGCAACCCCCCCAAAAAAACATATATCTATACATAAAATTCGAAGTGGTTTTTGGTACGCTGTTCACCCCACCCCATGGTGGTATGGAGCAGTGATCAGTCACATGCAGAAATTCAGGGGTGGCAATTTTAACTGGAGTGGGCAGGGGGCGAAGCAGAAAATCACTGCAGCAAGACATGCCACTGCAGCGGTCCACCAGGTGCCCTATTGCCTGGGAAACACCATGCACCATTCGCTAGTATGTGTGTAAGAGAGAGAGATAAAGAATGACAGAGAGAGGGAGAGAGTGCATGAGACAGAGAGAGAGAGGCAGAGAGAGAAAAAAAGACTGGCAGGAATGATGGGCATTATCATCTGGGAACAGCTAGAGACCTCATGTTTCTGCCATTAATGTGAACTGTTTGACCACCAGGTGGCACTGTGTATGTAATAAACAACAGGTGAAAGTGTAATAACATTAGAATGACATATCTCAGAAGTTAGAGTCCACTTGTTTTACTCATAAAGAAAAGCCCTGTAACATCCTTTCATATATAAAAAAGTTTACTTGTCTTTTAAACTTCACTGAAATACATGTATATTACCACACATAAGAGAACACAAGAGAGCAAGCACTTTGGGGAATACTGTCAAAAGAAATTCTGGGGCAAACCAATTGTACTATAGTGGAGTACTAAACATTCCGACTGATTTAAATGGGGCTTTAATGCTTTGTAATGCATTGGACACATCTCTGGCATTCTGGGGGTTAAACACCCATTTAAATCAATGGAAATGTTGGCATTTTTTTTCTACTATTTATAGGGGCCATTAGGATTTTCTGGCTGCAGTAAGGTAAGTGAGGGGTCATTATTAGATGTTAATTCTGCTTTAAGTACTGAGCTTCTGGATGCTGAACACAGGTACGGGAATAGCAAACCTATGTATTGGATTGGTCTTCCAATGGATCCCTCAGTATAGTTCTACAGCTCTGCACAGTGGGCTAAAATCATTAACCCATACATACAGTCCATGGGCAAATAGCTGTACCACACTGGGAAATGAACATTCTCATTGATTTAAATGAGGATTTGAACCCTTGAATGCAAGAGAGGATTGCATAACAATGGGGAGATGCACTAAAGTGTGATGGGAGGGTGCTAAAGTGGAGAAGACTTCCCCAGTGATATGCACTAAGATTTCTTCAGCTTTGGAGACCTTAATGCAAAGGATCTATAGAATGACATAGGAACTGGAGAAGTGATATCACTGTAGACGTTGTTTCCTTGTGAGCACAAGGTTCCTGAAAATCGATAAAGCACCCTTTTAATAACTCTTTAGGGCTTATGCACTAAGGTGTGATAAAGAGGTGATAAAGCGAAGATGACTTCTACAGTGATATCACTTCTCCAGTTCCTATGTTACTCTATACAGTCTATCCATTAAGATCTCCAAAGTGGGAGAAATCTTAGTGCATTAGCTCCATAGAATAACACAGAAATTGGAGAGGTGATATCACTGAATAAGTCATCTCCACTTTATCACATCTTAATGCATAACCCCTCAGGTGTTAAAGCAGAACTTTCAGTTCTTATTAAGTTGCCATGCGTTCATTAACAGCATGGCGACTAGCTTGGAAATTAATGTCTTACCTTTAGAAAATAGCAGATTGTAAAGAAACCTTTGCCATTTGGAGACTGGAACCCAGGAAACAGCTCAGACATCTTGCCTGCTCACCTGCACTGTCAGTCCCGGTCTCCTTTGAGTAACACTGCTGTGTACCATAAGGTTACTGGAAGGGACTGACGACGCAGACGCGCAGACCCCACTAACCTGCCCGTCAGTCCCCAAACAGCAAGGATTTCTTTACAATCTGCTATTTTTTAAAGGTAAGACATGGATTTCCAAGCTAGTTGCCATGCGTTTAATGAATGCATGTCGACTTAGTAAGAACTGAGAGTTCCGCTTTAAAACGTGTCAATCAATGGGGATTTGGGGTATGCTTATTTGTCTCCTGGTTTGCTCCAGAATTGCTCCTCTTTTTCTTTGTGCACATGGAGCTTTGTGTCTTGGTGTTTTCAAAAGATTAACCCTTGGAGTGCCAGAGGGGTGCACAACGCATTGCTTTGTGTACCCCTCTGGCACGCCAAGGGTTAAAGCAGCAGTATAAAAACTGTAAAATGGTCTGTTGTGTGTGGCTTATGCAAAAGCATTAAAGGAGCATTTATTTCTTCCTAAAAAATCAGTTATGCTAGTATTTATGTGAGTCAGTTCTCTTTACTACATATGTCTCCATTTGTGTGTAGACATTCCACCTTTTACACATTCTCCCAGAGTGTTTATGCCTACTGACAATGTTGAGGAGGTGTGGGCTAAATACAAGTACATTCAAAAGCAGATACAAGCCAAAAAAACCCAAATATATTTATAAATGTATCTGACTGCCGTATGAATCGCTCCTATCTAGGAAAGTCAGTATTAACCCTTTGAGTTCCTCTGGGGTGTCATGTCAGTGTTGAAAGGGTGAAACAATGGAGTCAATTATTTATTTAGAGAGTGTTTTACCAGGAAGAATACATTCCTATAGATCTATTTCCCATTTTAAAGGAGAACTAACAGATCCTAATAAGAACTCCCCATTTGATTTGCTATTACCAGAAAATCATAATGGCCACTATAAATGTTGCCCTTTCTCTTTGGATGAAGAGACAACATCTTTCATTAGTCCTGATGTCATGTGCATGGAAGCGGACATGACAGTTGCTGGATTTTTTTTTTTTCTTCCCCAAACTGAAGCAGCCAGACTACATAAGCGTTCTTAACCCTTTGAGTGCAAGATGGCACTCCAAGGGTTAATACTTTATGGGTGATTGGAGGTGCATAATGCATTGAAATGTCTCATTTAACCCCTTTGAGTGCTAGAGGGGTGTGTAATGTATTGCAAAACAATGTGTTTTGCACCCATCTGGCACTCAAAGGATTAAATGAAATAGAATTTTGGCCTTGTGCCAATCAATAAGTCCCGGATGTCCTGTCCATGGAGGCGGACATGCAAGCTGCTGACAGTCAGAGTGCATGAGCCTACTTATCCCTTTAAGGTCCACAGGGGCTTGCAAATCACTGCAACGCAATACATTGCACAACACTTCTGTCCTTAAACAGATTACCATGCGCAGTTTGCACCTGTTGTCCTGCTAGCAACTGTCATGTGACCCTCCATGAGAATTATACCCAGAACTGACCGAAACCGTTATTTTTTAGCAAAAGCACAATGGTATATTCATAGTGGCCAGTGGGATTTTCTGATCATAGTAATGTAAGTTGTGGATATTAATAAAAGGGTTTAGTACAAGAGCAGCACAGATACACTTTGTGATAAGTACTACATAAAACACATTCCCCACTGGGTCAGGACATGCTGAGAAAAAGAGGAGAAACTTCTTCTGTGAGTCAGAGAGAAGATATAAAATACAATGGGTGTGCAAAGCCTCAATCCCAGAGGAGAGTGCACTCCCCTCTGGCACACAAAAGCTTAACCCTTTGAGTGCCAGAAGAGTACTCAATGCACTGCAAAGCCCTCAAAGGGTTAAAAAGCTACTTCCTTCTGTTTCCTCTCCTATAGACTGCATCTTTGTAAAAAAGCAGGCGTGCAAGGTTGCTATCAACAGGCACAGTGGGCACCAGCTGCAGTCAATAAGGAAGTCTTGTATACATATACACGGGCGCTCGCCAAACTCTCCTAGAAGAGAGAAGGCTCCTGCGCTTTGCCTTCTTCATTTGGAAAAACTACCAGCAACTGTCATGTCTGCCTCTGTACACATGACATCCAGGACTGATTAAAGATATTATGTCTTATACCAAGGAGCAAGAACAACATTTGTAAGGGCCATCAGGAATGTCTGGCCATAGTAAAGTTATGTGAGGGAGCAATTACTATGAGGTGGTAGTTTTCATTGAAAGAAAATCAGCATTTGGATTACCATCTCAACCATCTAATACTAGCCCTCTCCTGAAAGATTCTTACCATAGGCCAGCATAGGAAACTTTGCATATCTAGAATAGATCTAGAACAGGAATGGACTAATTGTGGCTGTATAGCCATTATTGCACTGCAACACCATTGGCTGCCTGGGGAATGATGGAAGATGCACTCAAAGAGCTGGAGCGCCAAATGTTGACCATATCTGCTCTAGAACATATATGTATGTCTGCTCTGTGCATCTTTCATTGGTGGTTTGCATAAAAGGGATGATATGGCAGCCCTAGCCTGCATATATACACCCATTATGTGTTGCCATAAAATGTAAAACTCTGGTGGTCTTTCCACAGGCCAATTCCCTTGTTCCTCTTCCTCTGTTCTCACCTCCATGTTTTTGCAGAAGGTGGCATTGCTGCCAAACAGGATCTGGCACTGCTCGCTGGCACTATAATGCATCCCAGGCAGTTTGTGGGGAAGTCTGACAGCATGATGACTGCGGGGGTCTGTCACCAGTAGGCATGAGCTCACCTTGGACCTGTGCAGACAGATCAAACAGAAAGCAGAGTCTGAGTAGTGGTTGGGGAGGATAGAAGTCATAGTAAGCAACAGCTGGAGAGTCAAAGGTTCCTACCCATGGCTTAGAAGGTGACCAGACCTCCCAGTTAAAGCAGGATGCTAATTAACATTCATTCTGCAGGGCAGCACAGGAATCAGTGCAACCCTGTAATATGTTTTTCAAAAGCATCCTGCATTAAATGGAAGGCCAGAGGGTTATTCACTAAGGCGTGATAAAGAGGTGATAAAGTGGAGAGGACTTCTCCTGTGATATCACTTCTCCAATTCTCACTAACATCGCTTAAGTTTTGGAGATATTAGTGCATAGGCTCCATAGAATAACTTGGAATTGGAGAAGTGATAAACAGGAGAAGTAATCTCTACTTTATCACTCACCACTTAGGGAATCTCCCTCTGGTCTCCTAAAACATAAACCAACATCAGTGATGAGATAAGGCTCATATCTACTTAGGTGTAGTTTGCTACAGGACATTTTTAAAGCATCCTGAAGTTCGGATGACTTCTGGCCAGTTTGTGGGGCTGAGATCTGGATCAATTCTGGAACAAAGCTACTGCAATATGGGGACAAAAACATTTCCATTTGTTTAAATTGGGCTTTTATTCCCATGAATGCTATAAAGATGCCCAGTGCATTGCTAACCAATGTGCTCTTGCATCCAAGGGATGTCACAGTCACACTATGTGAAGCCAGTGCTTGCACAGCAAATTCATCAGCCGTTGGAGCACTAAGTAAGCCTGCTATGGTCCAGAGCTTGTCTGTGTGATGTACAAAGAAGCCTAAGGGACTTTACTGTTATGTAGTGCAGCCCAGCTTTGTTCCCTCCATCCCTTCTTATATGTCAGGAGGGAGAAGCAATACCTGTCACAGCGAGAGTTGGGCATAGAAAGCTAGAACAAGATCACAATTCACCAGCATCAGGGAGACAAATTTGTTTCTGTGAGCTGCAACAGCATCACCAGCTATCACAGCTTAGTGAATGTGGCAAATAGCTGCACTAACCTTTTGAGTGCCAGAGGGGTATGCAACGCATTTCTCCACAATGCATTGTTTAACCCTCTGGCACTCAAAGGGTTAACATATCAATGCACCTTCAGGAAAATGAAAATGGCTCTTTAAGACAGGTTTCAATATGCAAATAAGTGACTTGCGAAGGAGACAAGGAAACAAATATGGTGGAGGCATGGCGATATAGAACTATAGGAGACATGATTGTAGGGAAGATAGTAAATATAGCATATTGCATATCATAAGATGGATATCAAGCTCTCCCCCCACCAAGTTCTTCTTAGTATATCTACATCACTGGGGTGTATATTCAAAAGAAAAGTGGAGGAGTTCTGGGGCAAACCATTTGCACTATCGAGGAGAACTAACGTTTCCCATGCGTTGGAGACCTCAATAGCATTCAAGGAGTTAAAATCCCCATGGGGATTTTTGGAATTTTTATCAAATGGTTTGCCCCAGAACTCCTCCACTTTTCTTTCGAACCCACAGCCTACTGTCTAGTGCAGTGGTCCTCAACCCTTATTTGTTCAGGGCACCCGTGGTATGTAATTTAGATTCGTCGGGGTGTTATGAAGGGTACAAATAAGTAATATATAGTTATACTTGTATCTTATAATCAAAATAACAGAGACAAACATATTCTCCATAAACATCTCCATGAATATACATTTAAAACTCAAGATTCACATTTTGTAAAAATCTTTATAGGAAACAAGGGGCACACGAAGTGGATGTCCGAGGCACACCAAATTGCCACGCCACTCTGGTTGAGAATCACTGGTCTAGTGTCTGTGGATACCTGATGCTTTCAATTTAAAGCATTACTACTGATCTCTTTCTTTTATTTTCCACTTACTTCAAGAAATTCTCCAGCTCGTCTCTGCTGCACAAGGACCAGGACAGATCACTGGGATTTCGACCCTTCACCCACTCTCCTGCCATTATGTGTGAACGTCCAGCACAGGATGGGTGGTCATCGTCATGGCTCATTCCCATACTAAGAAAAGCGAGAGGAAGGTGCACCTCAGTATAAATCATGACTAGAGATCACATAGCAGGAAGCAGAGTGATATCATGCAGAAGACATAATAACTTATGTTTGTGCGGCAGGGAAGCACACACTAGATTAACTACAGCATTCTAGGGTAAACCAGCTGTACCACATAGTAAAATAAAAAATGTGGATTTAACCCCCTGAATGCTAGAAAGGTCTCCAATAATGAATTGCACACCCCTCTGGCACTCAAAGGGTTAAGAGGTCGCTACCTCACTGCTCCACGTGATGCAGTCTTGTGTTGCCTCACTCACGTGATCCAGTCATGCACAGCAGAGACGGCCCGAATGCAGACAGTCTCTACTGTGCATGACTGCATAGTGACAAACATCCTAGCGAATTATCCTATATAATAATTCGCTAAGTTGTGTGTAACGCCGGACATGCGCAGTAGACACTGCTGCGCGTGCGGCAGTCATGCACAGTACAGACTGCCCGCGCCGCGGCTGACACAGAGCTGGGCGCTCCGAAGGAGCGTCAAGCTCTGTATCAGCAGTGGCGCGGGCAGTCTCTGCTGTGCTTGACTGTCCCGACCGGCTGCCAGAGGCACTGTGGCCCGTGTAACGGGCTGTTCAACTAGTTATATATAAATATACAAACACGCATAAATATATATATATTTAATAGATCTATTTAATAGATTGTGCAGCAATCTATTAAACAGCTTTCTGGCACTCAAGGAGTTATAAAGAGGGTACTTTATCGATTTTCAGGAACCCTGCACTCACAAAGAAAGCGACAGATATGTTGGTGCTTTTATAATGGGACAAACAGATTGCTAATACATACCATGTAAGTCTTGAGAATCTTCAGACTACGTGGGCTAATGGATGGGATAATTATGGATATATTATTAAGTGTCAACCTCTAAATAATTTTATAAAAGATATTGTAGAGAGACATAGGAATATGTAGCTAGTCATTTGTTTAACAATAGGATCTATTTGGTAGGTGTCCTTCATTGAGAACTCAGATATATCTATTCATATGTATTACATAGCATATCCAGTTTCTTGTATATAATGATCTATTCTGTATCCTGTCCTAACAACAAACAATTGGCTGAGAAAGACCTGCAAGATTCTTACGGATCATTCGTCTTTATCAGATTTTAAACTAACTAGCAGTAAACTGTAACATTTTGGTAAAAACTATATATAGAGTTATCTGACTTGTCTGAAGCAGTTCCAATTGAACCCTTTAAGAACCAGAAGGTTGTGCAAATTAATGCGTTACACACTCCCTCTGCACCTTGTTTAGCAGTATACTAACAAAAAGCAGAGGAAAACTGCATAATATTACTATTTTCCTATGCTGCAGTGTAAGGGTTTGGGGCTTGCGCTCATGAAAGTCTTAATAATGGAAGAGTGCTTGTTCCATTGCTCAATGAATCTTTCAATCGCTCTAGTACATACCCAAAGTACAGACGCAGAATTAGTAAGCAAACGTTCAGGCTTAGAAAATGAGCTGTGCCGGCAGATTTGTACATCCCCCCCAATTCCCAGAAATCTTTATAGGTGTCTCCACAGTGCACAAAAGCTTGTAAACAGACTGAGATAAACTAACAGCTTTTCTGAATACAAAGCAACAAGCCGTAATCTTATAAAATGTATGTATATATGTATATAATTAAAGGGACAGTAATGTCCCATCAAAAAAACTTAGAGTTTTGTAGAGGTTCAAAAAAATAAACTATATGACACAAATCCTGTCTTTCAAACAGCTATGGTTTGAGAGATATAGGCATTCAAAGTTCCCCTTCCCTCTCCTGATGTTGCTTTGCAATGCATTGTGTACCCCTCTGGCACTCAAAGGGTTAAAGTGGATCACTCACATAGATATAAGTAATGCTTATTAGTTAGAGCATTTAGGGAAAACATTTAAAATGTTGTTAATTTTTTTAAAAAAACTTTATCTGCACAAAAATTAATGTTTAAAAAGTGCCCGGCAGCCTACTTCCGGCTTGCCTAAGCTTGCCGAACTGCCTCTGCTCCCCTCCCTCCTCCGATGACGGAGGCTGTCTGTCTCTAAGCTGGAGCGATCTCATTGGCTATTGATCTCTGCCAATGAGATCGCTCCAGCTTAGAGAAAGAAAGCATTCGTCATCAGAGGATGCTGGGAAGTGGGGCGGGAGCAGAGGCAGTACTGTAAGACGGAAGTAGGCTGCCGGGCACTTTTTAAACAATAAGTTTTGTGCAGATAACGTTTTTTTTTTTTAAATGAACAACGTTTTAAATGTTTTCACTAAATGCTCTAACTATTGAGCATTACTTATATATGTGTGAGAGATCTTTAAAAAGAATTACTTCATTGAAATGGTCTATAAAGTGTTAAGTAATTACTTTCCAATAACGCGATTTCAGCTCTGCTGCAGAGCCGCTGGCTGGTCCCTGGACTAGGATATCCTGCTGTTAGCACAGTGCTGACATCAGGAAAAGGGGAGGGAGGAATTTTCAGTGAGAATATCTCTCAAACCATAGTGGTTTGAGAGATAGGATTTGTGGCAAATAGTTTATTTTTTGTACCTCTACAAAACTCAAAGCATTTGTTATGGGACATTACTGACCCTTTAACTACCTTTAATGCTTAGCTTTCATTACAACATTCCAATAAAAATTAACCAGATGGTGTCTGAACAGGACAGTCTACATACACAAGCACTGAAAAGGGTAGCTGGACGTACATGGCACTTGACCCCTTAAGGACCATGTGACGTGCCAGGATCATCACTGTGTTTTTCCCTTAAGGACCAGTGACGGTTCTGGCACGTCACATAATTTTTACTTACAGAGCTCCTCCGGGACAGCTGTAGTAAAAACAGGGTCTGAAATTGTCTGCTCCAGTCTCTCTCAAACACCTGCTTCGATGTGCCGGTACACGTAACAGGTCATGTGCACAGGCATGTCCGCAAGGATCAAAGCGGTCCTTAAGGGAAGGTAGCTTCCATGAACCTCTGTTCCTTAAGGGGTTAAACTTATATTAACTAATTTCACTTTAGGTGTTTGTGTGCCTTTAAATCGTGTGGGCAATTTGAGGCTCTTAACTCCCATCATCCTCAGTGAGTTGCTAGCAAAGATAGATTCACTGATAAATGAGCAGGTTCAATCGTCTTACGGCTAAACAGTAAAAGTGTACTTTTCTGTATATTTAGTAATATCAACAGCTTATAGGGGCAATTATACAGGGGAAGAATATTCCAGGACGAAACTGAAAAGTGTAGCCGAGCCTGCCTGCCGAAATGTTCTCTCTCTTACTTATTCCGCACTTATGCTGCAAATGGAAAGTATTTCTATGTATATCGCTAACCTGTTAAGGATTTGGGGCTAAGTATAATGTTGATGAAGGTTCTGCTTTAAAAATGAGAAGTTGTTTACCTTCCAAAAAATCATCCCCAGAGCATCTCCATGTATCTCTCTTCTTCTATATTTGTCCTTTAGTACAATATGAATTTGCTGGCCCTGTCTCCAGTAGTGGGACATCTGGAAAGATGCAGCTATGTAATGAAGCCGAGCAGAGCACACACATGACCCTTTCATTAAACTCCATTTGGGGACATAGCACTGTGTTCTAAATCTTCCCACCCTCCGGACACACTTCCCCCACCCCAGGTGGTTATGTCTCTAACTCCATTAGAAGGGTATCAAGTTCACCCTGTTTCCCCCTCAGGATATATAAAAAAAAACAACAGTATTTTGTACAACTTGGTGAAAATGATATTAGTGGTGAGGCTCAATATTTACATTTTCCCTTCATTGCCACTCTATAATCCCTTGTTCCCTGTCCTTTCATGCCATTGTGCAAGTGCCTTGACTGTCATACTGTTATTTAATATAATATGGCATATTAGAATGCACTTTGACTTCCCCCTCTGTATAGCCTAAGGGTAAGTAAACACTGGCTCTCCAGATGTTGGGGACTACAACTGCTATCATCCACAACCAGCCAACGGCCATAAAGGTTGCCTATCCTTGTTATAGACAAACTATCATACTTACACATGTTGCTCCCCTGTGAAAATGGGAGAAAAGACAATGATTAAAAGTAATGTCTTTTTTTTTTTTTTTTTTTTTTTACTTTATATGATGTAAAAATGTACAGAATGCATACTGTGTGCAGCATGGCTTCAGAATTGTGGCACCACTTCAGTGCATGTATGTCCTCCCACCACATTCCCCTTTTCCTCCAGTAGTTTATCTAAACAGCTGCCTGCAGGCAGCATCAATGTGAAGGGCAATGAATACACTGTTTAGACAAAGTGCTGGAGGAAAAGGGGAAGGCAAATGACGGGGAGAGTGCAGCATGTCATTAGATGGAGGAAAGATGGCTGTGCTCTCCCTCGTCTAGGCTCCAATTTAGGTTAATAGTTTCACCTACAGTGCAATACTATAGTATGTGAAACTGGCCTCTTTATTATATCTATCATATAAGTAATTGGTTTGGGGGGGGGGGGGCGGCATTTTTGGTGACAGTTCCGCTTTAAGTACAGAAGGTTGTTCATTGAAGCCAGGGTTAAAATATATGTAGTTCAAGAGAAGAATAAACCAGACAAGAGAATGTTGGGTTATATTCAGAAAACTCAAGAGGTGCAATGCTGGAGCAAACCAACTGCAGGGACATGAAAATTCCTCAATTCCCCCTCTGATTTAAATAGTCCCTTTAATACACTGAGAGGACTTTAATTAATTCCTCTAGACTATAAGCTTTCACAAGCAGGGCCTTCTGATCCTTCTGTTCTCCACATTTGATTTGTACTATTTAATATCTCTGTATGTCCACTCCCTATTGTACAGTGCTGCAGAATTAGTTGGCGCTATAGAAATAAAAAATAATAATAATAATTATGAAGCAATGTGTTGGAGGCCTCTCTAGCATTCAAGGGATTAACCCTTTGAGTGTGAGAGGGGTGCACAACACATTGCATAGCAATGCGTTGCGTACCCCTCTGGCACTCAAAGGTTAAATCTCCTTTTGAATCAACAGTAATTTTCATTTGGTCACTATGGCGCAGATAATTAACTCCAGAACAGTGCTTCTTTAGCTAGCTTAATACAGTCCTTTACTCCCAGGAGGGCCAGCAGCTGTTGTTGGACTACAGTTCTCATCATCTGCAATCCTCCATGTTGCTGGACTACAACTCCCATCATTCTTAGCCAGCTGTTGGAGATTGTAGTCCAGCAGCAGGTTATCCCCCTTTGCTCTATTTGATCTCCAGAATTCAGATGCTTTGGATGCCATCTCCAACCTAATGAAAAGCTTCATCCACACAGTTATGTGGTGAAGACGATTTTCTTGATGGGTGTAATTTTGATTTCACTGAGCTGTCATTTCTGCTATATTTAAAGTGCGTTTTGTGCACTGAAGCACAGTCCTAAGTCCCAGTAATCTGGTATCTTTGGCAGCCCAGCAATGTAGGAGATGTTCAAAATTGAAAGTGTTGTCTCCTGGACAAGTCATCCAGGGCTTGGGAACAATCTATCAGAGACGTGGTGTTCACAGTCCGTATCTCACCCAGCAGCTGACATTTCTAAGCTCTTTCACGACTGGAAATTTTGGAAAGCAACTTGCAAACAGAGATGAGTGAGGTTAAAACAAAGTCAGGATGGGTGGAAACAAACCAATAATCACTAAATAAATCAGGATTCTTCTGCATAATTATACTGCTTGCTGCCAGATATGTCCAATTTTATAACTAGCAACTTCAACCTGTGTATACTGGCAGCTGTCTAATATACTTGTCCAGTGCAAAATTCACTCTGAACTGAAGGGAGCTTCATTGCACTTCGGAATACACTGCACACCCCTATGACACTTAAAGATGTTAATGGGAAAGTGTTATTTGTTCACTCAAAGTTTTGCAAAGAAAATTACAATAAACTCTAGAGACATTACTTGTACTAGATATTTCAGAAGATATAATTACAGTTAGTTATATTCCTGCTGGATCTTTTTGTTTTGGTGCAGTCTGTCCTTTATGCTCTGTTCCTCATTGTACTGGACTACTCAATATGCTGATTTGTTATAAAGGATATTCATAATAATTATATCCCATTGCTGCACACCCCCTTTGGCACTTTAAGCTCTTCTCTAGAAGATGCAATACATTTAACTAGCTCACTACAGAGGCCTCATCAATCTCATGGGTCCAGATACAAGGGTACTATGAGTAAATGGTTCTGCAAAACACATTTACTTAACACAAAACACTCATGGACACAAATGATTGCTGATACCACTGACTACAGGGCTATGAACCATCTCACTGCTGCCCATAGATTTTCACGTGGGCACCCACTGCAGCAGAATCCTTGTGAAACAACCACTGTGGGTTCACATAGAAAGAACAACAGGTGGTAATCACAAAAAAACTTCACTGTAGGAGTGCTTCAAGGGAAGCTGGAGAATGCCCAAAGATTATGCTCACCCTGAGATGACACAGGAGCCTGACACAACTCACACAAAAACCACAGAACATAGTCCCATCCTTTATTCCCCTTTTCTGTGAAACTCGAAGGTGGCTACTCGACTGGGCAATTTCCCCACACATGCCCTTGTCCTATGGTGGTCAGGGTGGCAAATCTGGGTAAGACCGACATCCCAGGAAATCCAAACCAGTAAATGCAGGAGCTACTAGCAGAAAGCCTACACACTGGGCCAGCCAGATTTTCCTCTTCCCACTGGGTCTTCTACGTAATCCCATCAGCTTAAAGATCCCCTCCAAAAGAAAGCATTACTCTGGTGGGATCTGCACTTCCTCAGAGACAAATATGCAGACTGCATGGTTCCTCAAGATTCACAGGTTTTGTTAGGGACAATGCAACTCCAGGTTCAGCTCTGTCTGCAGTATTGAACGTGTCATTTCCAAGGCTACAGACCCATGGACCCGAGGCAAAGCCATCCAGACGATAGTAGAGAGCAGGGTGCTGGGCTTAACCTTGTTAGTAGTGCTCCGGCTTGTGATAGAATGGTTTCCACCCTTGTCTGTTTTCAGTGACCTCCATTGTCTTCACCATGTGTTCCCATTCTTGAAAACATTAATGTCCCCTGTGTGTGCATGTATTAGAGAGTGTTGGTTTTTCACCAGCATTGAAAGGGTTAGTACGTATGTTTGAAGTACAGAGTGATGGTGCCATTGAATTTAGCTAACACAAAAGATTCAATGTTATCAACTAGCCCCCTGCGGGTCACTAGTACAACTAGAGGAAGGGAATTTAGAACCTGGGCAGATACAGGGGGTAGAAAAATCTGTGTGAGTGGAATGTGTGCTCCTTCCTCCCACATGGAGTCTTGGGACTCCTTCTCCAAATCCTAATCCTCTACTGGGACTGTGTTCAAGCTCCAGAATAAACCTAAAATGGATGGTGGAACCACTGGCAATCTGTACAAATTTTCTGGCATACCAAGAAAAGAATAGCAGAAGTGTGCAGTTTTTATACTTTACCCCTGTTTGTTTGCCTGTAGTTGTTGTCCTATGTGCGTCCTCTATAATAAAATGCAATTTATTATTTTTTTTGTCTGGCTTGATAACCTCTTAAACCTTAGTCAACCAATCAGTATCCCCTGTACCCATCAAACAGCTCCTTTCCATGTAACTTAAATAATTTATAACTCAGGAAACAAAGGTGTCCACTCCACCAAACATATACCCAAATCCAGGCATTTGCCTGCAGGGGAAGGAAAACATGGTGTCTTGTCTCAACTGATCCCCTCACTGCAAGGATGACCTCTTCTGGTTACCTGAATATTTACCAGTGTCTCTCTACTTTGGTATGTGCACAAGTTACTGGTCCTACAGCCTGAGGAGGCTATCTGCACTGTACTGCAAAATACCTAACCCGTAAATAACAAAAAATGAATCCAATGAGCCTGGTCCCCTGAGAAAGTGAAGGCAGTCATGAAACGTGTGGGGAGATTCGGATTTTGTGTATGATTTTACTATTATTATTATTTTGTACTACCAAATTAAACTTCCCATCTGGACACGCTGACGTTAACCCTGTGATTCTTTCATCTACGGCTGTTGGGATCCCCCTTATCAGAGCTTTTGATCATCTGGTAAGTGGGATATTTTAGAGTGAGTGTAATCACTCTTATCTCACAGTACTACCCTTAGAGGGCTTGTGCCCTGGCGTTTCCCTTTTATATTTTTTAGAAACATGGGAAGCTCTTGGAGCCTGTGGAAGAATATTGGAGGGGGGATCTCTAAATCCAAGAAGTGCGGATTGGGACGCTCTTATCCTGGACAAGGACTTCATGGTATGTTATAAGCCTTAATCATCCTATATGAAGTGAGTACAAGCACTTTAGATAGGGTCTTTTGAGTATTCCTGACAGATGCTACTCTCATATGGTGTTGGGCTATTTTTTTTTCTTCTGCACTGTAGTGCAGACTTCCCGCTCCAGTAAAAAAAAAAAGGAAATTGTAGGGCTCCACTGCAGCAAGTGTCCACTGTACCCTGTGGCCTTGCTCGTCCAGGTAAGGGGATTGTGGTCAATCTCAAATGAGAATTTTTGGCCATATAAAAATGATTATAATTAAATTTATTTATGGCCAAAACGATGGATCTTTTTTCACTGGTGGCATATTCCTTTTCTCTGTCCAGCAGTTTCCTCCTGAGATATGCCACCAGGTGTTCATTCCATGAGTCCAAGATCTGGCTTAGTACTGCTTCAAGTCTATAGGGAGACATGCCTCTCTGTACTAAGAAGCACTTTATATCTGAGGCTGCAAGGACTGGTAACTGGATGAGGGCACTCTTTAACCCATTCATTGTATCCTCACAGTTTGGCCAACTTACTAATTTTGGTGACATGTTTTTGATCACAACTATCTGCCTCCAAGAAATCTAGCACATGGTTCTTAGTCTGAGGAATGAGCCACTATTATATAACCCACTGCCATGAAGATGTGGCAGACACCAATGCCAATCCCCCCGTTTTTACTAACTTTCTTAGCATCTGCTTAAGTGTGCTGAGGGAGTTACAGGGTAGCCTCCAGACTCTAAACCCAGCAACTTTGCCATAGTCCTTGAACAAAATCAGACATAAATTGGTTTTGATGATCAGGAAGGGATTTCCAAGGAAACCAACCTGGGTGGACATAGTTACCAACACCTCCATTACCATAGGGGGTGAGATGGAAGAGAGGGCTAATGACTTTGGGCAATGTCATCTATAACATTACTGAATGGCTCATTCATGATGGGCATGGGCTGCATGGAAGCAAATGAGCACTGGCTGGCTTGCCTCATTCGCTGGTACTTGTCACAAGAAAGGCAATAGTTGGTCCCCTCTCTGCAGACCACAGCCAGCAAATGATCTGGTTCAGCCGTGCCCATGTTCTCCCAAACCCCTGATGCTGCGTGAATGGTATCTTATAGGATCTCCCTGTACTCTTGTGGCACAACATGCTGCAGGGTGGCAGTGCAGAGCTGCTGTGACATCTCTAGATCTGTCACTCTGTATAGCAGACCATCTCCCCAGTCTCTCTTGTCCCTACAATTCCCTAGTCTCTGACCATAACCTCATCTCTGGAGGGTCTCTTCTATTAGTAAGTCCCCTTGGCAGGCTTCTCTGTCCCATGGAAAAGTACGCATATTGCCCAGGGCTGGAGAAAGATCAGTAGGCTTACAATGATACAGGTTTATGGGAAGGAGACTCTGGGGAAGTATTAGGACATCTAGCAGGCAACCAGCATTGGTGATGGAGGCTGTCAGGACCATTGTGCGTGGGGCATTTGCGTACTTACTTGGGGATCCTGGGGAAGTATTAGTACATCTAGCAGGAAACCAGCATCGGTGATGGATGAGGTCAGGACAAGCACTTACGTACTTACTGGGGGAATGCTGATTGTTAAGATATAGATCCATTCCTGGCTAGCTGGCTTTTGAACACTGCAGCAATAAAATATTTGCAATCCAAGGGCCCCAAATCACTTTAAGGATAATGTCTGCCAGGAGATTTTCCATCAGTACCACTTTATATAGTAATTTACCATTCTAACATCCAGATGGACCTTCACCTATGGGATCCTTGAACAGTCAATTCAAAAGCCATTTCCATCTCCAGACACATAGGCATAATCCAGCAACCAGAGTGGTTGCATATACATAACAAAAGCCCCTGATGCCCTGAATCTAATGGCTTACTGGTGCTCAATATGCACTGTTTGCAAATGCTGGACTTGTGCAGTCTCCAAGATATTGCAGGATGTCGTAATTCTGTAAAGGGCTGGAGGCTGTAATTTGTGTCTGCATCTTTTGGGTACCAATCCACAGGAGGGGTTGGAAGGTCTTCTGGTGCCTGAGACTCTGGATAAGTGACAAATTGCATAGGCCATGCCTGAGAACTGGGACCAAGATTGAGGCACTGATGTCAAAGATGACCTGGCTGCTGGCAAGCAAAGCACCATCATACAGGTGCAGAGTCTCAGTGCCAACCAGTCTGTTGGGATCAGTGGGTCTATTAGTTCAGGATACTATTGTTGGTTTGGCCAGTACCAAGGTTGGGTGACAGAGAACTCATAATCTTCAGGTCCTTTGGAAATTTCCAGTGAAGTTTAAGCTGTACCACCTCATCAGCCAGTGCCTCTACTGCTTCCAAGTTCTCCAGATGTCATTCTGCTGCCCATTCCCAAACCTGCTTGATGCAGCCTTGCTAATAAAATTGATCCAGCAGCATCAAATGGACAAAGCTCTCTGAACTGGCTTTAACGTTATTCCAGGGTAACCTCATAGTGGGTCTTTACTTTCTAGTAGTCATAATTCTGGTCAGCCAGTAGAATCAAATATAATTTTGTGCTCTTATAGTCAACAAAAGCACTAGGATTTTAAGCCAATCCCACAACGGTAGTTTGTTGATATAGACGTTGGCTTCCAAAATCCTTGAACAAGCAGTTTACATATCGTGAGTCTTTCTGGAATGACTTAAGTCAGACCCCTGCATTTTAGGTTGAGCAACAAATCAATCTAGGAGCTGCTGGCAGAGTGCTAGGTTTGAAACCAATCAATTAGGTTCCCATCAAAACGACAGCCCTGGTTTACATCATGTGCTAGCCAAATTTCCCTCTTCCCCTGAAGTCTTCCAGGTAATCTCATCAGCCTGATGACTCCCTATGGAGGAAGGCATTGTTGTGATGGAATCTGCATATACTCAGAGACAATACTATCTCTGTGTATGTGCAAACTACTTTTCGTCTCGAAGGTACACAGATTCTGTGAAAGGCAACATAACCCCAGGATCATCACTGTCCACATGCTTAACCTGACACTTCCAAGCATACAGACCCTGGACAGTGTATTCTGTGATCCGTGAACCCAGGGCAGAGCAGCGTCAACCAGTGGATGATAGAGAGCAGGGTTCCAGGTTTAACCATTTATTGTTAGTAGTGCATTGGTTGTCTGTTAACTTAACTACAATTCACATTCAGGAAACAATGGATTTACAGTAGTCCACTGCATCAAACACATGTCTATATCCAAGCTTTTGCCTGAAGGGGAAGCAAAACAGTGTCTAGTTACAACCATGCTTACACATAGAAGAAAAGAAGTCTATATGTGTTCATGTGAAATCTTTAAGACAGCAGTGAAATGGTTCATCGTCCTTTGGTGAATCGTATCAGAGATCAATTGTGTCCACAAATGTCTTAAATAAACTATATATGTTTTTATACTACACAAATTTGGAGTTACTTATTGAGTGCAGATCCATTTATTCATAGCTGTCTAGAGTTGGGGGGAAGAGTTTCTCCCTGATCATTACATCATCCAGAATATCAGCATCTCCTTACAAAAGCTCTGATGCAGCTATGTGCAATCACATGCTGGGATCAACTTCACTGTCATCAGCCAGATGTGATTCGGTGATGCCCATGATACCCTTTGAAGAAAAGAACAAGAAGAGACACCCCCTGTTTCTCTCCTTTTTTTATTCTACAATACAACCCCTTGAGTCTGGTTATGATACAAATGCAAAGAAGCTATCCCTGGTAAGGCTGTCTGCAGTAAGCACTGCAGTAAGCACCCATAAAACAACCCCACTCCTCTCAATAGATAATAAAACAATTGTATCTTGCCCCAACACACACAAACACACTTACAAAGAAGAGACATTCTTTAGTTATTGCCTTAAACCAAAATAGTGTTAAAGGGATAGTAATACTTCGTTTTAACTTTATTTTATTTTGTAGGCATTAAAAAAACATGAAGAATGATATAAGTCTTATCTCTGAAACCTTTATGGTTTAAGAGATATTCACAAACAAAGTATCCCTTCCCTGTTCAACCAGATCAGAAGGGAGATGCCCAGGTAGACTGCAGAGAGGGACAATCTTCAATTAAGATAAGGGAAAAAGCTGAAAAACTTGTCAAGGGGGGAAGGGCTTTCATTGTTTTCATACAAAGAAGAGTGTCCCCTGCTGTTATCTGTCTGGTCATACAACCAGATTCACATCTGAGAAGAGATGGCTTACACTAGGTAAAAGGGGCGGGGAGGGGAACTTTGCTTGTGAATATCTCATAAACCATAAAGGATTGAGAGATAAGACTTATATCATTCTTCATGTTTTTTTAATGCCTACAAAATAAAATAAAGTTAAAACGAAGTATTACTATCCCTTTAAAGCTAATACATCCCAATATTAATATAGCTCTGTAACAGTGGCAGGCAAGCAGATCCAGCCAAAATGTCACATATGTGGCCTTCAAGTCCACCAATGGGTGGCACATTATGGTTCCAGTTTCTAGATAGGTGTTGAAAAGTAGAGTAACCCCTAGATGCTAGAAAGGTAAACAACACAAACCTCTCTAGCACTCAAGGGGTAAAAGTGACAGACAGGAGGTGTAAAGGGAGCTAACACTCTGTGGCAATAGAATAGGGTGCATGCTTTTTGGGGCTGAAAATATTAAATTATATGCTACAGGGGTCTAAGGAGCAGATTTTAAAAGCCACATGTAGCTCAAAAGTAAAAGGTTTCATATCCCTGGATTAAACCAGTGCTCGTTGTTCAAATTATAACGTAAGTAAGAAAAGATGCTTAAAAGACTATATGCTACTATGGAAGTTTTAGCAGAATTAGTCAAATAAAAACCTTAGAAAACTCCTGGTGAACCTTAGATCTAGGGGACATGTGTGGAAAGGGGCAAGGGTAGTCAATCCTGGTTCTTAAGAACTACAAACAGTTCATATTTTTCAGCATATCTGTGCTTGAGCACAGGTGGATTAGTTGAAACACTGAGCCACTGAATCATCTGCCTATACTCAAGTTGGTATATATATGTATCTCCTATACAATAATATGCTAAAGTTTGTCAGAAACCGTTACTGCCCGAAAGCACAGAATGCTGGGAGGTGCGTTCAGGCAGTCTCTACTGCGCATGACTGCTTCAGACAAACATACTGCGCACTACTGGCTGATGGTGTCGATAATTCTTTAACCCCTTAAGGACCGGCGGCAGAGCGGACGGCAGTTAAAGATCATGAACCGAACATGTGCAGCAGCAAGGGGAGCCCTTAATTCCTCCACAGTAATCTAGCCATGCAGATCATTCCTCCACCCTCACCCAGCCCCGCAGAGCATTCTTCCACTCTCATCCAGCCCCGCAGAGCATTCCTCCACTCTCACTTGGCCCTGCAAAACATTCCTTCATCTTCTCCCAGTCCTGCAGAGTATTGCTCCACCCTTACCCAGTCCAGAGAGCATTCCTCCACCCTTACCCAGTCCCCCAAAGCATTCCTCAACACTCACCCAGCCCTGCAGATCATTTCTCCACCGTCACCCAGCCCTGCAGTGTATTCCTCCACTCTCACCCAGCCCTGTGGATCATACCTCCGTCCTCACCTAGCCCTGCAGATCATTCCTCCACTCTAACCCAGCCCTGCAGAGCATTCCTCCACCCTCACCCAGCCACACAGAGCATTCCTCCACTCTTCCCCGGCCCTGAAAAGCATTCCTCCATCCTCTCGCAGCCCTGCAGAGCATTCCTCCACCCTCACCCAGCCCTGCAGAGCATTCCACTATTCTCACCCAGCCCTGCAGATCATCCCTCCACCCTCACCCAGCCCTGCAGAGTATTCCTCCACCCTCACCCAGCCTGCAGATCATTCCTCCACCTTCACCCAGCTCCACAGATCATTCCTCCACCCTCACCGAGCTCCACAGAGCATTCCTCCACCCAGCTGCGCAGAGCATTCCTCCACACTCACCTAGCTCCGTAGAGCTTTCCTCCACCCTCACCCAGCACTGGAGAGCATTCTTCCACCTTCACCCAGCCTGCAGATCATTCCTCCACCCTCATCCAGCTCCACAGATCATTCCTCCACCCTCACCCAGCTCCGCAGAGCATTCCTCCACCCAGCTCCGCAGAGCATTCCTACACACTCACTTAGCTCCACAGAGCATTCCTTCACACTCACCTAGCTCTGTAGAGCTTTCCTCAACCCTCATCCAGCCCTGCAGAGCATTCCTCCACCCTCACCCAGCCCTGCAGAGCATTCCTCCACCCTCACCCAGATCCATAGAGCATTCCTCCACCCTCATCCAGCTCCACAGAGCATTCCTCCACTCACCTAGCTCCACAGAGCATTCCTCCACCCTCACTTAGCTCTGCAGAGCATTCCACCACACTCACCCAGCCCAGCAGAGCATTCCTCCACTCTCACCCAGCCCAGCAGAGCATTCCTCCACTCTCCCCCGGCTCTGCAAAGCATTCCTCCATCCTCTCCCAGCCCTGCAGGGTACTGCTCCACCCTCACCCAGCCCTGCAGAGCAATCATTCACCCTCACCCAGCTCTGCAGAGCATTTCACTAGCCTCACCCAGCCCTGCAGAGCATTTCACTAGCCTCACCCAGCCCTGCAGAGCATTCCTCAACACTCAACCAGCCCCGCAGAGCATTCCTCAACACTCACCCAGCCCTGTAGATCATTTCTCCACCCTCACCCAGCCCTGCAGAGCATTCCTCCACTCACACCCAGCCCTGCAGGGCATTCCTCCACTCTCACCCATCTCTGCAGAGTATTCCTCCACCCTCACCCAGCCCCGCTGAGCATTCCTCCATCCTCACCCAGCTCCACAGTGTATTCCTCCACCCTCACCCAGCCCTGCAGATCATTCCTCCACCCTCACCCAGCCCTGCAGAGCAGCCAGCAGTTAAGGACCACAGGGCTTTTTTTTTCTTTTCCGGAATCGATTCAGGGCTCCCCAAGCGGTGTGCAGCCGCAGCCCTGAATTCCAAAACGTGCCAGGACCATCATAGGTCCTTATGGCAAGTTCTCCCATGACGGTTCTGGCACGTCATGGGTCATTAAGGGCTTAAAATAAGTGCGACGGTCTTAGCCTGTGACTGAAGGGAGGAGGTATAGGTGCAGGGTGGTAAGGAGAGAGGTAACAATTGAGAGGAGATATTGTGGGTTGGAGGGGAAAGTAGATTAGGGAGGAAAAGTAAATTTGTTGTAAAGTAAAGGTGTAGTTCTGCCGTAGTACACATGCAGTAGTGCGCAGTATGTTTGTCCGATGCAGTCATGCGCAGTACAGACTGCCCAAACGTACCTCCAAGCATTCTGTGCACCTCCCAGCATTCCTATACCTCCCAGCACTCCTACACCTCCCAGCATTCCTACACCTCCCAGTATTCCTACACCAGTATTCCTACACCTCCCAGTATTCCTACACCTCCCAGCACACCTACACCTCCCAGCATTCTGTGCGTTCAGGCAGTCAGTACTACGCATGACTGCATCGGATAAACATACATCTGGCATTTTATATTATTTGATGATTCTTCATGTATGTTTTAAATGTTATTTTACTTTTATTTACTTTATA
This sequence comes from Rhinophrynus dorsalis, assembly GCA_037306005.1. NCBI lineage: Eukaryota > Metazoa > Chordata > Amphibia > Anura > Rhinophrynidae > Rhinophrynus > Rhinophrynus dorsalis. Next base: position 444,299,549 of record CM074721.1, read on the forward strand.
TTATGATCTCATGCCAACTTTACTGTTTATATTTTTAATTCTTTATTTTGAGAAAGAAAATAGTTCTTCTATTAACATAAATTACATTAAAATATACCACATAATATATTAACACTCTGAAAATGTCTTTCTTTACGCACTTTGGCCCGTATGCATGGGCTTGTACACTAGTATATATATATATATATATATATATATATATATATATATATATATATACATATCTAATTGCCAATGTGTAACACATCAAGCAGCAAGCGCACACTAGGAACTTAAAAAATAAAATAAATCTTTTATTTAAATGTTGGTTAAAAAGTTCGACGTTTCGACCCCCTTGGGGCCTTTCTCAAGACACCATATCATACAATGTGGCAACCTTAAATACATCAAGCCGTTTTTGCGCCAAAACGCCACGAGGCGATTGCGCTAGCGTTCACACGTACCGTGGAGCGCAATGTTTTGAACCGCAAGCGGTTTTAACTCTAAGTATACCAAAACACACTGTATTATCAAATAATCATCGCAATCTTAATCCCGGTCCTGGCAAACAAAACGGAACATTGTAGAATATTACATGTCAAACAAAGCGCTCAAATATATTTAAAACATGAAAATATATAAGTTCGGCACTGATATTACAGCTTACTATAATGCACAAATGGTGGGGGACATAAAAGACAATAGGATCACTATTACATCCTCTTGGTCAATTTATTGATTTCCATCTTCAACCGTGTGTACAAAATCTTCCTTATTATTTAAAGGACACTACTGAATTTTTAAGGTTGTTGATGACACAAAATATTACTTGTGAAAATGTGATTCTTGGTACCATGGATGTCAAGTCTCTTTACACAGTCATCCCACACTGTGAGGGTTTGAATGCGGTGAGAGACTTGATTACCAATAATCCATTATATAGAGGTCCACCCGTAGATTATTTCTTGTCACTTTTAGAATTTTGTCTTATCAAAAATTTCTTTAAATTTGAGAGTAGATTTTATCTACAGAAGACCGGGACTGCCATGGGAGCATGCATGGCACCTGCGTATGCCAATACTTATATGTACAAATATGAAATGGAAAATCTTCAGTCACATGTCCTCTTTAAACGACATAAGTTAATTTATACTCGTTATATAGATGACATGTTTATTATGTGGAATGGAACAGGAGAGGAATTGGAAGAGCTAGTACCTGACCTTAATAGTAGTCATAGATATATCAAACTAACATTGACTTACAGCAAAACGGAGATTCCTTTTCTAGACGTTTTGGTAAAGATAATTAGTGGGCATATAGAAACTACTCTCTACAATAAACCTACAGACAGGAACACTCTGCTACAAGCTACCAGTCACCATCCACCTCATTTAAAAAATAGTCTGCCCAAATCACAAATGTTGCGATTAAGAAGAATTATTAGCAATGAAGATTTGGTTGAATTAGAATTAACTAAGATGGGTGACAAATTTCTAGAAAGAGGATACGATGAACATTTGATACATGAACATATGAATTCGACCATACAAATGTCCAGAGTTGAAAGTTTTACAAACAAAAGACCACCGAAACAGACCAGAATGACTTTTTCCACTACTTTTAATACGGGTACTCATTATTTAAATACCAGTATTAAGAAACACTGGCCAATTATTGCCAGTGATCCAACATTAAAACAAATTCCTAAAGTTCCTCCCATGATGTGCTATAAGAGGGGGCAAAACTTGAGAGATTTATTGGTAAAAACAGACCCGATTAATTGCTATGCTAAAGTGAAATCAGAAGCAAGAAGAGGATGTTACAAATGTGTTTCCTGTGTTACATGTAATTACATGCTTGTGGGAACTTCCTTTAAACATCCACATAACGGATTCAAGATTTTTATTAAACACAATTTGACCTGTACGAGCCAATTTGTTGTATATTTCATATCATGTCCCTGTGGATTATTCTATGTGGGGAAAAGCTCCAACATGTTTAAAGAACGTATGAATAACCACAGAGCAGCAATTAAGGCAGCATTGGAAGCTAGACGTAACCCTGATAAAAAACTTTCATCAAAAATTAAGGACCAACCAGTGGCAACACATTTTGCTCAGTTTAACCACCCCTTACCAACACTGCGCTATATGGTTATAGACCAGGTACCACCTCTGACATGAGGAGGCGACAGAGGAAAGATATTGTTGCAAAAAGAGGCTAAGTGGATTCAATTTCTTGACACAGTAACACCAAAAGGTTTGAATGATAAACTTTCACTACATTGTTTTTTATGAAACTTGATGAACAATAGTGTACCATGGATATGGTTCATAATAATTCTACAAATTAACATTGTACAATATTTTCTTTAAGATCTAATATATATGCTTTGGGACTCGTTATGCACAGAACTGCAGTCTGTTTCAATACCTAGGACTTGTATATTACCGTTGGTAACATTTACAGTATTCAGTATAGTTTGTTTTCCTCTTTTACAAGTTGTTCTATAAAATGATCTATATTATCTTTAAATTTGTTATATGACCCTGGGGGGCGCGTATGTATGGATCGTTCTGATGGGCGTATTTAACATGCGTGTCCCCACGGGTTAATATTGCACGGAGGGGGACGTTGACCTTTGATGCTCCCTTTCTTGGCTGATGATCAGCCTCTGTACCACAAGATGGTGTAGTGGCAATCTTCCAGTCAGGGGGAGCTTTGAGCGTTTTCTTGGACCTATCTATTCAACACTAATGAGGCAGAATATATTTAACTTTTTTCAATATGTGACAAACATCTAGCACGGATTGTTCCATTTTTTAATTATCTGTTGCGCTTGGATTCGCAACTGCAAGTGTGCCTTCTTGATCCTGTAAACCCTGTAATAGGACTCCATAGTGTCTGCAGAGTGCAACATATGTAGAGCCAGGGGTTAAGGATTCCCGATCAAATTGTGAGTTTTGTATAATGGATATTGAATGGGATCTTGAATCGGACTCCATAGCGTCTGTTATAATACAGCGCATGTAGAGCCAGGTCTGCATTTCAGAAATGCTTTTATACAATCTTGTAGTCATTATAATTATTTGGTAATTGACTCAGTATTGACGGGAGAAGGCTTTGTTTCGGCGGCATGGGACACTGTGCATTATGAACCACTATTCTGTCACAAGGTAACAAATCATGTATTGATACAATATCACAAACAGTGTTTGAAGATTTACAATTCAGAATGAATGCATAGTGATCCATTGAGGCGCTATTGCTGGTCTTTTATGTCCCCCACCATTTGTGCATTATAGTAAGCTGTAATATCAGTGCCGAACTTATATATTTTCATGTTTTAAATATATTTGAGCGCTTTGTTTGACATGTAATATTCTACAATGTTCCGTTTTGTTTGCCAGAACCGGGATTAAGATTGTGATGATTATTTGATAATACAGTGTGTTTTGGTATACTTAGAGTTAAAACCGCTTGCGGTTCAAAACATTGCGCTCCACGGTACATGTGAACGCTAGCGCAATCGCCTCGTGGCGTTTTGGCGCAAAAACGGCTTGATGTATTTAAGGTTGCCACATTGTATGATATGGTGTCTTGAGAAAGGCTCCAAGGGGGTCGAAACGTCGAACTTTTTAACCAACATTTAAACAAAAGATTTATTTTATTTTTTAAGTTCCTAGTGTGCGCTTGCTGCTTGATGTGTTTCACATTGGCAATTAGATATATAAACGTTTCAGGCTGCACCGGGCAAGTAGGATTTATGACTTTTTCTATGATATGGAGTGCCCACCTTTACGATTTATATATATATATATATATATATATATATATATATATATATATACAACATCCACTGTCAGTAGAGGGCCAGGTTTGGCTATTGCTGCTTTAGGGAAATTTGATTGTTGAGGAAATCAGCCCTGTAGGAGGTATATTAATGGTTAGTGTAAACAGTTCCTTGTAGATTAGTAGTAGTAGTATTTTAAACGCTTGCAAAAAAACACATACACCAGAACTGAAGCTGGTCCATCCTCTGAGATTTAGGTGCAAGTGTGACTTGGGTGGGCTTTATTCGTCATTCTAAAGAGGAACACCTCTGCAAATAAACTGCACCATCCTTGAAACAATCCGTACCCCACCCTAATAATCTATCTGCCAAATAAACTTAAAATTCCCCCCTCGCTCTCTCTTACCCTTTCCTCCCTCCTTCACCCCACTACTGTTATCTGGGTGACCCCTTTCCCTCTCTCTACCAACCTCCATAACTAGGACCCCCCTCTGGAGAGATATGTCAAGCAGGTGGCATGCTTGCATATGCTGCCCGCTTCCTCCACTGCTGTATCTCCTCTCCACTGGAAATAGGTTTATGCATTGCCAGGACACTTCCGTAGATTCAACATGAGTACTGAAACTATGGTAGTGTCCTATCAGGACCTTCAGGTGTCTCAGGCAGCAAGCAAGGAAATTAATACATACAAAGGCTGATGCACTACAGAGAACTGGAGCAATTCCAGAGCAAACTAACTGTACCACAGACCACTAAAAATTTCTACTGATTTAAATGGGCTTTTAACCCCTTGAATAACAGAGAGGTCTCCTACAAAAAAAACATTTAAGTCAATGGGAATGCATACCTCCCATCATTTCAAATTGCCAAAGAGGGACACTTGTGTTTTAGGGGGTGTGGCTGGGGGTGTGGCTGGTGGGCGGGGCACTACCAATACTTTTTTGGCTATTTCACGGCATATTGACACCTCCTTGTGTAACCTAATAAATGACTTATAACAAGACCAAAGTATTTTATTTACACAGACTAATTTATAAACACACATACCGATGTTTAACCCTTTAACGACCCTTGACGGTCATAGTACGTCAAGGGTCGATTTGACTTAACGACCGATGACGCACTATGACCGTCATCGAGTTCCGGGCTCCCCCCGCGGCTGCACGCCGTTCGGGGAGTCCGGAACGCAACGGAGCAATAAAAAAAAATTGCTGCGTGTTCGTTGAGTCGCGTCCGCATTCCCCGATCGTTAAGGGGTTAAACAAACAATAATGTGAGTTTTACTGCTGTGGAGCAATGTGATACATTTATATACACACCACACAGTCTGATCTCCTAAAAAGAGGGACATCAGGGTGGGAAAGAGGGACAGAGGGATTTGGGTCTAAAAGAGGGACACTTGGGAGGTATGGGAATGTAGGGAGTTTGCATTTGCCTCCTATGGTGCAGCTGGTTTGCCCCAGAATTGCTCCTTTGGATTGATTCTGTGTCACATACAGCCCTTCTTCAGATGTTTAACCTGCTTCCCCTTCTTTAGGTTTCCCCAGGGAGTGTTTAACCTTGCAGAGTTCAGACAAGGATATTTCTCCTTTGTTAAGTGAAAGGGATTTTTTTATCACAAGTTCCTGCAGCAACAACATATCAACTTGTGTCACTGCAGGCAGGATTCCTCCTATTCATTTATCATATTTTCGACATTTAAAATATAGCCAATAATAGATTTTTATATAGTTTTATAAAACAGATTTTTGTAAAATGAAAACAAGCCTTTTATTTCCGCTGCAAAGAAAAAAGAATCGCTGGCAAACCATGATATACACATAATGTATTTTATACAATATATATATATATATATATATATATATATATATATATATATATATTATATATATATATATATATAAAAGAATAAGCCTCATTGCATAATTTATGGTACCTCACACACAGAACATAATTTATGTCTCCTCAGAAAACAAACACACATTGAACAGAATGCCTCATTACATAATTTATGTCTCATTAGGAGACACAACTCCCATTGGGTGATTCAATGGGGACATTCCTGCTCCCATTGGGTGATTCAATGGGGGCGTGTTTATCATACAGGGAGTTGGCCCACCCCCTCCAGCCCTCCCACCACTATCCAACTGACAAAAAAAAATATAGCTGCCACTTGCTCCTGAAGTAAGGATATCAATAACTTCTCCTGGTCCACTCACACTTTCACTCAGGATCATGACCCCACAAACACACTGTTTCACCTCCCACAGATAACTGTAATCCTCCATACACTGTGTCACCTCCCACAGATAATTGTAACCCTCCATACACTCTGTTTCAGTACGAGGGTGTAATGTTTCCATAAAATACAAACTCAGGGATAAACTTAATAGCAACTCTTTTATTAACCCTTTCAGTGCCAGAGGGGTACGCAACACATTGCTGTGCAATGCGTTGCTTACCCCTCTGGCACTTAAAAGGGTTAACTCTTTTCATCTCTTCAGTCACCTCACTGTCTGTTTTCAACTTTCACTCCTCCACTTCCTGCTTCCCTCCCTTTCTCCTTAAAGGGAGAGAGATGCTTTGCTGTATGTTACAGAGGGCAAGCCTCAAACACCACTTTCTATTTGATCCCACAGCATATTGCTACGCTGCCTCAACTGAAGAGCCACTGTGTGTTATATTGCTATGTTACCTCAGCTTAAGTAAGGAATTACTGTTCCCATTGGGTGATTCAATGAAGGAGTGATTTAAATCATTCAGGGAGTTGGCCTGCCCCCACTATCCAGCCCGCCCACCACTATCCAAGTGACTGAAAAAACAAAATGTCTGCCACTCGCTCCTACACCACAGACTCACACACAAGCCACACACAAAAGCCACACACACACAAAAGCCACACACACACACACACACACACACACACACACACACACAAAAGCCACACACACACACAGAGTCCCCAGTGGTCCCTACACCAACCTGAGGCACACAATGAGCTGATCCAACAAAAAGAGGGCGGGATTGGCTCCAGTGTAACTTCATTTCTGGTATCCGCAACACAACAATGCTTTCGGCTCCTGGTGCACAATGTGCTTCTGCTGCAGGAAGCCCAGCTGCTTCATGTAGCTCGGAGGCAGGCAGGCCCAGTACCAAATCCTTCAAGTTCCCCCTTCATGAAGCACAACACTCCACCCCGCAACAGCCCGGACATGCGGCCCTTCAAGGAGCTCTCTACAAGCAGCAGCTGGATGCGGCTATTACCCGTGGCTGAGGGGCTGGAGACAGACCATGCTGGGGCCACTCTGTAGTACACACTCTTACACACAAGCTTCTTCACCACCGCTCTCTGCCCGCTGTCACACACCTGCATTGTGTAAGTACCCTGGCACAAAAAATATACATGCCGCACTATAGCTGCTCCAACAACACACACCATCCCTGCTCTAACCACACACACCATCCCTCCTCAGTTCCCGCTCTTGGTGCCCGGGCTGCGTCCCTACTAACGATCTTGGCCGAGGCCTGGGGCAGGAGGTGTCTTCCTGGCCAGGGAGCTGGGCCGGCGGTTGTCTGGCAGCCTGTGAGTGTGCATGTACAGAGTCCACTTCAGGGACTGTGGCCTCCATGACTCTCGCTACATACTGGGACAGCTGGTTAACCCTTCCAGTGCCAGAGGATTAAGCAACACAATGAGCAATGCCTTGCCTACCCCTCTGGCACTTACAGGACCGTAATAATATCTGTATGTGTGTGTACACATGTATGTACGTGTGTATGTATGATCAATGTCTGTATATGTCACTGTATCTGTTTGTGTCTATGTATGTGTGCAATATGATTCTTTCTGCTTCACACAGTACACAAAAAAACATCATCAGTCAATACAGCTAAATGAAATGTACAATACAAACAAACATAAAAAATTCTTACAAAATACCTTCAACATGCCACCTATAACATTTCAAACAAAAAATGCTACATAACACATACCCTACTACAATGACGGGCAACGCCATCACATATTGCTAGTATATATATATATATATATATATATATCTATATATATATATATATATCTATATATGTTTATTTATTTTTTTTTACATTCTTTTTTTATTTATTTAGAGAATGTTTTACCACGAAGAATACGTTGAGATTGCTCTCGTTTTCAAGTATGTCCTAGACATTATGGGGTAAATTTAAAGCCAGCCGTTAACATAGCTGGTAGGGCCAAAGTGAATACCGGCTGTTAAACTAACATGTTTAACGTGGTATTTAAAGGCCCTACCAGCTAGAAATCCAAAGGATGTCAAGCCACAAAAACAGTCTTGTGGCTGAATGTCCGTTGTGCGTTTAGTTCCCAAAACGCCGCTAAAAGCAGCGGCATCTATGGTCCTCAATGTTGCCCATTTCCTTGTGCTTCTTCCAAAGGGCTTGGACAGCATATCTGGAAACCTCTGTCTGTCTTGAAATTTCTACCTGGGAGAGACCTTGCTGATGCAGTATAAATACCTTGTGTCTTGTTGCTGTACCGTGGTGTATTACTTTTGACATTAAACGGTCTTCAGCAACTCAACCTTGTTAGCTGAGTTTGACTGTTCCTTACCCAGTTTCATTCCTCCTACACAGCTGTTTAAGTTAATGATTGCGTTTCAGCCTGCATGTTAAATTGATGATCATTAGCACCTGTATGGTATGATTTTTTTAATCATACACCTGATTATATACCTACAAGATCCCTGACTGGGTGAAAGTGTATCTAGAAGAACTGATGCTGATTTGAAGGCAATGGGTGGTCATACCAAATACTGAATTAAGGAATGAGGGGATTCGCCAAGTCCTAATAATAGGAACAAAACATAAAGAAAAAGAAAAAAAAAAACTACAAAACAATCATGTGCAGAGCAATTTTTTTAACTTTTTTATTTTAGCGAGAAAATACCAAAGGTCCCAATGAAAGTTTGCCTCTCTCCTTGGTTCAGGAGAAAACATCTTCAGTAAAACCTGACTGTCATGTCCAAGGAGGAGAATACGACAGCTGCTAGCAGGACAACATGACCCACAAACTCTGCTCACTACACATGCCTTCTTCAATTTGAAAAAACTGTCAGTAACTGTCACGTCTGCCTCTGTTCTTTCTCCATGACATCCTGGACAATACCTGACAATTCCTCTGGATTTCAATAGGTATAAAGACAAAATTGGAGAAATTCTGAGACAAAAACTGTAAGAAAAGGAATACACAAAAACTCCAATTGATTTTAATGGGGCTTTTAATTCCTTTAATATCAGAGAGTCAGATACAATACTTCACAGACGTGATAAAATAGTAGTAATAATTTGTTTGGATCAGAATTGTTCCATTTTTGTCATTATAATTGTAGCCCTTAATTGCTTAAGCCCTTAAGGACCAGAGGGGTGTGCAACTTATTGCTCTTTAAAGGGATAGTAATACTTCAAAATTACTATCCCTTATATTGAAGCCCTTTAAAAACTGAATTAAATGCCACCAGCGGCATCTCTCAGACCTTTATGGTTTGCGAGATAGCTGCTTTTAAACTTCGCTCCCCCCTGCCTCTCCCCTGACATCATCGTTTTTGCTGCAGCAGGGAAATCTGGTCCCGGGACCGGCGGAGGCTCTTCAGCAGAGCCGAGATTTCGTTATGGAAGACAAGATCCTTCACTAAAACGGTCTTCTACATGTGCTTGGTTACCAATCACACGTAGAAGACCGTTTTAGTGAAGGATCGTTTCTTCTATAATGAGATCTGGCTCTGCTGAAGAGCCTCCGCTTGATTCAAAGAAGGGATTTCCCTGCTGCAGCAAGAACGCTGATGTCAGGGGAGAGAGAAGTTTAAAAGCGGCTATCTCTCAAACCATAAAGGTATGAGAGATGCGGCTGGTGGCATTTAATTCAGTTTTTAAAGGGCTTCAATATAAGGGATAGTAATTTTGAAGTATTACTATCCCTTTAATGCGTTGCTTACCTCTTTGGTCCCAAAGGAGTAAGCGGTCATTTTACTTCTTTTGAAGTTCTGCCAATTTCAACACAGCTGATTTCACAGCTGACTACACTGCTACTGATAACTTCTTCCAGGGTGATTAAAGAGGAAAGTGACAAATCAGTAAATTCAGCTTAAATGCTCAGAGTGGATCATGTTCAAAGTGTAGAATGCAACAGAATGAAGAGCAGTAAGATACAGTAATGTGTTTACTTTAAATTTTCTTAGCACCCTTATCTATATATAGCTGAAAGTTTTTAAAAACACTTTTATTTTTTCTGTCTGAATTTACCTTTGGTTGACAACACTCATCCTCTTTCACCATCTACTTTAACTGTGTGTTTTATTCTGCAACTGTCCAGTATTGCTAGTCGGCCATAACAAAGCACTGTAACAAAGCATAATAGTCATTACTTGGTTTCCCTATCAGTGCTTTAATTGAGACTAATAAATGTATGATTTTATTTTATTCACCTGCACGATTCCATGTTTTCTTTGTACATGTAAACGCCTTGTTGTTAGTGAAATTTATCTAGTGCTGTGGTAGGAACTGAACATAGAGAGTTGCTTAGCCAACACCGTTCTTGAGCCAGGGCCCTTCCCCAACAGTGTCCTATTTCTGGTTCAAGGATCGATGGCAAAGGCAGGCAATCAGTTTCACTGTGGCTTTTCAGTCTCCACAGGAGCCAAACATAATATTAAAGCAAGCGCAAATATGGTACTAGCCTGCATAAAAAGCGGTATAGATGCAAAGGATGCTAATATTATCCTACCTCTGTATAAATCCTTGGTTAGGCTTCATCTAGAATATGGAGTACAATTTTGGGCACCAGTTCTTAAAAAAGACATTGTTGAACTGGAAAAGGTGTAGAGACATGCAACAAAACTGATAAAGTGATTGAAAGATCTGAGTTATAAAGAGAGGCTAGCCAAACTGGATTTGTTTATATTAGAGAAGAGATGTCAAAGTGGTGATATGATTACCATTTACAAATACATTCAAGGTCAATGCAAAGGACTATCCAGTGATTTATTTACGCAAAGAGCTGAGCTAAGAACAAGAGGTCATCCATTAAGACTAGAAGAAAAGCGCTTTCGACTAAAACAAAGGCAGGGATTCTTTACAGTAAGAGCTATTGAATTATTTGCCTCGGGATGTTGCGTTTGCAGACAATGCAGCTACTTTCTAAAAAGCAATGGATGCCTTTCTAGCACAGAACAATATTGAAAATTATGACAGGTGGCTTCAAAGCAGATAGGATGTTGATCCGGGGAACTATCTGACTGCCATTTGGAATCAGGAAAGAATGTTTGTTTTTCTTTCACTTGGGGCTAGATTGGAAATGGCTCAGGAGGGATTCTTTTTGCCTTCCTCTGGATCAACAAGGGTGCTTTTGGCATGGGCTGGACTTGATAGACACGTGTCTTTTTTCAGCCTCATCAACTATGTACCATGTAAGGAGGTTGATAGACGAAGTGGAAGCAGAGCAATCCTGGAGTAAATGAACCATACCATTGGGTACAAATATCACATTGATCCAGAGGAATGAAAAAAAAAATATTGAAGTGAATTAAGAACCAAGGGGTAAAAAACAAAAACAAACAAAAAACAAAGCAAAAAACCCCCAAAAAAACAAAAGAAAAAAAAAACAAAAAAACCTTTCTGACCACAAAACGCAGGTGGATATCTCCCTGGATCAACATCCTATTTGCACTGAAACCATTGGTCATAATTCACAGTATTATTTTGAGGTAGAAAGGTATCCAATATGTTTTTAAAGCATCTACAGTATGTGCAAACATAACCTCCTGAGGTGAAGAATTCAATATCACTGACTCAGATCACTGATTACACACAAGTACTTTTTTGTTATAGATGTTAATTGCTCAAACTAATTATAAGTTAGTCTGATGTGTATAACCTAATAAGATACCTGTAGGAAACCCTTTTAAGATTTACAAATCTTCCCAGCTCTGCTGAGCTTTGATCACAGAGTAAAACCAGTGATTAGCAAATCATACTTTCTGCATTAGGACTGTGGCCTCAGGAATTCTGTTGAAAAGCTAAATGACAATGTTAAAACCCTCTGAGTGCCAGAGGGGAAAGCAACGCATTGCGTACCCATCTGGCAGTCAAAAGGTTAAATGATTTTCATTCAAGACAGCTACTGGGACCTTTCAAAATTCTTTTTATGGGTCTGGATGTGGCTCACTGGTGTCTAGAATATTGCTTTTAAGATCTCTTTTAGATGATGGTGGGTCCTGAGGAGAGTTAAACTAGGTCTTATGTACAAAGAAAATAGGAGCAATTCTGGAGCAGACCAAATGTGCCATAGGGGACAAACAAATGTTCCAAAAATTTGTAAATATGATGGAGACATTTCTAAAATTCAAGGGATTAAAAGCTCCAATTAAATATATAGGATTTTTATTTGTCCCTGTTGGGATTTTTATTTGTCCCTTCTCAGTCCCCTATGGTTTGTGCATAAAGCCCACTGTAACTTAAAGTGAATAAAATAATAGGTCTTAATATATGAGGTGTTAAACCCCATATATTTCTTCTTTGTAGAAGAGTCTCTAAGTCCACGGTAAGCAACTCTTTGCCTACTAAGGATGATTGGTGTTGTAGTCCAACATCAGGAGAGGCACAGGTTCCCACCCATGTTCTACGGCAGGGTTGCTCGAACCTGTCCTCAGCCCCCCCCAGTGGTTCAGGATCTCCTCACATGAACACAGGGGAATCAATCATTGGTTCAATCACTCTGAAGGATCTGTCTGACTTAACTACATTCACTTGTGTTTAATGGATGAGATTCTGAAAACATCCTCTGTTGACTGGGCTTGAGGATAGGTTTCAGTACGCCTTATTCATCAAACTAAAGAGGTACAGTCCTAGTGCAAACCAGATACACCACAGGCCGAACTGAAAATTCCCATTGCAACTCCCACTGTGCAAATGTAGAGAGAAACTTGCAGTTTCCTGGCTTAACCCAATGAGTAAATCGAACCAGGAATAAAGAAGGAGGCACCACGCACAACTGACAGGCAGAACACTATTGGGATAGGGAGAGGTACAATTCTAAAATATAATGTAATAAATACAAAATGAAGGAGTACCAAGGTGAGATAAACAATATATGTATAGTGTGTTGGTAATCGGGTGATTTTAAGGAATTATAATAATATAAATTGTATCGTATACAAATCACCACATATATCAATTAGCAGAACACTATATAAAATATAGGACTGACCCTAGCTCTACAATAAATAGTGGGCAGTAGTCTTCTCACTTATGCTGCTGTGTCTTGAGCAAATTCAATTCTCGTAGAAACGATCATGGAACATGCAAAATGAAACAAAAAGAGGTGGTAGACAGCGCAAATTCCCTCTAAGTGTAGTAGGTAATGGTCAAATCAACGCTTCAAATGACCAGATAGAAATAATTTTAAAGAATAAAATTAGACCATTTTAATATCAAATGTATCACACATAGAAAGAAAAAACATATATGTATATCAAACAATGTAATAGAACATAAATAGAGCGTAAATAATTAAATGGATTCAATGGAATTCAATTCCCATTAACGTGTGTTAGATTATAGAAGATTAGTCAATCTTGTACAGATATAATGTATATCTTTTATAACAACATATGGTATGAGATATCTAGAAGAGACGTATAAATAGTGCTATTGGGAGGTGATGCTGTTCGCTCCGCATATGAGATCTCATAGCTCCAGAGGAAGGCACAGTGCTTGTGCCGAAACACGTTGAGCAGAGAACTTCGACGTGTGAGGCAAAGGACGCCGACAGAAATTGGATGGTGACAAGGGAGCGAACTGCATCATCAAGCTTGGTGAGTGAATTTCCGAAGTGACACCAACCTTCAGAAGACAGAACGCAGAGACACGGAGGATAGCAGTACGGAGACTTTGATGGGCAAAGATCAAAGAAGATCTCTAGTAAGCAGACATCCTTTCTTCTTTTGATCAATCATTACGACTCCAATTGAGACTGCATGAACTTACCATAGATGTGTCCATAATCATAATATTCTCCTGTAAGCGGCCACTTTAACTACTCACTCCCGATTAGATGCACCTCCCAATAGCACTATTTATACATCTCTTCTAGATATCTCAGACCATATGTTGTTATAATAGATATACATTATATCTGTACAAGATTGACTAATTTTCTATAATCTAACACACGTTAATGGGAATTGATTTCCATTGAATCCATTTCATTATTTACGTTCTATTTATGTTCTATTACATTGTTTGATATACATATATGTTTTGTCTTTCTATGTGTGATACATTTGATATTAAAATGGTCTAATTTTATTCTTTAAAATTATTTCTATCTGGTCATTTGAAGCGTTGATGTCACGGTTTTATTGAACACTCAGACAATTGGGTAGGATAAAATAGAAAAGCTTTATTAGGCAAAATAAAGCGCAACAAGGCCCCTCACGGGTCCAAACTCTACAAACAGCAGTAAGAAAGTTTGACACAGGACAGGGCATACAAATAGCAGTACAATAAGGAGGCTCTACCGGCCTTACCAAATACCGGGTAAGGCAGCCTGGTAACTGGTGTCAGAAGGAACAGAGGAGGCTCTACCGGCCTTACCAAATACCGGGTAAGGCAGCCTAATATCTGGTGCAACAAGGAACTGAAGAGGCTCTACCGGCCTTACCGAATACCGGGTAAGGCAGCCTGATATCTGGTGCAACAAGGAACTGAGGAGGCTCTACTGGCCTTACCGAATACCAGGCAAGGCAGCCTGATATCTGGTACAACAAGGAATTGAGGAGGCTCTACCGGCCTTACCGAATACCGGGTAAGGCAGCCTGATATCTGGTGCCACAAGGAACAGAGGAGGCTCTACTGGCCTTACCGAATACCGGGTAAGGCAGCTTGGTATCTGGTGCACTGAGAGAGTATAGACAGGTAGTAACACCGTAAACCGGTGCACTCTGGAGGCAGACTGGCAGAGGCCCCACCGGGTCACAGGATTAGTGAGTGTAATAAGCTGACAACGTAACCGCTAGTGACTTGACAGCACAGACTGGGAGAACGTAACGGAGGCCACAGAGAATCACAGGCTGAGATAGTGTAATGTGCTGGCAACGGTAACCGCTAGACTGGATAGCACAGACTGGGTGTACGTAACGGAGGCCACAGGGAATCACAGGCTGTGCGTAGTGTATGAGCTGGCAAAGGTAACCGCTTACTGACCGGATAGCACTGATAGAGTGTACATAATGGAGGCCACAGAGAATCACAGGCTGAGCGCACAGTGTGAGTAGGCAACGGTAACCGCTAGTGACTGGATAGTACAGACTGGGTGTACGTAACGGAGGCCACACTGATACACAGGCAGAGAGTAGCGCAACCGGAGGCAACAAATCTGAGAGGACTGACAATAATAGTGAGGGCAGCACAAATAGCGTAAGTCAGTCAATGCCTGGATCAGTATCAGAGAGCGGAAGTCAGACACAGCCTGAATCGGTACACAGAGAGTGGTAGTCAGCCAAAGCCTGGATCGGTACACAGAGAGCGGTAGCCAGCCAAAGCCTGGAACGGTACACAGAAAGCGGTAGTCAGCCAAAGCCTGGATCGGTACACAGAGACCGGTAGTCAGCCAAATCCTGAATCGGTACACAGGAGCAGAACAAGAACAAGGTCAGACGAAAACCGGATCAGCACGGAACAGGAGCACAGAATAAAGTAAGGTCAGGAACACCACAAAAGGGCACCGGCCTAATGACAGGAGGGCATATATAATGGCTAGCCCAGGCACTGTGATAGTTGTTTTGTATATACTTTTTTTACCATTACCTACTACACTTAGAGGGAATTTGCACTGTCTACACCCTCCTTTTGTTAACCCAATGAGTGTCAGATGTATCAAATGAATTGTGCTGTAATGTTTTGGATATCATTTTGGAACTCAAAGTGTTGTCTATGAGAGAGAGCTACAGAAAGTGAAGATGTGGCTTCAGTCTCCTCCCCTGCCAGAGGCATGGTGACAGTTATCCAATCCATAAAACTAATGATAGGAGCTGTTTTGGGGTACACAGTTCCACCCCTGGTGAGTTACAATGCCTGCTCCCTTAGGAACAAATCACTAGTCACCTCATTACCAAAATATGTATAAGGAGAACCAAATAAATAATTACAGGCATTATTAGGAAGGTTATAGGATGATTAAATAAACACACACTAAAGGACCAATATACAATTTGCAGTAAGGACCAGTGATGTGAATTGTATGACATGATGAGGGAAAAGTATAAATAAATGATCTTACACAAACAAAATAATGGGCTCTTATGTTTTATTTTGTGTGTGCAATTAGTCATATGTTTGTATTCGTTTTATGCATGAAGTAATTATAATGTAACAAAAAACAAATGTGACTTTTTAATTTGTGTTGTGTCTGTTTTTATAGGTTTCACGTACTTTAACAGAATCTTGCTGCAATTTTATAACATTAGAAACATACCATGTTAACCTCTCAAGGGCCAGATGGGTGTGCACCAAATTCTAAGCAATGCACTGGACATCCATCTGTTATTCCGGGGATTAAGTTCATCTTAACCCTTTTAAACCCATTTGATGTTTAAATGGAATATAATTTATACATGTGTTTATGTATGTGTGTATATATGTATGTGTGTCTGTGTGAGCGTACATATATGTGTGTCTGTGTCAGCGTACGTGTGTGTATGTGTAAACACAGGGACACCAGGGTGATACACTTATATACACACCACACAGTCTGATCTCCTAAACACAGGGACACCAGGGTGATACACTTCTATACACACCACACAGTCTGATCTCCTAAACACAGGGACACCAGGGTGACACATTTATATACACACACCACACAGTCTGATCTCCTAAACACAGGGTCACCAGGGTGATACACTTATATACACACCACACAGTCTGATCTCCTAAACACAGGGACACCAGGGTGACACACTTATATACACACCACACAGTCTGATCTCCTAAACACAGGGACACCAGGGTGACACATTTATATACACACACCACACAGTCTGATCTCCTAAACACAGGGACACCAGGGTGACACACTTATATACACACACCACACAGTCTGATCTCCTAAACACAGGGACACCAGGGTGACACACTTATATACACACCACACAGTCTGAACTCCAAAACACAGGGACACCAGGGTGACACACTTATATACACACACCACACCGTCTGAACTCCAAAACACAGGGACACCAGGGTGATATACTTATATACACACACCACACAGTCTGATCTCCTAAACACAGGGACATCAGGGTGATACACTTATATACACACCACACAGTCTGATCTCCTAAATAGAGGGATACCACAGTGGGATATGGTCTAAAACTATTTTGGGCCCCCAATTTGCTCCAAACTTCTAAATTCCTAAACATTTTCTATTATCAGCATTTAAATAGGGCCCTTAAAGTTGTCCCTGGTGTTTTTGCACTGATTGAAACAACTGAAGTTAAGCACCTGACTACACACCATATCATGGTTTCTTTAAGACACTGGTGGACCCTGAGCAAAGCTCATGCTACGGGGACCACTCCTCCTACAATTCCACTTGCAAAATTCAAATGGAGATACGTTAGTAGTACCATAGAGCTTACAATCCAAATGGGGCTATACTAGTGGTACTACAGAGCTTAGGATCCAAATGGAGCTACACTAGTGATACTACCGAGTTTACAAATGAAATGGAGCTATACTAGTGAATCTTCAGAGTTTTCAAATGGGATTATAGAACTGAAAGATCTATGTTATCACTAGTATAGCTATATTTCAACTGGGTAAGAGCAAAAGCAAAAGGGTAAGAGGAGGGCAAAGGGTGAAGGGAAAGCACAAAAGAGAAGAAGAGAAAGGATAAGTGGGTGAGAGAAAGTAAAAAGAGGGGGAGAAAAGGGCAATGAGGGGAAGAGAAAAGGCAAAGAGGAGGAGAGAAAGGGGGAGAATAATGGAACAGTGAGGAATAAAAGCAAGGGGGGAGAAGTGGAAGAGAGAGAGGGGCAACAGGGAATATAAATGAGATAAAGATGGGCAATGGGGTGGAGAGATATGTGAGAGGGACAATAATATGGGGGTGAGGGTGCAATGGGGGTAACATGCAATGAAGAGGGGGGGACAGGACATCACACATTATATTGACACTTTAAAGTGGATGTATCACCTATGCACAACATCCTCTAAATAGTTAGGTGATACATCCAATAGCATTAAAACATTGTTATTATTTCTTTTAAAGCTTCCGTTTGGTTTAAATGTAACTTATAAAAGTCTGAGCTGCAGCCACTTCCTTACAGACTGCAGCCTGACGCTCTGCCTGACGGAGGCTTCTGTCTGTAAGCTGGAGCGGTCTCATTGGCTAGATATCGATCTCTGCCAAAAAGACCGCTCCAGTTTACTGACAGACGCCTCTGTCATCGGAGGAAGGAGGGGAGCAGAGGCAGAGCTCTAAGTACAGAGAACTGCAGTCACCCGGAAGTGGCTGCAGCAGATACATTTAAACCAAACGGAAGCTTAAAATAAAATAATAATAACGTTTTAATGCTACTGGATGTATCACCTAACTACTTAGAGGACGTTGTGCATGGGTGATACATCCACTTTAAGTGCCTGAGTACTGCAGGCCCAAACCAGCCCTCCTCTGCCTCCCTAACCCCTGTTAGTAATGGTGCCTCTGTCAGTGGGGCCCTTTGTGATAGTGGGCCTTGGGCAAATGTCCACTTTGCCTATTGACTACAGTGGACATGCCTTTGATGATGTCTGATTTACAATAAACTATTTAAAGGGACAGTAACACTTAATAAGTTAAAAAAAAAAAACTATATATATATATATATATATATATATATATATATATATAGAGAGAGAGAGAGAGAGAGAGAGAGAGAGAGAGAATAAAACAAGGGTACCCTTACTGCAGAGGGGTGTTTCATTCAACAGTTCAACTTGTTGCTATACCATCCTATGGACAGCTCTGGTCAGGTGACAATAAACCTCCCATAGGATGGTGTAGCAGCAGTGCAATAGGAAATATCAGTCCATTGAGAGACTGCACCTAAAAAAATCAGATTTGAGCTGCAATATGTTTTGAACAAAACACCTCTCCGCAGAGGACAAACCTTTGTTTTACTCAGGATAAACCCTACAATATATATATTCACATATTAAGTGTTACTATCTCTTTAAAGTCAAAGTAAATCCACACTCTACATCTAATAGACGGTGGTGGTGCTCGTATTCATTGGCTGTATTATCAACAGCTACCACAAAAATATGACGGAGCTACTGGACAACACAAAATACAATAAAATACTTACTGGAAATTAGTCACACCAGTATTGAATGCAAATCTGTCACAGCTCTATTGAAGTTACTTATTTGAACTTGTAGTAGGCAATTTGTAGCCAGCTCAACAGACATTTCTCTTCTGATTCTTGTTTTTAATAGTTACAGTTCTTGTAATCCACCCAGGGGAGGGCTGGCAACTTGTGGCCTGGGGGGCAAATACAATCAAGTGGTCCATTTCAACTATTGTTTCAGCCCACTGTCCCAGCCCATCCCCTTTTGTTCATTTTAAACTTGTTATTAATGAAGTAAGACAAATGATACCACAGAGCTTACAACTGGAATGGGGCTACACCAGTGATAATACAAAGCATACAGTTCAAATGGAGTTACACTAGAGAGAACATAGAGCTTACAATTGAATGGAAGCTAGACTAGTGATACCACAGAGCTTTAAAATTTAAAGCTACACTAGTGATACCATAGAGCTTATAATGGCAATAGGTTATGCTACTAGCTACCACTAGCTCAATGGTATCACTAGTGCAGCTCCATTTAAGTTGTAAGCTTTGTGATATAACTAGTGCAGCTCCATTTCAGTTGTAACCTCTGTGGTATCACTAATGTAGCTCCATTTACAGCAGCAGCAAGAAGGAGATTGAGTGAGGCAGTGGCCCACCAGCCCAGACATATGACCGGCCCAGGCGGCAATTGCCCTTCTGCCCCCCAGGCCAGCCGTCCCCTGAATACAGCCATCTATTAATTATGCAAAACCCCAGTTGGCTTTTATGAATTGACTAAAATGAGAAATATTCTGCTTGAGGATCTTGTATACTACATATACCACTGCTAAATGGTAATCTTTTTAATCCCTTGGAGTTGAAGAAGAAAACATCTCCATCTCATCTCTCATGGTTTCTGTATTTGACAGAAAAGGAATTGTTTAATAAAATACATAACCCTTTGAGTGCACTGGGGTGTGCAACATATTTAGTTGGTTCCAAAGCAGATAGGATGTTGATTCAGGGAAGTATGTGACTGATATTAAGATTTTTAGTAGTACGCAGTAAATTGGGGGCCCAGTATTGAATGCAACGTTTCAATGTTTTCAAGCCAATACAGGCAGCATGTTTGAAAAACAAATTGAAATGGAAGCTTGAAGACACCGTGTCGCCCTCAGCTGTCATTCTGGGTTTCACCTTCTTGAAGCTGGATTACACAGCGTGGTTCCTACCGGTCGAGCAATAACTGGCTCAATCAAACCTCCGCGGTGTCGTAAACTCTGTGTCGAAGCTGGATGAAATTGGTAGCGTTGTCGACTCCGTGTCAGAGTCGGAAGAAGTCTAGACGAACAGGAAAGGGTCGAAGGGACTCAAAGCCAGCGTCAAGTCGCAGACTGGTACCATGGGCCATAGAGAGTGAGGCCTCTACTCCCGGTCGATGGATATGCTGGAGGATGTCGCATGAACACAAGGATGTCGAACGGAGGCCACGTTGCTGCCTGACCGCATACGAAGTCCCGACTCCGAATCGGATCCGCAGATAGCTGGCAGCAGACGATGCAGGATACCTTAAACCAGATGAGCAACAAGACACCAGGACTCCTTGTTCACCCAGCAGCTCAGCCAGCATTTCGGGCAGCAGGCAGTTCTTGGGCGGCAGCTGCCGGGCCGTTCTGCTACCCAGCAGTCTAGCCGCAGCTTCTTCCGGCAGTCCCATGGTGTGCTTTGGCGTACGTCCAAGAGGGACACGCGTACTCATTTAAGGGGACGTGAACACCTTTTGGGACTCCTCCTCTTCCTGGGTTGTGGCCTTTATAACCCACTGGACACCACTCTCAGTTGCCCTTTCGTGGTGTCCAGTGAGGTTGGTGAGTTGTGTAGTGCTGACTATCCATTCTGGTTATGACCATTTGGGCTTTGTCCTGACTACCCGCTCTGTGTATGACCCTGGTGATACGGTTTTCTGACACTCAGACCAGGTTATAAAGTAAAAACACAGTTTTATTGAATCAGAATGATAAACAGTGCCCCTAGGGGCCAGCACAGGTAAGAGCAGTACTGACAAATACAGACAAGGTATGGGTAATATAAACAGAGGAATAAGTACAGCTAAAGGCTGTAGTAACCCCAACGGGTTAACAGGAGCAACTGAAGAAGCTCAGGCTAGATTGGCCAACACCCAGGATAGATATCAGTCTCTGGAGAACAGTCTCTAGATGTAGAGCAAGGAACACAGGATCAGCACTGTATCACTCTCTAAGCAGAAACGGGATGCGCCCCTGTTGCTCTGAGCTCAGCCAGTACCACCACCATGGGCTAGGAGGAATGCTACTGCCAAACCTGAAGTAACCAGAATAGGAATCGCCCAGAATGTGAGTAGTAAGTAACCCTGCGTGTGCCAAATGGATTGTGTGACGAAGCCCTTGGGATGCCACAATAGATGATAGTTGCACAAGCTATGAAGAGCCGATGCACTAGGCAGTGCAGGTGGAACTGTACACTTTGAGAGAATGAGAAACGGAGCCAGGACACCCTTCCGGTGTCGCACAGAATCCTATAGCAAGAGCGAACAGACTACTGGCGCCAACCGGCGTGGTCACGGTGCACCCCGAACACGCGGAGCTCTGCAAGGACTGGTATGGCGTCAAAAGGCGACTCAGAGTGTAACGGCTCAATGAACCAACAGAGGCTTGGCAAGCTAAACAAGTGGCACGTAACCGGAGACTACAGGCACTGCACGGATTAATCTGGTACATACAGAAGAGCACTGCTCAGCAAGTAGATGGCAGGCAACCTCAGGCTACAGCTGAATGAGCGAGAGAGGAACAGCGAAAACAGTTCAGAATGTCGCCAGCGCGACCGGAGGACACTGAAGCAGCAACCGGACAGGAGCGATAACCGGAACCGGATGGAAACAGCCGCAGGAACACCACCGCAGGACGGATCAATCATGGAGCAGGATCAACAGCCAAAACCGGGTCGAATCACGGAGCAGGATCGTCAGCCAGAACCGGGTCGAATCACGGAGCAGGATGGTCAGCCAGAACCGGGTCGAATCACGGAGCAGGGTCGTCAGCCAGAGCCGGGTCAGATCACGGAGCAGGGTCTTCAGCCAGAGCCGGGTCAGATCACGGAGCAGGGTCGTCAGCCAGAACCAGGTCAAATCACGGAGCAGGAACAGGAGAAGAGTCAGACTAGCCGGGTCGGTACACAGGAGACACTGGAATTCAGCAACAAGGCGCAGCAACAGGAACAACACGAAAGGGCAACTGACAAGTGCCCAAACTCCAGCATATAAAGGCACATCCTGGGAGGGCCAATCAGACTCCTCCAATGCAAAGGTAACACAGTCATAGATTGACAGGGAATCACAGGGACCGTGACAGTACCCCCCTCTCAAAGACCCCCTCCCCTGACAGAGGGTCTAGGTTTAAGAGCATATTTAGAATGAAAGCTGCGCATCAGTCGTGGAGCATGAAGATCCTTATGATCAACCCAAGAGCGCTCCTCAGGCCCATAGCCTTTCCAGTGGACCAAATATTGCAACTTGCTCTAAATCTCCTGGAGTCAATAATGCTCTGAACTTCGTACTCCTGTTGGCCCTGTACATCCACCGGCTCAGGAACCACCAGAGTGGTAGTATAGCGGCTGCAAACTAGGGGCTTTAATAGCGACACATGGAACACGTTATGAATACGCATAGTCCTAGGGAGCTCCAATGCGTATGCCACGGGGTTGACTTTGCGAATAATCTTAAAGGGCCCAATGAACCGGGGAGCCAGTTTGTTCGAAGGCACTTGCAGGTTAAGATTCCTGGAGGAAAGCCATACCCTGTCCCCAACCTGGAAGGAGACCGCTGGTAGCCGTCTGCGATTAGCCTGCCGCTGATGTCTCAGGAAGGACTGACTGAGGGACCGTTGTACCTGTGCCCAAGTGGAGCGGAGCTGCTCCATGTGCTCATCCAGAGCCGGAATCTGTTGTGACTGAAATGAGTCTGGGAGTAGACAGGGTTGGATCCCATAATTAACCAGGAACGGAGAGCTCCCAGGCGATGAATTAACTGCACAGTTCCTGGCGAACTCCTCCCACGGCAACAGGTCGGTCCAGTTATCATGATGATCAGTCACAAAGCAGCGCAAAAACTGCTCCAGTCCCTGATTGGCACGCTCAGCGGCCCCGTTGGTCTGGGGATGGTAGGCAGAGGAAAATGACAATTTGATGCCCATCTGGCCACAGAATGCCCTCCAGAATCTAGGCACGAATTGGCTTCCCCGATCTGACACTATCACTCTGGGAACCCCGTGCAAGCGGAATACCTCCCTGGCAAAAATCACTGCTAATTCCTGGGCCGAAGGGAGGCCAGAGAGGGGCACGAAATGAGCCATTTTAGAGAACCTATCTACCACCATCAGGATAAACGTGTAGCCCTTAGATAAAGGAAGTTCTCCCAAGAAATCAATAGAAATATGGGACCAAGGACGATCACCATTGGGTACTGGTTGGAGTAGCCCCACTGGGAGATGTCTGGGAGTTTTAGCACGGGCACAGGTGGCACAAGCAGCGGTAAATGCGGAGCAGTCAGCTTTCAGGGAAGGCCACCAGAATGTTCGTGACAATGACCAAGCAAACTGATCCCTGTCAATGTGCCCGGCTGCCTTAGATGAGTGATAGGTCTCGAGTAACTGGGTACGAAAAGGTTCGTCCACAAAACACCTGCCAACTGGGGTTTCAGGAGGTGCCCGAGCTTGTGAAGCCATGATTTGCTCCCCCAGTGGCGAAGTGATGCTGGTACGAATAGTAGCCAGAATCCTATCTGGCTGAATTATAGGCACCGGGGCTTCATACCTCTCAATGTCTGTGCAGAATTGTCTGGAAAGAGCATCTGCCTTAATATTTTTGGACCCAGGCAAGTAGGAGACTATGAAATTAAATCTGGACAAAAAGAGAGCCCAACGAGCCTGGCGAGAAGACAGCCTTTTGGCCTCAGATAAGTATATCAGAATTTTATGGTCAGTGAGGATTAAGACTGGGGTCCTAGTGCCCTCCAGAAGATGTCGCCATTCTTTCAATGCCAAGATGATAGCCAACAGTTCCCTATCACCAATTTCGTAATGGCTTTGGGCACTAGAAAGCTTCTTGGAAAAAAATCCGCACGGCCTCAGGTTACCCCCCCTCCCTGGGGCGTTGGGAAAGAACTGCCCCTACCCCAACCTCGGAGGCATTGACTTCTAGGGTAAAAGGCAGGGTGGGATTAGGGTGGGACAGAATAGGAGCAGATGCGAATGCCTGCTTGAGGGTCTCGAAGGCCTGCTCAGCTGCCTCAGACCATTGAGAGGGATTTGCGCCCTTATGCGTCAGGTCAGAGAGAGGTTTAGTAATGGTAGAAAAGTTCTGAATACATTTTCTGTAATAGTTGGCAAAGCCCAGGAATCTTTGGATAGCTTTTAACCCCTTGGGTCGTGGCCATTGTAGGACTGCAGCCAACTTTTCTTGGTCCATAGCTATGCCATCGTTGGATATAACAAAACCCAAAAAGGGTACTTGAGAACAGTGAAATACACATTTTTCTAATTTACAGAACAATTTGTTCTTGCGCAAAAGAAGCAATACCTCAGAAACATCCTGGATGTGCTGGGTTAAATTAGCTGAGTGAATCAATATATCGTCCAGATATACCACTACACAAAACTGTAACATATCACGGAAGATATCGTTGATGAACTCCTGAAATACGGCAGGTGCATTACACAATCCGAATGGCATAACTAGGTATTCGTAGTGCCCTGACCTTGTATTGAAGGCTGTCTTCCACTCATCACCGGCCCTTATCCTTATTAAATTGTAGGCGGCCCGTAAATCGAGTTTCGTGAAAATAGAGGAGCCTTTCAACCTATCAAATAACTCTGTGATGAGCGGAATGGGGTACGCATTTTTGGACATAATCTTAATGAGTCCACGGTAGTCAATACAAGGTTGTAATTCGCCATTTTTCTTTTTCACAAAAAAGAACCCTGCACCTGCCGGAGAGGATGATTTGCGAATAATCCCTCGTTTGAGAGCATCCTCAATATATTCTCCATGGCCTTAGTCTCATCACAGGACAATGGGTACGTCCTACCCCTCGGTGGCACTACTCCCGGGGGCAAATCAATAGCGCAGTCATATGGCCGATGATGCAGCACTGTGCTAGCCTCCCCTTTACTGAATACGTCACTGAACTTGCTGTATTCAGCTGGTACAGAAGGAGAGGTACACATACTCTTAACTGGACGAGATAGACAGTGACCAGTGCAGTATTCTGACCATGACTTGACTTCACATGTCTGCCAGTCAAACTGGGGATTGTGCAACGTCAACCAAGGGAACCCCAGAATGACCGCATGATGGGGTGAGTGTATAATCTGGAAACAAACCTCCTCCTTGTGGAGGACCCCCACTGCCATAGTAAGGAGAGTAGTCTCCATAGTGATAAGTGCTGGTTCCAGAGGTCTGTCATCAATAGCCTCAATGGCTAGCAGAGTATCTCTTTTAGACAGAGGAATATTGTGCTTTTCAGCAAATGCCCGGTCCATGAAATAGCCTGCTGCTCCAGAATCTACCAGGGCTAGTACCTCCACAGCTTGCTCACCTAGGAGAAAACTCACCGGTATGGTGGGTTTCATGGAGCAAGGATCTGGGGACGACTGTACACCACCTAGGGCCTGTCCCCCAAGGTACCCTAGATGCGTGCGTTTCCCGGACACACCGGACATGCGCGCAATAAATGTTCACCTTTGCCACAATATAGACATAATGCCCTCTCCTCGTTGGACAATCTAGTGAAACCAATTTGCATAGGTTCCCCAGTATCAGGTACACGGTCAGGAGGAATGGGAGGAAAGGGTGGGTTAAACGACTTCTCATGCCCATGGGTTTTGGAACTCGCCCTTTTTGCCAAGCACCTCTCGCGCATGCGAGTATCAATGAGTATCACATAATCGATGTACTCATCCAAATCGGTAGGTACCTCCCTGGCAGCTATTTCATTTTTGATAGCATCCGAAAGCCCTTGAGCAAATGCTGCCAGGAGTTCCTCGTTATTCCATGTCACCTCTGCAGCTATAATCCGAAATTCTATAGCATAGTCAGCCACAGTACGATCGCCCATCTGAATTACCAACAGTTTTTTGGCCGCAGAGGTAGCTCGCCCAGGTGTCTCAAACACTCTACGGAACTGTTTGACAAATTCTTTAAAGCACAACGTGCAAGGTTTAGCCTGTTCCCATAAAGGATTAGCCCATGCCAGGGCTTTGCCAGTTAAAAGGGATACCATGAACCCCACCTTGCTACGGTAATTTGGAAAGGCATGGGGTGTGAGTTCTAGGAATATCTCTAACTGGTTAAGGAAACCTCTGCATAGTGTGGGTTCGCCATCATATCTTAGCGGTAACGCCGCCGCCGTTAAACTTCTCGGGGGAGCCAACCATTGCCCAGTAGTGTTATCCGGTGTCATAACTGGGGGGACCACCGGATTTTGATTCGGTTTATCAAGGTGTACCGTACGTTCAAGCAAGGTTTGCATGGCCAATGCCAACTGATCTAGGCGTTGCTCGTGAACATCCATCCTACAGTGGAGGTTCTGTGTATTACTGTCACTTTTCCTGTCTGAGGTCATGGCCCTTTCATACTGTTACGGTTTTCTGACACTCAGACCAGGTTATAAGTAAAAACACAGTTTTATTGAATCAGAATGATAAACAGTGCCCCTAGGGGCCAGCACAGGTAAGAGCAGTACTGACAAATACAGACAAGGTTTGGGTAATATAAACAGAGGAATAAGTACAGCTAAAGGCTGTAGTAACCCCAGCGGGTTAACAGGAGCAACTGGAGAAGCTCAGGCTAGATTGGCCAACGCCCAGGATAGATATCAGTCTCTGGAGAACAGTCTCTAGATGTAGAGCAAGGAACACAGGATCAGCACTGTATCACTCTCTAAGCTCTGAGCTGAGCCAGTACCACCACCATGGGCTAGGAGGAATGCTACTGTTAAACCTGAAGTAACCAGAATAAGAATCACCCAGAATGTGAGTAGTAAGTAACCCTGCGTGTGCCAAATGGATTGTGTTACGAAAAGCCCTTGGGATGCCACAATAGATGATAGTTGCACAAGATATGAAGAGCCGATGCACTAGGCAGTGCAGGTAGAACTCTACACTTTGAGAGAATGAGAAACGGAGCCAGGACACCCTTCCGGTGTCGCACAGAATCCTATAGCAAGAGCGAACAGACTACCG
The DNA here is from genome assembly GCA_037306005.1 of Rhinophrynus dorsalis. Classification (NCBI taxonomy): domain Eukaryota; kingdom Metazoa; phylum Chordata; class Amphibia; order Anura; family Rhinophrynidae; genus Rhinophrynus; species Rhinophrynus dorsalis. Next base: position 444,326,971 of record CM074721.1, read on the forward strand.
GCTCCAACCGGCGTGGTCACGGTGCACCCCGAACACCGGACAAGCGGAGCTCTGCAAGGACTGGTATGGCGTCAAAAGGCGACTCAGAGTGTAACGGCTCAATGAACCAACAGAGGCTTGGCAAGCTAAACAAGTGGCACGTAACCGGAGACTACAGGCACTGCACGGGTTAATCTGGTATATACAGAAGAGCACTGCTCAGCAAGTAGATGGCAGGCAACCTCAGGCTACAGCTGAATGAGTGAGAGAGGAACAGCGAAAACAGTTCAGAATGTCGCCAGCGCGACCGGAGGACACTGGAGCAGCAACCGGACAGGAGAGATAACCGGAACCAGATGGAAACAGCCGCAGGAACACCACCGGAGGACGGATCAATCACGGAGCAGGATCAACAGCCAGAACCGGGTCGAATCACGGAGCAGGGTCGTCAGCCAGAACCGGGTCGAATCACGGAGCAGGATCGTCAGCCAGAACCGGCTCGAATCACGGAGCAGGGTCGTCAGCCAGAGCCGGGTCAGATCACGGAGCAGGGTCTTCAGCCAGAGCCGGGTCAGATCACGGAGCAGGGTCGTCATCCAGAACCAGGTCAAATCATGGAGCAGGAACAGGAGAAGAGTCAGACTAGCCGGGTCGGTACACAGGAGACACTGGAATTCAGCAACAAGGCGCAGCAACAGGAACACCACGAAAGGGCAACTGACAAGTGCCCAAACTCCAGAATATAAAGGCACATCCTGGGCGGGCCAATCAGACTCCTCCAATGCAAAGGTAACACAGTCATAGATTGACAGGGAATCACGGGGACAGTGATACCTGGCTTGTATGAGAACTACTCTGGTGCATAATCTGTGGCTCTGGTAGACTACACTCTCTGTGTATGACCCTTGGCCCGGCTGATTATCTGTTCTGGTGCTGACTTTTGGCTCTTTCTGACTACCCTCTCTGTGTGTGACACTGGTTAGTCCTAGATACCTTCTGGGTCTGACCTAAAGCTCGGTATAGCATTTCGCCATCAGACTTTCAGTTAGCTTACTATCTACCTTGGTTTACCCAGGGTTGTCCGCTGCGCAACCAGTATACCAACGCTCCAGTGGATAACCTGTTGGGTATCTTGGTGGCTTTAGTTGCCTCTTCTGCTCCTGGGTTACTGTCGGTACAGGTGCGGACCTGTGGTGCTTTTCCTATCTTGTTACTTCATCTGTACAGGTGCAGACCTGTAGAAGGGCTCGGGTGTGGTCCTGAGAAGAGTCGCTTCTGATACCTACTTTCTTATTCTTGTCTGTACAGGTGCGAACCTGTGGTGCGATACCTACCTTCTTATCCTTGTCTGTACAGGTGCGAACCTGTGGTGCGATACCTACCTTAGTCCCATAGTCTGTACAGGGGCGGACCTGTGGCACTACAACTTGCTGGTACTTTGTCAGTATAGGTGCGGACCTGTAGTGGAGCTCAGGTGCGGACCTGAGCAGATTCTCTCCAGATTATCCTTTGGGCTCAGTTCATTGTTATGGCAGAAGAACAGTCATTACGAGCGATCCTTATTGTATGGTGTTCTTACTGTACCGTTGCCTGTACGTGTGTATCTTAATAAAGTTTGTGTTAACCAAAGTACTGATTCCAGTATCGTTACTGTATCCGTGACAATAGAAACAACCACAGCATATTTATACAGTTTAACCACACTGACAATACATGGGCAGACATGACGCAATGGGCGAGCTTACAATGATAATGCAATCAAAACACATAAGACAAAGAACCAACAAAAAATGGTTCAGGGAAACATAATAGGGCAGACATGATTGAATTAACACACAGCAGGGGGTCTCAATACAGTTCACAACATACAACGACTGGAGTGGCTAGAATACACATCTGCAGGGACACTGGCCCAAGGTTGGAGCTTTTGTTCGACTACTTTGAATGTCCTGCTCCAACTTTGACCAATCACTGAGCTGCCTACGGTTCTCCATGTAAGGCTATGGAAGCTATTTGCATGTCTACCTCAGGGATTCAAACGAACATGCCTTCGCCTCTTGCCCCCGCCATCGAGCGTTCGACCCAGTGGCGACAATCGCACACCGAGCCGGAAACCTCCGAGTCGCTGTCGGCGAATGCATAAACCCTCAAACATGACAATCCAATCTATTTACTAGACTCCCTTCCGGGAGTGGTTGACACGCCTAACACAGGGCAGTTCTGTGTATTAAGTTCTGTTCGACCCAGCTGCCCAACCATATAAAGGCTAGCCTCTGTCTCTTAGTCTAGGGTAAAGGCTTGAGAGGTCATATGCCCGGGCCCAAAGGGGGTGCCCCATAGGTTCAAGTGTCCACAGTCTCATGTGCCAGGGGCTGATAGGCTGTATGCCCAGACAATGGCTCCAGTAACGGAGTAGGATCCATTACAAGAGATTGCTTGGTTAAATGTTGGCTTGGGATTCCAGGAGGTCCATGCTGATCCGAGGCCCTTCTCTTGAGCCAGAGAAAAACTTGAGCCCCTTGTCCTGGGCCAGGAATAAACCTGAAGCCCTTGTCCTGGGCCAGGAATAAATTTGAAGTCCCTTGTCCTGGGCCAGGAATAAACTTGAGCCTTTTGCCCTGGGCCAGGAATAAACTTGAAGCCCCTTGTCCTGGGCCAGGGATAAACTTTGGGCCCCTTGTCCTGGGCCAGGGATAAACTTTGGGCCCCTTGTCCTGGGCCAGGGAAACTGGTAGATCTTAGTCCCGGCTAGCACCATGTTGGGAGGTCTCTGCTGGTCCTTGATCCAGGGGGACCATGACCAAAGCATCCGTGCCACTAGAGAGGCCACACTTCTCATTCTCCAGGGCACTACTACCAGGGAAAGGGTCAATCAAAGTGTCGCTGGCATGGAGTGCATCCCCTCTCATCAGTTCAGGGTCAACCGGGTCAGCAGCGCTGTATTCCTTCAGCCTGCTGCTGTCCTCATCTTCAGGGCTAATAACCATACCAGGGGCATTCTTCACATTGAGGAGGAATGCATTCCCGCTCCTCAGTTCAGGGAAAATATTGCTACTGGTGAGGACCTTTGTCCCACTCACCACAGCAGGGTTTTCAGGGGAAGGAGCAACAACCCAAGGGCTGCTGGAGAGGACCTCTGTCCCACTCACTGCAGCAGGGGTTTCACAGGGGCTGGTGAGCTCACTCCCATTCACCAGGTTAGGAAACAACACAGGGGCTGCTGGTGAGGACTTTCGTCTCACCCACCTCAGCAGGGAAAACAGGGAAAGGTACAACATGCCCCTCAGGGAGGACATTTGTCCCACTCACTGGGGCAAGGACACTCTTTGGGCTGAGGAAGGGCGAATTCCCACTCCTCAAGCCAGGGGTAACATAGTCCTGGGCCACAAAGGGGTCGCTGGTGAGTACCGCATCCTCTCTCACCAATTCAAGATCCACAGGGTCAGCAGCACTGTACTGAGTCAGCCTGCTGGGTCCCTCATTTTCCAGGCCACCACGTACATCAGGGCCATTCTTTGCACTGAGGAGGAACATATTCCCACTCCTCAGGCCAGGGGTAGCACACTCCAGGTCATCAGATTCACTGAACTCTTCCTCAGATGAGTGGCCCCCCCCATTCTTCTTCCTCTCTTAGGAACTCCTGTACCTCTTGAAAAAATCCAACATATCTGTGTTCCACAACACACTCCCAGCTGACTATGTCGCTCAAGTTCTCTTGTAGGCTCATGGAGATCGTACCCCCCAAGCATGGCTTTGCGTTTGGACTGCCAAAGTTTGAATCCCCCGATAGGCTTCCCACACCATCCCTTGTATCCTATTTTGCAAGTGGGCTGGGGAAAAGGCTATGGGGAGCTCTGAGCCATACTCCTGGGCCATGTACTTTACCAGAGCCCAGTAAGCATCTTGCATCATTAGTTCCTCTTCGATGCAAAAGTTCAACTCTGCGTCAAATTAATTTAATCTGGTATCAAGTAACTGTACCCCTGGAGGTAGAAGACCAGAGACTGTCTCACTTCAATGCAAAGGTGAAGAAGGAGAGATCCCACCGCTCGCCACCAGTGTAACGGAAGCTGGAAGGCACCGTGTCGCCCTCAGCAGTCATTCCGGGTTTCTCCTACTCAAAGGTGGATTACATAGTGTGGTTCCTACCGGTCGAGCAATAACCGGCTCAATTGAATCTCCTCTGTGTCGTAAACTCCGTGTCGAAGTCAGATGAAATTGGTAGCGTTGTCGACTCTGTGTCGGAGTCGGAAGAAGTCTAGGTGAACAGGAAAGGGTGGAAGAGACTCAAAGCCAGAGTTGAGTCACAGACTGGTACCATGGGCCGTAGAGATACACTGGAGGATGTCACAGGAACACAAGGATGTCAAACAGAGTCCACGTCACTACCTGACAGCATACGAAAGTCGAAGTCCCGACTCGGAATCGGATCCGCAGGTAGCTGGCAGCAGACGGTCGAACATGCAGGCTACTCAACTCAGATGGGCATCAAAGAGCATACTTTAAACCAACGGAGCAATAAGACACCAGGACTCCTTGTTCACCTTAAGATAAATAACTCTTTATTGAAACAACCACAGCATATTTACACAGTTTAACCACATTGACAATACATGGGCAGACATGACACAATGAGCAAGTTTACAAGGATAATGCAATCAAAACACATAAGACAAAGAACCAACAACAAATGGTTCAGGGAAACATAATAGGACAGACATGATTGAATTAACACACAGCAGGGGGTCTCAATACAGATCACAACATACAATGGCTGGAGTGGCTAGAATATACATCTGCAGGGACACTGGCCCAAGGTTGGAGCTTTTGTTCGACTACTTTGAATGTCCTGCTCCAACCTTGACCAATCACTGAGCTGCCTACAGTTCTCCATGTTAGGCTATGGAAGTTATTTGCATGTCTGCCTCAGGGATTTGAACGAACCAGCCGTCGCCTCTCGACCCCGCCACCGAGTGTTCGACCCTGATGGCGAAGATCGCACACCGAGCTAGAAACCTCCGTGTCACTGTCAGCGAATGCGTAAACCCTCGAACACGACAATCCAGTCTATTTACTAGTTACCCCTTCAGGAGTGGTTGACATGACTAACACAGGGCAGTTCTGTGTATTAAGTTCTGTTCGACCCAACTGCCCATCCACATAAGGGCTAGCCATTGTCTCGTAGCCTAGGGTATAGGCTTGAGAGGTCATACGCTCGGGGCCTAAAGGGGTGTCCCATAGGTCCAAGTGTCCACAGTCTCATGTTCCAGGGGCAGATAAGCTGTATGCCCAGACAAGGGCTCCAGTAAAGGAGTGGGTATATACAATTTGGAAGTGCACCAAAGGAACAAACATAATTCATTATAGAATGAGCCAATCTACTTGCAGAAACAAGGTCTGATTTATCTCCTAGTATACAAAGAATCTGTGGATTTAAAGTTGAACCTGAGGCCAAATCTCACACAAATACATATTAATAAAACATTGGTACACTATGAAATAAAATAGGAAAATATTGCAAGAATAATAATCAGACAACATCATCGCCGTAGTAGCTAAGAACATTCTGAAAATCTAACAGGGTAGTCTATATTCATACCAATGGGTGTAAGCATGTCAAATTTTCTAATCCACGAGGCCTTTCGCATCCAAAAGTGGAACTGTCACTTTGTAAAAATTGAAAGAGCCTTCAGAATCTCCTATATCTGTTAGCCATTTTTATTTTAAGCAATAGTTTATGACATATTTAGTTTATGTCAGTTTATGCAAATTAGCTAGTACTGGCTGGCAGGGATTCTCAGTTGGGATGGGGAGCAGTGTTGAATGTTAGTCTAATTTGCAAAAACTGTCAACTAAAGGAAACTAAATATCTCATAAATTACTGTTTTAAATAAAGTCTAAAGTCTAATCTAAAGTCTTTCTAAATCACCTATTTGTTACAAAGTAACAGATTCACTTTAAGAGAACTGACGTGGCCACCGCCTCTTCTTGGTCTCAGAACAGAATTTAACACTTGTGATAGGTTATGTGATACCTGTTTACAATGCTACTCAATGTCATTGCGGATATCATTTTTATGCTCTCTGTTTTGTCCCTGAAAGGCCTATGAAAAATCTTTGCATATATCAAAGAGATTCAATCCTTGTAATCAGAGATCCATCAGTGAAAAGTTTAACAAGTGCAAGTAGCTGTAAGACCGTTATATATATATATATATATATATATATATATATATATATATATATATATACCTGTAAGACAGAAACTTTATACTATCCCACTAGGGCTTCTATTATTAAGCCTTTATGTTATGTTGCATTTTTATTTTGGGCATAATTTTTGATTGAAGTAATTTTGGATTGGCATTCCCCTTCAAACTCTGCGTGTTTTATAAAAATTAATTTTGTCATTTCTGAATATTTTTACAAATTAGCGTTTTGAGAAACTTTAGTCAATCTATAACCCAAACTCACCTTTGGATTCTCGCCAAAACTTGTAGGGAGAAGGACCCTGATGAGTAATTTTTTTTTTTTTTAAGCTACTAAATTTAGATCAGTAACACCGGATAAATTAGTGTTTAGGCTGTTATCTACTGATGACTGATGGACTTGGCCTCTGAGGTGTATAAAAACTCATTCCCCACTCATTAAATTATCTAAACTTGGAAATGCTCTCAGACCTAAACAATTTTGCCATCCAAGCCTCATTTCACTGCCGTTAGTCACAGAACCTAACATAAACTGTCCCACTGTCCTCTCTACAATTCAGTGGGTTACTAGCCCCATTTAAAGCAACAGGATTTTTTTTACGTGATCCCCGTGGTGTAGTTGGCTTGCTTAAGGAATGTATCACATTAAGAAAAGTGGTGCATTTCAGGGGATATTTTATTTAACTACTTGCAAAAGAAAAGAAAAAACTTCACAGCACATCTTCAATATTATAGAAATAAAGCATACATCAACACAAAAAAAACAAAAATAACAATACAAACATAAAACAAGAAGGAAGAAAGACTAAAAGACTGGGCACTCACTTAAAACTCTGTGAACCTTTCCAAAAAAATCCAAAAATAACTCAAAATCTAAGGGAGTGCATAAGTAATAGTAAGCCTCGCCTCCAAAAGACATCAAACAGAAGAATTCAGGGTGGATCAGTCTTGATATTTCTTCATAAAGATAGCCAATTAGCTCTTGATGTTGAACGCCTTTCAAGCTCCCGAAGCTTCCCCACCTCACCCAAAATATCATGCACCACTACCAGACAGGGAAGGACCTTTTGTCTAATAGAAACCTGACACCACGCCATCCATGTGAAATAGCAAACTACTGCACTAACTAAAAAAGTGGTGCTCAAATCAAACACACTATTTCTTTGAAAATTCCCATAAACCCACTCAGAGTAACTCAAACCTGAAAGGCAAGGTATTCCTAAGGCATTTGAGACCCTTGTGTAAACCTTTATGTTAAATGGGCATTCAATCAGAAAGTGGTCCATAGTCTCAGCTTTGCTTGAACACTCCTCTCGTGGACGATCACGATCACGATGATTGTGTAAGACATCCGCCACCACCGCAGCCTCCCCAGTAGAAGAAGCTACAATGGAGATATCATCTGCATAGGCGATTACCTTCAAAAAATGTTCCGGACCTCGAGGAATACCACTCAATGTGCTACCTTCGATCCTTCAAAGAAAGGAATTAATGGCAAACATATATAAGAGAGGGCTCAAGGAGCAACCCTGTATTACTCCGGAACCTACACTAAAGTTCTCGACTTGCCAACCATTAACAAGAGGGAACCTCTCGGCCCCTTTGTACAATACCTGAAGCTAACTGACAAATTTATCAGGAAGACCATACCGCCACAGGATTGACTAAAGGTACTCATGATTGACCCTATCAAACGCTTTAGACTGATCCAGTGCCAAAAAAAATTTACCCAGCCTTTCACTTTGCAGCTCTCAAGGGCCTCCCAGATTTCAAGGACTGCAAAAAAAATGCTACGACCCTTGACAGAACAGTATTGGGAAGAGGGAAGGAGGTGGCTGGAGACAGACACCACCAAACGACTGAATAAAATCTTTCTGTCAACATTGAGAAGTGCAATAGGTCGTCAGTTCTCAATAGCCAAAGGATCAAGCCCCTTTGACAGAAGAATAAGGGCTGACTGCCTCATGGAAAGGGGAAGTACACCCCCTTCCAGACATTCATTAAAGACTTCCACGAGGCATGGAGCCAAAATGTTGGAGAAAACTTTAACAAACTTGGCTGTCAAGCCATCAGGGCTTGGGGATTTCAAACTTCTAATCACATCTTGGACCTCCACTACTGTTATTTTTTCTGTCAAATGACCAAAAGAAAGGCTCACAACAACAGAGAGAGGATTCTGATCCAAAAAGGAGGACATCTGGTTTTGGCAGAGCCGTCCCTCTGACAGAAGGTTCTCGTAAAAGTTCCCAATGAGCCTCAGAATCACAGATTTAGTCTTGACAAGGTTCCCTGAAGGATCATGCAGGCCATAGATTGTTTTAGCTGCAGCCTTCTCTCTACAATTCAGATAGGGATCAGGTGAGTGATAAGAGGATTTTAGTCTTACCTGTTAAGTCCTTTTCTCTTACTTCATACAGGTTACTGGTAACGCTGGGAGGCGATCTGCCTCTTAGTAGGCAGGAACATTTCTCTAAGTGTATGCAGGGGGTGGAGCCTCCCTTCCCTCCTTGGCTGCAGTTAGCCAACCAGCTCCAGAAAGATTTGAGACACTAAATATGACTAGAGAGTAGAAGGGAAGAAGACTCCTGTGAGCATGACCCCGAAGGACCCCCATGGTCTGCCACAGGACAGCCAAGCATGGTCTCTTGACAGGGTGGGAGACCAGTAACCTGTATGGACTAAGAGAAAAGGATTTAACAGGTAAGACTAAAATCCTCTTTTCTCTGTCGTCCAATACAGGTTATTGGTAACTCTGGGATGTCCAACCATTGAGTTTCCCAGAGGCGGGAAGAAGGCAAGGACCAGGCGCAAGGCCCCCAAAGTCACCAGTGCAGCTACGAACCAACAGGTCAGAGATAGTCCAACAAAACTGAAGTGTCAACGAACACTGAACAGGGGTAACAACACACTGAACTAGAGCCAACAGGGCTTAACAGTAAGGAAGCACCAAGAACCTAAGAAGAAGATCCTAGACAGGCAAGACTGCCTCCAGGACCTTCCTCCCAAAGCTGGCGTCAGCCGAAGACAGCACATCCACACGGTAGTGCTTCGAAAAGGTGTGCACAGAGGACCAAGTGGCCGCCCTGAACAGCTGATCAGCAGAAGCCTGATTCTTGTAGGCCCAAGAGGTCCCAATGGACCTGGTGGAATGAACCGTGACCCGAAAGGGGACATGCTTATTCCTCAGCTCATAGGCCTTACGAATAGTGGACTTGATCCATGATGCAATAGTCACTTTGGAGTCAGGTCTTCCTGCTCTAGGACCCTCTGGAATGATGAACAGAGAGTCAGACTTCCTGACAGATTCAGTGCGATGGACATAAAACTTGAGACAACGCACCACATCCAACAAGTGGAGATCTCTCTCCTTGTCAGAGGAGGGGTTAGGGCAGAAAGAATGCACCACAATCTCCTGATTGATGTGGAACTCGGAGACCACCTTGGGCAAAAACTCCTTGGAAGTGCGAAGCACCACATTATCCTTTTGAAACACCAGATATGGTGGTTTACAGGAAAGAGCTTGCAAGTCCGCAACACAGAGAACAGACACAATCTCCAGGAGAAATGCCATTTTCCACGTCAAGAGACGTAGAGGAATAGTAGCCAAAGACTCAAAGGGAGGGAGCTGAAGAACGCCCAAAACCAAATTAAGATCCCACTGAGGAGGAGGACACCGGAAGGCAGGACAAACAAGAGCAACTCCCTGGAAGAAAACCTTGACATCAGGAAGGATGGCAATGCGCTTTTGAAAGAAGACAGAAAGCGCAGAAGTCTGAACTTTAAGAGAACTCAAACTGAGTCCCTTATCCACAATGTCCTGAAAAAAGGCCAGGACAGTGGGTAGATCAAAATCATGGGACAGATCCCTGTCAGCACACCAAGACACAAAAGTTGACCAGACACAGTGATAGATCTTGGAAGAAACAGGCTTATGGGCACTAAGCATAGTAGCCACCACACCAGAAGAAAAACATTTCTTCCTTAATATTGAGGATTCAACCTCCAAGCCGTCAAATTGAGCCGATGAACATCTTCCTTCCACAGGTAACCTTGCAGAAGAAGATCCGTACGGGAAGGGAGCAGGAAGGGCTCCGCCACAGATAGAGACAGAAGCTCTGGAAACCATGATTGACGAGGCCAACACGGAGCCATCAGGATGACCGGACAACGTTCCATCTTCAATTTCCATAACACCCTTGTCAACATGGGAAGGGGAGGAAATATGTAGCCCAGAGGAAACTTTCATGGGATGGACATTGCATCTACAGCCAAAGCTAGAGGGTCTCTCCACACTGGAACACTGGAACCTTCCTGTTGTGTCACCATCAGGTCGATGTGAGGCATACCCCATCTCTGAACAACGAGCTGGAACACCTGAGGGTGTAACTCTCACTCTCCACTGTCCACTGTGTGATGACTGAGGAAGTCTGCCATGACGTTGTCTACGCCTGGAATGTGCGCTGCGGATATGGCAGGAACATGATCTTCTGCCCAGGACAAAATAGCCTTGACCTCTAACCAAGCAGCAAGACTTCTTGTTCCGCCTTGCTTGTTGATGTAGGCCACTGCCGTGGCGTTGTTGGACTCTACTTGGACTGGACAGTCTTCCAGCTGAGACACCCAATGACGCAGGGCATGAAATATCGCCTGAAGATGCAAGATGTTGATCGGAAGGAGGGATTCCTCCGTGGACCATTTCCCCTGCGTGCTGAAGCGACCCAGAACATCCCCCCAGCCCGAGAGGCTGGCATCCGTCGTCACCGTGGTACAGTAGGGAATCAGAAAGGATCTCCCCTTCAGCACGCTGGAAAGGTCCAGCCATCATTCCAAGCTCAGTTCCACATGAAGAGGAAGGGAAACCGACATCCTCTGATGATCTGGCCGATCCTTGCACACCTGGATTACAAACCTCTGGCGTTCTCTGGTGTGCTCCATGGCGAATGGGGCCGCTTCCATCGTGGATATGAACTTCCCCACCAGAGAAGACAGCGTCTGAACTGGAACCGGATCCTGAGACAGAATCGCTGAAAGCCTGTGGGCGATCTGGTGAGCCACCTCATCCAGGATGAACACCATGCTCTTCTGAGTATCGAAGAGAAGACCCAGGAAGACCAGTTGCTGGGATGGGACAAGATCTGACTTGTCCAAATTGACGATCCATCCATGATGGGTGAGAGCTTGGATGCAGGTATGAACCTTTCAAAAGCAAGTCATCCATGTAAGGAGTCACTCTGATGCCGTCCTGGTGGAGGACGGATATCAAAGCCCCCAGAACACGATGGAAAACCTGAGGAGCTGTCATCAGACCAAATGGAAGAGCTGAGAACTGAAAATGTCCTCTGTCGCAGGCAAACCGAAGGTACCGACTGCTCTCCTGATGAATTCAGATGTGTAAATAAGCATCCTGGAGATCCAGAGAAGCAAGGAACTCTCCCGGAGACATGACAGCAATCACTGTGCACAGAGATTCCTGGCGATAGTGAGTCCTGATCACAAAGGAGTTTAGATCTTTCAAATCCGACATCCACCGTCCTTTTTGGTGACCACAAAGAGGTTCGAATAGAACCTGTCTGAAAGAGGCACTGGCTCCAGGACATCCTTGTCCAGAAGAGCCTGAACAGCGCAGTCGAACAGACGACGCTTCTCTGTACCCTGATGAGTATGAGAAAGACGAAAACGAAAGGGAGGAAGAGAATAGAAAGGGATCTTGTATCCCTCTGACACCACCTGTAAAACCCATGGGTCCGTCACAGAATCCTCCCAAACCCCAGAAAAGAGTCGCAGACGACCACCTACAGTGGGATGCGGACACGGGTTTAGCAAGTCATGCCGAAGCAGTCTTGGAAGCCTTGGGCTTGGAAGCAGCCTTGGGCTTCCATTGCTGTTTGGGTTTGGAGGAGAGATGCGGAGCTGATGGAACCGCCTGGTCCATCGGATATGTCTCATTCTGAAAGGAATGAAAATACCGGTTACGCAGCAATTTCTTCCTAGGGACCAAGTGTAGAAGAGTACTCTTACCCCCTGTGGCCTCGCTAATCAAATCCTTAACCCCTTAAGGACCGGGAAAATCTGAGTTAGATTTGACTTAAGGACCGGAGAATTTTTGACTATGTCTTTGTTCAACCATATTTTCTCTTTAATTCCTTTTGTGCACCCACATAAATTATATACTGTTTTTTTAAGCACAAGTAGGGCTTTCTTTTGATACCACAATTATATGAATACCTCATCATTTAATTTGATTAAAATAGAAAAAAAGAGCAAAAAAATTTAAAAAAAACAACATTTTGCTTATATTTTCGTGTCAGGATTTGTATACAATTAGTTTATGACAAAAAAATACCCCTAAATATATTCATTTGCTTCTCCTGAATATAAGAATACCCCATATGCCTAGTATTTCAATCACTTCCTCACATTTACAAGGTAAATATTACAAGATGGATGCAATTATTTCCAACTTGTAATTTCTCAACAATTGGCATGTCAGCATCATAGCTTAGTTGATGGTGCCAGAACCAAAAATGTCCCACAAAGGTATATCTTTCTGAAAACTAGACAACATAAGGTAAATAATCAGGAAAACTTTGAAGTTTTTTATGCAGCTATTTTTCCAGAAAAAAATTTAAAAAATTTCAATTTGGGGCTGTGTAACAGTGCTCCACTCTAAGATTTCCCCCCAAAAGTGTATATTTTTGGAAAGTAGACACCCCAGGCTTTCATTTTTTGTATGTTTTTAAATTTTTTATGCAGCCATTTTACCACCAATCACTCGTAAATCTTGATGTAAGTTAAAAAAACAGCGTTTTTCACACTTTCACTTCAATGTTGATGTGAATTTCAAGCACGATAGTTGAAGATTTTTAAAAATGCATTGTTTAGTGTTCAGCTTCTTCTTCTGAGTACGGCAATACCCCATATGCATAGGTTATTCAAGGTTTGCGGGAGCTATGGGGCCCAAATTGGAACATCCGCGTTTCCAGTTTCACACTTTGAATTTTCACAGCTTGCATCACTGGTGCCATGTCTCATTTGGGGCTGTGTAACAGTGCTCCACTCTAAGATTCCCCCCCAAAAGTGTATATTTTTGGAAAGTAGACACCCCAGGCTTTCATTTTATGTATGTTTTCAAATTTTTTACGCAGCCATTTTACCACCAATCACTCGTAAATCTTGACGTAAGTTAAAAAAACAGCGTTTTTCACACTTTCACTTCAATGTTGATGTGAATTTCAAGCACATGATAGGTGAAGATTTTTAAAAATGCATTGTTTAGTGTTCAGCTCCTTCTTCTGAGTACAGCAATACCCCATATGCATAGGTTTCTCAAGGTTTGGGGGAGCTACAGGGCCCAATTTTGAACAAATATTTAATTTTCAAGTCCTGGTTAACTGGTGCCATTACTCATTTTGGGCTATGTTCCAGTGCTCCACTTTAGGATTTCCCCCCAAAAGTGTATATTTTTGGAAAGTAGACACCTCCAGCTTTCATTTTAGGTGTGTTTTAAAATTTTTTACACAGTCATTTTACCACCACTTTCTCGTAAACTTGACGTAAGTAAAAAAACAGCGTTTTTTACACTTTGCCTTCAATATTGATGTGAATTTCAAGCACAGAACAGGTGAAGATTTTATAAACTGCATTGATTAGTGTTCGGCTCCTTCTTCTGAGTACGGAAATACCCCATATGGATAGCTTTTTCATGGTTTGTGGGAGCTACGGGTCCCAAATTGGAACATGCGCATTTCCAGGTTCACACTTTGAATCTTCACAGCTTGCGTTATTGGTGCCATTTCTCATTTGGGCTGTGTAACACTGCTCTTTTTTAAGATTTCTCCCCAAAAGTGTATATTTTTTGAAAGTAGACACCCCAGGCTTTCATTTTAGGTGTGTTTTCAAATTTTGCAAACAGCCATTTTACCACCAAGCCTGTGAAAACTTGACGTAAGTAAAAAAATTCAGCATTTTTCACGCTTTGCCTTCAATGTTGATGTGAATTTCAAGCACAGAACAGGTGAAGATTTTATAAACTGCATTGATTAGTGTTCAGCTCCTTCTTCTGAGTACGGAAATACCCCATATGGATAGCTTTTTCATGGTTTGTGGGAGCTACGGGTCCCAAATTGGAACATGCGCGTTTCCAGGTTCACATTTTGAATCTTCACAGCTTGCGTTACTGGTGCCATTTCTCATTTGGGCTGTGTAACACTGCTCTTTTTTAAGATTTCCCCCCAAAAGTGGATATTTTTTGAAAGTAGACACCCCAGGCTTTCATTTTAGGTGTGTTTTCAAATTTTGCAAACAGCCATTTTACCACCAAGCCTGTGAAAACTTGACGTAAGTAAAAAAATTCAGCATTTTTCACGCTTTGCCTTCAATGTTGATGTGAATTTCAAGCACAGAACAGGTGAAGATTTTATAAACTGCATTGATTAGTGTTCGGCTCCTTCTTCTGAGTACGGAAATACCCCATATGGATAGCTTTTTCATGGTTTGTGGGAGCTACGGGTCCCAAATATTGGGACATGCGCGTTTCCAGGTTCACACTTTGAATCTTCATAGCTTGCGTTACTGGTGCCATTTCTCATTTGGGCTGTGTAACACTGCTCTATTTTAAGATTTCCCCCCAAAAGTGTATATTTTTTGAAAGGAGACACCCCAGGCTTTCATTTTAGGTGTGTTTTCAAATTTTGCAAACAGCCATTTTACCACCAAGCCTGTGAAAACTTGACGTAAGTAAAAAAAATTCAGCATTTTTCACGCTTTGCCTTCAATGTTGTTGTGAATTTCAAGCACAGAACAGTTGAAGATTTTATAAACTGCATTGATTAGTGTTCGGCTCCTTCTTCTGAGTACGGAAATACCCCATATGGATAGCTTTTTCATGGTTTGTGGGAGCTACGGGTCCCAAATTGGGACATGCGCGTTTCCAGGTTCACACTTTGAATCTTCACAGCTTGCGTTACTGGTGCCATTTCTCATTTGGGCTGTGTAACACTGCTCTTTTTTAAGATTTCCCCCCAAAAGTGTATATTTTTTGAAAGCAGACACACCAGGCTTTCATTTTAGGTGTGTTTTCAAATTTTGCAAACAGCCATTTTACCACCAATCCTGTGAAAACTTGACGTAAGTAAAAAAAATTCAGCATTTTTCACCCTTTGCCTTCAATGTTGATGTGAATTTCAAGCACAGAACAGGTGAAGATTTTATAAACTGCATTGATTAGTGTTCGGCTCCTTCATTTAATTACGGCAATACCCCATATACATAGGTTTGTCGGGTTTGGGGGAGCTACTGGGCCCAGTTGGAACATGTTAGTTTCCTTTTACAGACATGCCATTTTTACAGCTGGTGCCTTGTCTCATTTCGGTCTGTTTGGCAATGCTGCAATTAATTTTACCCCCAAAAGTATATTTTGTAGAAGAGTAGACAACCCTGGCTTTCATTCTATTTGCATTTTATCAATTTTTTCGCTGCCACTGTATCACAAATCCCTCCCAAAATCTGCAGTAAGGCAGAGAAACACCATTTTTCACATTTCTATTTTAGTGTTGCTCTGGATTTCAATCAGATGATATTTGCAGATTTTTTAAATGCTTTACATTAGTGTTGAGTTACATTGTCTGAGTATGGCAATGCCCCATATGCATAGGTTTGTCAGGGTTTGAGGGAGCTACTAGGCCCAGTAGGGAACATGTGTGTTTCCATTATCAGAGATTCATTTTGATAGTGTTAGATCTAAGGAGGGATGTGTTTTGAAAAATAAAAAACAGGATATTTCAGGGGGAAAAAGTGGCAAAATAATAAAAGAACCTTTACAGCACTACTGCATTGTGCCTGAATGGTATTCCTTGAAACAGTCACCAAGGCAGAGGCCAGGTTTGGAAGGGCAATCAGGACAGTAAGTGGTGGTATATGTCCGTATTCCCTTTCTGTAGCAAACCCTGCAGCGCTTCTGTGATTTGTTTTTTTGGGGAGTTGGGGGGATTTTATAAATAAAATGTACTAACCCGGGTCTTGGTGGAATTATTTCAGACGCACCTTGAAATAAAAATATGGAAATAAGTTGTAGCTGGTACTGTAAAAAGCTACATCTTTGATTGGGGTTTGCCAGCTTGAAAAGTAAAAATGAATTATGTACAGCAGTCTGCATCATATAGATGGCAACTTTTTTATACCATGCCCTACAATTCCTCATTGCGAGGTATGGCTGCATTAGTTGATCACTCAGATCAACTCCCCCATGTTTTTATTATAGTCCCTGATGCAGACTGGCTTTCTCATTACCACTGTCCTGCCACGAACAGTGACTGCCACAGATCTGTCCTCATGCATTGTGGTCAGCATGTAGACATCTTTTTTGTCCCTAAACTTCACTGCCAGCAGCTCCTGTTGGCACAAAGATAAGGACATCCCAGGTTTTAGTTTGCTATCTACTAGTGTTTTGGGCAACTCCCTGCAATTGCGCCTGACAGTGCCACAGGCCACGGTGTCAAAATAAAACAGAGACTTAAATAAAAGGGGGCTGGTGTAATAATTATCAACAAATAATTGATAGCCTTTATTTAATAAGGGGCAAATTAAATCCCAAACTATTTTCCCACTTGTTCCCATAAATTTGGGGCACCCAGGAGGATCAAGTTTGCTGTCCTTGCCCTCATAAATTCTAAAAGCCTGGGTGTAGCCTGTGGCACTTTCGCACAATTTATAAAATTTTACACCAAATTTGGAATGCTTTGAGGGGATGTACTGCTTGAACCCTAACCTGCCTTTGTATTTCATTAGGGATTCATCTACACTAATTTCTTTTTTGGGGCATATACACTTGGGCAAACTTTTTCTGTAAATGGCTTATTAGGGGACGAATTTTGTACAGTCTATCATACTGGGGGTGTTCTTTTGGGGGGCACAGGGTATTATCGCTAAAATGCATAAAGTGCAAAATGATTTCAAATCTGGACCTGTTCATAGTCTTGGGGAATATAGGGGTATCACATACGGGGTTTTTGCTCCAGTAGGATTGGATACTTGGCTTTTTTATTATACCCATTGCCATTATTAAGGCCCAGAATTGTTTAAATTCTATGATGTCTATGGGTTTCCATATTTCTTCCTTAACTACAAAAGCTGTAGGGTTGGCGGCAGTATACTGGGCTGCATACAAGTTGGTTTGGGACACAATTTCACCTAAAATGTCTTCCCCCAAAAACAAATCAAAAAAATTATCATAGTTAAATCCCTCAACATCAATTTGAATCCCTGGGGTGCCTGTAAATTCTGGTATTTGTGGGCAAAAATTGATTGGGGATACCCATTCATTATGATCAGGAGTGGCAGGTGTTGGGGCATTTCTTTGGCCAGATCTTTTTGCAGGTGCTGGGGCAATTTCCAGGGCAGCTCTTGGGGCATTCCTTTTGGCAGGTATTTTGCAAAGTCTTTTGGCAGTTCTTGTGACATGATTTTTGGCAGATCTTGTGGCAGGATTTTTGGCAGGTGCTGGGGCAGTTGCCAGGGCAGCTCTTGGGGCTGTGCGTCTTTTCTTGACAGAAGGCCCAGCGTCGTCACTAGAGCTGCTCTCACTTTCTGAAAACTCTCTATATCAAAATCTGAAGCAGTATCTGTTGCCTCTGAGTCAGATGCCAAAAAGGCATATGCCTCTTCAAAGCTATAACTGCGCTGCATTTTGCCCACTAAATTTTTTTTTTCTTACTCTAACGATATCCCTAAACCTAACTCTAACCCTAAAACTTACCCTAATCTACGTATATCCAGAACCTACCTAACCCAAGTAAACTACCTATCTAAACTATACTAATTATATATATATATATATATATATATATATATATATATATATATATATATTTTTTTTTTTTTTTTTCCCCTAAACCTAAATCTGTCCCTAAACCTTTCCCTAACACAAGTCTACACTAAACCTACCCACCTACCTACCTAAACTACCTAAACTATATTTTAAATCAATTTTTATTAAAAAAAAAATAAAAAAATATTTAAAAAAATAAAAAAAAATTTCAGAGAATACAAGGGGGATGGGGGGTATCCAACAGATCAGCAAACGCTGATATGTAGTTTATTGATCACTCTAAAAGTGATCAGATGGGGGGGGAACTTAGTGATCACAGCAGAACAGTGATCAAATGATTAATTTTATAACTTTTTGACAACTTTTCTTCACCAACAGGCACAATCTCTCTCTGGCACGATCTCTCTCTGTTTCTCTCCACCTCAGCAGTGTGCAAGATGGAGGGAGGCAGAGATATATGACAGGGACAGTATTTACAAATACTGTCCCTGTCAAACAGCGTTTGCAACATGTGATTCGCTCATCAAGCGAATCGCATGTTGCAACAAACTTTCTACTGGTTGTTACTAAGTGTCCCGGTATCGGGACACTTAGTAACAAGCAGCCCGCGCTCTCCTATCACTCCGTGCGGCCGCGATGGGAGAGTTTAACCCTTGACGTACCGGGACCGTCAAGGGTCCTTGGAGCAAATTTACCCTTGACGGTCCTGGTACGTCAAGGGTCGCTAAGGGGTTAAGGTCAGGTCCAAACAAGGAGGTACCCTGAAAGGGCAGAGAAAGCAAGGCTTTCTTGGAAGCAGTGTCAGCAGACCAGATCTTGAGCCAAAGCGCTTGCCTGGCCACTACAGAAGTAGTAGAAACCCTAGCCATCATGCAGACGGCATCAAAGGCAGCAGCAGAAACATAGTGCTGAGCTTCAGAGATATTGGCAAGAAGGCGCAATTTCTTCGAAGTAGGCGCATCCTGCCGGACAGTCGTGATGAGTTGCTCAGTCCAGACCGCAACTGCCCTGTTAACCCATGCAACAGCAAACGCGGGACGCATAGCGGTACCAACAGTGGCAAAAATGGACTTGAGGGAAACCTCAAGTATCTTGTCAGTCCAGTCCTTCAGAGCAGAAGCATCAGAGACTGGCAAGGCAATAGATTTAGATAGCCTAGAGATAGGTGCATCCACCTTGGGGGGATGATCCCACTTAGCAAGCGCAGCTTCAGAAAAGGGGTACAGCTTGGCAAATTTCCTGGACACAGAAGCAGTCTTGTCCGGTGATTTCCACTCCTCAGAAACCAGACAGTCAATAGTGGGGTTAGGTGGAAAATAAGTAAGGGGCTTAGCAGGCTCCTGAAATACATCAGAGGGATCAGAAGGGACCTCCTGAACTAAGGGAATGTTAAGTGTGGTTAAGACGGCCCTGATCAGGCCCTCAGCAGAGGGGTCAGGATCAGCTTCAAAGGGGTCCCCAAGAAACCAAGAGGACTCCAGAACAGAACCATCCTCAACATCCGAATCCAACAGCAGTTCCTCCTCAGAAGAATCTGACACATCAGGTGCCCCTCTGAGGTTTAGACAGGGAAGACCTGATAGTAGAGGGGGCCTGCCATGTCTGAAGGGCCACCTGTATCTGGGATGGAAAGAGAGTTGCAAAGTGGACCAAAGGTCCCTAGTCACAGCCTTAAACTCTTGCACCCAAGCTGGCTCAATAGCATGGCTGGAGGTCCCTGGGTTGCTGTCAGGAACCTCAGGACATGTTGGGCATAAATGACCAGAGAACTCCCTAGGTAGCCCTGAGTGACAGGAAGTGCAATGCGCAATGGGGGATACTGAGACCCCAGCCTCCTTAGTCTTAGGTATAGCCCCAAACTCCAGCGGTACAGACATTCTCACAGTGTCAAAATAACCAACTGTACAATAAATTACCCCGTGGAAAATTAATATTTCATCCCAGAAATGCTAAATATAAACTTATCTGGCAGGCGAAGGGTTAATCTGCAGAGGAGAGAAGGAGAGTCCAAGCCCTGCATAGGATACTCGCTAGAAACGCTCACAAAATGGCTGCACGGCGGGAGCCAATCAGAAAATAGGCGCCAAGCAAGTGCTCATGGGAAATGTAGTTTTTCCCAAAAAAGTATCCCAAACAGTGCCCGAAGCCCCCTGAGCCCCCCAACACACTTGAACTACAAACCGGATGATAGAGCAAGGGTAGACAAGTAAAATGAGCCATCTCTGAAGTCGCTAGGTTAAACGGGTGCAGAGATACTATCACGGTGCCCGTGATTGCTGCCTTTACATGTCAGTTACCTGTAGGGGGCTCTCCATTGGCTGCTTGCCTTCAGCCCGCCCTGCATTGCCTATTTAGACTGAGCTTGGGCACCCTTTGGTTGCCCTTTCGTGTTGTCTCTATGCTGTTTGCACCTGCATGGAGTTCCTGTGCTTCCTGGGCTTTGTCGCTATTCCTGCTTGCCTGTGGTCATCTAATTCCTGCTTCCTAGTCGCCTGGTTCCTGCATCCGTTCCTGATCCGGTTGGGGTTTCTGTACCTGTTGCTGTTTCCTGCTGCCGTTCCAGATCCGGTTGACAATCTGCAGAGCTGATCCTCTTCATCCTCTGCTGGGTTCCTGTTTGTATCATCTCCCGGGTGCCTGTCTCCTCCTGTGGTCTTGGTGACATTATTATTCACTTGCTGGTTTCCCAGTGCGCGGGTACTGGTTCGCTCCACTGTAACCGGCTGCTGATGCACTGGTAGAGCCATTGGTTATTCCAGTACGCGGGTACTGGTTCGCTCCACTGTAAGCAGCTGCTGAAGCACCGGTAGAGTCATTGGTTACTCCGGTACACGGGTACTGGTTCGCTCCACTGAAACCGGCTGCTGTTGCACCGGTAGAGTCATTGGTTATTCCGGTACGCGGGTACTGGTTTTCTCCTCTGTAACCGGCTGCTGTTGCACCGGTAGAGTCATTGGTTATTCCGGTACGCAGGTACTGGTTCGCTCCACTGTAACCGGCTGCTGTTGCACCGGTAGAGTCATTGGTTATTCCGGTACACGGGTACTGGTTCGCTCCACTGTAACCAGTTGCTGTTGCACCGGTAGAGTCATTGGTTATTTCGGTACGCGGGTACTGGTTTGCTCCACATATTGCAGGCTGTTCAGTCCTAGACAGCCCGACAGATTGAAGGTTTCCACCAGTACGCGGGTACTGGTTCGCTCCCTGTATTAACCGGTGGCTAGTTGCACTACCTGACAGCACCGGTGGTGACTGTGGTACGCTGCTCGTAATTGTTCCATCCATATATGATTGGCAGTCTATTTCATTCTATATATTCTGTGGGCCTCGCTTGTCATCTTAGGTGACTGGTCTCTCCACCTAGCTAGTCACCTCGGCCTCCTGTGCTGCCATCATTATTAGCAGTCTAGGCTGCCTTGCCCGGTATTGGTAAGGCCGGTAGAACCTGGTTGTTTCTATTCCTCATTGGGTTGCCTAACCCGGTATTGGCAAGGCTAGTAAAGCCTCATTACCTGCAGTCTCAGTTTCTTGGCTGCCTTGCCCGGTATATTGGCAAGGTCGGTAGAGCCTTCACTATTCGTGGTACCTGTCTCCAGGCTGCTTTGCCCGGTATATTGGCAAGGCCGGTAGAGCCTCCACTTCATTGCACTAGTCTCCAGGCTGCCCTGCCCGGTATATTGGTAAGGCTGGTAGAACCTGTTACCATCTTCTGCCAACTAAGGTTGCCTTACCCAGTATTGGCAGGGCTGGTAGAGCCTGTATCTCATTCCGTGTATCAGTATTATGCTACTATGTAAATTGCTCTATATATATATATATATATTGTATGTGTATGCTACCCAATAGGGTTTTCTTTAACTTTTCAATAAAGTTGTGTTTTTACCTAACTCTGTGTCTGAGAGTCATAACAAACCGTGACAGTACGAAAGGGCCATGACCTCAGATAATAAGAGCAATGGTAATACACAGGACATCCACTGGAGGATGGATGTACATGAGCAACGCCTGGATCAGCTAGCGGTAGCGATCCAAACTATTCTTCAACGCACTGTACTCTCAGATAAGTCGGTTCCGAGTCCGGTGGTCTCCCCAGGTCAGACACCTAAGAACGATACCCTGCCCTCAGGGGCTGCAGTTAAGGGGTTAACCTCTACGGCCCCGTTGCCACTCAGATATGATGGTGATCCGAACCTGTGCAGAGGGTTTATCAACCAACTTGAAATATTTATGGAACTGACTGAGCATTCCTTTCCCAGTGACCACAGTAAAGTTGGGTTTATGATATCCCTGCTGACTGGTAGGGCCCTGGCATGGGCCAATCCCTTATGGGAGAGTGCAAAGCCTTGCACAAAGAATTTCAAGGAATTTGTGCAGTCTTTTCGGAGAGTGTTTGAACCCCCTGGTAGAACCACCTCTGCTGCTAAACGCCTCATGGAAATACAGCAGGGCAGGCGTACGGTTGGCGACTATGCCATTGAATTCCGCACCTTGGCAGCAGAGGTAGGTTGGAACAATGAGGCATTGTTGGCAGCCTTCGCCCAAGGTCTGAGTGACCAGATTAAAGATGAAATTGCAGCTAAACACTTGCCTATGGATCTAGACGATTATATTGAGTATGTTATGTTAATTGATACCCAGATCCATGAAAGACTGATGGCAAAAGACAGAAGGCTAAGGTAAAAAAAATAACGGAACTAGCAGTACAGTTTGCCCACCCATCCCTCCCTTGGCTTCTAAACCTATTGAACAGTTACGGGAATCTGGTGAACCTATGCAATTGGGCTTCACCAGACTAACCAGGGAGGAGAGAACGTATCGCAGAAGGCAGGGATTGTGCTTATACTGTGGAAAAAGTGGGCACCTGCTAAGATCCTGTCCTGTACGGCCAGGAAACGAACACACCTAGGGTACCTTGGGGAACAGGCTCTAGGTGGTGTTGAATCGTCCCCAGGTTTGAACACATTGAAACCCACCATACAGGTGGTACTATCTTGGGCAAAACGCTCAGTGGAGGTTTTGGCCCTGGTGGATTCTGGCGCAGCTGGATACTTTATGGATAATACCTTTGCTGAATTGCATGGGGTTCCACGTGTTGAGAGAGAATCCCCTCTCGCTACTGAAGCCATTGACGGCAGACCCTTAGAACCTGCACAGGTTACCTTTGAAACAATGCTATTATGTATGACCATTGGGGTACTTCACAAGGAGGAACAGCAGTTCCAACTTATCAATTCTCTACACTACGCAGTCATTCTGGGTTTTCCTTGGTTGCAGTTTCATAATCCACAGTTTGATTGGCAAAAGTGTGAAATCTCGGCTTGGTCTCAATACTGTATGGAGCATTGCGTATCCCACCCGGTTAAGATCTTATGTACCTCCCCTTCAATTCCAGATGAGTATCAACAGTTTAGTGACGTATTCAGTAAGGGAGAGGCTGGCACCCTACCCCAGCACAGATCTTATGACTGCAGTATTGATTTGCTTCCAGGGGTGGTGCCCCCTAGGGGACGCACGTATCCATTATTGTGTGATGAGAACCAAGCTATGGAGGAATATATTTCTGATGCCCTCAAGAGAGGGATTATAAGAAAATCCACCTCTCCAGCAGGGGCTGGATTCTTTTTTGTAAAAAAGAAAAATGGTGAATTGAGACCAAGCATTGATTACCGTGGCCTAAACAAGCTTATGTCTAAGAATGCTTATCCGATACCACTCATCACCGAGCTATTTGACAGGCTAAAGAGCTCCTCAAACTTTACTAAATTGGACTTGCGAGCTGCTTATAACTTGATCCGGATCAGAACAAGAATACTAATAGATACAGAAGTGGCTGGAAGAGGATCAGAAGGGCCGGCTCCAAAAGGGACTGACAGCGCAGGCGCACGGACGTTACTATGGCAAGATGTCCGTGCTTCCTGCTACTGTTAGCCTCCGAATAAGTTGAAAATCTTTTAAACCAGGTAATATATCTGGCAACTAGCGCTACTAAGAAGCTAGTCGCCAGATGAAGACATAATTAAGATAAGTTTTTGTGGGGTGGTAGTTCCCCTTTAAATCAATAGCAGTCTGGGGAATCAGTATGTGTCCCCTGTGGTGCAGTTGGTTTAACTCCAGAACTGCAGTGCTGCACTTTATACAAAAGGCCCATAGGACAATAACTGAAATAAGACCTGTGTGTATCAAGTCCAGAGTTTGCCCTATTGTCTTTGGTGATCCGGAGGAAGATAAAAAAACAAAAAACTATTGAGGCTGACGTGGTTAAATCCATTTTCCCTAACCCCATAGTGGAGCAAATAAACATTACCCAAATGTCCACTGATTTAATTGGGGGTTTTAATTAATGAAATACTAATCAGGTGTCAAATTAATTCCTTCACAATGTATTGGAGACTTCTTTATCAGTCAACGGATTAAACCTTTGATAGACAGATGGGTACCCCTCTGGCAATTAAAGGGTTAAAAGCCCAATTTAAATCAACATGGATTTGTACTTGAGCCTTATGGTGTAGTTGGTTTGCCCTAGATTGACTCCAGTTCTTTATATTACAACAGCAACGTCAGTGTGTGCAGTATACAGTCTGTCACAGTGAGGCTGACACACTGGAGTCATTCTGGGGCAAACCAACTGCACCACAGGCAACAAAAGAGGATTTTAGTCTTCCCTGTTAAATCCTTTTCTCTTAGTCCATATAGCTTACAGGTAACTCTGGGAAGGCGACAGCCCCTTTAAGTAGACAGGAACAATTCTTGGAAAGAATACAGGGTGGAGCCTTCCTCTCCTCCTTAGCTGGCCACTAGATTTGAGACAATAAACTAGCTCACTAAATAGTAAGAAGGAAAAGAGAGAAGACTCCTGTGAGCATGAACCTGAAATGACTCCCACATCCAGCCACAGGAGAACCAAGCATGGTCCTTTGACAGGGTGTGAGACCTGTAAGCTATATGGACTAAGAGAAAAGGATTTAACAGGTAAGACTAAAATCCTTTTTTCTCAAACGTCCAATATAGCTTACAGGTAACTCTGGGATGTACCAACATTGAGTTCCCAGTGGTGGGAAAGAAGGCAAGGACCAGGCACTGGTCCCCCAATATACTAGATACTAGGACTAATCAGATCACAGAATAGCTCAAACAAACGAAGTGTCAACGGACACTGAACTGAAAGACAACACACCAGTAACCGTAACACAGCACACATAAAAAGAACCAACAGGGCTCCACAGTTAAAGATCTTTGAGACACAGGAAATAAAGTCCTAAACAGAACTGCTTTCAGGACTTTCCAGCCAAAGCTGGCTTCAGCCGAAACCAAAACATCAACACGGCAAGTGAGCTCTTGAATGGAGTCCACCGCAAGGAGACCATACTCTACAAAGTATTTAAGAGGATACTGAGGAAGACTAGGTCCTAAATAGGCACCGGGGCTGACTTGTCCATATTCAGGATCCAATCGTGGGAGGAGAATCTGTGTGCAGTCCTGGACTTGGCAGTCCAAGGGGTCCCTGGAAGTTGCCTTGAGGAGAAGGGTCATCAATGTAAGGTATCACCAGAATATCCTTGGTGTGTAGGAAGGCAATCAATGCACCCAGAACTCGACTGAATGCCAGAGTTGCTGTTGTGAGCAAGAAGGGGCGAGCAATGAACTGAAAATGACCCAGCATGCAGGCAAACCAGAGGTTCTGATGACTTACAGGATGCAAAAGGATGTGCAGATAGATATTCTGAAGATCCAATGATGCCAGAAATTCCCTCGGGCACATCGTTGAAATGACTGAATGCAAGGACTCCATCATGTAGTGGGTCTTCACCACAAATTTGATGAGGGCCGGGAGATCCGAGATCGGATAGCAGCCAACATCCTTCTTGGGAACGACAAGGAGGTTGGAATGAAAGCCAAAAGCTCTCTGCTGTTGGAGGACTGGTGCCAATAGTCCCCTGTACAAGAGAGACTGGACCACCCCGTTGAAAAGCCTGAGCTTTTCTAGTCTCTTAGGGGAGCGAGAAGGGAAGAACCCAAAGGGGGCAGGAATTAAATGGGAAACCTGTAACCCTCCGAAACCACCTGTAGGTAGGAGGTGTAGCCCACTGAGCCAAGGCTGCTTCAGAAAATGGATACAGATGAGATAGTCTCTTAGACAGAGATAAACACTGAACAGGGGTCTTCCACTCAGCTAGTATGATCTGGTCAAGAGTGGAGTGAGGCGCAAAAACAGAGCAAGACTTCTTGCGCCTTTGTAAGACGTCAGAAGGAGACTGAGATGTAGGACAGTTTACAGTGTTTAAAACCTCCATAATGAGACCCTCAGCAGGGAAGAAGCCCCTTGTGAACACACACCATCTCCATCTATTCCTCCTCAGAGGAATAAGACAAGTCAGGAATGACAGGTGCCATAGGGGCCACATAGCTGTAGGAAGTGGGGGCTTCCAAGACTGAAGAACCCCCTGAAGAAAAAGTGGAAATTGTGCGAAAGAAGACTCTAAGTCCTTGACCCAATGTGGCTCTTGTTCGTGGCTGGAAGGCCCTGGAGTAGATGCAGGGGCCACAGTACATGAAGGGTATAGGTGTCCTGAATAATCTCTCTGGCATAAGGAACAAAAACCAGTGGGGGTCAAAGACACCCCAGAAACATGAGTCTTAGGCCCAGTCCCAAGTCCCAACTGGTCTGACATCCTGACAGGAGATAAAGTGTCTAACAGTACAAGGAATAACCCAATAATGTGTCCCAGATCAATGTCTGGGGATGGCTGCTTCTCTTGTTCAGGGAGGAATTGCCTGGCACTTCATGGTTGGACTGCCTTTTGGTAGGATCAGTATGATGTGCTTTAGGATATTTCCTCTCTGTGAAAGGCACAAGTGAGCTAAAATAGATTGCATCCTGGGTAGTATACTTATCCCATAGTGCCTCATCACTTTGATGGCAGGCTCGTTCCTAGTTGAGCATCTCTGACTAGCTCATTGCATATGCAAATTACCTTTGGGACTAGTCACCCTAAGGGTAACAGGGTAATCCAGATGTAGTCCCCTTGCTCACAGTGCCTAGAGAGATCAGCTGCACCTCACTGATGATGAGCCCCGACAAGGCCGAAATGCACGTCTGGGGTTGGTTGCTTCACTTGTTCAGAGAGGAATTGCCTGGCACTTCGCTGCTGGACTGCCTTTTGGTAGGATCACTATGATGTGCTTTAGGATATTTCCTCTCTGTGAAAGGAACTAGTGAGCTAAAAGGTATCACGCCCTGGGTAGGATACTTATCCAATAGAGCCTCATCACTTTGAGGGCAGGCTTGTTCGTAGTTGAGCGTCTCTGACTAGCTCTTTGCATATGCAAATTACCTTTGGGACTAGTCACCCTAAGGGTAACAGAGTAATCCACAAGTGGATCCCTTACTCACAGTGCTAGAGAGATCAGCTGCACCTCACTGATGAGGCCCAACAAGGCCGAAACATACGTCTGGGGTTGGCTGCTTCTCTTGTTCAGAGAGGAATTGCCTGGCATTTCGTGGCTGGACTGCCTTTTGGTAGGATCAGTATGATGTGCTTTAGGATATTTCCTCTCTGTGAAAGGCACTAGTGAGCTAAAAGAGATTGCACCCTGGGTAGGATACTTATCCTATAGAGCCTCATCACTTTGAGGGCAGACTCGTTCCTAGTTGAGCGTCTCTGACTAGCTCCTTGCATCAAACAATTCACCCCAGAAAGAGCACAAATACACTTATCTGGCAAGCACCAGAGTGTAGGGCAAGGGCACAGAAGAAGAATGAGCCATCTCTGAACTTGATACGTGGAGCAGTTGCAGAGATATATCACAAGTGAAACCACAGAGATCAATAGAGCACTGCAGCCATGCAGTAAAGTGCGCAATACAAAAAAAAACAAAACGTACGAAAGTGTCCAAAAAGTTGTAAAACACATAGAGAACACCTGAACAACAGTAGAAAACACTGAACCCTAAGGGAAATTAGTATAAACGTCCCCCAAAGCATCTAACATGGCAAGGAAATATACTTACAAAATACTCCAAAGACTCAAACCAGACATAAAGATAAACCCAAATGAGTGCAGGAGTGTATATATATATATATATATATATATATATATATATATATATAAACTCCAAAAAGAGAACCCTGTGCAGAGGGAAACAGAGGGACAAGTGGACCATGGCATTCAAAGGGTTGTTCACATATTTTGCAGGTCTTCAGCCTTCAGATTACCATTGAGAAAAAAGAGAAGCTTCAGTGAGACTCTTCCAGGGGAAAAGACATAGCACGCAAGGTTTTACCCCAGGGCTGGAAGGTCCACAAACAGCACCAGATAACTGACCAATCCACCACTGGGAAGTCAGTAATGGTAATCCACCTAATGGGGGATTTCTACACACCATATCTAATGAGAAAATAATAAAAGAAACTAAAACTAACCAGAACTGTTCTCTGTAGCCTTTCTCTCTACAAAGAACAAATCTAACTGGAGGGGATTGGCTAGTGGCCAGCTAAGGAGGAGAGGAAGGCTCCACCCTACATTCTTTCCAAGAATTGTTCCTGCCTACATAAAGGGGCTTCCACCGTCCCAGAATTACCTGTAAGCTACATTGGATGACAGAGAAATACATATTTCCTAACTTTCCGTTGATTTTAATGGTACTTTTAACCCCTTAGTGATCGGCGGCTACGCACGCGGCCGTCGATTAACGCCCGCCTAACAAATTTTTTTTTTTCTTCAGCAAATTAATCCGGAGTCCCCGAACGGCGTACCGCCGTGCAAGGACCCGGATTTCCGGGATGTACATGTACGTCCTTTGTCCTTTAGGGACATCCACCTTGGACGTACATGTACGTCCATTGTCACTAAGGGGTTAAGGCACTTGAATGTTAGAGAGGTCTCCAGTGCTTTGCTTAGCAACGCGTTTTAGACCACTTTATCACTCAAGGGATTAAAAGTCCCATTTAAATAACTGGGAAAGCGTATATTTTTCCAATGTGGTGCAGCTGGTTTGCTCCATCATTGCACCATCTTCTTAGGGTGTGAACCCCAGTTTGTGAATATCTGTAGCATTTACAACTCTGATGTGTTCTTGGGATTACAATTTGTGCATAGATGGCCACTGACACCAGCACGGGGTCACTTGATGTCTCCTGACACTGCCAAGGCAGCTTCACAAGGAGAGTCAACAAGTCTCTGAAATGTCCCTGAATTGCACAAAGGAAATATGGGCACACTAGCCTCGCCATGTGTTGACCTCCCTTCTGGTCATGAAGGGGTTACATAAAAATACAAGCAAACAGTATACAGCTCCTTTCTCTAACCTCCAAATTAACCGGTTGAGAACCAGTGGGCTGTGTATCACATTGCTCTGCAAAGCACTGCACACCTGTCAGTCAAATGATAAACAGACATCATGTAGGTAACGGCGCTCTGATTTATCTATCCATGTATGTGGTGAACGTGTGTGTTCGTTCAGTGGAAAGCCAATCCCCTCTTACAGAGGAACTGAAAGCCAAGTGTAAGAGCTCACAGAACACACATGGAACTGGCTGCATACATTGGTATATAAGTCTGAGTGCCAGTGCGAGAAGGATATCTATTAAATCATTTGACTGGCAGACAGGTGTGCAACCCATTGCAGAGTAATGCTTTTCACAGCACACTGGCACTCAAAGGTTTAATGGGAGGGGGTTAGACATGGGAGTTGCATCCTCATTGAGCCTGTTGTTTATCCCTTTCAGTGCCACAACAGTATCCAGCCATTGAACCCTACTCCACTACTCAAAGGATCAATATAATAAATGATAATAAATGATGTCCTATTCCCCCTTGCCCCTCCATCTCTCCCCCCACCACAAATTGCACCTTCACCCCCCATGTTACACAGCTTACAATACCCCATTGCCCATTTGTGCTCTGCTTCACTGCCCTCATTGCCCCTCTGTCTCCTACTGCCCCATCTTGTTTTTATTCCTCACCTTGCCTTTCTTCCTCCATTATGCCCTTCCCTTTTACTTTCTTCTCCCTCTTTGCCTTTCTCTCCACATTTTCCATTTCCCACTTTGCCCTCCTCTCTTGCCCCAGTTGAAATATAGCTACATTAGTAATGGCAGAAAGCTTACAAGTCTATGAATACCCATTGGCAGTCACAGCATTGTAAGCTCTGCAGTATCACTATAGGTATATTTGTATTGTAAGAGCTGTGGTATCACTAGTGTAGCTATATTTCTATTGTAAGCTCTGTGGTATCCCTGGTGCAGCACCATTTCTATTGTAAGCTGTGTGGTGTCACTGTGTAGCAATATTTCAATTGTAAATTCTTCTGAGGTATCACTGGTGTAGCTCCATTTGCACTGTATGCTCTGTTATATCACTAGTATAGCTTTATTTCAATTTTAGCTCCCTTGTATCACTTGCCTTACTTCACAAAATTACTACCAATTATAAAAATAACAAAAGGACATTGGTTGGGAAAGTGGGCTGGAGTGATGGTAGAAATGGGCCACTTCATTGTAGTTGTCCCGCAGGCCAAAAGTTGCCAGCCCTCCACTGCTTGTATATCCTCTCCTACCATGACTTCTCTCTCAACCTCTCTGGGAGCTTACGCTTCCCGTTACCGCCTTTAGATTCCTCTATGTCCCAATCGCTGTTGCTAGTAAATATGTTCCCTTCTCTTATAATCATTGTGCTGGCAATTTCATTGACATAATGTTAGCGTCACTGACATTACATGTATGTCATACTTGCTTTTATCTCCTGCTGTAAACTAAATTGAATTTCCTATGTTCTGTTGTATTGTTTTTTCTCTTAATAAAATGCTTAAAAATAAATATCCCCAATAATGGATTGCTCCAAAATTATCCCAGCATGCAAATATGACAGATTAAACAAATTTGAAAATAAATCCAGTTACCTTTTCTTACAACAGATGTAAGACAGTGTGAACAATATTTTGACTCTTATACCTGTGACGTGCATATAATCCCAAATAATAATTTTTATGTCTTTAAGTTTAAAATAAAAATGTATGTGATGCATAAAAAAAGTTACTGCTCCTTTAAGCCCAGTGAGAACTAACAGCTTTGAGCAGTATGAGATTCAGGGCACAACCAACTGTATTGCCCCTTCCCCTAAGAGATGATGTCACAATGTTCCACATAGTTCTACACAGACATTCTGCAGATTTCTCTTTGTGACATCACAGAGCAGCAGTTCTATTTCTGCCTTTACCACCAGCCAGTCAGTCATTTCCTTATAGATTTTCTACAAGAGCACATTGTGGAGAAGATAAAGGAGTGTTGGACGTTTAATTCATTAAGTCCCTGTGATAGAGAGATAAAGAGAGAGAGAGAGAAAGGAGCGGGAAAGTCAGTTACAATCATGCTAGGCTTAAAAGCTTGGCTCCTTATCGTGTTGTGCGTCTTGGACGTGATTTTCCGCCTGCAGCCTTTGGTCTTTGCGCTATCCACTCAGAATGGAATCATGGAGAACGCAAAAGCTGACATTATGGATTTCAACTGGAAAACATCTATTTCTGACTTTTATCTCCTGGTAATGTTCAGATTGATTCTTTTTCTTCTGGGATATTTGATTCCACGCCTCCGCCACTGGTCCCTCATTGTGATCACCACCCTGATGACCAGTGGGTATGTGATCCTGAAGATGATCCTGTCTGAGGTGCTATCCAGAGGTGTCTGTGGCTACTGCTTAGCAATAAATATGGTTGTACTGGACCTTCTAGAGGCTGGGTTCCTGATTTCCCAGCTTCTTGCGCAGGAGAAAGAGGAAGAAAGGGAACTGGAAGAGGTCGTAATTCATCATCCAGCAGCTGTTTTCAGCAAGTGGAGCAGTTCTGCTTCTGAGTCCTCTGAAGATGACCTGAAAGAGGTACAACTCCAAGATCCAGTACCAGACAAAGAAGATGTCTTCATTACTCCTCCTGAGTCCATTGATGGTGACCTGGAAGAGATACAACTCCAAGATCCAGAACCAAAGGAAGAAGATGTCTTCATTACTCCTCCTGAGTCCATTGATGGCGATCTGGAAAAGGTAGAACATCTAATACCAGATGGAGCAGATGTCTCCAGTGCTCCTACTGGGGCCACTGCAGAAACAAAGGAAACAGCAAATGTCATGGATGATGTATGGAAAGAACAGGTTTTGATTGGAAAATCATTTCTGAGGAAGGTGTTAAGCCTGCAACAATTATGGGTTTTAAAGAACAGAAAAAATGGCAACGTCGTATACATGTTTGATGACCCAAAATATGGACATGTTCACATTATGAAGGCATCTATGAAATGTTCCGCAGAAGCAGTTTACAGGAAGACAACGCAGGAGCCTGAGATGACAGGAACATTCCATCCCTATCTGCTACATTTCCACATCCTGGAGAAGGTGAATGATAACGTTTGCATCACTTACCATGTCGTGGAAACAAAATATACAGCACCCATGGACTTTTTCAACATCAGATGTATAGAAAATAGGAATGGTGACTACATGTGCAGCTTCATGCCCACCACGTATCCTCCGATGCCTCCAGCTAAAGAACACGTGCGTGCTATAAATGGACCTTGGGGGTTCGTTTTTAATCAGTGTCCCAATGATCCAAATTCCTGCACCCTCTTTTTTGTCATCAGTTCACACTTGAAGAACTCAATTATACAATACTTGGCAGATAAGGAAACCCAATTGTCTATGCTGGGATTTGCCAGACACCTCTCCAAGAAGGTGTAGAACATCATCCCTTCTTGGCACCTGACCATCACAGGCCTGTCATTCTGTGTCTCCTACCTGCCAGTTATATATTATATTATAAAGTGTGCTTATAATCCAACCAGTGTTTGGCTATTGGTCTGTCTGTTTTTCCTTCCGCAAGGGCTTCATGTATGTATCTTTATTTATATAGCACCATACATGTACACAGCGCTTAACAGAAGTTGAAATAATACAATACAAAAATACAGAACTGGGTTAAGTGCATTAAGCTTAAGTGAGATCGTTTCATTATTTGTGGGGGAAAGTGCTGCAAGGGAATCATGCCCCAAGGAGCTTACAATCTAATTAGAATTCATGATGACATACAGAGACAGTAGGAGGAGGATTATAAGTGCAAGTACAGGGTGTGGTGAAAGAAGTGCAGAAGGATTCTGATGTGACTGTCTGTGTGCAAGAGGAGGATAATGCTATTGAGATGCCTTCTTAAAGGGATAGTATTACTTCAAAATTACTATCCGTCATATTGTAGCCCTTAATAAATGGAGTTAAATGACACCAGCGGCATCTCTCAGACCTTTATGGTTTAAGAGATAGCCACTTTCAAAGTTTCCTCTCCCCTGCTGTAAGCGTTCTGCTGCCAGCAGGGGAATCCGGTCCCGGGACAGGCGGAGGCTCTTAAACAGAACCGATATCTCGTTATGGAAGGAAAAATGATTCATTGAAACAGTCTTCTATGTGTGCTTGGCTACCAAGTACACGTAGAAGACGGTTTCAATTAATCATTTTTCCTTCCATAATGAGATATCAGCTCTGCTGAAGAGCCTCCTCTTGATTCAGAGACCGGATTCTCCTGCTGGCAGCAGAACGCTGACAGCAGGGGAGAGGAAACTTTGAAAGTGGCTATCTCTTAAACCATAAAGGTTTGAGAGATGCCGCTGGTGTCATTTAACTCAGTTTATTAAGGGCTACAATATGAGGGATATTAATTTTGAAGTAATACTATACCTTTAAGTAAATGGATTTTGAGGAGATGCTTGAAAGTAATCAGTGTGGATGACTGGCTAATGGTGATAGGGAGGGCATTCCAAAGTCGAAGGGCAGCCAGTGAAAAAGCTTGAAGCCAAGAGATGGTTCGAGTTGTGTAGGGAGAGTACAGGAATTACCCTTGAGAAGACCACAGGGGATGGGATGGGGTGTAGTGGGAGGTAAGAGCAGAAATGTAAGAGGGTGCTGAAGAACAGAGAGACTTATAGGAGAGGAGGAGAATCTTGTGAGAAATATGATACTTTATAGGTTGCCAGTTGAGGAGATGAGAGTGAAGGCAGGGATCAAAATTTCCACTCGCCACTACCCAACGGCGAGTGAAAATTTAGCCCTGGCAAGTAGAAATTCAGCCCTGGTGGGTATGTTTTGGCTTGCATTGGAAAATAACTTTTCAGGTCTGGCTAGTTGCAAAGGACTTAAAATTATAAGCCCTGACTGAAGGTATCTGGGAGTAAATGTGGTGATTTTTGTGGCTGAATTGATAACACATTGACGTGGAGAGAGATGAATACATAGTGCAAAGAAAGAAACAGAAAGGAAGGGCACCCAAAAGTGTGATACCGTCTTTGCATACAACGAATATAAAATAATAAAGATGTGCAGATAGATATTCTGAAGATCCAGTGATGCCAGAAATTCCCTCGGGCACATCGTTGAAATGACTGAATGCAAGGACTCCATCATGTAGTGGGTCTTCACCACAAATTTGATGAGGGCCGGGAGATCCGAGATCGGATAGCAGCCAACATCCTTCTTGGGAACGACAAGGAGGTTGGAATGAAAGCCAAAAGCTCTCTGCTGTTGGAGGACTGGTGCCAATAGTCCCCTGTACAAGAGAGACTGGACCACCCCGTTGAAAAGCCTGAGCTTTTCTAGTCTCTTAGGGGAGCGAGAAGGGAAGAATCCAAAGGGGGCAGGAATTAAATGGGAAACCTGTAACCCTCCGAAACCACCTGTAGGTAGGAGGTGTAGCCCACTGAGCCAAGGCTGCTTCAGAAAATGGATACAGATGAGATAGTCTCTTAGACAGAGATAAACACTGAACAGGGGTCTTCCACTCAGCTAGTATGATCTGGTCAAGAGTGGAGTGAGGCGCAAAAACAGAGCAAGACTTCTTGCGCCTTTGTAAGACGTCAGAAGGAGACTGAGATGTAGGACAGTTTACAGTGTTTAAAACCTCCATAATGAGACCCTCAGCAGGGAAGAAGCCCCTTGTGAACACACACCATCTCCATCTATTCCTCCTCAGAGGAATAAGACAAGTCAGGAATGACAGGTGCCATAGGGGCCACATAGCTGTAGGAAGTGGGGGCTTCCAAGACTGAAGAACCCCCTGAAGAAAAAGTGGAAATTGTGCGAAAGAAGACTCTAAGTCCTTGACCCAATGTGGCTCTTGTTCGTGGCTGGAAGGCCCTGGAGTAGATGCAGGGGCCACAGTACATGAAGGGTATAGGTGTCCTGAATAATCTCTCTGGCATAAGGAACAAAAACCAGTGGGGGTCAAAGACACCCCAGAAACATGAGTCTTAGGCCCAGTCCCAAGTCCCAACTGGTCTGACATCCTGACAGGAGATAAAGTGTCTAACAGTACAAGGAATAACCCAATACTGTGTCCCAGATCAATGTCTGGGGATGGCTGCTTCTCTTGTTCAGGGAGGAATTGCCTGGCACTTCATGGTTGGACTGCCTTTTGGTAGGATCAGTATGATGTGCTTTAGGATATTTCCTCTCTGTGAAAGGCACAAGTGAGCTAAAATAGATTGCATCCTGGGTAGTATACTTATCCCATAGTGCCTCATCACTTTGATGGCAGGCTCGTTCCTAGTTGAGCATCTCTGACTAGCTCATTGCATATGCAAATTACCTTTGGGACTAGTCACCCTAAGGGTAACAGGGTAATCCAGATGTGGTCCCCTTTCTCACAGTGCCTAGAGAGATCAGCTGCACCTCACTGATGATGAGGCCCGACAAGGCCGAAATGCACGTCTGGGGTTGGCTGCTTCACTTGTTCAGAGAGGAATTGCCTGACACTTCGCTGCTGGACTGCCTTTTGGTAGGATCACTATGATGTGCTTTAGGATATTTCCTCTCTGTGAAAGGAACTAGTGAGCTAAAAGGTATCACGCCCTGGGTAGGATACTTATCCAATAGAGCCTCATCACTTTGAGGGCAGGCTTGTTCGTAGTTGAGCGTCTCTGACTAGCTCTTTGCATATGCAAATTACCTTTGGGACTAGTCACCCTAAGGGTAACAGAGTAATCCACACGTGGATCCCTTACTCACAGTGCTAGAGAGATCAGCTGCACCTCACTGATGAGGCCCAACAAGGCCGAAACATACGTCTGGGGTTGGCTGCTTCTCTTGTTCAGAGAGGAATTGCCTGGCACTTCGTGGCTGGACTGCCTTTTGGTAGGATCAGTATGATGTGCTTTAGGATATTTCCTCTCTGTGAAAGGCACTAGTGAGCTAAAAGAGATTGCACCCTGGGTAGGATACTTATCCTATAGAGCCTCATCACTTTGAGGGCAGATTCGTTCCTACTTGAGCATCTCTGACTAGCTCCTTGCATCAAACAATTCACCCCAGAAAGAGCAAAAAAGGTGAAATTTACTCACCGATATTTTGTTTTCCTCTGTGTCCTTCCACGGCAATGTACTGTGGTGTTAACTCCGCCCCTCAGCTGGTAGGACCAAATTATAAAAACGTCAGTTCCTCCCTCCTCACTCAGTTATTTTTTTAACCAAGCTGTGAATAGAGAGAAATGTTAGTCTGGAGAAATCTCCTTTAGGCTTTATGTATATGATTATTCATGGAACGATACCAAATAACCCAAATTAGCCAGAATTAACCAGTGGTGGGTTGCCGTGGAAGGACACAGAGGAAAACAAAATATCGGTGAGTAAATTTCACCTTTTCCTCTGTGTCCAATCCAACGGCAATGTACTGTGGGACTTACCAAAGCAGTACTCATTCGGGTGGGAGATTATGGAGTGGCAGGAATGGCTGCTTCAAGCACCTTTCTGCCAAATCGAGCGTCCGTAGAAGCCAGAATGTCTAATTTGTAGTGCTTTATAAATGTAGATACTGATGCCCATGTAGCTGCCTTACAGATCTCATCTGGAGTGGCTACCGCTTTTAGAGCCCAAGAGGTAGAGATGGCCCTAGTAGAGTGGGCTTTAATCCCCACCGGAGGGTCTAGTTTAGCAGATGAATAGGCTAAAAAGATACAGTCCTTAATCCATCTAGCTATTGAGGGTTTAGAGGCAGCAGTACCCTTAAATCTTAAATCTTCCTGCAAAATGGACAAAAAGAGTGTCTGATTTTCTAAATGACTTAGTTCTGTGAAGGTAGATCTGCAAGCATCGGACCAAATCTAGGTTATGAAATTCCATCTCTTTCTTATTGGATGGATTGGCACAGAAGGAAGGAAGAACAATTTCCTGACTAAGATGGAATGAGGACACCACCTTAGATCTGAAGGAAGGTCTAGGATGAAGCACCACCTTATCCTTGTGAAAAACCATATAAGGGGATTTACACAATAATGCCTGTAGTTCTCCCACCCTACGAGCGGAAGTAATCGCCGTGAGTAAAGCAGTTTTCAATGTCAAATGCTTTAAGGATATAGAGTCTAGAGGTTCGAAAAACTCATGGGTACTTAGCTGGTGAAGCACCAGATTGAGGTCCCACGGAGGAATAATGTCTCTAATAGTTGGTTTGATTTTTGTGATAGCAGACAAAAATCTTCTGAAAACATATTGTTCAGCATAGGGAGTAGCTAAGATAGCCGATATAGCAGAAAGCTGGACGTTGAGAGATGAGGGTTTGAGACCCTTTTGAAAACCTTCCTGAAGAAAGTCCAGTATCTTTCCTGGAGACAAACTAGTTCTATCTATCTTTCTCCTGCTGCACCAATTAACAAAAATGACCCAAATTCTGTAATATATCTTGGTAGAAGAAGTCTTTCTTATTGCCAAGATAGTTTGAATGACAGATTCTGAAAGTCCCTTTAAACGTAATGAGCTCCGCTCAGCCTCCAGGCCTGTAGCTTCAAGAATGCAGGATCTGGATGAAAGATTGGTCCCTGGGATAGCAGGTGCGGAATCCTCGGTAGTGGAAAAGGAGGCCTGATGAGCATTCTCCTGAGATCTGTATACCAAATCTTGCGGGGCCAATCCGGAGCTATTAAGATCACTTCTACCTTCTCTCTCCTGATCTTCTGTATGACTTCCGTAAGAAGAGGCAGAGGAGGAAAGATGTATGTCAGATGATAATTCCAAAGTTGGTGCAGAGCATCCTGCCCCAAAGCTTTCTGGCTTTTCCACCTGGAGAAGAACCTTCTGCATTTTGTGTTCACTTCTGAAGCCATGAGGTCTATCACTGGATTGCCAAATGTCCTGACTATTTGACGATAAACCTGGTTGTCCAGCGTCCATTCTCCAGGATCTATCTGACTCCTGCTTAGATAGTCCGCCTGAATATTCAGGTTTCCTGAAAGATATGAAGCTGTTAATGCAGCCAGATGTTCTTCTGCCCAAAGGATTATCTTGAGTGCTAGATGATTGAGAGCTCTGCTCCTTGTCCCGCCTTGATTCTTCAAGTATTGTACTGCCGTGGTGTTGTCTGATCTCACCAGGACGTGCCTGTTTCTGAGTTCTATCTGAAATCCCCTGAGAGTGTTTAATACGGCTTGGAGCTCCAGAATATTTATGTGAAGCTTTGCTTGCTTTGTAGTCCATATACCCTGGACTGACTTTTGCTTCCAGATGCCTCCCCAGCCTGTTTTGCTTGCGTCTGTGTATACTGTCTCCCATTGAATGTGGCGTAGAGATCTTCCTTGATCTATGTGCTGTGGGTGCATCCACCACTTCAGCTCTCTTCGCGTGGATGGTAAGACTGGAATCTTCAGAGCTCTGTTGGATGGGTCTCGTTTGAAATACGTTAGGTAGTTGATTTGTGTCCAGCGGCTGTGTGCTCTGGCCCAAGGAACTATCTGATGGGCTGATGCTAGATTCCCTAGAAGGACCGAGAATTCTTGTGCCGTCTGGGTTTGCAGTCTTAAGAATCGAGATATGCAAAGATGAAGGCGTTGTTGTCTTTCTTGTGACAAGGTTGCTATTCCCAACCTCGTATTGAATTGAATCCCCAGGAACACCAGATCCTGAGATGGAGTGAGCTGACTCTTGTGCTTGTTTATGAGCCAACCTAATCTTTGAAGCAGCTGAAGACACCTTACTGTGCTTTCCTTTGCTTTTTCTTCTGAGTCTTCTATTATGAGAAGATCGTCCAGGTAAGGTAGAATCTTTATGCGTTGTTGTCTTAGGTTTGCCATGGCAACAGCTAATATCTTCGTGAAAACCCTTGGTGCTGATGCCAGGCCGAATGGCAACACCCTGTACTGAAAGTGACTCTGGAACACGTGGAATCTCAGAAACCTTCTGTGGGAAGCTTGTATCAGCACGTGGTAATAAGCATCCTTTAGATCTATTCTGGTTAAGAATGATCCTGGTTGCACAATCTTCAGAGCAGTCATTGCCGTTTCCATCCTGAATTTCTGTATCTTGAGGTGTGTATTGATTTCCTTCAAGTCCAGAATGATGCGTATATCTCTGGAAGGCTTGGGAACAGAGAAAACCGTTGAATAGTAGCCATGAAATTCTTGCTTCTTCGGGACCGGTTCTATTACCTTGTTGATAAGAAGCTGCTGGATGGCCTGCTTCATAAGAACTGCTGATCTGTGATTCCTGATTCTTGTTGTCCTGAATTTGTCTTTGTTTGGGACAGTTAAAAATTCCAAGTTGTACCCCTTTTCCAGGATCTGGCAAACCCACCTGTCTGGGTTTAACTTCATCCAAGCATCCCTGAATTCCTCCAGCCTGCCCCCTACTGGAGAAATTAAAGGGGTCAACTGAACTTCATTGTGTGTTTTGATTGAAGCGGGGCTTCCTCTGGAAGTCCCTGCGGCCACCATTCCTACTTCCCTGAGTGGTTCCTCTTTGCCGCTGTTCAAATGGCTTTCCAGGTCTGTATCTTCTACTCTCCCGAAAGGACTGCTTTCTAGTTCCTGAAGCCCGGGCTGGCGATGATCTGTTTCTTTTTTGTTGTGGAAGAAACTGACTCTTTCCACCCGATGACTGTTTAATAATCTCTTCTAACTGGCTCCTAAAAAGCTTACCGCCAGTATATGGAAGAGACACCAATTTATTCTTTGATACAGAATCAGCATCCCAGGACTTGATCCATATGGCTCTACGAGTAGTGACAGAGAGTGCCGATGATCTGGCTAAGCTGCGGATGTTATCCAGCGAGGCGTCGCAGGAAAAGTTGATTGCATCCTTGATAGGCACCAACTCTTTAATCAGTTTGGATCTTGATACAGAAGAGTCTAATTTTTCTTCAAATTCACTCATCCAAATTCTTAAAGTGCGGAAAATACAGGCCATGGCAGTGGCAGTCTTTAGATTTTGCCCTATAACCGCATACTGCTTCTTTAATGCTGCATCAGCTCGCTTATCCATGGCATCTCTAAGAGTGGTACCGTCTTCCATCAAGATAGTAGTGCGTCTAGAAACCTGAGCGATGGCTGCATCTACTTTAGGTGCCGTCAACCAATTATTCGTGTCTTCCTCTTTAAAAGGATACATTCTCTGAGTTCTTCTAGTAGTCTGAGGACGTTTATCCCCTGTCTTCCATTCTGACAATATCATCTCCTGGATTGAACTATGGACAGGGAAAGTGGGAGCCTCCTTCTTATATCCCACAAATGCTGTATCTATGACGTTCATTTCTTTCTGGGTATCCTCTAATCCCAGTGTTTTCCTTATGGCGCGTACCAGGCCATCCATCTTGTCCAAGCAGAAAGATCCAGCCTCTTCTGTAATCTCCCCTTCTTCAGCGGAGGAGACTGATTCCATGACACTTGCAAACTCTTCTTCTTCCATTAGATGAGTGGTACCTTCATCTGGATCAGATGTGCGCTGTCTTTTTCTTGAAGCTTCCTGAATGGAGTTAAAGGTCTCCTGCATAGATGACTTCATCCATCCCAGGAAATCTTGAAACTGGGATGGAACTTCACTGCCTGATATCTTTCTTAAACATTCTGTACACAGTTTTGCAGGATCTGAAGAAGTAAGCTTAGTCTCACACCCAGCACAACTTCTAGGTTTAGCAGAAGGCTTATCTTCCTTAGGGGGATCAACAGTTTGCTTTTGCTTGTCAGACTTCTCTATCTTAGACATTTTGCAATCTAAGCCTACCCAAATACAAATAAAGCTATACCAATAGCAATAAATTATGAAATATACACAGAATATATACTTACCTCTGTCCACGCCGTTTTGCTGCTTCAGAACCGCTCCAGGACCGCGTCCTGATCGAGTCTCTGGCACTTCCTGCTTCTGCGTTCCAACAGTGGAACGCACGCGCCTGCACTTCCTGCCGCCGACTCTGTAAAGATGCAGCTGATACCGAGCTTCCTGCCTTAGCACGGCAGCAACATCAGACCGGCAAGGAAGCCCAGAGGAACTCCCGTTCACTCCAAACAGCAGACATTCATCAAAAAACGCTCCATAGATACGGAAGCATGCGACCCTTGCTGAGAAAGGGTATGGATCCGTCAAGCAATAAATGTATAGATGTAACCCGCGTTTAAGGCAAGTTACATAACCCATTTCCTTGCGCCTTCTGTTACACGCTAGTTGTTTCTTTTATGATTTTTTTTTTTTTTTTTTTTTGTGAGGTGAAAACCTCGGTCCCCCAGCTTGGTAGGACCAAAATAACTAAGTGAGGAGGGAGGAACTGACGTTTTTATAATTTGGTCCTACCAGCTGAGGGGCGGAGTTAACACCACAGTACATTGCCGTTGGATTGGACACAGAGGAAATACACTTATCTGGCAAGCACCAGAGTGTAGGGCAAAGGCACAGAAGAAGAATGAGCCATCTCTGAACTTGATACGTGGAGCGGTTGCAGAGATATATCACAAGTGAAACCATAGAGATTAATAGAGCACTGCAGCCATGCAGTAAAGTGCGCAATACAAAAAAAACAAAACATACAAAAGTGTCCAAAAAGTTGTAAAACACATAGAGAACACC
Organism: Rhinophrynus dorsalis; assembly: GCA_037306005.1. Lineage (NCBI taxonomy): Eukaryota > Metazoa > Chordata > Amphibia > Anura > Rhinophrynidae > Rhinophrynus > Rhinophrynus dorsalis. The sequence goes on from CM074721.1 coordinate 444,368,827, forward strand.
TGAACAACAGTAGAAAACACTGAACCCTAAGGGAAATTAGTGTAAACGTCCCCCAAAGCATCTAACATGGCAAGGAAATATACTTACAAAATACTCCAAAGACTCAAACCAGACATAAAGATAAACCCAAATGAGTGCAGGAGTGTATATATATATATATATATATATATATATATATATATATATATATATATATATAAACTCCAAAAAGAGAACCCTGTGCAGAGGGGAAACAGAGGGATAAGTGGACCATGGCATTCAAAGGGTTGCTCACATTTTTTGCAGGTCTTCAGCCTTCAGATTACCATTGAGAAAAAAGAGAAGCTTCAGTGAGACTCTTCCAGGGGAAAAGACATAGCACGCAAGGTTTTACCCCAGGGCTGGAAGGTCCACAAACAGCACCTGATAACTGACCAATCCACCACTGGGAAGTCAGTAATGGTAATCCACCTAATGAGGGATTTCTACACACCATATCTAATGAGAAAATAATAAAAGAAACTAAAACTAACCAGAACTGTTCTCTGTAGCCTTTCTCTCTACAAAGAACAAATCTAACTGGAGGGGATTGGCTAGTGGCCAGCTAAGGAGGAGAGGAAGGCTCCACCCTACATTCTTTCCAAGAATTGTTCCTGCCTACATAAAGGGGCTTCCACCGTCCCAGAATTACCTGTAAGCTACATTGGATGACAGAGAAATACATATTTCCTAACTTTCCGTTGATTTTAATGGTACTTTTAACCCCTTAGTGATCGGCCGCTACGCACGCGGCCGTCGATTAACGCCCGCCTAACAAATTTTTTTTTTTTCAGCAAATTAATCCGGAGTCCCCGAACGGCGTGCTGCCGTGCAAGGACCCGGATTTCCGGGATGTACATGTACGTCCTTTGTCCTTTAGGGACATCCACCTTGAACGTACATGTACGTCCATTGTCACTAAGAGGTTAAGGCACTTGAATGTTAGAGAGGTCTCCAGTGCTTTGCTTAGCAACGCGTTTTAGACCACTTTATCACTCAAGGGATTAAAAGTCCCATTTAAATAACTGGGAAAGCGTATATTTTTCCAATGTGGTGCAGCTGGTTTGCTCCATCATTGCACCATCTTCTTAGGGTGTGAACCCCAGTTTGTGAATATCTGTAGCATTTACAACTCTGATGTGTTCTTGGGATTACAATTTGTGCATAGATGGCCACTGACACCAGCACGGGGTCACTTGATGTCTCCTGACACTGCCAAGGCAGCTTCACAAGGAGAGTCAACAAGTCTCTGAAATGTCCCTGAATTGCACAAAGGAAATATGGGCACACTAGCCTCGCCATGTGTTGACCTCCCTTCTGGTCATGAAGGGGTTACATAAAAATACAAGCAAACAGTATACAGCTCCTTTCTCTAACCTCCAAATTAACCGGTTGAGAACCAGTGGGCTGTGTATCACATTGCTCTAAAAAGCACTGCACACCTGTCAGTCAAATGATAAACAGACATCATGTAGGTAACGGCGCTCTGATTTATCTATCCATGTGTGTGGTGAACGTGTGTGTTCGTTCAGTGGAAAGCCAATCCCCTCTTACAGAGGAACTGAAAGCCAAGTGTAAGAGCTCACAGAACACACATGGAACTGGCTGCATACATTGGTATATAAGTCTGAGTGCCAGTGCGAGAAGGATATCTATTAAATCATTTGACTGGCAGACAGGTGTGCAACCCATTGCAGAGTAATGCTTTTCACAGCACACTGGCACTCAAAGGTTTAATGGGAGGGGGTTAGACATGGGAGTTGCATCCTCATTGAGCCTGTTGTTTATCCCTTTCAGTGCCACAACAGTATCCAGCCATTGAACCCTACTCCACTACTCAAAGGATCAATATAATAAATGATAATAAATGATGTCCTATTCCCCCTTGCCCCTCCATCTCTCCCCCCACCACAAATTGCACCTTCACCCCCCATGTTACACAGCTTACAATACCCCATTGCCCATTTGTGCTCTGCTTCACTGCCCTCATTGCCCCTCTGTCTCCTACTGCCCCATCTTGTCTTTATTCCTCACCTTGCCTTTCTTCCTCCATTATGCCCTTCCCTTTTACTTTCTTCTCCCTCTTTGCCTTTCTCTCCACATTTTCCATTTCCCCCTTTGCCCTCCTCTCTTGCCCCAGTTGAAATATAGCTACATTAGTAATGGCAGAAAGCTTACAAGTCTATGAATACCCATTGGCAGTCACAGCATTGTAAGCTCTGCAGTATCACTACAGGTATATTTGTATTGTAAGAGCTGTGGTATCACTAGTGTAGCTATATTTCTATTGTAAGCTCTGTGGTATCCCTGGTGCAGCACCATTTCTATTGTAAGCTGTGTGGTGTCACTGTGTAGCAATATTTCAATTGTAAATTCTTCTGAGGTATCACTGGTGTAGCTCCATTTGCACTGTATGCTCTGTTATATCACTAGTATAGCTTTATTTCAATTTTAGCTCCCTTGTATCACTTGCCTTACTTCACAAAATTACTACCAATTATAAAAATAACAAAAGGACATTGGTTGGGAAAGTGGGCTGGAGTGATGGTAGAAATGGGCCACTTCATTGTAGTTGTCCCGCAGGCCAAAAGTTGCCAGCCCTCCACTGCTTGTATATCCTCTCCTACCATGACTTCTCTCTCAACCTCTCTGGGAGCTTACGCTTCCCGTTACCGCCTTTAGATTCCTCTATGTCCCAATCGCTGTTGCTAGTAAATATGTTCCCTTCTCTTATAATCATTGTGCTGGCAATTTCATTGACATAATGTTAGCATCACTGACATTACATGTATGTCATACTTGCTTTTATCTCCTGCTGTAAACTAAATTGAATTTCCTATGTTCTGTTGTATTGTTTTTTCTCTTAATAAAATACTTAAAAATAAATATCCCCAATATGGCGAAAATGGATTGCTCCAAAATTATCCCAGCATGCAAATATGACAGATTAAACAAATTTGAAAATAAATCCAGTTACCTTTTCTTACAACAGATGTAAGACAGTGTGAACAATATTTTGACTCTTATACCTGTGACGTGCATATAATCCCAAATAATAATTTTTATGTCTTTAAGTTTAAAATAAAAATGTATGTGATGCATAAAAAAAGTTACTGCTCCTTTAAGCCCAGTGAGAACTAACAGCTTTGAGCAGTATGAGATTCAGGGCACAACCAACTGTATTGCCCCTTCTCCTAAGAGATGATGTCACAATGTTCCACATAGTTCTACACAGACATTCTGCAGATTTCTCTTTGTGACATCACAGAGCAGCAGTTCTATTTCTGCCTTTACCACCAGCCAGTCAGTCATTTCCTTATAGATTTTCTACAAGAGCACATTGTGGAGAAGATAAAGGAGTGTTGGACGTTTAATTCATTAAGTCCCTGTGATAGAGAGATAAAGAGAGAGAGAGAGAGAAAGGAGCGGGAAAGTCAGTTACAATCATGCCAGGCTTAAAAGCTTGGCTCCTTATCGTGTTGTGCGTCTTGGACGTGATTTTCCGCCTGCAGCCTTTGGTCTTTGCGCTATCCACTCAGAATGGAATCATGGAGAACGCAAAAGCTGACATTATGGATTTCAACTGGAAAACATCTATTTCTGACTTTTATCTCCTGGTAATGTTCAGATTGATTCTTTTTCTTCTGGGATATTTGATTCCACGCCTCCGCCACTGGTCCCTCATTGTGATCACCACCCTGATGACCAGTGGGTATGTGATCCTGAAGATGATCCTGTCTGAGGTGCTATCCAGAGGTGTCTGTGGCTACTGCTTAGCAATAAATATGGTTGTACTGGACCTTCTAGAGGCTGGGTTCCTGATTTCCCAGCTTCTTGCGCAGGAGAAAGAGGAAGAAAGGGAACTGGAAGAGGTCGTAATGCATCATCCAGCAGCTGTTTTCAGCAAGTGGAGCAGTTCTGCTTCTGAGTCCTCTGAAGATGACCTGAAAGAGGTACAACTCCAAGATCCAGTACCAGACAAAGAAGATGTCTTCATTACTCCTCCTGAGTCCATTGATGGTGACCTGGAAGAGATACAACTCCAAGATCCAGAACCAAAGGAAGAAGATGTCTTCATTACTCCTCCTGAGTCCATTGATGGCGATCTGGAAAAGGTAGAACATCTAATACCAGATGGAGCAGATGTCTCCAGTGCTCCTACTGGGGCCACTGCAGAAACAAAGGAAACAGCAAATGTCATGGATGATGTATGGAAAGAACAGGTTTTGATTGGAAAATCATTTCTGAGGAAGGTGTTAAGCCTGCAACAATTATGGGTTTTAAAGAACAGAAAAAATGGCAACGTCGTATACATGTTTGATGACCCAAAATATGGACATGTTCACATTATGAAGGCATCTATGAAATGTTCCGCAGAAGAAGTTTACAGGAAGACAACGCAGGAGCCTGAGATGACAGGAACATTCCATCCCTATCTGCTACATTTCCACATCCTGGAGAAGGTGAATGATAACGTTTGCATCACTTACCATGTCGTGGAAACAAAATATACAGCACCCATGGACTTTCTCAACATCAGATGTATAGAAAATAGGAATGGTGACTACATGTGCAGCTTCATGCCCACCACGTATCCTCCGATGCCTCCAGCTAAAGAACACGTGCGTGCTATAAATGGACCTTGGGGGTTCGTTTTTAATCAGTGTCCCAATGATCCAAATTCCTGCACCCTCTTTTTTGTCATCAGTTCACACTTGAAGAACTCAATTATACAATACTTGGCAGATAAGGAAACCCAATTGTCTATGCTGGGATTTGCCAGACACCTCTCCAAGAAGGTGTAGAACATCATCCCTTCTTGGCACCTGACCATCACAGGCCTGTCATTCTGTGTCTCCTACCTGCCAGTTATATATTATATTATAAAGTGTGCTTATAATCCAACCAGTGTTTGGCTATTGGTCTGTCTGTTTTTCCTTCCGCAAGGGCTTCATGTATGTATCTTTATTTATATAGCACCATACATGTACACAGCGCTTAACAGAAGTTGAAATAATACAATACAAAAATACAGAACTGGGTTAAGTGCATTAAGCTTAAGTGAGATCGTTTCATTATTTGTGGGGGAAAGTGCTGCAAGGGAATCATGCCCCAAGGAGCTTACAATCTAATTAGAATTCATGATGGCATACAGAGACAGTAGGAGGAGGATTATAAGTGCAAGTACAGGGTGTGGTGAAAGAAGTGCAGAAGGATTCTGATGTGACTGTCTGTGTGCAAGAGGAGGATAATGCTATTGAGATGCCTTCTTAAGTAAATGGATTTTGAGGAGATGCTTGAAAGTAATCAGTGTGGATGACTGGCAAATGGTGATAGGGAGGGCATTCCAAAGTCGAAGGGCAGCCAGTGAAAAAGCTTGAAGCCAAGAGATGGTTCGAGTTGTGTAGGGAGAGTACAGGAATTACCCTTGAGAAGACCACAGGGGATGGGATGGGGTGTAGTGGGAGGTAAGAGCAGAAATGTAAGAGGGTGCTGAAGAACAGAGAGACTTATAGGAGAGGAGGAGAATCTTGTGAGAAATATGATACTTTATAGGTTGCCAGTTGAGGAGATGAGAGTGAAGGCAGGGATCAAAATTTCCACTCGCCACTACCCAACGGCGAGTGAAAATTTAGCCCTGGCAAGTAGAAATTCAGCCCTGGTGGGTATGTTTTGGTTTGCATTGGCGAGTAACTTTTCAGGTCTGGCTAGTTGCAAAGGACTTAAAATTATAAGCCCTGACTGAAGGTATCTGGGAGTAAATGTGGTGATTTTTGTGGCTGAATTGATAACACATTGACGTGGAGAGAGATGAATACATAGTGCAAAGAAAGAAACAGAAAGGAAGGGCACCCAAAAGTGTGATACCGTCTTTGGATACAACGAATATAAAATAATAAAGATGTGCAGATAGATATTCTGAAGATCCAGTGATGCCAGAAATTCCCTCGGGCACATCGTTGAAATGACTGAATGCAAGGACTCCATCATGTAGTGGGTCTTCACCACAAATTTGATGAGGGCCGGGAGATCCGAGATCGAATAGCAGCCAACATCCTTCTTGGGAACGACAAGGAGGTTGGAATGAAAGCCAAAAGCTCTCTGCTGTTGGAGGACTGGTGCCAATAGTCCCCTGTACAAGAGAGACTGGACCACCCCGTTGAAAAGCCTGAGCTTTTCTAGTCTCTTAGGGGTGCGAGAAGGGAAGAACCCAAAGGGGGCAGGAATTAAATGGGAAACCTGTAACCCTCCGAAACCACCTGTAGGTAGGAGGTGTAGCCCACTGAGCCAAGGCTGCTTCAGAAAATGGATACAGATGAGATAGTCTCTTAGACAGAGATAAACACTGAACAGGGGTCTTCCACTCAGCTAGTATGATCTGGTCAAGAGTGGAGTGAGGCGCAAAAACAGAGCAAGACTTCTTGCGCATTTGTAAGACGTCAGAAGGAGACTGAGATGTAGGACAGTTTACAGTGTTTAAAACCTACATAATGAGACCCTCAGCAGGGAAGAAGCCCCTTGTGAACACACACCATCTCCATCTATTCCTCCTCAGAGGAATAAGACAAGTCAGGAATGACAGGTGCCATAGGGGCCACATAGCTGTAGGAAGTGGGGGCTTCCAAGACTGAAGAACCCCCTGAAGAAAAAGTGGAAATTGTGCGAAAGAAGACTCCAAGTCCTTGACCCAATGTGGCTCTTGTTCGTGGCTGGAAGGCCCTGGAGTAGATGCAGGGGCCACAGTACATGAAGGGTATAGGTGTCCTGAATAATCTCTCTGGCATAAGGTACAAAAACCAGTGGGGGTCAAAGACACCCCAGAAACATTAGTCTTAGGCCCAGTCCCAAGTCCCAACTGGTCTGACATCCTGACAGGAGATAAAGTGTCTAACAGTACAAGGAATAACCCAATACTGTGTCCCAGATCAATGTCTGGGGATGGCTGCTTCTCTTGTTCAGGGAGGAATTGCCTGGCACTTCATGGTTGGACTGCCTTTTGGTAGGATCAGTATGATGTGCTTTAGGATATTTCCTCTCTGTGAAAGGCACAAGTGAGCTAAAATAGATTGCATCCTGGGTAGTATACTTATCCCATAGTGCCTCATCACTTTGATGGCAGGCTCGTTCCTAGTTGAGCATCTCTGACTAGCTCATTGCATATGCAAATTACCTTTGGGACTAGTCACCCTAAAGGTAACAGGGTAATCCAGAAGTGGTCCCCTTGCTCACAGTGCCTAGAGAGATCAGCTGCATCTCACTGATGATGAGGCCCGACAAGGCCGAAATGCACGTCTGGGGCTGGCTGCTTCACTTGTTCAGAGAGGAACTGCCTGGCACTTTGCTGCTGGACTGCCTTTTGGTAGGATCACTATGATGTGCTTTAGGATATTTCCTCTCTGTGAAAGGAACTAGTGAGCTAAAAGGTATCACGCCCTGGGTAGGATACTTATCCAATAGAGCCTCATCACTTTGAGGGCAGGCTTGTTTGTAGTTGAGCGTCTCTGACTAGCTCTTTGCATATGCAAATTACCTTTGGGACTAGTCACCCTAAGGGTAACAGAGTAATCCACACGTGGATCCCTTGCTCACAGTGCTAGAGAGATCAGCTGCACCTCACTGATGAGGCCCAACAAGGCCGAAACATACGTCTGGGGTTGGCTGCTTCTCTTGTTCAGAGAGGAATTGCCTGGCACTTCGTGGCTGGACTGCCTTTTGGTAGGATCAGTATGATGTGCTTTAGGATATTTCCTCTCTGTGAAAGGCACTAGTGAGCTAAAAGAGATTGCACCCTGGGTAGGATACTTATCCTATAGAGCCTCATCACTTTGAGGGCAGACTCGTTACTAGTTGAGCGTCTCTGACTAGCTCCTTGCATCAAACAATTCACCCCAGAAAGAGCACAAATACACTTATCTGGCAAGCACCAGAGTGTAGGGCAAGGGCACAGAAGAAGAATGAGCCATCTCTGAACTTGGTACGTGGAGCGGTTGCAGAGATATATCACAAGTGAAACCATAGAGATCAATAGAGCACTGCAGCCATGCAGTAAAGCGCGCAATACAAAAAAAACAAAACGTACAAAAGTGTCCAAAAAGTTGTAAAACACATAGAGAACACCTGAACAACAGTAGAAAACACTGAACCCTAAGGGAAATTAGTGTAAACGTCCCCCAAAGCATCTAACATGGCAAGGAAATATACTTGCAAAATACTCCAAAGACTCAAACCAGACATAAAGATAAACCCAAATGAGTGCAGGAGTGTATATATATATATATATATATATATATATATATATATATATATATATATAAACTCCAAAAAGAGAACCCTGTGCAGAGGGGAAACAGAGGGACAAGTGGACCATGGCATTCAAAGGGTTGCTCACATTTTTTGCAGGTCTTCAGCCTTCAGATTACCATTGAGAAAAAAGAGAAGCTTCAGTGAGACTCTTCCAGGGGAAAAGACATAGCACGCAAGGTTTTACCCCAGGGCTGGAAGGTTCACAAACAGCACCTGATAACTGACCAATCCACCACTGGGAAGTCAGTAATGGTAATCCACCTAATGGGGGATTTCTACACACCATATCTAATGAGAAAATAATAAAAGAAACTAAAACTAACCAGAACTGTTCTCTGTAGCCTTTCTCTCTACAAAGAACAAATCTAACTGGAGGGGATTGGCTAGTGGCCAGCTAAGGAGGAGAGGAAGGCTCCACCCTACATTCTTTCCAAGAATTGTTCCTGCCTACATAAAGGGGCTTCCACCGTCCCAGAATTACCTGTAAGCTACATTGGATGACAGAGAAATACATATTTCCTAAATTTCCGTTGATTTTAATGGTACTTTTAACCCCTTAGTGATCGGCCGCTACGCACGCGGCCGTTGATTAACGCCCGCCTAACAAATTTTTTTTTTTTAGCAAATTAATCCGGAGTCCCCGAACGGCGTGCCGCCGTGCAAGGACCCGGATTTCCGGGATGTACATGTACGTCCTTTGTCCTTTAGGGACATCCACCTTGGACGTACATGTACGTCCATTGTCACTAAGGGGTTAAGGCACTTGAATGTTAGAGAGGTCTCCAGTGCTTTGCTTAGCAACGCGTTTTAGACCACTTTATCACTCAAGGGATTAAAAGTCCCATTTAAATAACTGGGAAAGCGTATATTTTTCCAATGTGGTGCAGCTGGTTTGCTCCATCATTGCACCATCTTCTTAGGGTGTGAACCCCAGTTTGTGAATATCTGTAGCATTTACAACTCTGATGTGTTCTTGGGATTACAATTTGTGCATAGATGGCCACTGACACCAGCACGGGGTCACTTGATGTCTCCTGACACTGCCAAGGCAGCTTCACAAGGAGAGTCAACAAGTCTCTGAAATGTCCCTGAATTGCACAAAGGAAATATGGGCACACTAGCCTCGCCATGTGTTGACCTCCCTTCTGGTCATGAAGGGGTTACATAAAAATACAAGCAAACAGTATACAGCTCCTTTCTCTAACCTCCAAATTAACCGGTTGAGAACCAGTGGGCTGTGTATCACATTGCTCTGCAAAGCACTGCACACCTGTCAGTCAAATGATAAACAGACATCATGTAGGTAACGGCGCTCTGATTTATCTATCCATGTATGTGGTGAACGTGTGTGTTCGTTCAGTGGAAAGCCAATCCCCTCTTACAGAGGAACTGAAAGCCAAGTGTAAGAGCTCACAGAACACACATGGAACTGGCTGCATACATTGGTATATAAGTCTGAGTGCCAGTGTGAGAAGGATATCTATTAAATCATTTGACTGGCAGACAGGTGTGCAACCCATTGCAGAGTAATGCTTTTCACAGCACACTGGCACTCAAAGGTTTAATGGGAGGGGGTTAGACATGGGAGTTGCATCCTCATTGAGCCTGTTGTTTATCCCTTTCAGTGCCACAACAGTATCCAGCCATTGAACCCTACTCCACTACTCAAAGGATCAATATAATAAATGATAATAAATGATGTCCTATTTCCCCTTGCCCCTCCATCTCTCCCCCCACCACAAATTGCACCTTCACCCCCCATGTTACACAGCTTACAATACCCCAATGCCCATTTGTGCTCTGCTTCACTGCCCTCATTGCCCCTCTGTCTCCTACTGCCCCATCTTGTCTTTATTCCTCACCTTGCCTTTCTTCCTCCATTATACCCTTCCCTTTTACTTTCTTCTCCCTCTTTGCCTTTCTCTCCACATTTTCCATTTCCCCCTTTGCCCTCCTCTCTTGCCTCAGTTGAAATATAGCTACATTAGTAATGGCAGAAAGCTTACAAGTCTATGAATACCCATTGGCAGTCACAGCATTGTAAGCTCTGCAGTATCACTATAGGTATATTTGTATGGTAAGAGCAGTGGTATCACTAGTGTAGCTATATTTCTATTGTAAGCTCTGTGGTATCCCTGGTGCAGCACCATTTCTATTGTAAGCTGTGTGGTGTCACTGTGTAGCAATATTTCAATTGTAAATTCTTCTGAGGTATCACTGGTGTAGCTCCATTTGCACTGTATGCTCTGTTATATCACTAGTATAGCTTTATTTCAATTTTAGCTCCCTTGTATCACTTGCCTTACTTCACAAAATTACTACCAATTATAAAAATAACAAAAGGACATTGGTTGGGAAAGTGGGCTGGAGTGATGGTAGAAATGGGCCACTTCATTGTAGTTGTCCCGCAGGCCAAAAGTTGCCAGCCCTCCACTGCTTGTATATCCTCTCCTACCATGACTTCTCTCTCAACCTCTCTGGGAGCTTACGCTTCCCGTTACCGCCTTTAGATTCCTCTATGTCCCAATCGCTGTTGCTAGTAAATATGTTCCCTTCTCTTATAATCATTGTGCTGGCAATTTCATTGACATAATGTTAGCGTCACTGACATTACATGTATGTCATACTTGCTTTTATCTCCTGCTGTAAACTAAATTGAATTTCCTATGTTCTGTTGTATTGTTTTTTCTCTTAATAAAATACTTAAAACTAAATATCCCCAATATGGCGAAAATGGATTGCTCCAAAATTATCCCAGCATGCAAATGACAGATTAAACAAATTTGAAAATAAATCCAGTTACCTTTTCTTACAACAGATGTAAGACAGTGTGAACAATATTTTGACTCTTATACCTGTGACGTGCATATAATCCCAAATAATAATTTTTATGTCTTTAAGTTTAAAATAAAAATGTATGTGATGCATAAAAAAAGTTACTGCTCCTTTAAGCCCAGTGAGAACTAACAGCTTTGAGCAGTATGAGATTCAGGGCACAACCAACTGTATTGCCCCTTCCCCTAAGAGATGATGTCACAATGTTCCACATAGTTCTACACAGACATTCTGCAGATTTCTCTTTGTGACATCACAGAGCAGCAGTTCTATTTCTGCCTTTACCACCAGCCAGTCAGTCATTTCCTTATAGATTTTCTACAAGAGCACATTGTGGAGAAGATAAAGGAGTGTTGGACGTTTAATTCATTAAGTCCCTGTGATAGAGAGATAAAGAGAGAGAGAGAGAAAGGAGCGGGAAAGTCAGTTACAATCATGCTAGGCTTAAAAGCTTGGCTCCTTATCGTGTTGTGCGTCTTGGACGTGATTTTCCGCCTGCAGCCTTTGGTCTTTGCACTATCCACTCAGAATGGAATCATGGAGAACGCAAAAGCTGACATTATGGATTTCAACTGGAAAACATCTATTTCTGACTTTTATCTCCTGGTAATGTTCAGATTGATTCTTTTTCTTCTGGGATATTTGATTCCACGCCTCCGCCACTGGTCCCTCATTGTGATCACCACCCTGATGACCAGTGGGTATGTGATCCTGAAGATGATCCTGTCTGAGGTGCTATCCAGAGGTGTCTGTGGCTACTGCTTAGCAATAAATATGGTTGTACTGGACCTTCTAGAGGCTGGGTTCCTGATTTCCCAGCTTCTTGCGCAGGAGAAAGAGGAAGAAAGGGAACTGGAAGAGGTCGTAATTCATCATCCAGCAGCTGTTTTCAGCAAGTGGAGCAGTTCTGCTTCTGAGTCCTCTGAAGATGACCTGAAAGAGGTACAACTCCAAGATCCAGTACCAGACAAAGAAGATGTCTTCATTACTCCTCCTGAGTCCATTGATGGTGACCTGGAAGAGATACAACTCCAAGATCCAGAACCAAAGGAAGAAGATGTCTTCATTACTCCTCCTGAGTCCATTGATGGCGATCTGGAAAAGGTAGAACATCTAATACCAGATGGAGCAGATGTCTCCAGTGCTCCTACTGGGGCCACTGCAGAAACAAAGGAAACAGCAAATGTCATGGATGATGTATGGAAAGAACAGGTTTTGATTGGAAAATCATTTCTGAGGAAGGTGTTAAGCCTGCAACAATTATGGGTTTTAAAGAACAGAAAAAATGGCAACGTCGTATACATGTTTGATGACCCAAAATATGGACATGTTCACATTATGAAGGCATCTATGAAATGTTCCGCAGAAGCAGTTTACAGGAAGACAACGCAGGAGCCTGAGATGACAGGAACATTCCATCCCTATCTGCTACATTTCCACATCCTGGAGAAGGTGAATGATAACGTTTGCATCACTTACCATGTCGTGGAAACAAAATATACAGCACCCATGGACTTTTTCAACATCAGATGTATAGAAAATAGGAATGGTGACTACATGTGCAGCTTCATGCCCACCACGTATCCTCCGATGCCTCCAGCTAAAGAACACGTGCGTGCTATAAATGGACCTTGGGGGTTCGTTTTTAATCAGTGTCCCAATGATCCAAATTCCTGCACCCTCTTTTTTGTCATCAGTTCACACTTGAAGAACTCAATTATACAATACTTGGCAGATAAGGAAACCCAATTGTCTATGCTGGGATTTGCCAGACACCTCTCCAAGAAGGTGTAGAACATCATCCCTTCTTGGCACCTGACCATCACAGGCCTGTCATTCTGTGTCTCCTACCTGCCAGTTATATATTATATTATAAAGTGTGCTTATAATCCAACCAGTGTTTGGCTATTGGTCTGTCTGTTTTTCCTTCCGCAAGGGCTTCATGTATGTATCTTTATTTATATAGCACCATACATGTACACAGCGCTTAACAGAAGTTGAAATAATACAATACAAAAATACAGAACTGGGTTAAGTGCATTAAGCTTAAGTGAGATCGTTTCATTATTTGTGGGGGAAAGTGCTGCAAGGGAATCATGCCCCAAGGAGCTTACAATCTAATTAGAATTCATGATGACATACAGAGACAGTAGGAGGAGGATTATAAGTGCAAGTACAGGGTGTGGTGAAAGAAGTGCAGAAGGATTCTGATGTGACTGTCTGTGTGCAAGAGGAGGATAATGCTATTGAGATGCCTTCTTAAAGGGATAGTATTACTTCAAAATTACTATCCGTCATATTGTAGCCCTTAATAAATGGAGTTAAATGACACCAGCGGCATCTCTCAGACCTTTATGGTTTAAGAGATAGCCACTTTCAAAGTTTCCTCTCCCCTGCTGTAAGCGTTCTGCTGCCAGCAGGGGAATCCGGTCCCGGGACAGGCGGAGGCTCTTAAACAGAACCGATATCTCGTTATGGAAGGAAAATTGATTCATTGAAACAGTCTTCTATGTGTGCTTGGCTACCAAGTACACGTAGAAGACGGTTTCAATTAATCATTTTTCCTTCCATAATGAGATATCAGCTCTGCTGAAGAGCCTCCTCTTGATTCAGAGACCGGATTCTCCTGCTGGCAGCAGAACGCTGACAGCAGGGGAGAGGAAACTTTGAAAGTGGCTATCTCTTAAACCATAAAGGTTTGAGAGATGCCGCTGGTGTCATTTAACTCAGTTTATTAAGGGCTACAATATGAGGGATATTAATTTTGAAGTAATACTATACCTTTAAGTAAATGGATTTTGAGGAGATGCTTGAAAGTAATCAGTGTGGATGACTGGCTAATGGTGATAGGGAGGGCATTCCAAAGTCGAAGGGCAGCCAGTGAAAAAGCTTGAAGCCAAGAGATGGTTCGAGTTGTGTAGGGAGAGTACAGGAATTACCCTTGAGAAGACCACAGGGGATGGGATGGGGTGTAGTGGGAGGTAAGAGCAGAAATGTAAGAGGGTGCTGAAGAACAGAGAGACTTATAGGAGAGGAGGAGAATCTTGTGAGAAATATGATACTTTATAGGTTGCCAGTTGAGGAGATGAGAGTGAAGGCAGGGATCAAAATTTCCACTCGCCACTACCCAACGGCGAGTGAAAATTTAGCCCTGGCAAGTAGAAATTCAGCCCTGGTGGGTATGTTTTGGCTTGCATTGGAAAATAACTTTTCAGGTCTGGCTAGTTGCAAAGGACTTAAAATTATAAGCCCTGACTGAAGGTATCTGGGAGTAAATGTGGTGATTTTTGTGGCTGAATTGATAACACATTGACGTGGAGAGAGATGAATACATAGTGCAAAGAAAGAAACAGAAAGGAAGGGCACCCAAAAGTGTGATACCGTCTTTGCATACAACGAATATAAAATAATAAAGATGTGCAGATAGATATTCTGAAGATCCAGTGATGCCAGAAATTCCCTCGGGCACATCGTTGAAATGACTGAATGCAAGGACTCCATCATGTAGTGGGTCTTCACCACAAATTTGATGAGGGCCGGGAGATCCGAGATCGGATAGCAGCCAACATCCTTCTTGGGAACGACAAGGAGGTTGGAATGAAAGCCAAAAGCTCTCTGCTGTTGGAGGACTGGTGCCAATAGTCCCCTGTACAAGAGAGACTGGACCACCCCGTTGAAAAGCCTGAGCTTTTCTAGTCTCTTAGGGGAGCGAGAAGGGAAGAATCCAAAGGGGGCAGGAATTAAATGGGAAACCTGTAACCCTCCGAAACCACCTGTAGGTAGGAGGTGTAGCCCACTGAGCCAAGGCTGCTTCAGAAAATGGATACAGATGAGATAGTCTCTTAGACAGAGATAAACACTGAACAGGGGTCTTCCACTCAGCTAGTATGATCTGGTCAAGAGTGGAGTGAGGCGCAAAAACAGAGCAAGACTTCTTGCGCCTTTGTAAGACGTCAGAAGGAGACTGAGATGTAGGACAGTTTACAGTGTTTAAAACCTCCATAATGAGACCCTCAGCAGGGAAGAAGCCCCTTGTGAACACACACCATCTCCATCTATTCCTCCTCAGAGGAATAAGACAAGTCAGGAATGACAGGTGCCATAGGGGCCACATAGCTGTAGGAAGTGGGGGCTTCCAAGACTGAAGAACCCCCTGAAGAAAAAGTGGAAATTGTGCGAAAGAAGACTCTAAGTCCTTGACCCAATGTGGCTCTTGTTCGTGGCTGGAAGGCCCTGGAGTAGATGCAGGGGCCACAGTACATGAAGGGTATAGGTGTCCTGAATAATCTCTCTGGCATAAGGAACAAAAACCAGTGGGGGTCAAAGACACCCCAGAAACATGAGTCTTAGGCCCAGTCCCAAGTCCCAACTGGTCTGACATCCTGACAGGAGATAAAGTGTCTAACAGTACAAGGAATAACCCAATACTGTGTCCCAGATCAATGTCTGGGGATGGCTGCTTCTCTTGTTCAGGGAGGAATTGCCTGGCACTTCATGGTTGGACTGCCTTTTGGTAGGATCAGTATGATGTGCTTTAGGATATTTCCTCTCTGTGAAAGGCACAAGTGAGCTAAAATAGATTGCATCCTGGGTAGTATACTTATCCCATAGTGCCTCATCACTTTGATGGCAGGCTCGTTCCTAGTTGAGCATCTCTGACTAGCTCATTGCATATGCAAATTACCTTTGGGACTAGTCACCCTAAGGGTAACAGGGTAATCCAGATGTGGTCCCCTTTCTCACAGTGCCTAGAGAGATCAGCTGCACCTCACTGATGATGAGGCCCGACAAGGCCGAAATGCACGTCTGGGGTTGGCTGCTTCACTTGTTCAGAGAGGAATTGCCTGACACTTCGCTGCTGGACTGCCTTTTGGTAGGATCACTATGATGTGCTTTAGGATATTTCCTCTCTGTGAAAGGAACTAGTGAGCTAAAAGGTATCACGCCCTGGGTAGGATACTTATCCAATAGAGCCTCATCACTTTGAGGGCAGGCTTGTTCGTAGTTGAGCGTCTCTGACTAGCTCTTTGCATATGCAAATTACCTTTGGGACTAGTCACCCTAAGGGTAACAGAGTAATCCACACGTGGATCCCTTACTCACAGTGCTAGAGAGATCAGCTGCACCTCACTGATGAGGCCCAACAAGGCCGAAACATACGTCTGGGGTTGGCTGCTTCTCTTGTTCAGAGAGGAATTGCCTGGCACTTCGTGGCTGGACTGCCTTTTGGTAGGATCAGTATGATGTGCTTTAGGATATTTCCTCTCTGTGAAAGGCACTAGTGAGCTAAAAGAGATTGCACCCTGGGTAGGATACTTATCCTATAGAGCCTCATCACTTTGAGGGCAGATTCGTTCCTACTTGAGCATCTCTGACTAGCTCCTTGCATCAAACAATTCACCCCAGAAAGAGCAAAAAAGGTGAAATTTACTCACCGATATTTTGTTTTCCTCTGTGTCCTTCCACGGCAATGTACTGTGGTGTTAACTCCGCCCCTCAGCTGGTAGGACCAAATTATAAAAACGTCAGTTCCTCCCTCCTCACTCAGTTATTTTTTTAACCAAGCTGTGAATAGAGAGAAATGTTAGTCTGGAGAAATCTCCTTTAGGCTTTATGTATATGATTATTCATGGAACGATACCAAATAACCCAAATTAGCCAGAATTAACCAGTGGTGGGTTGCCGTGGAAGGACACAGAGGAAAACAAAATATCGGTGAGTAAATTTCACCTTTTCCTCTGTGTCCAATCCAACGGCAATGTACTGTGGGACTTACCAAAGCAGTACTCCTTTCATTCGGGTGGGAGATTATGGAGTGGCAGGAATGGCTGCTTCAAGCACCTTTCTGCCAAATCGAGCGTCCGTAGAAGCCAGAATGTCTAATTTGTAGTGCTTTATAAATGTAGATACTGATGCCCATGTAGCTGCCTTACAGATCTCATCTGGAGTGGCTACCACTTTTAGAGCCCAAGAGGTAGAGATGGCCCTAGTAGAGTGGGCTTTAATCCCCACCGGAGGGTCTAGTTTAGCAGATGAATAGGCTAAAAAGATACAGTCCTTAATCCATCTAGCTATTGAGGGTTTAGAGGCAGCAGTACCCTTAAATCTTCCTGCAAAATGGACAAAAAGAGTGTCTGATTTTCTAAATGACTTAGTTCTGTGAAGGTAGATCTGCAAGCATCGGACCAAATCTAGGTTATGAAATTCCATCTCTTTCTTATTGGATGGATTGGCACAGAAGGAAGGAAGAACAATTTCCTGACTAAGATGGAATGAGGACACCACCTTAGATCTGAAGGAAGGTCTAGGATGAAGCACCACCTTATCCTTGTGAAAAACCATATAAGGGGATTTACACAATAATGCCTGTAGTTCTCCCACCCTACGAGCGGAAGTAATCGCCGTGAGTAAAGCAGTTTTCAATGTCAAATGCTTTAAGGATATAGAGTCTAGAGGTTCGAAAAACTCATGGGTACTTAGCTGGTGAAGCACCAGATTGAGGTCCCACGGAGGAATAATGTCTCTAATAGTTGGTTTGATTTTTGTGATAGCAGACAAAAATCTTCTGAAAACATATTGTTCAGCATAGGGAGTAGCTAAGATAGCCGATATAGCGGAAAGCTGGACTTTGAGAGATGAGGGTTTGAGACCCTTTTGAAAACCTTCCTGAAGAAAGTCCAGTATCTTTCCTGGAGACAAACTAGTTCTATCTATCTTTCTCCTGCTGCACCAATTAACAAAAATGACCCAAATTCTGTAATATATCTTGGTAGAAGAAGTCTTTCTTCCTGCCAAGATAGTTTGAATGACAGATTCTGAAAGTCCCTTTAAACGTAATGAGCTCCGCTCAGCCTCCAGGCCTGTAGCTTCAAGAATGCAGGATCTGGATGAAAGATTGGTCCCTGGGATAGCAGGTGCGGAATCCTCGGTAGAGGAAAAGGAGGCCTGATGAGCATTCTCCTGAGATCTGTATACCAAATCTTGCGGGGCCAATCCGGAGCTATTAAGATCACTTCTACCTTCTCTCTCCTGATCTTCTGTATGACTTCCGTAAGAAGAGGCAGAGGAGGAAAGATGTATGTCAGATGATAATTCCAAAGTTGGTGCAGAGCATCCTGCCCCAAAGCTTTCTGGCTTTTCCACCTGGAGAAGAACCTTCTGCATTTTGTGTTCACTTCTGAAGCCATGAGGTCTATCACTGGATTGCCAAATGTCCTGACTATTTGACGATAAACCTGGTTGTCCAGCGTCCATTCTCCAGGATCTGACTCCTGCTTAGATAGTCCGCCTGAATATTCAGGTTTCCTGAAAGATATGAAGCTGTTAATGCAGCCAGATGTTCTTCTGCCCAAAGGATTATCTTGAGTGCTAGATGATTGAGAGCTCTGCTCCTTGTCCCGCCTTGATTCTTCAAGTATTGTACTGCCGTGGTGTTGTCTGATCTCACCAGGACGTGCCTGTTTCTGAGTTCTATCTGAAATCCCCTGAGAGTGTTTAATACGGCTTGGAGCTCCAGAATATTTATGTGAAGCTTTGCTTGCTTTGTAGTCCATATACCCTGGACTGACTTTTGCTTCCAGATGCCTCCCCAGCCTGTTTTGCTTGCGTCTGTGTATACTGTCTCCCATTGAATGTGGCGTAGAGATCTTCCTTGATCTATGTGCTGTGGGTGCATCCACCACTTCAGCTCTCTTCGCGTGGATGGTAAGACTGGAATCTTCAGAGCTCTGTTGGATGGGTCTCGTTTGAAATACGTTAGGTAGTTGATTTGTGTCCAGCGGCTGTGTGCTCTGGCCCAAGGAACTATCTGATGGGCTGATGCTAGATTCCCTAGAAGGACCGAGAATTCTTGTGCCGTCTGGGTTTGCAGTCTTAAGAATCGAGATATGCAAAGATGAAGGCGTTGTTGTCTTTCTTGTGACAAGGTTGCTATTCCCAACCTCGTATTGAATTGAATCCCCAGGAACACCAGATCCTGAGATGGAGTGAGCTGACTCTTGTGCTTGTTTATGAGCCAACCTAATCTTTGAAGCAGCTGAAGACACCTTACTGTGCTTTCCCTTGCTTTTTCTTCTGAGTCTTCTATTATGAGAAGATCGTCCAGGTAAGGTAGAATCTTTATGCGTTGTTGTCTTAGGTTTGCCATGGCAACAGCTAATATCTTCGTGAAAACCCTTGGTGCTGATGCCAGGCCGAATGGCAACACCCTGTACTGAAAGTGACTCTGGAACACGTGGAATCTCAGAAACCTTCTGTGGGAAGCTTGTATCAGCACGTGGTAATAAGCATCCTTTAGATCTATTCTGGTTAAGAATGATCCTGGTTGCACAATCTTCAGAGCAGTCATTGCCGTTTCCATCCTGAATTTCTGTATCTTGAGGTGTGTATTGATTTCCTTCAAGTCCAGAATGATGCGTATATCTCTGGAAGGCTTGGGAACAGAGAAAACCGTTGAATAGTAGCCATGGAATTCTTGCTTCTTCGGGACCGGTTCTATTACCTTGTTGATAAGAAGCTGCTGGATGGCCTGCTTCATAAGAACTGCTGATCTGTGATTCCTGATTCTTGTTGTCCTGAATTTGTCTTTGTTTGGGACAGTTAAAAATTCCAAGTTGTACCCCTTTTCCAGGATCTGGCAAACCCACCTGTCTGGGTTTAACTTCATCCAAGCATCCCTGAATTCCTCCAGCCTGCCCCCTACTGGAGAAATTAAAGGGGTCAACTGAACTTCATTGTGTGTTTTGATTGAAGCGGGGCTTCCTCTGGAAGTCCCTGCGGCCACCATTCCTACTTCCCTGAGTGGTTCCTCTTTGCCGCTGTTCAAATGGCTTTCCAGGTCTGTATCTTCTACTCTCCCGAAAGGACTGCTTTCTAGTTCCTGAAGCCCGGGCTGGCGATGATCTGTTTCTTTTTTGTTGTGGAAGAAACGGACTCTTTCCACCCGATGACTGTTTAATAATCTCTTCTAACTGGCTCCCAAAAAGCTTACCGCCAGTATATGGAAGAGACACCAATTTATTCTTTGATAAAGAATCAGCATCCCAGGACTTGATCCATATGGCTCTACGAGTAGTGACAGAGAGTGCCGATGATCTGGCTAAGCTGCGGATGTTATCCAGCGAGGCGTCGCAGGAAAAGTTGATTGCATCCTTGATAGGCACCAACTCTTTAATCAGTTTGGATCTTGATACAGAAGAGTCTAATTTTTCTTCAAATTCACTCATCCAAATTCTTAAAGTGCGGAAAATACAGACCATGGCAGTGGCAGTCTTTAGATTTTGCCCTATAACCGCATACTGCTTCTTTAATGCTGCATCAGCTCGCTTATCCATGGCATCTCTAAGAGTGGTACCGTCTTCCATCAAGATAGTAGTGCGTCTAGAAACCTGAGCGATGGCTGCATCTACTTTAGGTGCCGTCAACCAATTATTCGTGTCTTCCTCTTTAAAAGGATACATTCTCTGAGTTCTTCTAGTAGTCTGAGGACGTTTATCCCCTGTCTTCCATTCTGACAATATCATCTCCTGGATTGAACTATGGACAGGGAAAGTGGGAGCCTCCTTCTTATATCCCACAAATGCTGTATCTATGACGTTCATTTCTTTCTGGGTATCCTCTAATCCCAGTGTTTTCCTCATGGCGCGTACCAGGCCATCCATCTTGTCCAAGCAGAAAGATCCAGCCTCTTCTGTAATCTCCCCTTCTTCAGCGGAGGAGACTGATTCCATGACACTTGCAAACTCTTCTTCTTCCATTAGATGAGAGGTACCTTCATCTGGATCAGATGTGCGCTGTCTTTTTCTTGAAGCTTCCTGAATGGAGTTAAAGGTCTCCTGCATAGATGACTTCATCCATCCCAGGAAATCTTGAAACTGGGATGGAACTTCACTGCCTGATATCTTTCTTAAACATTCTGTACACAGTTTTGCAGGATCTGAAGAAGTAAGCTTAGTCTCACACTCAGCACAACTTCTAGGTTTAGCAGAAGGCTTATCTTCCTTAGGGGGATCAACAGTTTGCTTTTGCTTGTCAGACTTCTCTATCTTAGACATTTTGCAATCTAAGCCTACCCAAATACACATAAAGCTATACCAATAGCAATAAATTATGAAACATACACAGAATATATACTTACCTCTGTCCACGCCGTTTTGCTGCTTCAGAACCGCTCCAGGACCGCGTCCTGATCGAGTCTCTGGCACTTCCTGCTTCTGCGTTCCAACAGTGGAACGCACGCGCCTGCACTTCCTGCCGCCGACTCTGTAAAGATGCGGCTGATACCGAGCTTCCTGCCTTAGCACGGCAGCAACATCAGACCGGCAAGGAAGCCCAGAGGAACTCCCGTTCACTCCAAACAGCAGACATTCATCAAAAAACGCTCCACAGATACGGAAGCATGCGACCCTTGCTGAGAAAGGGTATGGATCCGTCAAGCAATAAATGTATAGATGTAACCCGTGTTTAAGGCAAGTTACATAACCCATTTCCTTGCGCCTTCTGTTACACGCTAGTTGTTTCTTTTATGAATTTTTTTTTTTTTTTTTTTTTTGTGAGGTGAAAACCTCGGTCCCCCAGCTTGGTAGGACCAAAATAACTAAGTGAGGAGGGAGGAACTGACGTTTTTATAATTTGGTCCTACCAGCTGAGGGGCGGAGTTAACACCACAGTACATTGCCGTTGGATTGGACACAGAGGAAATACACTTATCTGGCAAGCACCAGAGTGTAGGGCAAAGGCACAGAAGAAGAATGAGCCATCTCTGAACTTGATACGTGGAGCGGTTGCAGAGATATATCACAAGTGAAACCATAGAGATTAATAGAGCACTGCAGCCATGCAGTAAAGTGCGCAATACAAAAAAAACAAAACATACAAAAGTGTCCAAAAAGTTGTAAAACACATAGAGAACACCTGAACAACAGTAGAAAACACTGAACCCTAAGGGAAATTAGTGTAAACTTCCCCCAAAGCATCTAACATGGCAAGGAAATATACTTACAAAATACTCCAAAGACTCAAACCAGACATAAAGATAAACCCAAATGAGTGCAGGAGTATATATATATATATATATATATATATATATATATATATATATATATATATATATAAACTCCAAAAAGAGAACCCTGTGCAGAGGGGAAACAGGGGGATAAGTGGACCATGGCATTCAAAGGGTTGCTCACATTTTTTGCAGGTCTTCAGCCTTCAGATTACCATTGAGAAAAAAGAGAAGCTTCAGTGAGACTCTTCCAGGGGAAAAGACATAGCACGCAAGGTTTTACCCCAGGGCTGGAAGGTCCACAAACAGCACCTGATAACTGACCAATCCACCACTGGGAAGTCAGTAATGGTAATCCACCTAATGGGGGATTTCTACACACCATATCTAATGAGAAAATAATAAAAGAAACTAAAACTAACCAGAACTGTTCTCTGTAGCCTTTCTCTCTACAAAGAACAAATCTAACTGGAGGGGATTGGCTAGTGGCCAGCTAAGGAGGAGAGGAAGGCTCCACCCTACATTCTTTCCAAGAATTGTTCCTGCCTACATAAAGGGGCTTCCACCGTCCCAGAATTACCTGTAAGCTACATTGGATGACAGAGAAATACATATTTCCTAACTTTCCGTTGATTTTAATGGTACTTTTAACCCCTTAGTGATCGGCCGCTACGCACGCGGCCGTCGATTAACGCCCGCCTAACAAATTTTTTTTTTTTCAGCAAATTAATCCGGAGTCCCCGAACGGCGTGCTGCCGTGCAAGGACCCGGATTTCCGGGATGTACATGTACGTCCTTTGTCCTTTAGGGACATCCACCTTGGACGTACATGTACGTCCATTGTCACTAAGAGGTTAAGGCACTTGAATGTTAGAGAGGTCTCCAGTGCTTTGATTAGCAACGCGTTTTAGACCACTTTATCACTCAAGGGATTAAAAGTCCCATTTAAATAACTGGGAAAGCGTATATTTTTCCAATGTGGTGCAGCTGGTTTGCTCCATCATTGCACCATCTTCTTAGGGTGTGAACCCCAGTTTGTGAATATCTGTAGCATTTACAACTCTGATGTGTTCTTGGGATTACAATTTGTGCATAGATGGCCACTGACACCAGCACGGGGTCACTTGATGTCTCCTGACACTGCCAAGGCAGCTTCACAAGGAGAGTCAACAAGTCTCTGAAATGTCCCTGAATTGCACAAAGGAAATATGGGCACACTAGCCTCGCCATGTGTTGACCTCCCTTCTGGTCATGAAGGGGTTACATAAAAATACAAGCAAACAGTATACAGCTCCTTTCTCTAACCTCCAAATTAACCGGTTGAGAACCAGTGGGCTGTGTATCACATTGCTCTGCAAAGCTCTGCACACCTGTCAGTCAAATGATAAACAGACATCATGTAGGTAACGGCGCTCTGATTTATCTATCCATGTATGTGGTGAACGTGTGTGTTCGTTCAGTGGAAAGCCAATCCCCTCTTACAGAGGAACTGAAAGCCAAGTGTAAGAGCTCACAGAACACACATGGAACTGGCTGCATACATTGGTATATAAGTCTGAGTGCCAGTGCGAGAAGGATATCTATTAAATCATTTGACTGGCAGACAGGTGTGCAACCCATTGCAGAGTAATGCTTTTCACAGCACACTGGCACTCAAAGGTTTAATGGGAGGGGTTTAGACATGGGAGTTGCATCCTCATTGAGCCTGTTGTTTATCCCTTTCAGTGCCACAACAGTATCCAGCCATTGAACCCTACTCCACTACTCAAAGGATCAATATAATAAATGATAATAAATGATGTCCTATTCCCCCTTGCCCCTCCATCTCTCCCCCCACCACAAATTGCACCTTCACCCCCCATGTTACACAGCTTACAATACCCCATTGCCCATTTGTGCTCTGCTTCACTGCCCTCATTGCCCCTCTGTCTCCTACTGCCCCATCTTGTCTTTATTCCTCACCTTGCCTTTCTTCCTCCATTATGCCCTTCCCTTTTACTTTCTTCTCCCTCTTTGCCTTTCTCTCCACATTTTCCACTTCCCCCTTTGCCCTCCTCTTCCTCTTTTGCCTCCTCTCTTGCCCCAGTTGAAATATAGCTACATTAGTAATGGAGAAAGCTTACGTCTATGAATACCCATTGGTAGTCACAGCTTTGTAAGCTCTGCAGTATCACTATAGGTATATTTGTATTGTAAGAGCTGTGGTATCACTAGTGTAGCTATATTTCTATTGTAAGCTCTGTGGTATCCCTGGTGCAGCACCATTTCTATTGTAAGCTGTGTGGTGTCACTGTGTAGCAATATTTCAATTGTAAATTCTTCTGAGGTATCACTGGTGTAGCTCCATTTGCATTGTATGCTCTGTTATATCACTAGTGTAGCTTTATTTCAATTTTAGCTCCCTTGTATCACTTGCCTTACGTCACAAAATTACTACCAATTAAAAAAATAACAAAAGCACATTGGTTGGGAAAATGGGTTGGAGTGATGGTAGAAATGGGCCACTTCACTGTAGTAGTCCCGCAGGCCAAAAGTTGCCAGCCCTCCACTGCTTGTATATCCTCTCCTACCATGACTTCTCCCTCAACCTCTCTGGGAGCTTACTCTTCCCGTTACCTCCTTTAGATTCCTGTATGTCCACTAAAGTGGGGAAGGGAAGAAGAGGATGCATCCAGTAATAGGGAGTAGCAGAAGGAAAGAGGCCTGATTTTAGCGACAGGGTGTGAGAGAGCTAGCTCGAAGTGTGTGAGGGGCTTGTCCATTGAGCTCCATTTGCCTTGAGATTGGACGAAATGTCTGATTTTAAATAGGATCCAACAAGGGGCGTTGTTAGCTCCAACTTTTGAACGCAAGAGATCGAGGGTTAATATGGAGCCGTTGCTTTTGAGAGATTGGCAGCTCTCCAATTACACACAATGGGGTTGGCTATGCCAACTGGAAAGTCTGGGTTCCCTAACAAGGAGACGAGAAGCGATGGTTTGCAGGCTAGCTGGACTGAGTTGTTGATCAAGCATCAGGACATTAGCAAGTGATGCAGGCTAATGTGATTGTTGTTACTTGGCGAGGGGATTGGGGAAGATGTTCATAGAAGTTGAATGGCTGAATCCCCGCCGAGGGTCGGATGAGGGAGGTAGTCCAAAGTTTAGGGTTAGAAGGCAGGAAGTCAAATATTCTGGCCAATGTGGCAGTAGTGTATGGATGTCTGGAAAAATTCATGCCTCCTGTTTTTATACCTCTGGATAGAATGTCAAAACTGATCTTCTGTTTCTTGTGTTTCCATATGAAGGCTGAAAACATTCTGTGAATGTCATATAGGTGGTGTTTTGGACCGGTAGTGCGATGGTAACATACAGGATTCTAGGGATGACCATCATTTTAAGGAGGTTAGCGCTTCCCAGCAATGAAGTATAAGCAGTCCAGTATGTGTTATACTACAGTAGGTAAGTCTCAGTCTCTGAGATGGGCAAACGTGGTGGTAGTTCGAGACAAGACAGGATGATCCAGTCCACAATACTGAAGAGTTTCAAGACGGGACCAGATGGGGTTTGGAGTATCTAAGAGGTTCGAGACTGGATTGGTTGGTCGTCGGACTACAACTCCACTGCTCTCCACTGGTAGGAGATTTAGGAGTATCGAAGGAATTCGAGACAGAATTGGATGGTCGACGGACTACAAGTCCACTGTTCCCCTTAGTCGGAGGTTTAGGGGTATCGAAGGGGTTCGAGACAGGATCGGATGGTTGACGGACTACAAGTCCACTGTTCGCCTTAGTCGGAGGTGTAGGGGTATCGAAGAGGTTCGAGACAGGAGCAGATGGTCGATGGACTACAAGTCCACTGCTCTCCACTAGTTCGAGGTTGAGGAAGTATTGAAGAGGTTCGAGGTAGAACCGGATGGTCGACAGGCTACAATCCGCTGTTCCCCTTAGTCGGAGGTAATAGGAGGACCAACCAGATGTCGGGGTTGATCCTGAGGCCTAGTAGATCTGGTAGAAGGTAAGAGGGTTTTGAGTCCCTACACCCTCGACTGGCCGGGGCAGTCACCGGAGCAACCGGTGATGGCAACCCAAACCAACCGGAGGGCCTGAGGTGTAGGGTCGAGTAAACTGGAGTCAGACCTTGGAAGCAGCTGAAGGGACTCCTGTTGCGAGGCAGAAGATTCCGTAGGAGAAGCGTGGTCAAGGATAGCCGAGGTCAAGCCGAAATCGAATCAAGGAGCCAGGGGATCAGATGGAGAAGTAGTCAGGGAAAAGCCGGGTCGAGATCCAAGGGCAAAAGACAAGAGACATGGTCATTAAACAAGGCAAGGTTCGGTACACGGATTCAGTAACTCCGGAACTCTGCGACAAAGGTTTCTCAGACCATTGGAGCTAAAATCAAGGAAGGCTAGGAGGTTGACCTAGATAGCTAAAGCCTGCAGCAGCCAATAGGAATGATGGTAGGAGGAACGATCAGGGGAATCGTGAAAGTAAGAAGGTTTTGTAAGTGAAAATCCATCCAGACAGGGCTCTTCCCAATGGCCAAGGACTGTGTGGCAGCAAACCGTTTCTCGGAGGTAATGAGCAGGTCTAAAGCCTGAGAGGTCTCGTCATCCAGTTTGGGCAGGTTGACCTTGCCCAGAAAGCTTCTTATACAATTTACGGCCCAAGAAGGCCGAAACATATGTTTGGGGTTAGCTGCTTCCCTTGTTCAGAAAAGAATTGTCTGGCATTTTGTGGCTGGACTTTCATTTTGGCAGGACCTATATGATATGCTTCAGACTATTTCTTCTCTGTGTATGGCATTTGTAAGCTTAAAGAGATTGCACCCTGGGCGACAGGACAGTCCCAGTGAGCTTTTGCATACCCTTGCAAGCTCAGGAGTCTAGTTGAGCATCTCTGGCTTCTTCTACTTCTATGCAAATTGCTCATAGGGTTAGTCACCCTAAGGGTAATGGGGGAATCCAGACATGGACCCCTTACTCACAGGTGCTTAGAGGGATCAGCTGCACCTCACCAAAAGTGAAACACAATAGAAGCAGCTATAGAGCAAGGTAGACCTGCTGCGCTGTTCTGCTGTGATCTGTTTCAAAAAATTGAAGCAGGAGAGGCTCATAGTGATTGCTCTCACTATGAGCAGGTTTAAAAATAGTAAAAGGAGGAACTGGAAGGACCCTTATGTGTCCACTGAGTCTGAGGAGGAGGAGGAAGTGAGGACTGCTGAACCAATGCTGTCCAGTCCCCTTAATCACCCCTAGGGATCTTGGGGAAATTAATGGCAATGGAGGAAGAGAAGGGTAGTACTATTGAGAGCAGGACAGATTAGCTGCCTGTGCCTGATGCAAGACGTGTTGCCCCTGCTGCACCATTGCTGTTTCTGCTGCCACCATTGCTGTACCTGCTGCCAGACATGCTGCCCCTGCTGCCATACGTGCTATCCTTGCTACTGCTACCACCATTGCTGTGCCTGCTGTCAGACGTGCTGCCCCTGCTGCCACCAGTGCTGTGCCTGCATCCAGTGCTGAACCTGCTGCCACCAGTACTGTGCCTACTGACAGATGTGCTGTCTCTGCTGCCACCAGTGCTGTGCCTGCTGCCAGTGCTGCCCCTGCTGCCATCATTTCTGCTACTGCTGCCACCATTTCTGTAACTGCAGCCAGACATGCTGACCCTGTTGTCACCAGTGCGGTGTCTACTGCTATTGTGTCTTTTAATACTCAGGAAGGAGTCTATGATGCCAAGTGTGACAGCAAGGGACCCCAAGTCTCACATGGTTTACCAGCTACTCCATTTGAAGATTGTGAGTATTTATTTGATTTGAATGTCCAGAGGGGATTTGAGGTGGTTTGCGCTCTTTCTGTTCGTGTGTTTCATATTACTAGTGACTATGAGGAGGAAGACTCTGAGGCTGAACTTGATGTGGTTGTTGTTAGTAGTTGTAGCAGTAATGGTGAAGCAGCAGGAGTTGTATGGGAAACATTTGAGAGCATCCAGACTAGCAATCAAGGGAGCCCAAACCATTCCTCTGACCCTGGGAGTCCTCCCCTTCCCTTCACTAAAGTATCCAAGTGGAACATGATCCTGGAGACTAAGAGTCCTGAACTGGTGTTGGGGAAGAGCAGGCGCACTCCACCACCACCACCAGGAGCACAGATCAGCTGCCTGTGCCTGCTGCCAGTCTACCTTCTTCAGGTCAAAAGAAAATGTTAAGTGTGACATTAGGGGGACCCTCTGTCACATTGCTCGTCACCTCCTCTAAGCAGCAGTGAGCAGCAGCACCTAGGGACTAGTGGTGGTGGTGATGATGATGGTGGTGGAGATGCTGGAGTGCAAGAGACATTGATGGCCTTTTTAGCAGAAACTGAGAAGGATTGGAAGACGGGGATGAGGATGGCCATCACCACCACCACTAGCAGTGCAATTTTGTAATTTGAGGAATTTGCAAGTGCTCTAATTCCTTCTGCTGCTGAGTTGCAAGGGCAGCAGGATGCTGAGGAGCAAGCTAGTGTGCCACAGACCACGGTGGACACAGTGGGAATGGAGTCAACAAGTGATGCAGGACTAGGACAGGTTCCACTTACCAGTACCAGCAATACTCCTGGTCCTAGTTGCAGTGCTAAACATGTTACAGCCAAACACCCACCACAGAAATCACCACTGTTCCTGTACCCCCTGATTCTCCAGTAAAGCAACATGGCAGTGTGGTAGAGGAGAATCGCAAGTAGGGCATCAGGTGGTATCTGAGGAGATTCCATCACGCAGAATATGCCAAGATTGTGGCAGGAAGGGTTTATCATTACAATTAAATTGTCAGCATGTTGTCATGTGTCTTTAGCGGGGTCTGGACAAGGGGTATACTGAGAGCAGCAGTACATGGTTTCTGGTGTCATGGTGTTTGGATACAGTTGCGCCCCCAGATGTTATTTACCACACACACTGTGCATACTGCAGTTGCTGGTGACAGCCACAGTTCCTGCTCTCAAGGGAAAAAATAATTATCTAATAACAACACACCCATGATTTTGGTGGAGGGGCAGGTAGAGAAGAATTATTGGCCAACTTGTTCTTTTCTCTACATATACTGGGGGCTACTTATTTTGCTTCTACTGCATCAGGCGCATCACTGGAGCTAGTTGTGGCAAGTGGAACCTTCATCATCCATCACCCATGTTACTGCTATTGTTGATCCCATTCCCTTTCAGCTGCCTAATCACCTGCTGCTTAAAGTAACAGTAATGTCTCATAAAAAATGTTCTTGTTTTGCAGTGTTTAAAAAAAAATAAATGCCGTGGCACAAATCCTATCTCTCAAACCTTTATGGTTTGAAACATTTTTGCATCTAAAGTTTCTCCTCTCCTGATGTCAGCTGTAAAGCTGACAGAAGGAGATTCAAGTCAGCCGACTCGAGGAGGCTCTTCAGCACAGCTGAAATCACATTATTTAAAAATAGCTACTTCACTGCAATCCAATACATTTTGAAGGAATGATTAGTATTTCATTACTTAAACCCCCCAATTAAATCAATGGACATTTGGGTAATGTTTATTTGCTGCACTATGTAGTTAGGGAAAAATGTATTTAACCACTTCAGCTTCACTGGAAACAGCTTCTATAGTTTTTTGTTTTTTTGCAAAAAATGCTGGACTTGATGCACACAGGTCTTATTATAATATATATATATACTAGTTGAACAGCCCGTTACACGGGCCACAGTGCCTCTGGCAGCCGGTCGCAGGGCAGTCACGCGCAGCAGAGACTGCCCGCGCCACTGCTGATACAGAGCTGGGCATGTCGGGCGTTACACACAACTTAGCGAATTATTATATAGGATATACACACATACACTTTAAACTTTGTATAGTTGTGTTAGTCCAATGCTGTAGATGCAAAATAAATGACCTCCCTTTATCAAGACAAAAGAAATAAAAGAGAGGCAGTCTCAAAAGCTCGTCCTTAAAACTGAATGCTAGTCCAATAAAAAGGTACTATCACATTCTGCTATAGTACTTCATTTTTCACACACACGCACGCACACGTGTCCTCCATTGACAGCAATGGCCGCAGCACCACCTTAAAATGGAATGGCCAAAAATATTAAAGAGGAACTACCACCTCCACTAAAGTCGTCCTGCAATACTTATGCAGGCAGAGACCAGCTTTGTAATCATTATTTTACCTCTCAAAAGTGCCCACGAATAAAGTTATCCTTAAGTTTCCGAGACTGACGGCCAGGTTACTGCAGCCTGTGCCCCTGCGCCGTCACTCTCTTCCGGAGCCATCCGAGCCAGTGCAATGTCTGTGAAGGGTGAAGACGACCGCAGTGATGCATGGCTTCCAGTCACAGAAGCTTAAGTATAACTTTATTTGTGGGCACTTTTGAGAGTTAAAATAATGATTACAAAGCTAGATGCAACCTGCATAAGTATTGCAGGGCGACTTTAGTGGAGGTGGTAAAATCAGATTTTCAAAGAATGCAACTATAATGCGAGCAGTACTTTTTAATGAATCTTTTCCCCAGCAGTGAGGGTATGTTTGTTTTACTCAGTAAGAAAGCCCTACAATACATATTTTTTCATAGTTGTTTATGGTTTCCTTATGAGCCAAATTAGGCAGTTTTCCAAAAACACAACTGGTTATGAAGACTAAAGCTTCTGGATTCCAGTGGCTTAGGAACTGGGGCCCATGAAGCCTTTTACATGGGTTTTTCTGCATAGATCCTGTGGCGAGAGTATGGCTCCATGTGGTGACTGACCTTAGCACATCCGGGTCAGCCAATTCCCATTGATCATATTGCCTAAGCCATCTGGATGGTGCCAGTCACGCTATTTTCCAGCTAGACTTACTACAATGAGACCAACAAGGGCAATCAAAAAACTTCCCTTTCAAGGCATACATTGTGAGGCTCAAGCCTTTAGTAAATATGGGGTGATTATGGAGCAAACTAATTGCACCACAGCATCCAAAACCATTCCACATATTCTCATTGATTGTTAAGTAATGCATCATAGACCACCAAAGTATTCAAGGAGTAAAAGACCAACTTAAATCAATGGAAATGTTATTAGTCCCCTGTGGTGCAGTTGTCTTGTCCCAGAATTGTTTTTCTTAATACATCAGCCTTTCCCTTTTCATCAGCAGAGATCCCATGTTCCTACCCTAAGCAATCGTATCAAGGAATTGAACAGTGAATGATTTAATAAATACTGTTTGTAATAAACTCCCCTAACTTTTACCATGTGTTTTAAGTTTCAGTTTTCAATACCAACTCTTTTTTTCTCAGGGGTGGGTAACCTGAGACCCACCAGCTGTCAACCCACCACCCAACGGTGGACAGGGAACGATGTAAACTGTTTTTCTAAATGGCTGGATGGCCCCAGGTTGCTAACCCCTGTTTTATTTACACCAATGCCATTCAGCTTGTTGTGCATGAACTGTGCTGTCATAGGGTCATTATGAAAGTTAACAACACCTTTCTAACACTACAATGCATTTGCAGGGCAACGTTCAACCAGTTAAACAATCCTTCAAAGCCATGATATATTGATAATGTTTTGTTTTTGGAGCTACTTGATAGGCCTTTATCTTTATATGGACCTCCTAGAATTCAGAAAATTAGCAAACAATCTACTCCTGGAAAATGCGAGGTATCAGTTTGGTTTATTGACTGAATCCCTAACATATTGTAATGTACTCTAACCATACTCTGTCCTGCAAATGGAAAGGAATAGGTTGTTATCCAAGGAGTAAAAAGCCTTGTTTATACCAATGGGGATTTTCATTTTCCTTTGTAATGCAATTGGTGTCCACCAGAATTGCCCATCTTTTGCATAAGGCCCTTGAGATGGACTGGCTGAGAAGATGGCACAAACCACATGAGTTGTCCACATTTATTGTCTTAATGAATCCAATATTATTATTAGGGGCATTTAATTAACACTAATCAAACAGAGCAGCACTCCCACGTTTATATCTATAGGAGAGTTTAATTTCAAGAAGAACTTCAAACCTGTGCATGTTTCGAATACCGTATTGATAAGTGGAAGTCTGTACCAAAAGAAGCATTAAACTTTTTTTAATGAAAATTATATATTGTAGGGCTTTTCCTGTTGAGTAAAATAAGTATACCCCCCACTGCTGAATGATGTATATTTCCAGAGTTAATACAGTTTAAACCTGTGTTTTTGCATTAACTATGCCCTCTGGTGGTCAAATTCCAATTAGTTATCCTGTTACATTGTTTTTGAGAGGTAAGTCAAGGACAGACAGTTTTCCATAGTCATGCTGTCAGTTAAAAGAATCTGGAAGATTACGCACAGCAAATTAATTCCCTGATTATTTGAATTGTTTAACTTTTGAATAAAACATCTGACGGTGGAAGTGCCCCTTTTTACTTAGCAGGAAAAAAAACCTAGAATATTTAGGTTTTCCTAAAAAAAGTTTACTGTTCCTTTAAGCCCTTGAAGACCAGAAGGATTAGCAATACACTGTGAAGCAATTCTCTGCACAACCTCCCCATGGACCGCAAGGGGTTAATCCATATAAAGTGCTGAGCTGGTCTCAGAAGCAGGGATACTTATGACTCTGGGGAAACTAACACTTATAAGAATGTCCCAAGAGAAGGGAAAGTTGGTAGAAACAGCCAACCAAAAATGGAAAACTAGTATCATTGGTTAGACAAATTTTGACTCTCCGACGTGTTGGAGACTACAACGCTCTACAACTATAGGCTGGAGATGATGTGAGCTGTAGTCTCCAACAGCTAGATTGTCTACTTCTGGGCTAAGAATGGTCGTAGAGAAAAGACCTCTAGAAGGAATGGCCGTGGTGAAAGGAAATCAAGCAGGAATGCTTCTTGATTAAGGAATCTGTAGGACAATAGACATGGATGAAGAAAGACAGGGTACTGGCATGGATCAAGTAGTAACAGAATCCAGGAAACAAGCTTAGGTCAGTTGTAGAAATCAGAATTAGTATATTGACATTCAACAAAATGGTCAAAGAACTTGAAAATCACTTCCAGCCACAATAATATAATAAAAGACAAATGCCTGTCTAATCATCTTCTCTAAATAATCTAAGATCAAAAGATTAATTAGGTCAGGGTTGGAAAAGTCACAGGAAACTGACATCCTAAATTTCAGTTCTGGCTCCTAAATGATTGGAGTAGTTTATCTATGTAATGTGCCATTTTCTAGC
The DNA here is from genome assembly GCA_037306005.1 of Rhinophrynus dorsalis. Taxonomy (NCBI): domain Eukaryota; kingdom Metazoa; phylum Chordata; class Amphibia; order Anura; family Rhinophrynidae; genus Rhinophrynus; species Rhinophrynus dorsalis. Next base: position 444,402,159 of record CM074721.1, read on the forward strand.
TCCTAAATCTCTTAGAAGTCTTCTAACCTGATAATTATGTCTGGCTCTCTGTTTACTCAGTCCTGCACTGGATTACACAGTTTTCAGTATTGAAATATTCTTAAAATATCATATCATGTAAGGCCTCATAACATCTCACTGCATCTGAACACCAATCTCAGAAAGACAATGGGCCTAATTCAGAAATCTAAAGTGGAACAATTCTGGGCCAAACCAGATGCACCATGGGGGACAAATGAAAATTCATTTTGGTTACAATGGGACTGTAAACCCCATGAATGCTACAGAAGTCTCCAACACATTCCTTCTTAATGTGTCAGAGACCACTCAACATTTAAGGGGAAAAAACTCTATTTACTGCATTCAAAAGTGCAGTAATTCTGGGGCAAACCAACTGCAACCCATCAGTTCCCACTTACTTAAAGGGATAGTAATGTAACGAAATAAAGGCATATCCCATTATTAATTATATCCTTTTATAATGCTCCATACTGTTCTAAGCATCCATATTGGTCTAGTTTGATTGTAATTTTATTTTAAAGTCTGCCCCTCTAACCCATTTTTCCTATGTCACTCTTCTTCCCTTCAAATCTGAAAGACGGTCTGGACGGACTGCAACAAAGGACAATATTGTGTCTGCTAGTGTAAGGAAAACCCTGCCCCCTTGACGAAGGTGAACAGGGTTTTCCTTATGCTGACACAAGATTGTCCCTTATTGCTATCCGTCCAGATCTGAAAGGAAGAAGAGTGACGCATGGAAAAGGAAAGGGAAACTTTATAATAAAACTACACTGATACAGAAGCTTAGAACAGTACGGAGCATTATAAAAAAGGTATATATAATATACAGATGTGCCTATATAGTTACATTACTATCTCTGTAAGTGAATAGGAACTGGTGGAATTTTAATTTGTCCCTATGTAGTGGTTGGTTTTCCCCAGGATTACTGCACTTTTGAATAGGCCTGTAATATAATTCTGTTTCAGATTTACTCAGCTGTGGTGGAGAATAACAAAATGCGATTCTCAGTTATGCCAATGAAACTTAGATAAGTAACCTGCAGTGACTGCAGGAATGGCATATCTAAATCCAAACCAAACACAGGCCAAATTCAGGTCTGAACATCCTGAGACAATGCAGCTGTTGTTGAACCACAACTTCCATTACTGTTAAGACACACAAAAGCTAGCTGAGGATGATGGGAGTTGCAGTCCAACATAATTTGGAAGGCCTCCGCTTATCCACTGCTTTTGAAGGATCAGTTAAATAGTTATTTTATTATGGGAAAAAAATATTTTATTTATTTATATTATGTTAGTCCAATAAAAACGGTATTATTACATACTGCGCTATTCATTCATTTGACTCTAAGTGCTGGCAGTTGTAGTCAGTGGCTTACCTGTCCATCAGATGCAATAGACACCAGATGGTCCTGTTGCTAACAGTTAAAAAGATGTCTAAAAATGAACATACATCCAATTGTTAAATATACTTTTTTATAATGAATAGTATGTTCTGCAACTCCCTTACATTCACATTTGGCTTGAAATCCAATTAAAAGTTTCCCCCTCCTGCCCCCTTTTCCTTACGTCACCCTGACTTCCCTCAGATCTGAAAACTGGTCCGTACAAATCACAACAAGGGACAATATTGCATCAGCATAAGGAAACCCTGCCCTCCTTCTACCCCTGTTTTACTTGACAGGAAAGACCTGAGAAAATGTGTTTTTTCTTAAAAAAAAGGTTTACCAGACGAACGCCAGCCTTAACCTACAAAAGGGTCAAGTGCACAAAGTTATAGAGGAGCAATTCTCGAGAGAAACAAATGTAAAGTAGGGATCAAATAAAATTTCCCAAAGTTCCCATTGATTTGAATGGATATTTTAACCCTTTAAATGTCCTTTAACCCTTTCAATGCAATGTGGCCTTTAAAGGCAATGTGTTGAAGACCCATCTGGAACCCAAGGGGTTAAAAGCCACACGTAAATCAATAGGAATGTCCAACTGTTCCCGATGGTGCAGTGTGATCCAGAATTTGCAATATGCCTACAGACATAAGTCTTGTAGGAGAAGTTACAGGCCTTGTTTAGGACTCAATCTGTCCTGCTGAAGGCATGGCGAATTCATGGAGATGTCTGAGGATTGTGGGTGGTAGCGGATTTACAGGGATTTGATGGCGAAGACATCTCAGTGCATACCGTCGATATGCCATTTGCACAAATACCCTACCTTATCACCACTCTGGCCCACTATTGACCTTTAATGTATCTCCCACCTGGTCTTGGGTCAACCCGCACATCACTAGTGATTAGATCAGGAAAGAGAACCTTCTGCATTGAGTGTGCATTGAGTGTGTCCTCCTCAGGCTGGTTAGCAATAAGTCCTGCCACAAAGTGCATGAACTAGTTAGTTTGTGCTGCGAGCAGTAGCAGAGCTCAGTGACACTGATGTACAAAAAAAAGACCCTATATACATTTTGGAGCGATTCAACTGCATTAGAGGACAAATAAAACACTCCCAATATTCTCATTGATTTAAATCATTCGGATGAAATGTACTGGAGACCTCCCTAGCACTCAAGGGTGTAATGGTCCAGTTTTAATCATTAGGACTTTCTATGCTTCCCCTATGGTGAAGCTGGTTGTTTCAGATCATTTTAGTATATCAGCTTCAGTGTTACTTGCCAGCAGAAGTGGTCAGGCATTGGTTTTGTGCATTTAAAGGAGAAGTAAAACCTCTTAATAATAACTCCCACTTACATTACTGTGGCCATAAAATTCTAATGGCCCATATACATTTTGTTCTAGTGCCTTTGCTCAAGAGCTAAAAATGAAACCAGCCCTGGATGTCATGTCCGTGGAAGCAGACACGACAGTTGCTAGCCGGACCACATTACACAAACTCCACCCACCGTAAATGCTAATCTTATTCCTTTAATGACAAGAGGGGAGTGCAGTGTATTGATTTGCACTGCAGAAGAGACAATGATGTTTTTTCTACTCAGCACTTTTACAGCAAACGTACATAACAGTTAAACTAAGAGGCCACTACTTACCCTGATCTGTACCCACACAGTAAGACTGAGAGAGAGGTCATGAGCAAAGAAAAAATAAGGTTTAAAATATATATTTATATTTTTAAACCAGGGAAGGAAAGCCCTGAAATTGCTATCTAGAGTATTCTAGAAATCCAATATGGGAATAAGAGGTGATAAGATCAGGTCTTCCCAGAAAAAACGTTGTTGGTGGATATTTACCCTCAATACCATATTAGTCATCTGTATGATGGATTATTTTAATTATACGGCATTCACTTTATATGATTTTATATAACCTCTGGGGTCAAGTCATTCATTCTGTACACACAGATGATTATCATTTACACTTTCACAATATTATTCTCTGAGGTATGATTTAATTAGTGATATTTTGATCTGATTTCAGATAATGCACATTGGGGGTGTTATACAAATACGATTTTGCAATAAACCTGGTTTAGATTTTCTACTCCAATACCTGCCTAATATTAGTCTACTAAGATACTTACACCAACGATTCTTCCTTTAACCCTTTGAGTGCCCGCTGGGTAAGCAATGCATTGCTTTTGCAATGCATTGTGTATACCTCTGGCACTCAAAGGGTTAACATGCTTGTGCTAAGGGTAAGCAGTGTTTGGACATTTTGGATGTCGCACCTCGTGCAGCATCTTAGATAAAACAAGAAACACAGGAAAAGGCATCACTTTACTCCATTTTCCTGAGCATGCTATGAAGGAGTGCGTTTGGTGCTTGATGGCATTAAAATCTTAATGATGGTGGAATATGTGCACTGGTATGTGCTACAGTGAATGTACGTGCAAGTGTATTGCCCAAAACAGCAGCCCCTGGCACTGAAGGGTAATACCAGAAGAGCTGTCCTGGTTGAGTCGTACTTTCACTCCACTGGTCCTTCTAATGACTTAAATGCAACTTTTAAACCCTTGAACCCCATTTAAATCAATGTGAGTTTTTATTTATACCTCTTTTTATTTATGACCTAAAAATGCTCCACTTTGCTTTTATACATATGGCTTGGTATTCGCTATTTGCTAAAGTGTGAATTGTCCTGTTACATGGGATCGCTATCGTTTCACTTCACAGATTTACCATATTCACCAAGGAGATTCCGCATTCAGTCTGAGACAGAAGTAGAAAATGTTTATTTCTGGCTCCTACATTATTGGGATATTTTATACCCATCATTATATGTGTAGCCTTAGGGTGGATTCTAAAAGTTGTCATTAGCTGACAAAAAATTTTCATTCCAATGTTTTTTTTTTATATATTTTTGTTCACCAATGGTTGTCAGCAACCATGTTGGGTAGCTCATCAATTTGTTTCTTATGCACTGACAACAGTAGAGATGTTTTAATTTACTTTTTAATACATAAGATACTTTTTTTCAACTGTATAAATAATCTCCCGCTAGTGACAGGCCGAGATTGCTGGAAGTTGCAGCCCAAAAGCAGCTAGAGAGCTATGAGCAACAGTATTGTATTATATATAATATTTTTCATCCTGCACTTCTCATTTTGCGAAAGGTCCTATTGGAACCAAAATGTTAGTCTTAAAGGGATAGTAGTACTTCGTTTTATCTTTATTTTATTTTGTAGGCATTAAAAAAACATGAAGAACGAAATAAGTCTGATTTCTCAAACCTTTGAGAGATATTCACAAGCAAAATTTCCCCTCCCATCCCTTTTACCTAGTGTAAGCCATCTCTTCTCAGATGTGGAATGCAGTTCATAGACCAGATAACAGCAGGGGACAATCTTCTTCCTATGAGAACAATGAAAACCCTGCCCGTTTTCAAGTGTTTCAGGTTTTTCCCTTATCTTAATTGAAGATTGTCCCTCTCTGCAGTCTACCTGGGCACCTCCCTTCTGCTCTGGCTGAGCAGTGTTACATCAGTAAAAGGGGCGTGAGGGGGATACTTTGTCATTGAATTACTCTTGAACTACAACTGACAGAATTGAAATAACACTCTCCAAAGTCCAAACACTGCGATGATTAATTAGAGCTGCTTTTATTATGAAACATTACTATCCCTTTAAGTATAATTGTGTGTGTGTGTGTGTGGGGGGGGGGGTTCCCATAATTTAATTTTGCGGTGTTCCTTGTACATATATCTCTTTTGTACATGTTATATTCTAAGTGTTTGTGGTTCTGACACTTCTAATACTGATCACCCAACTCTCTTTATACAGTTAAAGCTGTGCACTGTATATTTTCTACTTGTGATATACATACATTGTTACCCACCATACATTGCTCTCAAATATTATTTAATGCAAAATGAGCTCTGTTTCACCTCTTCATAAGAGTTATTATCTCTTATGTTTCTGTTTCATGCTGTAATCCCAGTATCCTCATTGGCAGGTCCACTGGATTTGTTCCAAGCAACACAGTTTGTTAAGCACGATCGTTTGCTGTAGCCATCCCTTAAAGGGGTGTTGGACTTGACCCACACCCAAGACTGGATTTACATCTCAGGCACCCCTAGGCAAGACACTCTAGGTGCCCTTAACTCTTCCAATGACCACAACCCCACTCCTTACATGGCCCCACCCCCAGACCCAGAAAATATCCTTGGCTTATAACAAGCAAAGCCAAACAAAAAGACTTTAACCCCTTGGTTGCTAGAGAGAGATCTCTAGCATCCAATGGGATAAATAATCGCTTGTAAATGGGTAGAAAACTGGTACAGGGACAGTGAGATTGCCCTGGGCACACATGGCAAGCACAGCTTGGGTATGGCAAGCACAGCTGGGGTGCCCCTCAAAACGAGAATCTCTAGGCAGTTACCTACTCTGCCTATTGGGAAATTTGGCCTTGACCACACCACTGACAAAGTTAGGTATGAAATGCATGTGATACATTACTCAACCTACAGTCTTTTTTGCGAATATAACTGCTGTCTTTCTCCCATACTATCTCTCTTTCACTTTTTGCTTTTAAACAGTGTTCACTGACAGTCTGGCAACTGCACAACATAATAACATATGGGATTAATTATCTCTAGGCACTTGCTATCTTGTTTCTTTTAACCAATCGAGTTCCAAGGTTTACATGCGCGTCTTTGCATACATCCCTGGCCCGCAAAGGGTTAACTCTCATTATCTTAGTAGTATATACTAATTTATTTAAACTTATGAATTTCTTTTACTTTAATTCTATGTATTTAACTTGACTGCTATTTCGGTTCTTCATTTCTTTCCTCTTTATAATGTGAGTGTCCTCAACCTGCATAAATAATTATGAGAAGTGAACTTTTTTTCATTTCAGCCACTGCCCCCCCAAATATCTCTGCATGTCCCTGGTAAGACCTTGAAGGTGGATACAAAGATTCAATCGAGATAAAATAAAGCTACAGTCTATGATTAAGCACTTTTAGTGTGAAAGGCGCAAGACGGTTTAGTCCATTCTGTGCCCAGTGTCTGTTTATGCTTCAATAAAATAGCTACTTTTTATTTGCATTGAATTTTTGTATCCACCTTCAAGTGTGGTCTTACTTCACGTGTCTCAGGGATTGGTTTTTCCTTTGACTGGCGCCAATGGAACTCTGTTTGTTTATATTATCGGTAATAGATTTTGGTTCATTAGTATACGTTACATTAGCCATTTGTTTGTAATATAAATATCTTTTGACGAATCAACCTTTGTTGGTGACACAAAGTGACAATATTATGCTAAATAGTCTGTGTTAGGCCAGTATAGTCACACACTTTGCAATGAATGAATCTAGGCAAGCACCATACCCTGGTGGTATTTCTAATAGCAAAGAGAGCAGATAATTAGCATAAAGTGCCATCTTAATTTCTCAAAACTATTTTACAGTATGGCTTGTACAGCATATAGGCAGATTTGAATTTGTAAAACTAAAACTTGTTTTTGGGTGACAAGTCCAGCAGCTAAAATAAGTTAAAATCTGAAATAATTACAGATACAAAAGAAAACATCAACAAGCTACTCAGGGAAATCCAGAAAACATACACTGAAGGTAGCTCTTGAGGACGGGGTTGGCTCTCCCTGCTATATACAGACAACAGCAGATTCAATGCAAAAAAATTAAAATAAACAGATAGCTACTGTACATCTGACTGCTGCATGATAGCCACTCCTAGGTAAGTCAATGTTAGTTTCCTTTTAATGAGATAGTAACCTGAAAGGTGTGCAGCATATTGCTTTGCAATGTGTGGCACACATCTCTGGTCCTTAAAGGGTTTAAAGATACTTCCTCTTGATGTTTAAATACTTTGAACCACATTAGTACTCTACAAATCTATAACAGCTCAATATAAGTTATTTATTTGATCTTCTAGCCTGCAACATGTAGCCAGCTCAACAGATATCTTTTGATTCTTGTTTTTCTTTGTCTGCCAATACATTTTGACAAAGAGGTGTGTTTCAGCTGTGAAATGACTTAAGAATTAGTACTTTTATTCTTGTAATATATGTTGTATTAACTCAATCACCTACACACCTTGAAGTCAAGTTTCATTTTGAGATTTGCTGCCTTAATGTAAGTACCTAAACTAAGACACAGCCAATATTCTCTGTAAGTGGGTATGTGTGTTAATGAGTGGCATATGCCTTCACTAACCAAATGTACAGGTGAGTACATTACACTTTTTTCTATATAATGAGTGTGCAACATTTATAAGGTACCGTTTGTCCCCCTGTCTGTTCTTGATTTGTACGTTCCATCAATGACGAGTATGTGTTCTTTTGTATGTTCACTCATTGATAACTGATCAGGAGCGGTGAGTCATTATCATGGGTATCCATCAGACAAGAGTGGAGACTGATTTGGGGTAGTTATCAATAATTGTACAATTGCCTGCATTGCTGAAGAATGGACATGCCCCACCATAGCCTCCTGTCTTGTGAGTATCTGGTTGAAGCAAATGTGTTTTTTCTATGTATACAATTAAAGTGGAAATTTTCACCTCTAATTCACTTTGTCTCATATGATTAAGCTAGCAAAATGGTATGTGGATTGGCTTTTTTTTTCTAGGTACATACTTTAGTAGATATTCACTCTAAAATGTAGACTTCATGTGGGCACTTCCATATTCTGCGGTAGAGGGGTAATGTCAGCACAGCGGTACAGGAGTTCCCAGTCTTCAAATTCTCATCCAACCTCCCTCCCAGCTCTCCCAGGGAGCGCATTCATGCTTCCTTTCATACTGATGTGAATCACGTCTATTATAACAGCAAGCTCCATTTGTCATTATAGCTTGCAAGCTCAGTATAGTGACAAATGGAGCTTGCTGTTACAATATCAATCAAAGGGAAGAGTGAACTTGCTCTCTGGGAAAGCTGGGAGGGAGGTGGATGGAGAATTTGAGGACTGGGAAGTCCTGCACTGCATTGCCAACGTTATCCCTGTACCGCAGAATGAAGAAGTGCCCGCATGAAGTCTACATTTTAGAGCAAATATCTACTAAAGTATTTACCTAGAAAGAAAAATTAAAAAAAGCCAATCATAAGAGACAAAGTGTATTAGAGGTGAAAGTTCCCCTTTAGCATTCTATACTATTTGAACTATCCTTGAAAAAGGTGTGTTCACGTGTTAGCTAATTTGGTTAAAAAATTATTTTGTTAAAAATCTCAGGTGGGCCACACCCTGAGGTCACTTAGTCTGCCTATGGACTATGGGCCACATGTTGGATTCCCATTTCATAAAGGCACCTCTGCCCCACACAATAAAATACACTGACATCACGAGCAAAAGCATAAGTGTGACACATGGAAAAAGATGCCAAATCAGACTCTGAAAATCTTACTTGTGACCTAGTTCATGAGCCACGGTGAAGGCCAAATTCAGACCATTATCCTCTGCCAGAACACACTTGCGTTTAGGACTGCAGGCTCCTCCAAGGTAGGCTATTCCTGGGGACAGAAGTGAAAAATAATTAGCTCTTTTACTATTTTGGATAAGACAACATGGACTTGCTCACATCTCATCAATATATTTATCATGTATTTATAAAGCTACAATATACTAAAAAGAAACCACACCACAGGAAAGGAATACAAATTCCCACTGACTGAAAGGGGGCTTTAACCACTTGAATGATGATGTGATCTTCAATGCATTGCAATGCATTGGGGATCTCTCTAATAACTGAGGGGTTAAAAGCCTCTGAATGCTAGAGATGCCACCAAAGCCTTCAAAGAGTTAAAACGCTCTTTTAAACTCTAACTTGGTAGAATTTGTATTTGTTCGCCATGGTGCAGTTGTGTTTGCCCCAGAATTGCTCCAATATTATTTGTGCATACGGCCCACTTGGGGAGAATGTAAGCATGTCCTTTGATGTTATCACCCAACTCCAGTGTGGCTGCGTTTAACTTTTCAGCTCAAAGTTATGCACTGCATAACCCACAGGCACAAAAGGGTTAAGGGTATGTACTAGAGTTTGATTGCTTTAGTGCATAACAGTGCAATCACTCTGCCCCCCCAATACATTACTAATATAGCAATAGGCAAAGTCATACTTGTATTATTCTGAATAAGTCCACGTTATTGAAGCTTCTTCGGCAGGCATCCAGTAGACAACAGTGCAGACATCTTAGAGAAAAGTTGACTCTGAGTCTGCGCTGTCTGTCCCGCTCACTGCCCGGATTGGTGGTGATAATAATCCTTGGTACCTTAAGGTAGCGGAAGCTGCAGCCTGCGCAGGTGCACAGAGCTTCTCTTGTAAGCTCTGTGCCCTGGATGCCTGCAGAAGGGGTTGAATGACTTCAGTAACACTGACATTCAACATACTACAAGTATTCCTTTGACTATCGCTATATTAGTACTGTATGGAGGGGCAATATTATGAAGATGAAAGTTTGTTTTAACATCAGCAAACCTCAAACCCTTTGCTCAATCATGCACATGAACTGGAGTGTAGTTACGCCAATTCCTCTGCACCTTGTTTTAATATGCCCCTCCACCTCACTTACCTTACTGTTGTGAGGAAAACCTAATGCCCCTTATAACTTTTGATTTTATACCTTTGTTGAAAAGATGACATTTTCACAGAGTCCTTTATGTCACATCTATGGAAACAGACATGACGTTTGCTAGTTGAGTGCAAGAGCCTACTTATTCATTTAAGAATCAGAGGAAAGCAATAAGTTGCACAACCCTGTGGTGCTTAAAGGGGATGTTTACCCCTTCACAACTTTGGTTAAATCGTTTCATTACCAATAATAACTAATGTAAAGTGTGTTCTTTTTTTAAAAAAATCTGCCCGTTTAAATGTACCTCTGTTCCTACTTCCGGCAGACAGTGCTGAACGGATCTGTACCGTAGTCTCAGCTTCTATCCAGCCTCCTCTGATGACGGAGGCTGTCTGTCTCTAAGCTGGAGCACTTTCATTGGCCAGAAATCGATCTCTGCCAATGCGTTAGTGGGTGGAGTTTGGTGTAGGGTGACCACATTTCCCTTCTGCCATTCCGGGACGTGGTCACCCTAGTTGCCCCTTCATGCCCTACCTTGAGTCCCTGGTGGTCTAGCGGCGTGGAAAGTGCTCTGTGCCTCCTCCGGCACAGAGCTGAAGCTCCCGCGCGCTGTGCTCAGTAATGCAGAGCGCTGGGAGATGACATCTGTATTACTAGAGCGCTTGCCTCCAGATCAGGTAAGCTGCATTGCCGCCCTGGATGTCAGCATGCAAGTGGTGTGTCATATCATGGACGCCGCGAGGGAGCGCTGATTTATGCTACCAAGCGCTCCCTCGCGGCGTCCATGATGTGACACACACCGATTGCAGGCTGACATCCAGGGCGGCTTGGCTTCATTCCGGGACACTTCATTGTCCCGGTTGAAGATGACCCGGGACGCGGGACATAGCCCTGAAATAAGGGACAGTCCCGGACGTTCCGGGACCCGTGGTCACCCTAGTAACTGTACATTTCTAGCAACTGGATATAATAGGCTGTTATAACATGCAATGCGGTCTATGGGTCAGTAGTGTGTGTGTGTGTGTGGGGGGGGGATTTAACTAATTCTAGTGTGTTCCAGTTCTTGGAACACACTAACAGGCCAGGTTTTAAGGATATCCCAAGTTAAGTACAGGTAGATGAATAATGATGACTGTGCCACGGATAACTCACCTGTGATCAAGCAGAGATACCCAAAAAACCTGAATTATTGATCTGTCTAGAGGACTAACATTGAGATTCACTGTCTTAATTCATAGAATAACATGGGGATTGAAGGGTTTCATCTCTTCCTACTTAGGAATGCGTTAGTGGGTGGAGTTTGGTGTAGGGTGACCACATTTCCCTTCTGCCATTCCGGGACGTGGTCACCCTAGTTGCCCCTTCATGCCCTACCTTGAGTCCCTGGTGGTCTAGCGGAGTGGAAAGTGCTCTGTGCCTCCTCCGGCACAGAGCTGAAGCTCCCGCGCGCTGTGCTCAGTAATGCAGAGCGCTGGGAGATGATGTCATCTCCCAGCGCTCTGTATTACTAGGGCGCTTGCCTCCAGATCAGGTAAGCTGCATTGCCGCCCTGGATGTCAGCCTGCAAGTGGTGTGTCATATCATGGACGCCGCGAGGGAGCGCTGATTTATGCTACCAAGCGCTCCCTCGCGGCGTCCATGATGTGACACACCGCTTGCAGGCTGACATCCAGGGCGGCTTGGCTTCATTCCGGGACACTTCATTGTCCCGGTTGAAGATGACCCGGGACGCGGGACATAGCCCTGAAATAAGGGACAGTCCCGGACGTTCCGGGACCCGTGGTCACCCTAGTTTGGTGTCTTGCAGTCTAGCAATGAATAATCATGCCTGCCTACATGGGCAAGATATCGAGTACTAATTAAATATTCATTCTGGAGAACTAATCCACACAGAATTAATTCATCGCACCCAGATTAAAGTGGGCCTAGGACTTATCATCCTAAAACAAGTTTAGTTTGTTTTACAGATAATTAAAAACATGTACATGTTGTACTGGCCATTTGTTTGTAAAGTAGATTGTTTTAGAGAAATAAATATTTATGTTTTTGTAGCCCAATGTGGGACTTTATACTAATTCCATGCAATTTATGTATGTAAATTTGTTATTTTCAAGGCCAAACTTAAAGGCATAGTAATGCTTGAAAATAAATGTAGCTCCTATTAATCTTCACAGTATTTGGGCCATGGAGAGTGTTTTTTTCAATTCTGTCAGAGTTGTAGTTCAAGAGTAATTGAATTATAAAATATCCCCCCCGCCCCTTTTATCAACTGTAATCCACCTCCGATCAGATGTTGAATACGGTCATCGAACCGGACAGCTCGCAGCAGGGGGACAATCTTCTTGCTGTGAGCATAAGGAAACCCTGTCACCCTTGACGAAGGAGGGCAGGCTTTTCCTTATGATCACAGTAGATTGTCCCTTGCTTCATTCCATCAGGACGGTTTTGCTGTGCACAGTTAAGTCAGTAAAAGGGGCGGGAGGGGGATATTTTATCATTCAATAACTCTTGAACTACAACTCTGACAGTATTGAAATAACACTCTCTGTGGCCCAAATATTATGAAGATTAATTGGAGCTGCTTTTATTGTGAAACGTTACTATTGCTTTAACACGTGCTGTGCTGTTAGAAAAGTCCCCAGAATGTGAGCTCTGCCTAGATTCATTCACAGCGCAATGTGTTGTAATATTGGCCCAGCAAATAAACTAATTAGCATAAAGTGCCTCACTGTGTCATCCACACATAATGGGTAATTTCTCAAACGCTATTTATATTACAAACAAGTGGTTAGTGTAAGATATAGGAAGTTGTTAAGCCTCTCTAAAGTTATTTTAAAGGGATAGTAATGTTTCAAAATAAAAGCAGCTCCAATTAATCTTCATAGTATTTGGGCCATGGAGAGTGTTATTTCAATACTGTTGTACTGTTGAGTTGTAATTCAAGAGTAATTGAATGATAAAATGCCCCCCTCCCACGCCTTTTACCTAATCTAAGCCACCTCCCCTCAGATGTGGAATCTGGTCTTAAGATCAGACAGCTCACAGCCAGGGACAATCTTCTTACTGTGAGAACAATGAAAATCCTGCCCCCCTTGACAGGTTTTCCAGGTTTTTGCCTTAAGCTAATTGATGATTGTCCCTCACTGCGATCCACCTGGACATCACCCTGCTGCTCTGAGCTAAGCAGTGTTACATCAGTAAAAGGAGTGGGAGGGGGGTACTTTATCAGTCAATTACTCGTTATCTACAACTCTGACAGTACTGAAGTAACACTCTCCATGGCCCAAATACTATGAAGATTTATTGGAGCTGATTTATTACTATCCCTTTAAGGTGATGGGTCTACTTTAAGGTAAGTGGTGGTTACTCATATGGTGTCAGTAAGAGCTGCTTTACAAGGTTTTTGGTGCAGAGGGGGTTTAGATTGTAGCGGTCTCTCTTCAACAGGGGCTAGATTCTATTGCAGGTTTTAATTGTATCTCCAGGTTTCCCCATAAACTTCAATAGGAATATGTTTGATAAAATGGGTGTTAACATTTATCTCCTGCAATAGAATCTAGCCCCAGATGTCTGACATATAATGGCATGCTTACACAGACATTAACTCTGATTAGAACTGGAGCAATTCAGGGCACCAAGGGGTCAAATAAAAAAAAATCCAAGAATTTCAATCGATTTAAATGAGGATTGCTGGAGAGGTCTTCAGCTCAGTGCTTTGCAATGCATGGAAGTCATCTTTAGCATCCAAGTGGTTAAGATCCCCGTTTTAACCCTATGGGTGCCAGAGAGGTATCCAACACATTACAAAGCAATGAGTTGGATAGCCCTTTGTCACTCAAAGATTTAAATCAATGGGAAATGTGGAATTTTTGTCCCCTGTGGTGCAGCTGGTTTGCTCCTGAACTGCTCCAGTTTTACTAATTAAGAATCCATTGTAACTTTATTACTGGTTTTATCTACAAATTTCCCAATAGATATCAATAGGAATCACTAAAAAACTACTGTTAACATTAAAAACCTACAATGTAACCTAGGCTTAACTCCTTGAGTGCCGGTGGGGTAAGCAACGCATTGAAGAGCAATGCGTTGCATACCTCTCTGCCACTGAAAGGGTTTACTCAGCCTCTGTGAGTGTCACAGCATACATCCCATGTGTCCCTCTTTAGAAGGGACAGTTCTTGTTTAAGGCCCAAATCTTTATGTCCCTCTTTCCTACCCTGGTGTCCCTCTTTTTTGCTTTGAAATGCGTTGCGTACCCCTCTGACACTCAAAGAGTTAATGTTTGTTTAATCTTCAGCATGTGTGTTTATAAACTAGTTTCTGTCAGTAAAATAACTTGTTCTTGCTCTAAATCATTTATTCAGTTACGCAACTAAGTGTCAATAGGTCACCAAATAACCTAAAAATGTTCAGTAATGCCCCGCTCACCAACCACTCCCCCAGCAACATCATCTAAACAAAATGTGTCCCTCTTTGGCCATCTGAAATGCTGGAAGGTTTGAGTAAAGCATTATGAAGCAATGCAGTGCTCATTCCTCCGAAGCCCAGGGGGATTAATCCAAAATCTAGTTCTATTAGCGTGCAGATAGGATATTGTGTAGCTTTGTGATTTGTCCTTTTATCTCTTGACAGCTCATTGGAAAAGGTCCATTCTCTGACTTTTGGCAGAATCTGAATATAGACAATGTTTGCTGAACATGTGCAATGTAATATATACTCCCCCGGTATCCAATTTTCTTCTCTTTGGTCTTTAATATTTTACTGTTCTTCCTTTGTGGTTTACTGCTCATTGTTTTTTATTATTATTTCTGAAAGATCAGCTTCTTTTTTACATTGCTCTAAAACACCAGGATGTCCGTTACTTTAACCCTTTGGATGATAGCAGGACCAAATTTACCATTAGGCAGAGAAAACAACATTGAAAGCTGCAGTGTTAAGTGAGATGCAGGTGTAATGGCCACGCCCAGTGTTGTGTTATGTGTGTGGCCAGCACAATCCCACGGGAAATCTGTAGTAATAGGATTCCAAGCTAAAATTGCTGCTGGTGTCAATTTACTGGTGCTGTGCCCGCTTATCACCATATACTAAAATATCTATGCTGAAAATTCTCCCATTTATGCTGCTTTCTCCAAGGGGTGGGTAGTGTGGGATTGTAAGATCATTTAAAACCTTAACAAAGAGTTTCATGCCAGGCACCGTCACTCAATTCCATCCATTACGGACAGGTGACAGTCCTGGTATGTCATGGATAAAATTATTTCAGCATGCCTCAGGGCAAGCTGCAATCACTACTGGGAGGCTATAACTGACTGCTCCAGGACCAAAGCATCCAGGACCAGAGCAGTCAGTTTCAGCCCTACTGTTGTGGCTCTACACGTGATCGCTACTACAGTGATCACACGTGCAGGTGGAGCCACACGACAAAGAGGATGTGTGTGTGTGTGTGTATATATATATATATATATATATATATATATATATATATTGCCTTTATCACTGTTCTCTGTCTCTCTTTCCTCAGTGAAGGTGAGGAAGAGAAAAACAGACAACAGAGCTCTAAGTGATCCAAAATGGCCACAAATTAGGCATTTTTGAGGTACTGGGAGCAGGACTAGGGGTGAAGTATGTAAAAGAAAATGCAGGACACTTTGACCCCTCATTAAGTAACTGAATAAATGATTTAGAGCAAGCCCAAATTATTTTAATTACACAGTATAATTTATAATCATTTATACTGAAGTTTAAACAAACATTAATTTGAGTTTTATTGTTGTGGAGCAATGTAACACACTTATATACATACCACACAGTCTGATCTACACACAGGGACACCAGGGTGATACACTTATATACACACCACACAGTCTGATCTCCTAAACACAGGGACACCAGGGTGATACACTTATATACACACCACACAGTCTGATCTCCTAAACACAGGGACACCAGGGTGACACACTTATATACACACACCACACTGTCTGATCTCCTAAACACAGGGACACCAGGGTGATACACTTATATACATACCACACAGTCTGATCTCCTAAACACAGGGTCACCAGGGTGACACACTTATATCCACACCACACAGTCTGATCTCCTAAATACAGGGACACCAGGGTGATACACTTATATACACACCACACAGTCTGATCTCCTAAACACAGGGACACCAGGGTGACACACTTATATCCACACCACACAGTCTGATCTCCTAAATACAGGGACACCAGGGTGATACACTTATATACACACACCACACAGTCTGATCTCCTAAACACAGGGACACCAGGGTGATACACTTATATACACACCACACAGTCTGATCTCCTAAACACAGGGACACCAGGGTGACACACTTATATACACACCACACAGTCTGATCTCCTAAACACAGGGACACCAGGGTGACACACTTATATACACACCACACAGTCTGATCTCCTAAACACAAGGACACCAGGGTGATACACTTATATACACACCACACAGTCTGATCTCCTAAACACAGGGACACCAGGGTGATACACTTATATACACACCACACAGTCTGATCTCCTAAACACAGGGACACCAGGGTGATGATACACTTACATACACACCACACAGTCTGATCTCCTAAATACAGGGGCACCAGGGTGATACACTTATATACACACACCACACTGTCTGATCTCCTAAACACAGGGACACGAGGGTGATGATACACTTACATATACACCACACAGTCTGATCTCCTAAATACAGGGGCACCAGGGTGATACACTTATATACACACCACCCAGTCTGATCTCCTAAATACAGGGACACCAGGGTGATACACTTATATACACACCACCCAGTCTGATCTCCTAAATACAGGGACACCAGGGTGACACACTTATATACACACCACACAGTCTGATCTCCTAAATACAGGGACACCAGGGTAATGATACGTGCATATACACATCACACAGTCCGATTTCCTAAACACAGGGACACCAGGGTGATACACTTATATACACACCACACAGTCTGGTCTCCTAAACACAGGGACACCAGGGTGATACACTTATATACACACCACACAGTCTGATCTCCTAAACACAGGGACACCAGGGTGATGATACACTTATATACACATCACACAATCTGATCTCCTAAACACAGGGACACCAGGGTGATACACTTATATACACACCACACAGTCTGATCTCCTAAACACAGGGTCACCAGGGTGATACACTTATATACACACCACACAGTCTGATCTCCTAAACACAGGGACACCAGGGTGATACACTTATACACACACCACACAGTCTGATCTCCTAAACACAGGGACACCAGGGTGATACACTTATATACACCACACAGTCTGATCTCCTAAACACAGGGACACCAGGGAGGGAAAGAGGGACCTCCTGTTTCAGGGTGCCTCATCTTGGGTTCCTAAATGTCCAAGATTAACAGAAAGGAACCAATTTAATCCTTCAGACATCAGGGATGTGGCTGATGTTCACCCCAAACAGGATGGGAAGAAAAGGAAGGTTACTTGTGAAAAAGGAAGGATACTTGTGAACTTAAAAGGATCCTAAATGTTTTGCTGTATTTGGAGGCCTCCATTCCCACTTCCATTGGGGGTCTCAAGGATTCTTAAAACTCCACTGCAAACAGTACTAAGGGCCATAATCCCAAAGAAAATAAGGTTAAATTCTGGGGTAAACAAGATAGGAGATAAATAAAAAATTAATAAAAATTCCAATTAATTCAAAGGGAAATTTTAACCCTTTGAATGCTACGGAGGTCTGGGGTTTAAAAGCCCCATTTAAACCAAATGGGAATTTTAATTCTTCTCCTATGATGCAGCTGAGGTGCCCCAGAATTGCTCATCTTTCCTTTGTACATATGGACCTAATGCTCTAGCATTCAAGGGGTTAAAGATTCTGTATTTCTTCTCTATTGTGCATTTGGTTTGCTTCAGAGCTGTTCTTTTTGTACATATACCAGTGTTTATCTGTAAGGTTTTTTAGATTTATAGATGTGGTGGATGACAAACATGTACACACTTGTTAACTGGGTTATTGTGAATTTTTCCTGCACAGTATGTGTGTATGTGTGTGTGTGTGTGTGTGAGAGCAGGTTACCCCAGGACAGGCCTAGAACGTGCTCCGAAAAATGTGACAGAATCTAATTGCTTGCATGGAAAATGTGATGGGGTCTCCTCATATGAACTATTTATTTTCATTTCTGAAAGTGACCTCAGATAAACCATTTGTGGTTCAGTTCTTCTCTGACATTTGCAGTTGTCAGATTAGACAAGGTCACCTCTGTGAAAATAAATCATTTATACAGCAAACTGCAAGTTTCAGAAGATATATTTACCTTAGTGTAGCAGTCAATGACAGCACTGGAATTCCACCGACCCTCGCAAAGTGCACATTAGACACATTTATGACAAACATGCAACAACAGCTCTGTTACAGGCCATTGCCGGACCTTAGGAAAGAGCTCCCTCCAAATCATTCTTGTCATGCATGCATGTCATCTTTTATTGGACCATCAAGAGCAGATCTACTGCATATTTTACACAGACCATTTGAAACTATATATATCACAAACCAGTCATAGAAAAGGCAGTAGAAAGAATGTTTTCCAAAGGCCTTATCAATGGCATAACTTGTCATTGGAGAGTCCCGGTGCAAATTCTTTTGTCCATGATCACAAAAATAGTTCATAGAGGCATAACTTGAACCTATTGGAGCCTGGGGTAGATGGGGTCCCCTTGGATGCTGGGCCCTGGTACAACTGCACCTTCTCTACTCCATGTAGTTATTCCCCTGGGCAGTATGCATGGGAAAAAAGTAGAGGAATTCTGAGACACATCAACTGTACTATATGGGACAAATAATATATTCCCATTGGTTTAAATGGGACTTTTAGATCTTAAATATTACACAGGTCTCCAACGAATTACAAGTCCTTAAAATCCCTATTTAAACTGAATTGAGGCAGTAAATAAGTTGTTTTAGAAAATGTATGTTTTAATAAATAACATATTGAAAGTTGTATTGACCTTTAGAGAATCTCTCCCCAAAATTCATCACCCGGGGGGGGGGGGGGGGGAATGATGCATTAAAGTGTGATAACATTCCTATGTTATTCTATGGGGCCTATGTGCTAATATCTCAGACTTTAGACTCCCTAAAGTCTGAGAGATCTTAACTCATAGAAAAAAAAATACATAGGAATTGGAAAAGTGCCATTTCCGCATACTGCAGCACCGTGTATGTGCGGCACGGAGCTGCAGGACTTCCCACTTCCCTCCCAGCTGCCCCAGCGAGCGCGTTCTCTCTTCACTTCGGAGCTGTATTGTTGTGGGCTAACGTTACAGCAAGCTCAGTTTAAGATACTACTGAGTGGCACTTTTTAAGGATTAATATCTCCACTCCTAGGTAGGTAAAACTAAAACAAAACCCAGCGCTAATATTGTCTTAGGGGTTAAAACCAATGCTCCAATTTTTTTGCGATGTTAGTGTTCCCCTTTAAATACCTGGGGATTGGCCAGTTTAGAACCGATTGCCTGTGCCTCTCCAGTAGTAGTCAGTTGCTGGTGTGGGAATGATGGGAACTGTAGTCCCTAAAAGCTGGAGGTACAACAATTGACTACTCCTGGCATAAACACATGGACAACATCACTATGTATTTATCATTAACACCTTAAGGACTAGAGGACCGTGCAATGCACTGTAACATTTTCTCTCCCTAAATTAAGTGAGGAAACGTGGTGCAATGGTGTGTGGGGAGAATTCTTCACAAATGGACACTTGTCTCTCAGGTTACACTGCACATTCACTTCAGGTGTAGGCACAACTGGAAGGGTTGTATGCTCTCTCCCAACCATCTCAGGCTGCCTGTCCCTAACAGTAGGCTGACCAGACCTCACCTTTAACCGGGGACGCATAGGAGAAATGCATACTGCAGGACTGCTTTGATTTCAGTGAAGCACTTGAAAATGGCTATTTCCTACGTGTCCCTGGTTAAAGGTGAGATCTGGTCAGCCTACCTAACAGGTTTTATTGTCCTTACTTGCCAGGATAGTGCAGAGTCAGCACATTGTAAGGCATCACATGTTCTCACAGGGAGATCATCAGTTCGGTCTCGGGTGGGTGGGGAATATGTAAGGAATGGCTACAGTGGATTATTGATCATATTTAATTAAATTACCCAAAATAATAGCTTTATGGCTGCTGAATTATAACTGCACTCATACATTGCTGCTAAAAATAGACTTTGTGGGTAAACACAGGACTCTTTCAAGTATTTTAAAACTAACGTCCTAATAACATGTTCTGATACTGAAAAGGCAATCTACAATTACAGACTGAATAAGCACAGACAGATGTTACAGAGCACCAGTAACCCTTTCCTGCCTGGTAGAGCAGTGTCTAAGTCTTGAACACGGTTCAGCCCTTAAGCTGTTCTAGGACTACAAGTCCCATCATACACAGCCTTTTGTTTAGAAGACTAAGATTTATCATAGGTAAGCAGACCAGACCTCTCCTTTAATGCAGGACACTTATTAAACATTCATACTGCAAGTCTGCACTTGTTTATATACAGGCCTGCACAAGTTTCCTGTATAAAGGGGAAAATCACTTCAGTATAATTATAACTACAGTGCAGCAAAGAATGAAGGCTGTAAATTGCCCACCCCTGGCTTTGCATATCAGCTGAAAGCGGAAACTGACCTATATTTATGATAGCTATTTTTTAATGTCAAACAATAGTTTGCAAGTTATTTATCTTCATATGTTTCTCTCAGTATATGCAAATGAGATAGTGTTGGCCAGCAGGGAGTGGCAGTTGAGATGAGAAGTCAGATTTAATTTGCATAACCTGACAAATAGCTAAAGATAAATAAGTCAAACTATTGTTTAACCCTTTGAGTGCCAGAGGGGTGTGCAATGCACTGCACAGCCATCTAGCACTCAAAGGGTTAAATTAAAAAAATGGACAACATGTATAACAAAGGCAGGTGATTCTGAAAGCGCTTTCAAAAATCACCAATTTGTTATAAATTGACATTTCCACTTTAAAAATGATGACTAGATTATGTTACTGGTCTCCATGTCCAACTTGGAGGAGGACATCATGAGGATTTCCACACACATTAAAAGGAAACAATGATGAAACATTTTTATTTGTCCCTATAACGTGCAGCATTGAGCACGGTAGAGAAGTAGCGCAGATGCACATACACAATCACAAACAGTGACAAAGACACACATGCAGTGTCACACACCGAGTCACAAACTGTCAGACCCAGACCAAGGAATTGGATCGGGAAGAGAGGGAGATGGAGGAATAAACAATGGAGAAGTAAACTGGAGAGAGGGAAGAATGAGCAGAGAGACACAGAAACTAAAGTGGAGGGGAGAGGAACAGATGGAAGAGTGAATAATTAAGAAATTAACAGGGAGAAGGAATTATGAACAGAGTAGAGTGAGGGAAGGCAGAGAAATAAACACAGGATAGGAAGAAAGGGGTGATGAAGAAATGAACTGTGACCGTGAAGGTGGAGGGGAGAATAGAGGTATAAATGGGGTAAAGGGAAATGGAGGAGGAATAAACTGTGATGGAGGAATGAGCAGGGACGTGGAGGAAGGAATGGGAGAAAGGGGGAGTGAAGGTACACAAGTCCCTGAGGGGACATATGGAGGGAAGGAACACTGGTCTCTGTAGGAAATCATTTACCAAATATATGCAGTCCTTCAACCCTCATAAGTTTGGCAAAACCTTTGTGTGCTTTTTTTTTTTTTTAACTAGAAAACACTCCCACTGGCAATGGCCGCAGTTAGACATGCAGTAGCACCGCCCCAACATCTCACTATGCCATGGGGAGAAGATGGCACAGACCCAGGACGTTTCCTTATCTGAGTTTCTGTACATGTCATTCCCCTTTATTTTATATAGGTTTTGTTTATGAAATTACACACGTTATACATTATATATAAACGCATGCACATATATACATATAGTATACAATATTTATTTTCCTCATTAATATTGGGTTGGGCACCTAGATGCTGTCAGATGTTGTTGGCTGCTGACGATTAGAATTGCAGTCAAACAACAGCTGGATGATCTCAGTTTGCCTAGTAAAGTTCCATTATGAAAATGTATATATTGCAGGGCTTTTCCTGCTGTGTAAAACAAAGATAATTCTGCTATAAGGAGATGACTCGGGGCAAAATTCAATGTTTCTACTGTATTGCTGATCATGGCCAAGCTTGTAGTCTTAGACTAAAGTTCTCTACAGAAAGCATTACAACAGCTCCACCTGGCAACCACAAAAGAGCCCAATTCCACTTAAAGGGATAGTAATACTTAAGTATTACTAATCTCTATATTAAAGTCCTATTAAAAAATAAATGTATTGCCCCCAGTGTCATCTCTCAATGGTTTGAGAGATGATCACTCCTAAAGTTGCCCTCTCCCTCCCCCTTCCCGTAGTCAGCGTTCTAGTCATACGACTTTCAGGCGGCTCTCCAGCACAGCCGCAATCTCGTTAATAAAAAAGAAAACTTTCACTGAAATGGTCTTCTACGTGTGCTTGGTTTGCAAGGGGAGGGAGGCGGAATTTTAAATACGATTAACTCTCAAACCATAAAGGTTTGATAGATGGCACTGGGGGCATTTTGTTTATTTTTTAATGCCTACAAGATGCAGATATTTAAATTTGAAGTATTACTATCCCTTCAAACAAATTAAGTAAACAATGTAAGTCTTGTTGCTGTATCTTTGACAGTTTTAGAGTAATAAGCTTCTAAAATTCCCCCCTCCCGCACCTTTAACCCATGTCAGCGCTCTAGCTGACAGACTTAGATCCTGGTTCCAGGACCGGACAGCTCGTCTGCAGAGCCGAAATAGCGTTGTATACAAATACATTTTTCATGAGAACGGTCTACAAAGTGTGCTTGGTTTCAGGCAGGCACATTCTGTAGACTGTTCTCATGAAGAATTTATTAGTATACAATGCTATTTCGGCATATTTACGTTTATTTTTTTTTTATATGTGCAATATTAAACATTGTTAAAATGAAGTATTACTATCCCTTTAAAGAACCAGAGATGGAGTCTAATGAAAAAAGGATTAAAACTGGATGGAATAGTGCAAAGTTTATAAAGAATAGAAAGGCATACAAAGGAAAATAAAAAAAAGGTTTCCAGTGAGGAAAAGGGCAGAATAAATGGGAAATGTTATTCTCTGCTGCCACATTCCATGGGCTTGTGAAGCTGATATACTTGAGCAATTCTGTTGCAAAACTGCACCACAGGGTACAAATAAAAATCTCCAATAATGTAAAAGACGCTTTAAACTCAGTGAATGCTGGAGAGGTCTTAGATATATCAAGACCTCACTAGCATTCAATGTGTTATAAACCTCTGTTTAAAGAAATGCCAACACTTGAGACGGAAACAGAGATACCATTTTAAATATAATCTGAACTAACATCTTTAAAACTTAGTTATTTTATGTTAAATCCTAAACTTACATTTTAATGCAGGATGTAGACAGTCCTATATGACAACATTTGGTTAATTTTATTTGTGATGTATTCAGAAAGGCTGTTTACAGACAACATAGCACTATCACTTCTGAGACACCCTATCAAGACTGCTATGGTAATGAAAGTCATAGAGACAGGAATGGCAGCCCCCACACAGTATGCAAGATTAGATTTTAGATCTCAGAAAACAAAGAGAGGAAAGCTTACAGATGTTGTCATGAAGTCCATGGGATATGGATGTCTATATAACTCCAGTTCATTTTAAGAGGTTGTTTGCTCATCAAATCCTGAGTTTTACAAATAAACAACCTATGACTTGCTAAAAAATGAAACAGTGGGGTTTAGGGTCATGTTTTTGGCCAATGTTATGGAAAGCTTGCCTGTCCCGTTAAGCACCCCAAATTCAGGCAAGTCCCTATTTGCCTACAATACCTGTCCCACCTGTCCCAAAGGGTGCGGCCTGCTAGTACCCTACTGTCAAGAATAGATATTTCTTAAATATCAGTATAACTATTGATTTTATCAACAAATAAATCCTTATTTTTGAATAGCTGACAGGCTAATAGTTCCCCATTATTATCATTTTTTATTTCTATAGCGCCAACTAAATCCACAGTGCTGTACAATTGGGAATGGACATACAGAGATATTAAATAGTACAAATCAAATGTGGAGAACAGAAGCATCAGAGGGCCCTGCTCGAGAGAGTTTACAGTCTAGAGGACATCAATATGAGAAAAAAACAATGCGGCTCTCACACTTATGGTTTTCTCATCATGTGGCCTATTACTGAAAAAACTTTGATGCCCCTGTTTTAACAATGTGGGTGCCAGAGGGGGGTCCAGTTTAGGGAATTACTATTTTTCCCTATGGTGCAGATGGTGTGATTCAGAATTGCTCTATTTGAAATTAGTAAATCAGCTGCAATGATGCAAATCTGCTTTATTTGATGACGGTAAATTCCTAGAACCACAAGAATCATTGTGTATATTTTGGAATTCTGTCTCTCCTAACACACCTGAGTTTCGAGACAGTTCCTTATATGTTCAGGAAGCTCTGCAGTAAACTAATGCTAATTACAAACTGCTTTCTCTCACTGCCAACAAGCTCCAGGTAGAATATGATTTATGGTTGTTCATAAAGGTCCCTGCAGGATTTGTTTCCCCTGCGAAACTTAATGTGATATCTCTTCCTGCGCATGTAGGAACCTATTTACTAGACTAATGCCCTAGGCACAGAGCAAGAATCTCTTTCAAGTCTGCATTGTTCAGAGATTACAGATAGGAAACTGAACTTGAACCCCACCTAAACTTTGAAGATATAATATGTCTACTCAACACACGACTCATTGTCATCTGTGTATATAAAGACACATTTAAAGTATGATTCTCTTAGCCTGTCAAATCTGACCTTTTCCTCAATATCCAATACTAAGAGCCTGATTTAAAAAAAAGAACCTAAGCAATTCTTGAGCAAATCAACTGCACAATAAGGAATATATTAACCCCCTCCCCCAGTTTCTCATTGATTTAAATGGGGCTTTTTATCATCTGACATTTATTAAGGTTAGATTACTGGGGGTAGAGACATAGAAATAGGGCTGAGGGAGAGACAGGCATATCAAGGGTACAGTCTGTGACAGAGCATATATAATTTCTAGTCAGGAGAGGGGAGCAAAAGAGTGCCAATTCTAAAAAAGGTTAAGCCTAGGCCTGTACCCTCTCTCCAGGCCCAATAGGACTGGTATTTTATTTTTGGCAGAGTCTTGGCTTGTCTTGATAGCAATAATGTTTTGCCATTTCCCCTTGTTATATTTTGCATTTGTTTGAACTATACCAGTTATTGTTATTTGCTTTGGAAGGAGGGAGTGCAATCCCCATTGAATAACACAGAAACAAAGTACTATCTGTAGAATGGACAAAGTAGGCCCTCTTCCCACTGGCTGCTGAACAACAACCATAATGGACTTATCAACGGGTTGCCTTGCTAGTGTTTCAGAGGAATTAGGGCATACCCATTATATGACTGGAGCAACAACATTGTCTGTGATTAGTTGGTTATTTAAAACCGTTTCAGGATTGGATGCACTCTCAAACCCCACTACTTGATTACTTATGTACAGCACTGCGGAATTAGTTGGCACTATATAAATAAACAATAATAATAATGATATGCTAATGTGATTATTCATGCATTATTATTTTTGTTATATCTGTATATATAAAAGAATAAGCCTCATTGCATAATTTATGGTACCACACACACAGAACATAATTTATGTCTTCTCAGAAAACAAACACACATTGAACAGAATGCCTCACTACATAATTTATGTCTCATTAGGAGACACAACTCCCATTGGGTGATTCAATGGGGACTTTACTGCTCCCATTGGGTGATTCAATGGGGGCATGTTTATCATACAGGGAGTTGGTCCGCCCCCTCCAGCCCGCCCACCACTATCCAACGGACAAAAAAAAATCTAGCTGACACTCGCTCTTGAAGTAGGGGATATCAGTAACTTCTCCTGGTCCACACACACTCTCTCAGGATTATGACCCCACAAACACACTGTTTCACCTCCCACAGATAATTGTAACCCTCCATGCACTCTGTTTCAGTACGAGGGTGTAATGTTTCCATAAAATACAAACTCAGGGATAAACTTAATAGCAACTCTTTTATTTAACTCTTTTCATCTCTTCAGTCAACCTCACTAACTGTCTGTTTTCAACTGTCACTCCTCCACTTCCTGCTTCCTGATTCCAGCCCTTTCTCCTTAAAGGGAGAGAGATGCTTTGCTGTATGTTACAGAGGGCAAGCCTCAAACACCACTTTCTATTTGTTCCCTCAGCATATTGCTACGCTGCCTCAACTGAAGAGCCACCGTGTGTTATATTGCTATGTTACTTCAACTTAACCCTTTGAGTGCCAGAGGGGTACACAACGCATTGCAAAGCAATGCGTTGCATACCCCCTCTGGCACTCAAAGGGTTAAGTAATCAGGCGTTACTGCTCCCATTGGGTGATTCAATGGGGGAGTGATTTAAATCATGCAGGGAGTTGGCCTGCCCCACTATCCAGCCCGCCCACCACTATCCAAGTAACTGAAAAAACAAGATGGCTGCCACTCGCTCCTACACCACAGACACAAACACATCAGACAAAAAACACACACACACACTCAATCACACAGTCACACTCTCACACACACACTCAATTATACACACTAACAATGATTCATACACTCTCACTCACACTCACTCTCACACGCACACTCAATCACACACACTCACGCTCAATCACACACACTCGCACTCTCTCATTCACACACTCACACACTCTCACTCACACACACTCTCACTCACACACTCAATCACTCACACTCTCTCACTCATGCTCATATACCCTCTCACTCATACACTCTCACACTCACTCACACTCTCTCACTCACTCTCATATACCCTCTCACTCATACACTCTCACACTCACTCAATCACACACACTCACCCAATCACACAGACTAACACACTCATGAAATCACTCAAATGCAATCACTCCCATGCAATCACTCACTCTCACACGCACTCACTCACACTCACACCCCGGAAGCCTGCACGATCCACCTCCTACCATAGTCTCACTCACACCCTGAGAGCCAGCACAATCCACCTTCTACCATAGTATGTGCAATTACCACATGCATTTCAACTACATGAATGAATGCCACTCACTCACACTCACACCCCGGGAGCCAGCAGGATCCACCTTCCACCATAGTATGTGCAGTTACCACATGCATTTCAACTATATGAATGAATGCCACAGTGGAGGCATAAGTACAAACACAAACTCATTACAATGACACATAAGTCACCCCCTTATGACTCCCATCTGTGTGTGTGTGTGTGTGTGTGTCTCTGTGTATGCCTGTGTGTTCCTTACTGTTTGTGTTACATTTCTGTATCACACTCTATGTGTCTGCATGTTGTGCATTGCATGTATTTGTGTATGACTGTGTCGCTCTTTATGCATCTCAGTGCATGCGTGTGCATTTCCGCGTGTGTTTGTGTGTGTGTGTTTTGCATCCATGTGTGTGCATTAATTCCCTATATAGCCTGAGGGGCAGCGCCGTCCCGCATTGCTAGTAATGTATAAATAAGAAGTAGTGCCTTTCTTGGAGGTGTTTCGTCTGTTACAGGGCACGGGTTTCAGTCAATGCATCTAGACAGTAAAGGGGGATTTTTGTGTACTTTTTTTTTCCATGTGGAACAGTGAAAGTAAAGTGTCCTCTAGCTGGAGGGCAATGCACTTGACTAAAAAGGCTCTCACAGGAGGAGAATCCCTCCTGGTCTACCTTACCCCTCCTTGACATGCTTGCTTTTATGTTATAGCAAAAAAAGAAAGAAAAAGAAACAGACATGGAATAAGAAAGGGAATCCTCTGTATTAAAGAACCCAAGAACTCGAACTTGTCCGGGGCTGACAGGTAGTACAGAGCGCAGACATCTTTCCATAGTGACGTCTGCGCACCTGCGCTGTCAGTCCAAGTCGGCACTAGGGGGTGTTGCTAGGAGCTGTTCAGCTCCAAAAGGGACTGACAGCACAGGTGTGCAGACGTCTCTATAGAACAATGTCTGCACACTCTACTGCCTTTCAGCCCCGGAGCAGGGTCTCATTCTGTTTAACCAGGTAATTATTCTGGCGAATAGCACTACTGAGCAGCTAGTCGCCAGATGGGGAATTAGTTGACATAAACTTTAAAATAGGTGGTAATTCCGCTTTAAGTTCCAGTTTTCTCTTCAGGTTCTTATATACTAATTTCTCCATGCAATATAGTACACATATTAATAGATAAACTCTAGTGAATATTGATCACTAGTTGAATGGCCTGTGTACACGGGCCACAGTGCCACCCAGCAATGGCCGCGGTGCAGTCATGCACAGTAGAGACTGCCCGCGCTGCGGCTGATATGGAACGGGGCGCTCTGAATTCAGACTGTAGTGCTCTCTGCGGGTCTGAATTTGGAGCCCGGTTCCGTTATCAGCCGCGGTGCGGGCAGTCTGTAGTGCGCATGACTGCAGTGCGCACAGCCGCCTCTACTGCGCATGACGGCTTCTGACAAACACGCATTTACCAAATTATTATATAAGATGAG
Source organism: Rhinophrynus dorsalis (assembly GCA_037306005.1). Classification (NCBI taxonomy): domain Eukaryota; kingdom Metazoa; phylum Chordata; class Amphibia; order Anura; family Rhinophrynidae; genus Rhinophrynus; species Rhinophrynus dorsalis. The sequence goes on from CM074721.1 coordinate 444,430,867, forward strand.
GTATATACAGCCAACTCTCTGTGCTGTAAGAGAAAGGGTTAAACGGTCTTTCCTCCATCAGTAGCCCTGCCAGAGCTAGTCTGGGTGACCTGACTTCCCCTGGCAGTGCTATGAGGTAATGCGGAATATATGGAAAATACATTCAGTTTTACACATAGGATCTTGCATTGCTCTGTAAATGCACCACACCAAAGCCATAGATTCTTCCTCAACCCCCAATACAAAAGGGGGATTTAACCCTCTAAATGCCAGGGGTATACAACACATTTTCAGCAATGCATTTCACATCCTTCTTGTACGGAAAAATGTTATCACTCCTAGCCATTTTGGAGAACAGTTTTATGTTCTTCTATAGCAATCACACTTAAAGTGATAGTAATACTTAAAATGTAAAAACAAATTGTTGTAGGGTTTGTCCCCCTGAGTAAAACAAGGTTACTCCTACTGCTGAAAGGTGTTTATTTAAAAGTTATTACAGCTCAAGTTTAATTTTTTAGGTGCAATATCACAGTGGCCTGAAATTGTAAAGTGGCGCTGTTGTTACACCATCCTATGGGCAGCACTTGTCCGAGGACCATAAACCTCCATAAGATGGTATAGCAACAGCTCCACTGTACAATTTCAGGCCACTGTGATACTGCACCTAAAAATTTCAACTTTGAGCTGTAATAACTTTTGAATAAAACACCTTTCAGCAGTGGGAGTACCTTTGTTTTACTCAGGGGGATATACACTACAATATATGTATTTTTTTACATATTACGTATTCCTATACCTTTAATTCCAGATAGTATATAAGTAACCCAATTTGGAGTTATATTTATTTTTTTCTGTGTGCTTTGTTACCTAGAATTCTTTTAAAGCATTGAAAACGGCAAATAATGAATGAAACAACTCAGTGGTTGCATGGATATAAAGTTATATAAAAGAAATTAAAAACAGCAAGCAAGATTTTTACTCTCTATTCACATTTCAAAGTCGTATTGGTAAACATCTGATACTTAAACATGTACAATCAGGATTACAGAACGTTTTGTTAGGGAATCTTTTTTATTTTATTTTTTGGGGGGGGTCCATATAAAATATAATGGCTGACACAGTGCTGAGTGATGCAGCCTGTTGGATATCACTAAAAAGCTAACTTAAATGAGAAAGAGAATAAAGGCACCTCTGTAATATGGTTCCATATATTAAAAGAAAACCTGGAATAATTCTGTGTAATCCTGCTGGGGTGGTCTTGTGCCTTTTTTTTCTACTTTTTTTTTTTTTTTTTTTTTATATATATTTTTACTTTTATTAGACCAAGGTGCCTTTAAGATGCGGGAGCTTATGGCGGCCATATTGGATGGTGTATTGGCTGCATGCTCAGTTTCCTGTTGAACTGGGTGGAATCCAGTGCACAAAACAATGTTAATACTGTTATCTTTTGATAACACCCTTTTGGGGTAGCGAACGGAAGTTAGTGTGCTTTGGAGGATAACTTCAAATGGACGTCATGGCTTGAGAGCTAACGCTGTGTTAGTGTCATTTGGAGGATAACTTTTTCCATGAGTCCAGGTTTTTTCCAGGCCAGTAGGAAGGGGACGTATCATGTTTCGCCACTTCTTTTTGATCTGCAAAGAGCAACTCATGAGGCACCTGCTTTTAAGTGCTCTGTTGTGGTGGTTAAAACTCTCTCCTTATATCCTGTCTTTAACCCTTGCAGGTAAATAAGTATTTTTTGTTTTCTGTCCTATAGTCTCTCACTGGAAGTCTTTTGGCTATGTCTGAGCATAAGAGAGACATAGGCAAGTTTAAGATAACCAGTGCTTTACGGGTTTCCTCATTAACTCTTTGCTCCTCATGGCAGACTGGAATTCCTAGGGACTTTACTGGTACATTATGTTGACCTTTTTTTCCTGAAGAGGAGCCTATATGGGTTAAGGCCCCTTTTTTTTACTATGAATGTTATTTCTTCTTCTATCAAGAAGGCCCTTAAGTCCTGGTTCCAAGACCATCCGCTTGCACCCAAAAGACCATTTGGTCATTTTGTAGGTGGGTTTCCTCTGCAAGAGGTGGATTCTTCTGTTGAGGAACGGGAAACTGATCAGGACAATTCCTCATTCATTCCTGGGGACTGAGTCAGAGAATGCATCTGTGGTGGCTTATGTCAACCACCAAGGGAGTGCAGCCATGTGCTCAGAAGTTTGTCTAATTCTCGCTTGGGCGGAAGGTTACATGCATGCTCACTCACTTGTTCACATTCAAGGAGTAGACAAGGTTGCTGTGGATTTTCTCAGCTGTCAACATCTGGAATCATGGGAACTGGCAACTCAAACACTCTGGGTTTAACTCATAGCTTTTGTATTTGATGAAAAGTCAGTTGAACCGCAAGATTCTTCTCACTCTCAGTGAACATGCTCCATCACACTTCAGCACTGATTTCAGCTGAGGTGATAAGAGAAAAGAGGATTTTAGTCTTACCTGTTAAATCCTTTTCTAGTAGTCCATACAGGTTAATGGTAACTCTGGGTAAAATATCTGCCCCTTTAACTGTAGGCAGGAACAATTCTAGAATTGTACGCAGGGGGTGGGAGCCTACCTTCCCTCCATGGCTGCAGCTAGCCAACCAGCTCCAGAAAGATTTGAGACGCTAACTATTGACTAGATAGCAGAAGGGAAAGAAGACTCTTGTGAGCATGACCCCGAAGGAGCCCCACGGTCTGCCACAGGAAAGCCAAGAATGGTCCGTGGACAGGGTGGATTTAACAGGTAAGACTAAAATCCTCTTTTCTCTGTCGTCCAATACAGGTTACTGGTAACTCTGGGATGACCAACCATTGAGTCTCCCAGAGGCGGGTAGTAAGGCAAGGACCAGACGCAAGGCCCCCAAAGTCACCAGAGCAGATATGAACCATCAGATCAAAGATAGCCCAACAACTAATGAAGTGTCAACGGACACTGAACATGGGTAACAACACCCAAACTGTTACACAGCACACTGAACTAGAGCCAACAGGGCTCAAAAGTGAAGGAAGCACCAAGAACCGAAGAAACTCCTAGACAGGCAAGACTGCCTCTAGGATTTTCCTCCCACAACTGGCATCAGCCGATGCCAGCACCTCAACACTGTAGTGCTTCGAAAAGGTGTGTACAGGCGAACGAGTGGCCGCCCTGCACAACTGATCAGTGGAGGCCTGATTCTTGTAAGCCCAAGAGGCCCCAATAGATCTTGTAGAATGAGCCGTGACAGGTTTCTAACTCAGCTCGTAAGCCTTACGAATGGAGGACTTAATCCAGGATGAAATAGTCACTTTGGATGCAGATCTTCCTGCCCTGGGACCCTCAGAAATGAAGAACAGTGCATCAGAATGCCTGACAGACTCAGTGCAATGTACATAAAACTTGAGACAACGCACCATGTCTAACAAGTGGAGATCCCTCTCCTTGTCAGAGGTGGGCTCAAGACAGAAAGAAGGCACCACAATCTGCTGATTGATGTGGAACTCCAAAACCACCTTCGGGAGAAACTCCTGAGAAGTGCGACGCACCGCCTTGTCCATGTGTAACACAAAATAGGGTGGTTTACAGGACAGAGCATGTAACTCCGTGACTCGGCGAACAAACACAATCGCCAGGAGAAAGGCCATTTTCCATGTTAACAGGAGTAGAGGAATAGTAGCCAAAGATTCAAATGGAGAGCGCTGAAGAACGCCCAGAACCAAGTTAAGATCCAATTATCACGGTGCCCGTGTATTGCTAGCGACATTTTACAGCATTGTGCCTGAGTTCTTCTTATTGGCTAGCGTGATATTGCTCCACCCAGTGGTAGCCTTTAAGTACTGAGCCCTGTCATTTCTACAAGGCCCTTTTGTGGTGTTCCCGTTGCTAAGAGCTTGCTGTCGTTATCCTGTGAAATCCTGTGTATGACTCAGTCTGCCGGACTACTCTCTCTGATTCTGTTCCTGCTCCGTGTACCGACTCGGCCTGGCTGACGTTCCTGCTCCATGTGCCGACTTGAATTGGCTGACGTTCCTGCTCCGTGTACCGACCCGGCCTGGCTGACGTTCCAGTTCTGTGCATCGACCCGGATTGGTTTCCGTTCCTGCTCTTTGTGCCTCCAGCCTGGTGCACTACTGCGTCCGGTAGAGAGTATCTCCTGGGCTTTGTCTTGAGCGTGCTGACCCAGTTGGTTGCCTCGTGTACTGCATTACCGTTCCGTGACTGCAACCCATTTGTGCCTTGCTGCCTCCTTCCTCCTTACCCAGGGCTGACGCAGATCTCGTTTGCTCTATATGCTTGGCTTGTTATTGCATTGCCACTGAGGTTGGTCTCCTGGGCGCCTCAGTTAGTCTCAACTCCTGTCAGTCGACATCAAGCCTGAGCGTCTATTACCAGGGCTGTCCGGTGCTCACCCGGGTAGGAGCTATTCTATTGGCACACTATACGCTGGCTTGTCAATACTCCTTACTGAGGTTGTCCTGGGCGCCTCAGGCGGCTCCGTCACCCAGCAGTTGCCATTGAGCCTAGCATTGTTACATTTGTTGTCTGGTACCGTTACCTTGGGTCGCAGTCTGTGTTGATTCCTGAGAGCTCCGTTATTCATCCGGTTGCAGTACTACCAGTAGTCCATGATCCTTCCAGAGCCTCGCTCACCCTTCCTGGGCCTAGTCGCTATTGTGACGCTCATCCGCAGACAGTGCTTCTTGGGCCTCGCTATTAGGGCCTCCCAGCTTCCCGGCCTAATAGCACCAACACATCAGTGTCTAACTGTTTTACACGAACTGTTCCTGACCTGTGTCAGTATATGTACTGTTCTCTGATATATATACTGGACCCATGTGGGTTAATGTTATTTTGTAACCTGTCCTGTGTCAGTATTGATTGTTAACTATTGCTGGACCCACGAGGGTTACTTTATTCTGTCTGATTTCAATAAAATTGTGTTTTACCAAACTGTCTGCTTCTGAGTATACTGAAAACCGTTACAACAATGGAGGAGCGGGATTCTTGAAGGCAGGACGAGCATGAGCAACACCCTGGAAGAAAACCTTGACATCAGGAAGGATGGCAATGCGCCTCTGAAAGAAAAACAGAAAGAGCAAAAGTCTGAACCTTAAGGGAACTCAAACTGAGACCCTTATCCACACCGTCCTGCAAAAAGATACAAAAGTCAAGCAGACACGATGGTAGATCTTGGAAGAGACAGGTTTGCGGGCACTAAGCGTAGTAGCCACCACACCAGAAGAAAAACCTTTCTTCCTCAATATTGAGGATTCAATTTCCAAGCTGTCAAAGCTAGACGATGAACATCCTCCTTTCACAGGTAACCCTGCAGAAGAAGATCCGGACGGCAAGGGAGCTGGAATTGCTCCGCCACTGACAGATCTAGAAGCTCCAAAAACCAAGCCTGTCGAGGCCAGTATGGAGCAATCAGAATGACTGGACAGCGTTCCAGTCGCAATTTCTGTAACACCCTGTGCAACATAGGGAGGGGAGGAAAGATGTAGGCCAGAGGAAATAACCAAGGAATGTACAATGCATCCACCACCAGAGCTAGAGGGTCCCTCCACCTGTTGGAACCTTCCTGTTGTGCCTTGTCACCATCAGGTTGATGTAATTGTTATCAAATATCAAGTGTTTAAACATAAGCTGCATCATACAATATAGAAAGGGAAGGGTTAACCAGCACCTAAAGAGACAGCAGAAATTTACAGTTCTGTATTCTCTTTATCTGCACATGTTTATGGTCTTCAAAAAAAAGAAAACCTATGTCACTCTTTCTTACCCCTCCCATCTTTCTGCACACATATTGATAAGAAGAGAAACTCACAGCTCATTCTCTCCCCCCTTCACATAGATTGATAAGATATTTTGCTAAGTTAGGTTAAATCATAGTGTATTGCATTTGCTGAGAACTAATGTTTTGTTATTTCCAAATATGCAAAGCTTGTAATTCTAATAGAGGGTGGAAACTGATTATGTTATTTGGGTGGAGGAGCAATATTAGGGGGTGGAAACTGATTATGTTATTTGGGTGGAGGAGCAATATTAATGCTTTACTATTGGACTAACGAAATATGCAATGTTGTAGTTTACTGAATATGTAATTTTTGCAATTCTTGTTTTCTGTTAAACCAATCATCTTATTGCTCAAGGGTGTGCTATTAGTATATTAGATACCCCCTCTGCTCATAATTTTCAGAACAGAACAAGTTTTCTTTCCATGCTAATGTGCTGTGCTGTTCTCTCTATATTCGAATAAAGAAAAGATTCCTGTTTGTTCTCCTCCGATCTTGTCTCTTCATTGGCAGAGCGGCAAGAGTACAGGCGTTTTGCTATCATAAGGAAGACCCCACTTCTGAACAATGAAGGTGAACACCTCTGGATGAAGTTCCCACTCTCCGCTGTCCACTGTGTCCACAGAGAAGCAAAGAATTCCCACAGGGACATAGCAGCAATCACCGTCCATAAAGACTCCTGGTGATAATGAGTCCGGATCACAAAGGAATTGAGATCCTTCAAATCCAAAATGGGGCGACAACTGCCGTCCTTTCTGGAGACCACAAAAAGGTTTGATAAAAACCTATGCTTCTGTTCTGAACTGGAACGGCTCTAGAACATCTTTGTCCAGAAGAGCCTGAATTGCGCCGTTGAACAGCCGGTGTTTCTCCACGCCCTGAGGATGAGAAGGTAAAAAAAGCAAAAGGGAGGAAGAGAGACGAAACGGATCTCGTACCCTTCTGTCACCACCTGTAAAACCCACAGGTCCACCACTAAATCCTCCTAGATGCTGTGGAAGTGACGCAGACGACCACCTACAGCAGAGTGGGGACCTGGGGTCCGTGAGTCATGCCAAACAATGCTTGGAAGCCTTGGGCATGGAGGAGACCTTGGGCTTCCATTACTGTTTGGGCTTGGAGGAGGCACGCGGAGCTGAGGGAACGTCTCAAGGGTCGAAGGGTACTCTTACCCTCTGTGGCCTCACTGATCAGATCTGTAAGATCTGGCCCAAACAAAGAAGTAACTTGGAAAGGTAAGGAAAGCAACGCTTTCTTGGGAGCAGTGTTAGCAGACCAGATCTTGAGTCAAAGAGCCTGTCTGGCCACCACAGACATGGTGGAAACCCTAGCCACCAAATGGATGGCATCAAATAAGGCAGCAGAAACATAGTGCTGTGCCTCAGAAATGTTGGCAAGAAGGCTAAACATAATCGAATTAGGAGCACCCTGATAGACAGCCAGTGTGAGCTGTTCAGTCCAGACTGCAATGGCCCGGTTTACCCATGCTGCAGCGAATGCTGGACACATGGCGGAACCAGCAGTGGCAAAAATGGACTTGAGGGAGACCTCAAGTTTCATGTCAGTCAAGTCTTTCAGATCGGAAGCATCAGAAACTGGCAAGGCAGTAGACTTAGATAGCCAGGAGATAGGAGCATCCACTTTGGGAGGATGAACCCACTGAGCAATCGCTGCCTCAGAGAATGGGCACATTTCTTGGACACAGAAGTTTCCTGTCATGAGATTACCACTCTTCAGACACAAGGTGGTCAAGAGTGGGGTTAGGTGGAAAGCAAGTAAGGGGCTTTTTAGGCTCCTGAAACACAACAGAGGGATCAGAAGGAACCTCCTGAACTAAGGGAATGTTAAGGGTATTCAAAACAGCCCTGATCAGGCCCTCAGCCGAGGGCTCAGGATCAGCCTCAAAAGGATCCCCAAAAAACTGAGAGGAGCCCACAGCAGAACATTCCTCAACATCTGAATCTACCAGCAGTTCCTCCTCAGAGGAATCTGATACATCAGGTACTCCCTGAGGTTTTGGCAGGGAAGACTTGACGGAGGAGGGGGTCTGCCAAGAATGGAAGACCCCCTGTAACTGGGATGGAAAGAGTTGCAATGTAGACCTAAGGTCCCTGGTAGCAGCCTTGAACTCTTGCACCCAAACTGGCTCTGATGCATGTCCCTGAGGGAGACTCTCAGGGACATCAGAACATGATGGGCATAAGTGACCTGAGAATTCTCTAGGTAACCCTGACTGACAGGATGAGCAATTTGTTATAGGGGATACAGAGACCCCAGCATCCTTAGTCTTAGGTCTGACCCCAAGCTCCAACAGTATAGAGATTCTCACAGTCTCACAGAACCTTATAATAAAAGAAATCACTCAAGTACAGTGTGTAGGATTAAAGTTTCACCCCAGAAATCGCTAAACTACACTTATCTGGCAGGCGAAGGGTTAATCAGCAGAGTAGAGAAGGAGAGTCCAAGCTCTGCGTAGAATACTCGTTCTCGAAATGGCACAAAATGGCTGCCACGGCGGGAGCCAATCAGAAATGAGCACGCGAAGCAAGCGCTCATGGGAAATGTAGTTTTCCCAGAAAAAGTACCCAAACAGTGCCCGAAGCCCCCTGAGCCCCACAACATACTAGAAACATGAAACGGATGATAGAGCAAGGGCAGACAAGAAAAATGAGTCATCTCTGAAGTCGTTTGATTAAGCGGTTGCAGAGATACGTCCCAAACTGTACAGTCCCAAAGGAGTGAATGGAGCAATGGCGCCTATGAGGTAAAGCGCACCTTAAGCGGAACTCAAATTTTACAAAAGTGAAACAGTAAAATAAAAATGCATGAAACATCACTAGAACATGTTAGGATACCCAAAAAACACTGAACCAGTAGGAAAAGTGTCAGAACCTCCCCCCCAAGATGCAAAACCAGCAGCTAAAGTGTTAAAATACCACATAAATCTGCTCCAGAACACCCACCAGACATACAGACAGACCCAATGAGTGCAGGAGTGTGCAATAAGAACTCCAAAGGAAAATCTCTGTGCGGAGGGGTACTGTGGGACATGTGGTCCTGCAGCACTCAAAGGGTTGCTCTCCTTTCCTGCAGATCTTCTGTCTTCAGACTACCATGTATGCAGAAGAAGCCTCGGTGGGCAACTCCTGAGGAAAGAACTTGAACCCAAGATTTTCCCCCCAGGGCTTAAGTTCCACAAAAAGCACCTGGTTACTGAGCTAGCCACATCTAAGGGCATTGTCCGTTATGGTAATCCCCCTAATGGTGGTATTCCATTTCTAACAGAAAAATAAAAAGTTTCTTAAACTATAGCAGAACTGTTCTCTTGCCTGTGTCTTCACCAAGGAACAAATCTTTCTGGAGCTGGTTGGCTAGCTGCAGCCAAGAAGGGAAGGTAGGCTCCACCCCCTGCATACAATTCAAGAATTGTTCCTACCTACAATTAAAGGGGCGGATCGCCTACCCAGAGTTACCAGTAACCTGTATAGGACGACAGAGAAAGAACCTTTTAGAATTTTTTTTTTTTTTTTTTGGAGGGGGGGCAGGATTGCATATTAGGGAGGGTATGACTCTATAGAAAACTGTCAAGAAATATGTGACAATAATTGTCTCCCTGATTAGTCAGTGCTTTCCAAGTAACGTTATCACAAAAAAGACTGATGGTCTTATTTAAATAGAGGTGTTACAGAGATAGGTTATCATCTGTTAATTTACACTGCCGTCAAAGAGATTTAACAGAAGAAAACAGATTGATTTGCTTAACAATTCCCTCTAAATAAGGCTCTGAGAAGCACGTAAACTTGTTTTTTGGGTATACTTTCAATGCATCCCCCTTTGGATGCTAGAGAGGTCTCCAAGGGGTTAACCCTTTTAATGCCACAGATGTGTCCAGTGACTAGAGAAGCGATGTGAAGGATACCCCTCTAGCACTCAAACTGCTCTTCCACAGGTGTGTTAACCCTTTGAGTGCCAGAGGGATGTGCAATGCATTGGAAAGCACACAAAGGGTTAAAGGGGCGCTATCACTTAAAACATCTTTGGAAATTGTAACAAGCATTCAAACCCACCTATATGTTGTATTAGCCATTATTTATTTACAAAACTAGTTTTACAATTATCAAACCCTTTGAGTGCCAGATGGACAGCCAATGCTACCCCTTTGGAACTCAAAAGATTAAAGGGAAATTAATACTTTGTTTAGACACGCTTTAATATTGTATTTATTAAAGGGGATGTTTCACCCCTTTACAACTTTGCCTAAATTGTTTCGTTATATATTATATATGAAAGGTGTATACATTTTTAAAAAAATAAATAAATAAATGCTTGTTTGGAGAAATGAAAAGAATAAATGCAGCTCTGTACCTACTCCCGGGCAGACTGCGGTTACATGATCCTTTCCGCAGTCCGCCGCTCCTACTCTCTATCCAGCCTCCTCCAATGACTGAGGCTTTCTGTCTGTAAGGGGGAGCGCTCTGATTGGCAGAGATCGATTTCTGGCCAATGAGAGCGCTCCAGCTTACAGACAGAGAACCTCCGTCATCGGAGGAGGCTGGACAGAGAGAGGCAGAGCGGCAGACTGCCATACAGAACAGTTAAACACAGTCTGCTGAGAAGTAGGTACAGAGCTGCATTTATTCTTTTCATTTCTCCAAATAAGCGTGTTTTTTTATTTAATGTATAAACTTTTCCCTCTGATCTTTCGTTTCTCCACATCTGATTGTACTATTTAATACCTCTGTATGTCTATACCCAATTGTACAGCGCTGCATAATTAGTTGACGCTATATAAATAAAGAGTAATCATAATAATAATTATTTATACTATATAACGAAACGATTTAGGCAAAGTTGTAAAGGGGTGAAACATCCCCTTTAAATAAATACAGCAAATGATCTATGTCTGGTTGCTCTAACTTTTATAGTTTTATTGTAATATCGTTTTAAACTTCACCCCTCCTGTGCCTTTTAGCCATTTCAGCTCTCTAGCTGTCAAACTTGTATCCTGGTCCCGGGACTGGACGGCTCGTCTGGAGAGCCAAAATAGCATTGTATACAAAGAAAATCTTCATGAGAATGGTCTACTGCCTCAAACCAGGCACACTTTACAGACCATTCTCATGAAGATTCTCTTTGTATACAATGCTATTTTGGCTCTACAGACGAGCCATCCAGTCCCAGGACCAGGATACAAGTTTGTCAGCTAGAGAGCTGAAATGGCTACAAGGCACAGGAGGGGTGAAGTTTAAAACGATATTACAATAAAACTATAAAAGTTAGAGCAATCAGACTTAGATAATTTGATTTATTTATTTAACTAGTTGAAAAGCCCGTGTACACGGGCCACAGTGCCACCAAGCAACCTCGGCTGGTGGCCAGAACCTGTTGGCCTCTCTGCAGTCATACGCAGTACTAACTGCCCGAATGTGCAGCGGCTGATAATGGATGCGGGCACTACGAATCAGTCGCACAGTGGGCAGTCCCTACTGCGCATGACTGCAGTGCACTCAGCCATCTCTACTGCGCATGACGGCTTCTGACAAACATAAATTTAATGAATTATTATATAGGATTATATAGGATAAGTACAATATTAAAGCTTGTCTAAACAAAGTATTATTATCCCTTTGAACTGGAAAGATTATGTAATTAAGGTATGTCATGCAGACACTTCCTCTCTTATCTCTTCCATGCATTGACTCTGCTTGGCAATGCACTGCCCCACACTGAAAGGGTTGTTAGAGACTGGGGTTGTAATGTATGACTCAGACAAGAAGTGTCTGCATGGCATGCCTTAATTAGCATAATAAGAGGATTTTCGTCTTACCTGTTAAATCCTTTTCTCTTAGTCCATACAGGTTACTGGTAACTTTGGGTAGGCGATCCGCCCCTTTAATTGTAGGCAGGAACAATTCTCAAATTGTATGCAGGGGGTGGAGCCTACCTTCCTTCCTTGGTTGCAGCTAGCCAACCAGCTCCAGTAAGATGTGAGATACTAACAGCTGACTAGATAGTATAAGGGAAAGAAGACTCCTGTGAGCATGAACCCGAAGGACCTCCACAGTCTGCCACAGGAGAGCCAAACATGGTCCCTTGACAGGGTGGGAGACCAGTAACCTGTATGGACTAAGAGAAAAGGATTTAACACATAAGACTAAAATCCTCTTTTCTCTGTCGTCCAATACAGGTTACTGATAACTTTGGGATGTCCAACCATGGAGTTTCCCAGAGGCTGGAAATAAGGCAAGGACCAGGCGCTAGGCCCCCAAAGTCACCAGAGTAGATATGAACCATCAGATCAGAGATAGCCCAACAAAACAATGAAGTGTCAACGAACACTGAACAGGGGTATAAATCTAAATATTTACAAACTAGATTTCTAAATAAAAATGGCTAATACAGCATTTAGGTGATTCTGAAAGCTCTTTCCAAATCACTAAATTTGTTTTTAGGTGATAGGGTCCTTTTAATTAAAGAAATACTATTCCTAAAGTGGTATTGTCCTAAATAGATTGCAGCACAGCACATCCTGTACTTTAGTTTGTATTAGGGTCTCAAGTTACTTTCCCATACTTTAAATCCTTGCAGAATATGTTAATGCTTTGGATATAAAGGACAGAGATACCGCAGAACGGATTTGCATTTTACAGGTTGTTTCAGGCAGCCTCCCCCCCAAATACAAAATCTCCATGCACTGGCCAGTGCTCTATCTGCTCTCAGCCCCTTTTACTGTTAGATTGCCTCGTTGACCTGGGTTTCCCCCATCGTTATTCCTGTCTGACCCCATCTTTGACAGTTCTGTCAAAACACTTTCCCTGCATCCTGTGAAGACACTGTTTGCTGTATGGTCTGTGCCTCTGTCTGAGGTCACAACACAGCTGGTCTGTATGTGTTTCAATGTGAGAATCCAGATGGATCCCAGGCAACTGGACTGTCTATACACAGTATATTAACCTCGCAGATGCCAAAATGGCTTGCCAATTACTTTTAATCCTTTGCTGCCAGTGGAGCACCTAATGCTTTTAGAACACTGAAAAATCATGGCCTGTCTGTCAACAGCTATACAGACATTGCTCCAAAGTCAGCACCTTAATCAATGACACATATAAAGAAGACATACATTACTGCAGGTCCACAGTGGACTTACCTCAAAAGACCTATCATACTTTTTGGCTTAGAGAACTTTTAGACATTTGACCAAGATATCACCTCTGTATTGGAATTCCTTAAATTCGCACACTCCCTATCATAACTGAAAACTTTCTGTATATGCCCCAGAGCCACAGATATTTACTAGTCCAAGGCTCCTTCTTGGGATAGATCTGTGTGGTCTGCCCAATTTTGAACCAGTTTTGCCTACTTCCTACATCCTGTTCCAACCCACTGCACCTCTGTGGGACACATCTGCCACCCACCTAGACAAAGCCCTTCCTATTAAAGTTGAACACATTATAACCAAAGCTTTTAAAACCATCAATATGCATGTTAGAGATTTTATATTTAAAAACGTTTGGGATATTTAGCTACATTTATTGGTTATTTTATGTATATTACATGGTACTTGATGTCATGCAAGACAGATAATAGAATTTTAGTGAATTTATCGTTAAATCCTTTTCTCTTTAGTCCACATGGAACACAGGGGTTGAGCTGCCTTCTTCATGAGGGCAGGAGAAAGACAGGATCTTTGGGGGCAAAGACTCCCTACTCTTCCTTCAGCTCAACCCCTACCTTCTCAGATTCATGTGTGACAAGTGCCACAGAAAAAAGAGCCTAAGCATGTAAGAAGAAAAGAAATCTCCAAAGACTAAGACTCCAAGAGGACTCTTCTGCCCAGGGAAGGAAACTCAAGTGGTTTTTTTCAGGGTGGGAATCCTGTGTTCCATATGGACTAAAAAGAAAAGGATTTAACAGGTAAGTGTCAATAAAATTCTAATTTCTCTTACATCCAATATGGAACACTGAAAACATTGTGATATACCAAAGCATCCCAAAGATTCCAGGGAGGGAAAGGAGGAAAACCTCACTCTTCCCCTAGGATACCATTATCCCACAGGACAACTGGATCTTTGTAACTTCAGGTGTCAACGGACACCAGACTAGCACAGTAAACCAAACAAGAGCCAATGGGACTCGAGGCCAGAGGCTATACATCTCTGCACAGGGTGGAGTTCTGTACCTTAATGGAGCTCAGACTAAGGCCTTTATTAAGACTATCTGGGAACATCAGATATCTGAGCAGACACATCAGAATACCACCAGTGGACAATGAGCCTTAGAGACAGGCTTCCTGGCAAACTAAGATCCACTTATCCTTAGGGTGTAGTTCCTCTTTAACCATTTGTTTTGTAATGCACTGGGTATCCCTCGGGCATTCAAAGGGTTATGCAATCAAGGAGTAAAATAACTGCACATTACTTAGCCCTTTAACAACCTCCCAAACCAGGTACAGTCCTTACTGGTTTGACAGTCCTAGTATGTCATGTGTCGTTAAGAGGTTAACCAATAAAATTATTTTCAACTGAACTTTTTGGATGAATATGGTGCAGTTTTTTGCCCAAGCTCTTCTGCAGTTTTCACTTAGTAAATATGCTACAAACGTCTTGTAAGTAGTTTTTATCAGTATTAAAATTGTGTACTATCACAAGCCTATGCATGCTTTGTCTTCATTGTATAGTGCTGAACAATGGTCTGCAACTTTATTTATAAATGATAAAAAATCATTCTTATTTGTGGACAATTAACATAGTAGCATTGTTGATGAGGCTGAAAAAACACATGCGTACATCAAGTCCAACCCACACCAAACAACCCCTGCTGTTCAGTGAAGAGTAAAAAAAAAAAAAAAAAAACATTGAAACAATTTCCAATTAAGACCCAAGAGGGAAAACAATTCCTTCCTGACACCAAATTGCAGTCAGATATTTCCATGGATCAACATCTGCTTTGAAGCCAGCTGTCATAGGTATCCATTATTTTTTTAAAGCAGTTACGGTATCTACAAGCACAGCATCCCAAGGCAAGGAATTCCATCATTATATTTCCCTTACTGTAAAAAAATCCCTGCCTTTTAGTTGAAAGCGCCTTTCCTCTAGTCTTAATGCATGACCTCTTGTTTTTAGCTCAGCTCTTTGAGTAAATATTTCATTAGAGAGTTTTTTGTATTGACCTTGAAAATATTTGGGAATGGTAATTGTATTAACCCTTAGATGTCTCTTCTCTAATGTAAAAAAACACAGTTTGGCCAGTCTCTCTTTATAACTCAGATCCTTCAATCCCTTTATCAGTTTTGTTGTCTCTGAACTTTTTTCCACTAGAATGTCTGTTTTAAAAACTGGTGCCCAAAATTGTACTCCATATTCTACATGAGACCTTGCCAAGGATTTATATAGAGGTAGAATTAGATTTACATCCCGTGCATCTATACCTCTTTTTATGCAGGATAGTACCCTACTTGATCTTGCAGTAGCTGAGTGACTCTGCACACTGCTGTGAAGTCTATCATCTATCAGTACTCCTAAATCTTTCTCTAATGAGGATTCCCCAAGTAGTTTCCCATTTAGTGTATATGTAGCATATATGTTTCTACAACCCAAATGCATAACCTTACATTTATCTTCATTAAATGACATCTGCCACTTTTCTTCCCATTCACTTCGTTTATTTAAATCCTTCTGCAGAGAAAAAGCATCCAGCTCTGTACGTATTTCCTTACATAGCTTAGTGTCATTACTTTCAATTGCCACTTTTAGATAATTAATAAACAAATTAAAAAGCATTGGGCCCAGGACTGAACCCTGTGGCACCTCACTTACAAGTTTAGATCAACCTAAAAAGGATCAATGCACAGATATCACCTCCAAAACTGCAGCCTTTTAATTTATGCAGTAACCTGTTGTGAGGCACTGTATCAAAGGATTTTGCAAAATCAAAGTATACTACATCAACATCAACTACTTACCTTTTTGTAAAATGCAAGTAAATTAATTTGACATGATCTATTCTTCCAACCAAGCTGGCTCCTACTAATAATATTGTCGATCTTCACATAGGTCTGAATCCTTCTAATATCTTACCCACTATGAAAGTTAAGCTCACAGGTCTATAATTTCATGGTTTGGATCTTGCTCCCTTTTTGAACAATGGTACTACATATCAGCTATCCTTCAATGACAAGGCACTATGCCTGATGAAAGTGAATCAGTAAATATTGAATCAGCGTGTTATTTTTTTCTATGGTGTTCCTTATTTGTGATATTTACTGGAGTAAGACAACTAGGAAGATTGTTGTTTTTAACCCCTTAAAGGGATAGTAATACTTAAAATGTAAAAAAAAATATGTTGTAGGGTTTATCCCCCTGAGTAAAACAAGAGTACTCCCACTGCTGAAAGGTGTTTCATTCAAAAGTTATTAATTTTCAAAGTTGAATTTTTTTAGGTGCAATATCACAGTGGCCTGAAATTGTACAGTGGCACTGTTGCTACACGATCCTATGGACAGCTCTGGTCCCGGGACCATAAATCTCCATAGGATGGTGTAGCAACAGCGCCAATGTACAATTTCAGGTCACTGTGATATTGCACCTAAAAAATTCAACTTTGAAAATTAATAACTTTTGAATGAAACACCTTTCAGCAGTGGGAGTACTCTTGTTTTACTCAGGGGGATAAACCCTACAACATATTTTTTTTTTTTTACATTTTAAGCATTACTATCCCTTTAAGGACTACATGACGTACTATGACCATCACGGTCCTTATATCCTTAAGGTCCAGTGACGGTCATAGCACGTCACATACTTTTTACTTATAGTGCTCTACTGGGAGCGCTGTAAGTAAAAACAGGACCTAGAATTGACCGCTCCAAGACCTGAGCGATCTCTCTTAGGCCTCAAAGCAACGCGCCGATACGCGTAACAGGTCACGAGTACCGGCGCATCGGCAAGGATCAAAGCAGTCCTTAAGGGAAGGTAACTTCCCTGGACTGCTGGTCCTTAAGGGGTTAACCTTTATTTTAAGATTTAACCCCTTGGATAAGAAGCATTGGAAACATCTCTAGCATCCAAGAGGTTAATAAACTTCTAAAGATGTAGATTCAAAATTATATAAATCAAAAACAACAGCATACTCCTAGGCTTAATTATAACGTTTAACCCTTTAAGGTCCATGAGGATTTGCAACTCATTGCTTCACAATGTGCTGTGCACCTCTCTGGGTTTAGGTTAACTTCCTGATATTTCCAGTATTTTACAATACAAGTGAAACAACAAAGCAAAATATTTTTTCCATTATAAAATCAAAAGACTGCTTTTTTTGCAACTATATAAACGTCTCCATTTGTCAAACAAATGTAAACGCAACCTCTCACACTGATAAATAAAAGGGATGTTGGCCTAACTCTCCGACCTTCACATCTCTGGGAAGGTCTGACAAGGTCATATTAATAATGCAGAATCCTGGAGTTGAAAGGACCATGACGGAATGCTGAGCATTTTCCAGCAAATCCACCGGATTAATGGCAAAATAAACAGCTCCTCCGTGGCCAGATGAAATATGCTGAATGTGTATGAACCTCAACTATCATAATCACATATGCCACTTTTTTCTTTAGCACTTATTTGATCTGTGTGGTACATCTAAAAATGACAAGGTCGGCAGAATTAAAGGCTTGAGTGTTATGTTTATATAAAGTATTTAAAATGCCTGGTTCTCTAAAAATGTTATTAGATGCACTAAGGAAAGACTATTTGGGACTTATGCACAAAGTAAATGGAGTAATCCTGCAGCAGACCAACTGCATCTCCAAAGCAATGCATTGGAGACTTTTCTAGTATTCAAGGGGTTAAAGGGGAACTATCACCCCACATAAAGTTCCCCCCAAGAATTACCCATTTGGCAACTAGCTGGACAATAGTACTAATTACCGCCTTTAAGAGAAATCCTACTGATGCCGAGACTGACGGCCAGGCAGCAGCGCAGACATCTTTGCTTAGAGACGTCTTTGTGTCTGAGCTATCTGTCCGGGTCTCCTCTAGGAGGCGTTGCTTGGTACCTTAAAGTACCGGAAGGGACTGACAGTGCAGGCGACAGATTCTTCTAAAGAGCTGTTGCCTGGCTGTCAGACTTGGTAGCAGTACGATTTCTCTATTAAGCAGTAATTATTCTGGTGAATAGTACTATTGTTCATCTAGTCACCAGATGGGTAAGTCTTGGGGGAAAACTTTATTTGGGGTGATAGTTCCCCTTTAAAGCCCTTGTATTTTATACAGGTACAGTTAGTTTGCCCTAAAATGAACCCCTGTAGTTTTGTGCATAAGGCATTTAGGATCATATTCAATATGCTACTGAGGTGAGATTCTGGAGCAAACCATAGGTGAGAAATAAAGATTCTCATAGAGAGGTATGCAACATTGGCATCCTCCCTGGCTCTCAAAGGGTTAAAAGATAATTTCCTATATCAAAATCCTAATAATTAATTATTAGAAAAAAGGGGGGTTTAATTCCTTAAAAGTTTCAAAAGGTCTCCACTCATTGTGATGCAATGTATTGGAGACTTCTGTAGCATTCAAGAGGTTAAATGTCCCATTGTCATAATTGTAAATGTTAATGTCATCCCTATGGTACAGTGGCTTTCGTCCAGAACTGCACCTCTTTAGCTTATTGAATATGGACCTTGCTTTTAGGTGTGGGCAAGTTGTGGCTCTCCAGTTTTAGTTGGGCTACAGATCCCATCATCCTCAGCCAGCTTATGATGATAGGAATTGTAGTACACAAACAGTTGTTGAATCCCAAGTTGACCACCCCTGGTCTAGCTGCATAACCAAGCTGGAAAAACAGCAGCTGTTTTCATTGCATTCATTGAAAAGTTTCTTTGTCAAGAGGTGTGACCAGTAGCTTTAAATAAATAACTCCATCTAAGTAGAACCGTCTGCTCACCCCCAAGTCCTCATTTAACCTTTTCCTCTGAGAAAGGCCAGAAAAGCATTGTCGTGTGATTCCTTGCTGGACCCTCTACAAGAAAAGAAAGCATAACTCAAGTCCATGGCTGGACCACACAGCACTGCGTCTGACTTAATAAATATGCCCAAATGTCTTGTGAACAGTGGCCAGATATTGTATCAGTATGATTACATTTGTATTGTCACAAATCAATTTTTGCTTTGTCATCACTGTGTAGAGCTGCACAATAGTTTCTTCTTTTATACATATAAAATGTGTTTTACATATGATTCCCAGACAAACTGAAATATCAATCGAACGGGCCACTTTCATGTTGTTCCTTATAGGTGATATTTACTGGAGTTAGGCATCTGGCAAAATTACTGCATTGTTGTTAACATTCATTTTAAGATTTAACCCCTAGAATGATAGCATTTATATGTGTCTTACCCCTGTCACACTTATTTGTGGTAAATTTTAGCATACAGAGTCCTCATATCCCAGAGATTTACTGAAGAACAATTTGGCCATATTTGTAATCTATGGGGGAGGGAAGCATTTCTCAGTTTGCAGTGTTTTATAACTTTTATTCACGACTAGTCTGCTTCCTCAAGTCCTAGTGTGTCTTGTTACTCAAGCTAGAGGATACAGTTCTGGGGCAAGCCAACTTCACCTGGGGGGTGGCTACATTTTCGTAGATTTGAGCCTTTTAACCCCTTAAATTACAGAAAGGTATCTGATGCATTACAAACCAGTGTATCAGAGACCTCTCTTGCATTTAAGGAGTAAAAAGCCCCATTAACTCAATGCAAATTTGCAGAACTGGAAATTTCAACTCTATGATGCAGTTAATTTGCTCCAGAACTGTACGTCCTTAGCTTGTTTTCGGATATTCCTGCTTCAGTGCAGGGGGGGAGATGCAGTAAAGGAACACTATCACCTAAAAATGAACTAGGGTCAGAGCTCGACAAGCCTTGGGTTCCAGGTTGCCATGGAGACTAAGAAATGTGACCTGGTGCTTAAACATAGGCTGTGCAAATAGCAAGCAGAATATTAAGTTTATCTTCCACTCCTTGTGTCTGCCAGATGTGTGCACAATGGTTTGAACACCTGCCTGGCACTCAAGGGGTTAACAGACGTGTCAGCACAATAACTGCTCTTTGTCAGAGGTTTTTTACTTTGGCCTTTTGTATTGTCTGAATGAACTTGTTGATGACACATGGCAACTGCAGCCCCTTGTTGTCTACGCGTGCTCATAGTGACAGGATAGTAAGAGTGGGTACACAACACCAGGCTGCAGATGCAGTGTCATCAGCAAGTTTATTCAGACACTGCAAACCAAAAACTACTAATGTGCTGACTGCTTAACTCTTTGAGTACCAGAGGGGTGTTCAACATGCTGCACACATGTCTGGAAGAGGAAGGAAGAGAAACCTACAATATGCTGCTTGTTAATACTGCTGATACATTTGAAAATAGGGGTCAGTGTGCATTTGTGTAAAATGTGGCTGCTAGTACTTGCTTTAGTCAATTACATACTGTATGTATAGACCAAGTGGAATTGCTAGGCACCCAAAATCCATGAGGGTATGATACCCATTTAATGCGTATTTTGGGCTCCAAGTTCTACCTACACAGGCCTTGATTCAATTAGGTCCAACTACTGTTTTTTCAGTCAACGTAATTTTTTCAAGCACGGTAATCTATTCAATTACCTGTGCTGTTAAAAAATACCGGCAAAAAAAAACAAAAAAAAACCCTGCTGGGTGATAATGTTAGATGCGTTTTCACCCATAGAAAATAATACAAACGATTCAAGATGCCATTCAATTGACTGCATTAGCCTTTGAGATCCAATAAGGGACTTACTTTATCTCTGGAAATTTAAGACCCAGTTTTTGGGGAGTAGAGTCCCTTTTTGGATCTTAAAACAGCCGACACAGCAATTGAAAGGAAAAAAAGTGAAAAAACCTAAGTACCCAGTGGATGTATTGATATAGGGCCCTAAGCTCCATATCAATACATCCAAAGTACACCTAAAATGTGTCCAGTGTTAGTAGAATTAACCCTATGAGTACCGGTGGGGTATTCTTATTCCGAATAAGTTACAAAGCAACCGCTCCTGTATAAAACACTTACCATTAATCCTGATTACCAGCGGGGTCTTCCACAGCATGGTCATCTACTGCCATCTTCTTCTTCTTCTCTATTCTTTCTTTGTGGGGTCTGTGCTCTTTCTACCATCTTCTCATTAATTTGTAATAAAAACCAAGAGATATTAAAACATGATCCACAGAAATAACCCGCACATCCATGCATAGTTTAACCCCATGAATGTCAGAGGGGTATGCAACACATTGCAGTGCAATGCAATGCATACCTCTCTGGGACTCAAAGGGAAAAACAATGCTGAGACATGCGGGTTAATATTTCAAAACATGCCCAAAGTTTAAAGTTCTGCCTACATTATAGCACATGTCCCAGCCAATGGCTGAGAGGGAATTTGAACAGAGACTGCCCATATATCCCAGCCAATGGCTGTGAGGGAATTTGAACAGAGACTGCCCATATATAAAGGAAGTCTCTGCTCAATGGACCAGGCATCGGCCCAAGAGGTTCACGGGGGTGTATGCTGCTATTCGCTTTCTCCGCCTCTGCTGCCACTGCGGCCGCAGACAGTGGAGAAAATGGAGGGATAATAGTTTGATTTATCATGCTGGGATTTAGAAATTGGACAGAACTTTAGACTTTCAGCATGTTTTGAAATATTAACACCCACGTCTCTACATTGTTTTTTCCGTTTGAGTCCCAGAGAGGTACACAACGCATTACTCCTCTGGCACTCAAGGGGTTAAACTCTGCATGAATGTGTGGGTTATTAGTATGGATCACGTATTAATATTGTTTGATTTTTATTACAGATTAATGAAAAGATGGACGAAAGAAGACGGACCCCAAGAAGAGAGAAGAAAGAAAGAAGAAGAAGGACAGTGGATGACAAGTAAGTGTAATAGAGATGAGCTAACGATTGGTGCTTGAAAGTATCTCCTTTGACATTCCCATTATTCATGCTATGTAGTGTGAGTTTTGCAGACTTAAAGCACAAAACGGACATTTGGCCAAGAGTCCTTTTGTGTGGCCTAATGTCCGTTGTATTTTCAGCTGGTAGGGCAAACTGAATACCGACTTAGATTTTTTTTTGGTTGGCCAATATCCATTTTTGCCCTACGACTGATTTTGGTCAGAAAAATGAATCGAGGCCATAGTGTTCTTTGTTGCCCAATTACACTATTACCTTATAGATCAGAACGGAAATACACCATTATATGCTCTGGCTGGCAACATGAGACCCAGTGACTAAGCCAACACTGTTACTACGTGGTAACCCATGTGCCTCCCATCCTCCCCTGCCTCTACACCTTAACGTACTACCTGTCCATCTTTCTGCCTCCCATCACCCCATGCTGCCCACCACCTTTCTCTGCTTTACTTTACTGCTACATTTTATATCCTCTGGCACTCAGTGGGCTAAAATATTTGTCAATCCCTGACTGGGTTACATACACTTAACTATATGACTGCCAGAGTGGTATCCACGCACTGAAAAGCAATGAATTGGATACCCATCTGGCACTCAAAGGATTAAATACTGTGTATTTCATGCCAGTGTCTGTAAACATTCACAATTTTTTTTCTGAGGCATAAAATCTAGTCTTGGTGAACTCGGGAATGGCTTTCAAAAGGAAAATAAATCTACTGGCTATACTTCCAATTTATATATATATATATATATATATATATATATATAAACAAAATCCTACCTGCTTGTATTTGTTCATTCAAAACACTGGTCAATTAACATCATGCGCCCCCCTGAACAGGTTGTCTTGAAGTTATTTGCTGCCATTAATTTCAGGGAATATGCTTAGACCAGAGCTAATGGTGCAGAAAGTCCTCCTGCAGTTTCCAAGAACTGATATATATTACATTAAGGTGTCCCATTCCAAAGCTGTGTAGTGTAGTGCTTGGATCCACCGAAACACTTAAATGGTTAAAAGATTCCAAGAAGCTAGTGAGGCATGAGTTTGCTTCTAACCCTGTAATATTCTGACTAACATTAATCAGTCTGGCTTCTACCATCCCACACTGCTTTGTGAGACACATATGTGCTAAATGAACCAAGGCTGATTTCCTCATGCGTTCCTGTTATCTGTCATTTGACAAACAATGCTAGGTTTTTCTTGTATTTTTTACATAGACCTCAGTGATAGAGGCACATGAGGGTGATTGACACAAATGTTAATGTTCCATGTAATGATGGGTGGCCTCAATTAATACACTTAACAAGAGTAAGTGGCTGTACACAGCTGTCGAGATGAAGACAAACAGGGCAAGGGATGGGCGGAGCTATATATACACATTACACACACATGTATGTTTAAAGCAGAAATTAAACAATTGAGGAACAAGCCAAATGCACCATTAGACACAAACACAAAATTTCCTAAATTCCCACTGATTTAAATGTTTTGTTTAACCCCTTGAATGCCAGAGAGTTCTCTAATGTGTTGGAGACCTCTCTAGAAATTGTGTTTTTTTTGTTTTTATAAAGTGTATTTTACCAGGATAAATTCCACTTGAGCCCTGGACACACTGGGGAGAAGGTGGACTTCACAGGGGAGGGGAGTAAAGCAGATGCGAGGGAGGAAGCTGAAAGGGAAGTGAAGGGGCCGCAGCGGATTGTGGATCTCCTGCTGCCATTTCAAAGACGCAGTGCAAGGAGTGAGGAGCGTCCCACACTCCTGCCCACCCTTTAATTGGTGGCATGCTGAGGTAGCGGCATTTGTGGCCACTGCTAGTGAGTTGGTGGAGTCTGGATAAGGTGGTTGAGCACTGGGTGAGAACAGCATGACGGTTTTTCGCATTGCCAAAATAATTGTGATATACTCTGTTATCACAGCATGGCAGGGGTGCTTACTGTGTGAAGCCCAGGCTTCATGGCTGATTCAAGACGTGGCTCCTCGAGCATGGTCTCAGGAGTCGGAGTTATGGCATTTGGGCTAACACTTGCCTCATCCAAGTAGGCTAGGGTTGGATGGTAGCATGGCTTGCAGTCAAGGCTGTGGGTATTTGAAAATCAGGATTGGGTAACATTAATGTTTAGTGGAATAACGAGCTGTAAAGCTGTCAGAAGCAGATTCTGGTTACACGACCAGACGGCAGCTCTTCAGCAGAGCCAACATAGTGATATCTAAAAATAAATACTTCATTGGAATGGTCTACAAAGTGTGCTTGCAAACCAGACACACGTTGTAGACCGTTTCAGTGCAGTATTTATTTTTAAATATTGCTATGTCGGCTGTAATGAAGAGCTGCCGTCTGGTCCCAGGACCAGAATCTCATGCAGTCAGCTATACAGCTGACGTATGAGAAAGGGGAGGGAGTGGAGAACCTCAAGTAATTTATTTTGATAGGAATAACCTCAGGTAATTTATTTTTCTCTGTTGTCCAATACAGGTTACTGGTAACTTTGGGTAGGAGATCAGCACCTTTAATAGGCAGGAACAATTCTGAGAAGTGACTGCTGGGTGGAGCCTACCTCCTCTCCTTAGCTTGCATCTAGCCAATCCCCAACCAGTAAGATTTGTTCCTTGGTCAAGACACAAGCAAGAGAACATTTCTGCTACAGTTTTAGCTTTTTTATTATTTTTCTGTTAGATATCAAATACCACCATTAGGTGGGTTACCATCACTGACAATTCCCATCACCCAAATGTGGATAGCTCAGTTTACCAGGTGCTTTTGTGGACCTAAGCCCTGGGGGGAAAATCTTGGCTGCAAGTTCTTTCCCCAGGAGTTGCCCACTGAGGCTTCTTCTTGATATATGGTAATCTGAAGACAGAAGATCTGCTGAAAAAGGTGAGCACCCTTTGAGTGCTGAGGTCCACATATCCCACGCTTCCCCTCTGCACAGGGGTCTCATTTGGAGTTCCTATTACATACTCATAAACTCATTGGGTTTATTTCTGTATGTCTGTTAGGTGTTTGGAGCAAGTTTCTGTGGTAACTTAACCCTTTTGTTGCTGGTTAGCACGTTTTGAGGGGACTTTTGAGTGGTTTTAATTTTTGGTATTCACCTCATTAACTTTATGTTCCTGCGCCTTTAAGGCGCATTTACCACATAGACGCCATTGCTCCATTCACTTCTATTGGACTTTACAGTTTGGGACATATTTCTGCAAAAGCTCCACGTAG
This sequence comes from Rhinophrynus dorsalis, assembly GCA_037306005.1. Taxonomy (NCBI): domain Eukaryota; kingdom Metazoa; phylum Chordata; class Amphibia; order Anura; family Rhinophrynidae; genus Rhinophrynus; species Rhinophrynus dorsalis. The sequence continues at coordinate 444,455,841 of CM074721.1, forward strand.
CGAGGTCAGAGACGGCTCATGTTGTGGGTTTTCCCTTGCTCTGTCATTCGGTCAATGTTCTGGGGATGTTGGGGGCTTTAGGGGGCTTCTGGCACTGTTGGGGTACTCTGTCAGCGAAACTAAGTCTCCCATGAGCACCCGCTTAGCGCGCTCGTTTCCGATTGGCTCCCGTTGCAGCAGCCATTTTGTGTATTCACAGATTGAGTATCCTACGCAGGGCTTGGACTCTCCTTCTCTCCTCCAAAGTGTAACCCTTCACCTACCAGATAAGTCTTATTTAGTGTTTCTGGTGTGCATTTTTTTATCATACACACTGTTTTGTGGGTGTTTTGATACTTTGACCGCTTGACTCTGTGAGAATGTCTACTCTGTTAGACTCTGGGGCTAAACCTAAGACTAAGGATACTGGGGTATCTGTGTCCCCCATTGCTCATTGCTCCTCATGTCACTCAGGGTTACCTAGAGAATACTTAGGTCATATTTGCCCAGCATGCGCTGTTGCCCCTGAATTCCCTGCGGGGGCCTCCAGCCACGTACTAGAGCCAGTATGCATGCAAGAGTTTAAGGCTACTACCAGGGACCTCCGGTCCACCTTAAAACTCCTTCCATCCACTTTACAGGGGGTCTTCCACTTGTGGCAGACCCCCGCCCCTATCAGATCTTCCCTGCCTAAACCGACGGGTGTACCTGATGTGTCTGACTCCTCTGAGGAGGAGTTGTTGGTGGACTCTGATGATGATGACTGTTCAGCTGTTCCTTCATCTAAGTTTTTTGAGGACCCCTTTGAGGCAGACCCTATACCCATGGCTGAAGGCCTGATAAGGGCTGTGTTGTCCACCCTGAACACTCCCTTGGTGCAGGAGGCTTCTTCTGGCCCCGCTGATGTTTTTCAGAAGCCTGTTGGGCCTCATGCTTGCTTTCCACCTAACCCCACCCTTGACCGTTTGGAGAAAGATCCTGGTGGCAGCCATGTCTGTCTAGGATCTCTTTAGTCTCTCAGTACTCTTTCACTTTTGAGCCCTATTGGCTCTAGTTCAGTGTGCTGTGCTACAGTTCATGGGGTTTGTTTTTACCCCTGTCCTGTGTTCGTTGACACTTGTGGTTAGTTGTGAGCTATTTATGATCTGTAGGTTCATTGGTGCTCTGGTGACTTTGGGGGCCTGCTCCTGGTCCTTGCTTTTCTTCCCGCCCTGGGAAACTCCATGGTTGGACATCCCAAAGTTACCAGTAACCTGTATTGGACAACAGAGAAAATATGATTTTAGTCTTACCTGTAAAATCCTTTTCTCTTAGTCCATACAGGTTACTGGTCTCCCACCCTGTCAAGGGACCATGCTTGGCTCTCATGTGGCAGAACGTGGGGGTCCTTTCGGGTTCATGCTCACAGGAGTCCTCCTTTACCTTCTTACTACCTAGTCAATAGTTAGTCTGCAAATCTTACTGGCTGGGGATTGGCTAGCTGCAAGCTAAGGAGAGGAGGTAGGTTCCACCCAGAAGTCACTTCTCAGAATTGTTCCTGCCTATTAAAGGGGTTGATTGCCTACCCAAAGTTACCAGTAACCTATATGGACTAAGAGAAAAGGATTTAACAGGTCAGACTAAAATCCTCTTTTATTATATCTACGATAGAGCTTGTACTTTTTAGATGGGTTGACTGTCTCTTTAAGAGAATGTCTGGTGATTTTCATTTATGGGGGGTTTCCTGATCTAATATGGCCAGAGTACGGCTCCTTTCACTAATTAGATATGAAAATGAATAAATAAATAATATAAGTTATACACAGTCTGAGTTTATATATTATACAATTGCAAAATATATAAAGTCAAAATAAGATGAGACTGTCTCTTTACGTGGATCTCCCTGGCACTCCTCTAATTTGGAGGAATGTGCCTCTGTGTGCTGTGCCAGTGCACCCTAGTGAATCTTCAGGCTGATGTCCCCAGTTTTGGGGCTTGATGGATGATAATAATAATAATAATAATAATAATAAAAATAAACAATACTAATATTCTGTTCTTTGGAATTTGAATGGGAATGAAACACTGTGCAATATAAGGGGTCTCTGATAATCCACAAGTGTTCCGTATATCATCCTCGCCTGTCGACATAGGACACACAAGATCATTCAATACAAATACTCCTCACAATGAACTAGTCTGACACAGTTATACCACATCACAGATTATACATCTGGCAAAGTCTGGGGAGTCAGATCAGGAGTCAGATCAGTCAGTCATCTCATCCATGACACTCCTGTGGATTCACTTCCCCCTCAGTCTTTGATAGATTTACCAGAACCGTTTGCTACAGACATGCAAGAAAACACAAAAAGAGAAAGAGTATACAATTTCAGTGTTGACTGTTGGAATACAGTTGTTTTGTAGGTGTTTATACCTCCACCATGTGCATCATAAGGTATCTCCTCCATCACCATGGTTATCACCTTCTGAGATGGGTATTTATTGAGCTCACCTTGCAAGGAGGCAAGACCAGCCTCCAGATGTGGGAGCCTTCACTAGATAATCACCAGTGTTGGTGTCAGTTGGTGTCGCTTTGTCCTTGTTCATGGTCCTTCCAAATATTGTCCAAATAATAATGTCCTCCCTAATGTACTCAAGAAATTCTCTATGTAGAGCATGATAGCACTTAGTAACTAAGGGAGCTCTAAAATGAATCAGTATATATGTGAACTGGGTTGTATTAGGGTCCACTATATATATATATATATATATATATATATATATATATATATATATATATATATATATATATATATATACACAGATATAGCAGTAACCCAAATAAATAAAAATATTTATTAATAAAAAATACCACAATGGGTCAACAATACTACCTGTACAGATATCTTAAAATTACGTTAAAATAAAACGGGAAAAATTCCTTAGCATAGAAGTGTTTCTCAGCTTCAGGCTGCTTCCACAGGGGAAAAATGCATTATTTGTGTTAAGTATTTTTTATTAATACATTTTTCTTTTATTTATTTGGGTGTTAGCTATGCTGCTTCCTCAGTGGAAAAATGCATTACTGGTGACCCACTGTGGTATTTTTTATTAATACTTTTTTTAATTTTAGTGTTAGAGATATATATATATATATATATATATATATATATATCCACAAACACATATATATATATGTGACCCAAATACACCCCAGTTCACATAAATAATGATCCATTTTAGAGCTCCCTTAGTTACTAAGTGCTATTAAGCCCTAGATAGAGGGTTTCTTGAGTACACCATGGAGGACCTTATTATTTGAACACTATTTGGAAGAAGCGTAAGCAAGGAAAAGAGGGATCCAGAGAGAGAACAACTGACACAAACACTGAGGTTTATCCATGAAGACTCACACAGCAGGAGGTTGGTCTTGCCTCCCTACATCTGAAACGATACCTTATGATGTACATGGTGGAGGTGTAAATACCTATAAAACAGCTGTATTCCAACAGTCTACACTGAGATTGTGTGCTTTGTCTTTTAGTGTTTTCTTGTATGGTTTGGGAGAACTTTTTACCAGAGGTCTATAAGAGAATAGCAACAACGACGAGTGAAGGACTTTTACAAACTCTATAACCCAATCAGGCCACACTATATTTTATTGTTTGCGTGCAACTGTAAATGTATATGTTTCTGTGGTAATTAGCACTTAAGGGAGTTTTTGATTTGCTGGTAACACATGCCTACCTGAGGAAGAGAGCGTGAAAGGAAAGCTTTTTCTCTGAGTAACATATATAATAAAGGGCTTTCTTCCCCAGACTTACCCACAGTGTCACATGGTTCATCTTTGTGCACGCAGAAATCTGTCCTGTAAAAATGAACATAAAATCAATCTAGTTCAGTGGTTCTGCGGTATCCAGGGAATCCAGGTATTCTACTCAACAAATGTATTTAATGGCAGACAGTAGAACAAGGCTGCAATGGCAGACAGTGTGGAAGACTGAAGCATCCCAAATAATGTATTCATGCCTTCATTTAGATTTCTCTTGAAATAAGCACTATAAACTAGTACATTCTACATTTGAGCCAAACAATTGAGGTTTAACCCTTGGTGAGGCACTGAAGACCTTTCTTGCAGCCAGGGGTCAAACAATTTGATTACTATGTTATACAGGGATTTCAAATAAAAGCAAAGGATTCCAGTAGAGCAAAACTTTGAAAGTCAATGGTCTAGTTTTTACAGAATGTACATAATTACAAGAGGTTTAACCTTGAAATTGTATCCTCATCAATAAACCCACTGAAAACAGTCAAAGTAAACAGCTCACTGTGCAATGAATACATGTTTACATTGCTAGAGAAGAATCCAGATGTACTGAAATATAACTTACACACAGCCTAGTAAAGGAAAGAGGACTATTTTACATTACATTAAAAGAAGCCATTGAGCAGTTTTAAATCACCTTGACCTTAAAATGTGCCGTGACTTTTTCCCAATATTTCTGGCTTGTACATTTTTTTTAAATATGCATGAACAATTATTTACATATGAGAGCAGCCTCAAATGAGTAGTGATATAATTTCTATACCTGGTCATAAATACAGCCACGTCCACAGGAACATCATCCTTGGCACCTGGAACCTGGTTGTTCCCCAAGTATTTTGTTCCTCCATGCTCTTCATTCTGCCAATGGCAAAAGCTCTCCAGAGATCTTTCCCCGTGATGTCCTATAGTCAACTTGGCCTATTAAGGTAGACAGGAACGTCAATGTACTTCTTGCAGGTGTTTCATTATAAATCCACAGCTCTTATTTTATTATATTCATTAGATTAAAACAGCAAATTTGTCAGAATTATTTACATATAGCCTGCAAACTACAGCAGCAACCATTACAATGTGTATGCCATAGTACGTTTTATTAAAAAAAAGAATACCAATACTTTGTGTCCATTCTACTTCTTCCCTCCATAATGAGACTCCCTGCTTACCGGGCGACTGTGCAGCAAAACCAGCTTGGTGACACGGATATTCACTTTGATACCGAGGCTATTATGTTGAAACATGTTATAAACCTACAAACATAAGAGGATATGGACACAGTTCATTTCCATCTCACAGAAGAACAACAAGACTGATCAATAATACAATGTAAATTGACGAGATGTAGCTACATGTATTTTTACATCTCATTTATCCTAAGTATCGTGGTCCAGAGCCAGAGAGGGGCTGAAATGTGAAATAGTACTTTATATACAACAGTGGTTCCTAAAAGGGGTGATGTCATATTTGTGTCACTGCACCAAGATTAATGTTTCATACCATTCCTAATATATTCCTTTCACAAGTGTCACAGAAATTTACATTTGCCAGCTATGTGTCACAGCTTAAAAACTGAAGTGTCATGGGAACCACTGAAATAGATTGATGGGATGGTTGAAACTACCCAAGTTAGGTACACTGGTAACTCCCATATGTACCTGGTATGAGCACCGATCTTGGTCCCAGTCTGTAGTATGCAGACACCAGCCTTGCAGTAACAAGATTCTGAGGTCTACAAGTAGGTTTTCTGGTTCTGCTCTCAACTGGTCTGAGCTTCAAAAGCAGTCTTTAAAATTATATAACCTTTTACTGCTGTGGAACTCTATCACTAAACCCGTTAACACCTATATGCTAGAAAGATCTCCAACATATAATTTCTCAATGAGCTGAGGACACATCTAGCATCCAAGGAATTAACTCTCTGTGTGCCAGAGGGGTACGCAACACATTGCAAAGCAAAAAATATCAATATAAAATGGATTAAACGGATTAAAAGCCCCTTTGGAATCAATGGGAATTGGAAAACTCTTCCAGATGAAGTTGGTTTGTTCTATTATTGCATATCTACATAAGGGCCGTTTCATACAGGTGACTTTTGTTGCACAATGTTTTGGTAAAACTGTTTGATAGTGAATGAAAAAATTGGTATGTTTTTAGTGCCACAGTGTAGCGAGGTTTTCACCAACATCTCATTCAGCAATTTAAACAAAAGTGACAAAATCCCAGGCAAAACTCAAAACTTGCAATAGTAGTGTGATTTCAGTGCAACTCCACTGAAACCCATACTACATGTTTGTAGCTGCACTGTTGCACTGTTGGAAGAAAAGTTGAAGCATGTTCCTCGCCTCTGCAACAATTTCAGTGCATGTTGACTGACTGAAATGCCCCACAGATCACACTGGTTCACATTTCATGCACTGCTGTTGCTACAACAATGTTGTCCAAGAAAGAAACAAAACACAGTACACCAGGATTCACCACTCAAAGTGAGGTTTATTGAGAACTCCCACTCAAACGAACAGGCCGCAGATTAAACCTACTGGTCCTTTCACAAGCTACAGGTTAAGGGTCTTATTCATCCAGCTAAAGAGCTGAAATTCTGGCGCAAACTGTCTACCAGTTTTTAACCTCTTTACTGCTAAAGATGTCTCCAATGCACTTTGAAGCAAAGTGTAGCAATCTCTCTAGCATTCAAGAGGGTATTATATTAATTCAATGAGAATTAGAATGTGGAGTTGGTTTGCTCATCAATGGATGAATGAGGGAAATAAGCAGAAATCAAAATATATGCAGTTACAAAATAAACTAACTTCATCATAGTGGGGGATAATAATTTCTCTTTATTTAATGGGGCTTTTAATCCCTTGAATGTTAAAAGTCTCCAATGCATTGGAAATCAATGCATAATGCCCGTTGACAAGACCAACTTTGTGGTGCAACTTTTTTGTAGCATGAGTTTTTGCAGCAGCTGAAATGTTGTTGTGTTTTTGTGCCGCAGTGTAACAAGGTTTTCCCAGCATTCTGTGCGTTCAGTATAAACAAAAGGGACAAAATCACAGGAAGATGCAGCTACGTGTGATAGTTGTGGAATTTCAATAACATTCTTGAAAATTACACTACAAATTTCTAGTTATCTTATCAAGCAGTCAGAGGAAAATTGCAGCATGATGTGTTTCTCTGCAGCAATTAAATTACCATTAGATTTCAGATTTCTCTGGGATACTGGGACAAAGAAAGTTCTGAACTAGGGCCAATCACACTGACATCTAGAGAAGTCTTTCAGGTAAGGGATTGTCACACTGCTTGGACACATAGACATGAATCGTATTTACAAACTGAAAGTAAGCCTGAAATAAAGTCTGAGGTTTTGACTCATACAGGAAAAAAGAGAAAACTGATTGGACAAAATTATTTTTTTTGCCTTTAAAATGGCAATATTTTGTATGGTTAAAAAGAGGATTTTAGTTTTACCTGTTAAATCCTTTTCTCTTAGTCCATACAGGTTACTGGTAACTTTGGGTAGGCGATCCACCCCTTTAAGTAGGCAGGAACAATTCTAGAATTGTATGCAGGGCGTGGAGCCTACCTTCCCTCTTTGGCTGCAGCTAGCCAACCAGCTCCAGAAAAATTTGAGACACTAACTACTGACTAGATAGTGAACGGAAAGAAGACTCCTGTGAGCATGACCCCGAGGAACCCCCACAGTCTGCCACAGGAGAGCTAAGCATGGTCCCTTGACGGGGTGGGAGACCAGTAACCTGTATGGACTAAGAGAAAAGGATTTAACAGGTAAGACTAAAATCCTCTTTTCTCTGTCGTCCAATACAAGTTACTGGTAACTCTGGGATGTCCAACCATTGAGTTTCCCAGAGGCGGAAAGTAAGGCAAGGACCAGGAGCAAGGCCCCCAAAGTCACCAGTGCAGATATGAACCATCAGATTAGAGATAGCCCAACAAAACAAATGAAGTGTCAACAGACAGGAATAGGGGTAACAACATCCCAAACTGTTACACAGCACACTGAACTAGAGCCAACAGGACTCAAAAGTGAAGGAAGCACCAAGAACCGAAGGAAATCCTAGACAGGCAAGACTGCCTCCAGGATTTTCCTCCCAAAGCTGGCGTCAGTGGATGCCAGCACATCAACAAGGTAGTGCTTCGAAAAGGTGTGCACAGATGACCAAGTGGCTGCCTTGCACAACTGATCCACGGAGGCCTGATTCTTGTAAGCCCAAAGAGGCCCCAGTAGATCTTGTAGAATGAGCCGTGACCCTGAAAGGGACAGGCTTCTATATCAGCTCATAAGCCTTACGAATAATGGACTTGATCCAAGAAGCAATAGTCACCTTGGATACAGGTCTTCCTGCCCTAGGACCCGCAGGAACGACAAACAGCACATCTGATTTCCTGATAGACTCAGTGCGATGTACATAAAAGTTGAGACAACGCACCACATCTAACAAGTGGAGATGCCTCTCCTTGTCTGAGGTGGGGTCTGGGCAGAAAGAGGGCACCACAATCTCCTGATTGATGTGGAACTCAGAGATCACTCCTGAGAAGTGTGAAGCACCGCCTTGTCCTTGTGAAACACCAAATAGGGTTGTTTACAGGACAGAGCATGTAACTCCACGACACAGCGGACAGACACAATCTCCAGGAGGGATTCCTCCGGAGACCACCGACCCTGAGTGCTCAAGCGATCCAGGACTGCTCCCCAACCAGAGAGGCTGGCATCCGTCGTCACCATGGTCCAGAAGGATACCAAGAAGAACTTGCCCTTCAGCAGGTTGGAAAGGTCCAGCCACCATGACAAACTCAATTCCACATGAAGAGGAAGAGAAACTGATGTCTTCAGAAGGTCCGGTTGACTCTTGCACACCTGGATCACGAACCTCTGGAGCGCCCTGGTGTGCGCCATGGCAAATGGGACCGCGTCTATGGTGGAGATTAATTTTTCCACTAGAGAGGATAGTTTCTTGATTGGAACTGGATCCTGAGCCAGAACCGCAGAAACCCTGTGGACGATCTGGTCAGCCACCTCGTCCGTGAGGAACACCATGCTCTTTTGAGTGCTGAAGAGAAGGTCCAAGAAGACCAGATGCTGAGATGGGATAAGATCGGACTTGTCCAAGCTGATGATTCACCCATGATGGGTGAGAGCATAAATGCATAGCTGAACCTGCTGATGAAGAAGTTCCGCAGAAGGGGCTTTCAGAAGCAAGTCATCCATGTATGGAGTAACTCTAATGCCGTTCCGGTGGAGGATGGACACTAAGGCTCCCAATACACAGTTGAAGACCTGAGGAGCTATCGTCAGACCAAATGGAAGAGCTGAGAACTGAAAATGTCCCCTGTCGCAGGCAAACCGGAGGTACTGCTGGCTCTCTGGATGAATGGCAATGTGTAAGTATGCGTCCTGAAGATCCAGAGAAGCAAGGGATTCCCCCGAGGACATGGCAGCAATCACTGTCTGTAAAGACTCCTGGAGATAATGAGTCCGGGTCACAAAGGAATTGAGATCCTTCAAGTACAAAATGGGATGACAAACGCCATCCTTCTTGAAGACCACAAAGAGGTTTGAGTAAAAACCCATGCCCCTGTCCTGAACTGGCACCAGCTCTAGAACATCCTTGTCCAGAAAAGCCTGAACAGCACAGTCGAAAATACGGCATTTCTCTGCACCCTAAGGCATGTGAGAAGGATGAAAATGAAAGGGAGGAAGAGAGATGAAAGGGATCCTGTACCCTTCCATCACCACCTGTAACTCTCATGGGTCCGCCATTAAACCCTCCCAAATGCTGTGATAGTGCCGCAGACGACCACCCACAGCAGAGTGCAGACCTGGGTTTGGCGAGTCATGCTGAAGAAGGTTTGGAAGACTTGGGCTTGGAGGAGACCTTGGGCTTCCATTGTTGTTTGGGCTTGGAGGAGGTACGCGGAGCTAAGGGAACCATCTGGTTCGCTGGACGTGTCTCATTGTGAAAGGAACAAAAATGCAGATTACGTTTAAGCGGCAATTTCTTCCTGGGAACCAAGGGTAGGACAGTACTCTTATCCCCTGTGGCCTCACTGATCAGATCCTTAAGATCTAGCCGAAACAAGGAGGTAGCCTGAAAGGGTAGGGAGAGTAATGCTTTCTTAGAAGCAGTGTCAGCAGACCAGATCTTGAGGCAAAGAGCTCTTCTGGCCACCACAGACATGGTGGAAACCCTAGCCACCAAACGGATGGCATCAAATAAAGCAACAGAAACATAGTGCTGTTCCTCAGAAATGTTGGCGAGAAGGCGCAACTTATCCGAGGTAGGCACGTCCTGACGGACAGCCCTGGTGAGCTGTTCAGTCCAGACTGCAATGGCCTGGTTCACCCATGCTGCTGCGAATGCTGGATGCATGGCAGAACCAGCAGTGGCAAAAATGGACTTGAGGGAGACCTCAAGTTTCTTGTCAGTCCAGTCCTTCACAGCAGAGGCATCAGAGACTGGTAAGGCAGTAGACTTAGTAGCCTGGAAACAGGAGCATCCGCTTTGGGAGGATGAACCGACTGAGTAAGCGTAGCTTCAGAAAAGGGATACATTTTGGCAAATTTCTTGGACACAGATGGTTTCTTGTCCGGGGATTTCCACTCCTCAGACACAAGGCGGTCAAGGTGGAAAGTAAGTAAGGGGCTTTTTAGGCTCCTGGAACATATCAGAGGGGTCAGAAGGAACCTCCTGAACTAAGGGAATGTTAAGAGTAGTTAAGACAGCCCTGATCAGGCCCTCAGCGGAGGGTTCAGGATCAGCCTCAAAAGGATCCCCAAAAAACTGAGTGGAGCCCAACACAGAACATTCCTCAACATCTGAATCCACCAGCAGTTCCTCTTCAGAGGAATCTGACATATCAGGGAAGACTTGACTGAGGAGGGGGCCTGCCAAGAATGAAAGACCCTTGTAACTGGAATGGAAAAAGTTGCAATGTGGACCTAATGTCCTTAATAGCAGCTTTGAACTCTTGCACCGAAGCTGGGTCTAATGCATGGCTGGAGGTCCCTGGAATGCTGTTAGGGACATCAGAACATGCTGGGCATAAATGACCTGAGAATTCTCTAGGTAGCCCTGAGTGACAGGAAGAGCAATGCGCAATGGGGGATACAGGGACCCCAGTCTCCTTAGTCTTAGGTCTGGCCCCAAGCTCCAGCGGTATAGACATTCTCACAGTGTCAAATAACCGTACTGTATAAGAAATCACCCAGTCATAGTGTGTAGGATTAAAGTTTCACCCCAGAAATCTCTAAAATAAACTTATCTGACAGGCAAAGGGTTAATCAGCAGAGGAGAGAAGGTGTCCAAGCCCAGCGTAGGATACTCGTTCTGGAAAGATCACAAAATGGCTGCCGCAGCAGAATCCAATCAGAAATGAGAGCGCGAAGCAAGCGCTCATGGGAAATGTAGTTTTCCCAGAAAAGTACCCCAAACAGTGCCTGAAGCCCCCTGAGCCCCCTAACACACTAGAAACATGAACCGGATGATAGAGCAAGGGCAGACAAGTAAAATGAGCCATCTCTGAAGTCGCTAGGTTAAAGAGACGTCTAAGGGGTGATATGATTACCATTTACAAATACATTCAAGGTCAATACAAAGAACTATCCAATGAATTATTTATGCAAAGAGCTGAGCTAAGAACAAGAGGTCATCCATTAAGACTTGAGGAAAGGCGCTTTCGACTAAAACACAGGCAGGGATTCTTTACAGTAAGGGCGGTAAGGCTATGGAATTCCTTGCCTCGGGATGTTGTGCTTGCAGATAATGTAACTGCATTCAAAAAAGCAATGGATGCCTATCTAGCACAGAACAATATTGACAGTTATGACAGATGGCTTCAAAGCAAATAGGATATTGAGCCGGGGAACTATTTGACACACACACACACACCTACACTAGAAGTTGCTCCAGAGGGCTTTTTTGTTGCCTTCCTCTGGATCAACAGGGGTGTTATTGGCATGGGCTGGACTTGATGGACGCATGTCTTTTTTCAGCCTTATCTACTATGTTACTATGTCACCTCCAGCCCTGGGAATAAACCCTGGAACCTGGGAAAAGGCCTGACCTTGGACTTGAGTGGACAATGACATTAGTTCTAACTGTAGAGGTCTACTGATATCCCATATTATAGGGGGTTACTACACAGGAACCGTGACACTCATATACCAAGAGGAACTGGAGCAAAATTGCAGCAATCCAGCTCCACCATAGGTGACAAATCACAATTATCAACATGTCCTTTGATCTAAATAGGTCTTTTAAAGTGGAACTACCACCCCTGAATAAATTTGGCCCAAATAACTACCCATCTGGCAACTAGCTGCTCAATAGCGCTATTCACCATAAATATTACCTGGTGTTTGAGAATTGTACCCTGTTCCCGGACTGACAGGCAGGAAACAGTGCAGAAATCTTTCCATAGTGACGTCTGTGCACCTGCGCTGTCAGTCCCAGCCTGCTCTAGGAGGCGTTGCTAGGAGCCGTTCAGCTCCAAAAGGGACTGACAGCACAGGTGTGCAGACGTCTCTATGGAAAGATATATGCGCTATTTCCTGCCTGTCAGTCTAGGAACAGAGTACAATTCTCAAACACCAGGTAATGTTTCTGACGACTAGTGCTACTGAGCAGCTAGTCGCTAGATGGGTATTTATTTGAGCCAAATTTATTCAGGGGTGGTAGTTCCGCTTTAGAGAGGTCTCCAATAGCAGTGAGGATGATGTACTAAGAAGAATTAGAGCACTGCTGGAGCAAACCATTTACATCATACAGAACAAGAAAAATTGACTTAAATTTCCACTGATTTAACTCTGAGTGCCAGCGGGTGCTAGATGCATTGGGTACCCACCTGGTACTCACAAAGTTAAAAGGGGCCTTTTAGCCCCCAAATGCTAATGAGGTCTAAAACGCATTGCAAAGCAACGTTTCTGGGGTAAACCAACTGCTCAGTAGGGAACAAATGGACATTCCCAACATCTCCACTGATTTTAAAGGGGCTTTTAATTTCTTAAACGCTAAAGAGGTCTCCAGTGCACTGCTCTGCAAGGGATTGGAGACATCTCTAGCATTCATGGGGTTAAAGTCCTATTAGGGATTGGAGACATCTCTAGCATTCATGGGGTTAAAGTCCTATTTAGACCAATAGAGAGTTTTACTGTGATGCAGATGGGTTGCCCCAAAATCATTCCACTCCGTGTAGTGACCAAATTACAACTGTCCAAATCCCCACCGACTTAAAATGCGGGATTTTATTACTTGAATACTAGAGAGATCTTGCAGGCAAAGCAATACACTGGAGACCTTTTTAGGATTCAGGGGGATAAAGGAACCATTTAAATTAATGGGGATTATTATTTCTGTGGAGCAGCTGGGTTCTCCCAGAATTGTTTCAGTTCTCAGCCTAATCCTCCTATATATTGATTTGCTAGAATGTTTGTCACGATACAGTCATGCGCAGTAGAGACTGAGCACATTCGGCTGGTCTCTACTGAGCATGATTGCATCGTGTGAGGCGACGCAAGACTGCATCACGTGGAGCATTGAGGTAGCAGCCCCTTAACCCTTTGAGTGCCAGAGTGGTACGCATACCCCTCTGGCACTCAAATGGTTAATATTACCCAGACCTTGGCCTGTGTACACAGGCTTTTACACTAGTTATGTATAAAAAACTAGTCAATCAATCTGTCTAGCCTGTCTGTCTAGCTCCAAAAATGTATAGAGAACTGCAAATCTGGCAGATGCCATGTCAGCTGAGGCTAATAGGAGTTGTAGTTCAACAACAGGATGCCTAGCCCTGCAAGTGCTCTACTAACACTCTGAGACATGTACTACACACTTGCAGGTCTGTAACTCAATGCTGGCCCCTCTAGATGCCAATGGTGTTGATAAATAAGCTGACAGTGTATTTTCAGAAAACACCTGAGCAAGTTCAAGACTGATTGTAACTTCATTCATTACACAGACTGGTTCAGCTGCGTCCACAAACGAAACTTTGGCTTGCTACCTTGTGTTTGATCACTTCTTAGGTCTACAGTGTAAAAGTCAGTCATGTCCTCTGCGCATATATAAACACAGCAATGAGGGTCTCTTCTAGTAAGTCAGAATATAGCCTGAATGGTTTATGAGTTGTTTTATTTTTGTTTATTTGTAGTTGGTGACATCATACTGTTCCATGAAAGGGATTTAGACTTGAAGGATTCCAGACATGTTATAGAGGATCCATAATTACCAAGGTCCATAAACAGCTGCTGGGAGACAGAAATAGTTCTGTTTCATCACGTGCTATAAATATGCATGTATGTGTGTGGATAGATATATACACAGCAAAATACTGTGATTGTTTTGCACATTCACCATTCTCCTATCCTATATAATAATTAATAATTTGCTAGGATGTTTGTCAGAAGCCGTCATGTGCAGCAGAGTCTGCCCACTCTGCAGTCATGCGCAGTACTGACTGCCTGAACACGCCACGGTTGATACAGAACGGGCCGTAACAAATTCAAACCGGAGTCCTCTCTGCGCACCTTCAGGACTACGGTCTGAATTCGAGCTCCCCGCTCTGTGTCAGCCGCAGCACGTTCAGGCAGTCAGTACTGCGCATGACTGCAGTGCGGCCAGCGAGAAGAGAGGCTCCAGGCACCAGCCAAGGTTTCTGGGTGGCACTGTACCCCTCTGTCACTGAAAGGGTTAAATAATGGCACAGTGGAATATTTTTATCTCTGCAAAGTGGCAAACCCAAGATTTAAAAAAAAAAAAAAAAAATATACAAAATAAAAAATACGTTTGTACAATAACACCTAGATTTAGTACTGTTTACTTTTGCATCCTGAAGTCATTGAAGTTGCCCAAACATCAACTTGCAGACTTCTACTGTTGTTAGACTACAATTTTCATCATTGTCAGCCAGCAGCCAGATGAGGATAAAGAAATTTGCAGTCCAACAACAGCTGGAAGACCCCAGACTATCTAACCCTGGTACTGACACACACTCCAGAGCATAAAATGCTTATTGCCACAATAGCAATTCTTAAAGGAACAGTAACTTTTTATGGGAAAAATAAGAAAAAGAAAATAAACAACAACAACATACAATGTAGAGATTCTACTGCCATGTAAAACCAGGAGGGTACTCCCACTGCTGGTCGAAGCATCTTTCCATAGTTTTTGCAGTTTAAGCGTTTTTTTTTTACATTAACAGTGCACTCTAGAGGTCAGTTTTCAAGTAGTTATGCTATTGCATAGATAGAAACGAGTCACTGACACACAGTTCTCCATAGAATATGACAGAAATGGCAGTCACGTCCTGAGAGTTTGAACTTAACCCTTTCAGTGACATAGGGGTACACAAAGCATTGCAGAACAATACGCTGCATACCCCTAAGGCACTGAAAGGGTTAAAGGTTATGCTTTTACTTACGTCATGTCAGTTTGAATGGTTATTGTTTTTGAACAAATCAATTGACGGCAGTGGCAGAACCCTTGTTTTACTCAGCAGGAAACACTCTATACCCTATAGGTTTTCCTAAAAAAAGTTTACTGCTCCCTTAACGACCCTTGACGGTCATAGTACGTCAAGGGTCAATCTGTCTGAACGACCCATGACGTACTATGACCGTCATGGAATTCCGGGCTTCCCCCGTGGCTGCACGCCGTTTGGTGAATCCGGAAGCAGAATAACGAAAAAAAAAAAAAAATGCTCGATGGTCCTTAACTGACCACGCTGCGCCGATCGGCCGGGCGTTAAGGGGTTAAGTCTCTATTATTCTCAGGTAGGAACTTACCATATTCATCACGGTCAGAATAAATCTCTGTGTGGCCTCAGCTCCATGGTACTGAACCATGTCAGCATCAGCCACCACCAGAGTCTCTAAGGTGTGTTCTTCAGTCAGTCGGATTGCGTTCCTCCTACCCCTCCAGTCAGTGTCTGCATCGTTCTTCAGCTTTTTCTTCTTCCCTGCAACCAGTCAATTAATATGATTATCATCAATATACACATCTACGGCAATATGATCAAATAAAAGTGGCATAAATCAGGGTTAAACCAATTCCACCACAGGGGACACATAAGACTTCAAATTGATTTACATGAGACTTTTAACAAAAGCATTGAGACATCTCTAGCATTTAAAGGGATAGTAATACTTCATTTTAACTTTATTTTATTTTGTAGGCATTAAAAAAACATGAAGAATGATATAAGTCTTATCTCTGAAACCTTTATGGTTTAAGAGATATTCACAAACAAAGTATCCCCCCCCTGTTCAACCAGATAAGAAGGGAGATGCCCAGGTAGACTGCAGAGAGGGACAATCTTCAATTAAGATAATGGAAAAAGCTGAAAAACTTTTCAAGGGGGGAAGGGCTTTCATTGTTTTCATACAAAGAAAATTGTCCCCTTCTGTTATCTGTACTGTCATACAACCAGACTCACATCTGAGAAGAGATGGCTTACACTAGGAAAAAGGGGCGGGGAGGGGAACTTTGCTTGTGAATATCTCATAAACCATAAAGGTTTGAGAGATAAGACTTATATCATTCTTCATGTTTTTTTAATGCCTACAAAATAAAATAAAGTTAAAACGAAGTGTTACTATCCCTTTAAGTGGTAAAAAATATAATTTAAAACAATGGGAACTTTTATTTGTCCTCTATGCTCAAACTGGTTTGCCACTCCCTCTGGCTCTCAAAGTGTTAAAGGGGATAAATCACCTTGTAAAAATGTTTTTACCATAGCTTTTGTTAATAAAGTAGTAAAAAAAAACAGGCACACGTTTTAGACCATTCCAATGAAGGGATTTGTTGTAACTAACGAGATTGCTGCTCTGCTGCAGAGCCACAGTGTCAACCTACACGGATCTCCTGCTGACAGCTTTACAGCTGTCAGTAGGAGACATTGAACTTTAAATGCCTGTATCTCTCAAACCATAGTGGTTTGAGATATACACTTTTTTGCATTTAGCTCAGTTTTAAGCTCTTCTAAATGCAAAAAACTTTTTTTGGACATTACTAACCCTTTAATCTTCATAGTATTTGGGCCTTGGAAAGTGTTATTTCAGTACTGTAGAGTTGTAGTTCAAGAGTAATTGAATGATAAAGTATCCCCTTCCCACCCCTTTTACTGATGTAACACTGCTCACCTTAGAGCAGCAAGACTGTCTGGATGGATTGCAGAGAGGGACAATCTTCAATTAGCATAAGGGTAAAACCTGTCAAGGGGGCAGGGTTTTCCATATGCTCACAGTAAGAAGATTGTCCCTGGCTGTGATCTGTCTGGTTCCAGGACCAGAATCCACATCTGAGGGGAGGTGGCTTACACTAGGTAAAAGGGACAGGGGGGATACTTTATTATTCAATTACTCTTGAACTACAACTCTGACAGTATTCAAATAACACTCTCCATGGCCCAAATACTATGAAGATTAATTAGAGCTGCTCTTTTTGTGAAACATTACCATCACTTTAATGCTCGGTAATGTGACCTCTGCCACTAGCAACCTTATTAACCTACAACCCTAACTGGTCTACCCCTCAACTTTTTTCCTCATCCCCTGCAAGAGTTGAAACTGCAAGTGGCAGCCCCATTTCTATTGGTTTTGTAGGTAGGTGTGACTTTTCATAAGCCAACAGGGATCATCATCTGTTTCCCTGGAATTTAAGGTATCATCTCTGTGGAAGAAAAGCCCATGGGTGCACCTGTATACTGTGGGCAGTGAGCTTATAATGCTGCTTCTGTCAGAGGTGGAATCAGAAGTGTCTAACAAGGAAGACTAAGCATTAACATATTTATATTTCATTATGTTAGTTACCATTTAACATTTAGAAACAGTTAATTGACAGAGAGGTTAGGAACCATCTTGCCTACTACCCTGGCAATCAGGGGGCTTAGTTTTTTCACCCTTGGGTGCCAAAGCGCTCCGAAACTCTTTTTTACCCTCTTTGCAATGCCTAAAATCTCTGGCATCTGAAAAAGTTAACAAAGGTTTTCAGCAGTTCAAAATATTCAACACCTGGCATACAGACATACCATACTGCACAGAATCCTCACGTAGCACAAATCACTTACACACAAACATTCCATAGAACTCTCCAATTGTGGGCTGCATTCCACTACAGGTGATAACTTTCTAAATGGTTTTACCTCCAAATTCCCCTTTTAGACTTCAGTAACTATCTGTGACAAGATAGCACAGAAAAAATTTTTCATAGTTCATAGTTTCGGCTTGTCAGCAATCCATATACATACCATCCAACATTTCAAATTGCCAAAGAGGGACACTTGTGTTTTAGGGGGTGTTGCTGGGGGCTTGGCTGGTAGGTGGAATGTTACAGAGAATTTTTAGTCTATTTCATGACCTACTGATACCTCCTTGTGTTACCAAATAAATTACTTATAACAAGATCTAAGTATTTTATTTACACAGAATAATGTATAAACACATGTACTAACATTTAAACAAACAATAATGTGAGTTTTATTGCTGTAGAGCAATGTGATACACTTATATACACAAGTGTATATAAGAGGGACATCAGGGTAGGAAAGAGGGACAGAGGGATTTGGGTTTAAATGAGGGACTGTCCCTCCTAAAGAGGGACACTTGGGAGGAATGCATATATTGTATGTATTGATGGGGAGGGCAAGCTTAGCATGGTTTTTGCCAGAAACATGTAAATAAATCTCACAACTATCTACAGTAAGTCACAGGTTATTTATTGGTAAATGTCAGGATTTGATGCACAGTAAATCAGCCTCTGTTCTGTGATTTCTATAAACTTAACTCCTTGGATGCTAGAGGGGTCTCTAACGTTTTGCAAAGTAATGCTTTGGGGACCTCATTTCCATCCAATGGGTTAAAAGGTTTGGTTGATAAAAGGTTCGACCACTGCAAACCTCCTGAGAGCTCTGGAATTAAACGTATCTTAATATGACATGTCTACTTTAATACTGGGAAATTAGCAGTACTGAGGGCCTTCCAAAGAGGAACTTTCACCTCCAAACAACTTGAGCCCATTTAGTTCAGCTCTTAAAACTGCCTGTACATCTTGTGTTTTTTTTTTAACTTAGAGGTTATAAATGGTTCCCTACTGACGTTACCACAGGCATGTTAGTGTAAGGCTGGCCTTCCCTTATGTAGTGGACTCTCCATCTACCACCTTTCTACCAGCTTTCAGCTCTAAGAAGACTATGAGTGACATAGGGCAAAGGGGGGAAAATTTTAACTAAAATTACTACAAGATAACGATATTATAATGAATAATTGAAAATAACTTTATCTTGTGACATTACTATCCCTTTAGCTTGTGTGCTATGTCTTATTTTGCATTCTGGCTGTAACGTTTTCATACCGCTCAATATTTCAAATGGCCAAAGAGGACACATTTTTGTTTTAGGGGGTGTTACTGGGACTGATGGGCCGGGCATTAGTCAGAATTTTTCATTTATTTCATGACCTATTGACATTTTTTTTTTATATCCACAGACTCATTTATATGCACATATACTGAAGTTTATACAAGTATTAATGTGAATTTTATTGCTGTGGAGCAATGTGATACACTTATATACACACCACACAGTCTGGTCTCCTAAAAAGAGGGATACTGGTGTGGGAAAAAGGGACTAAGGGATTTGGGGCTCAAAGAGGGACTGCCCTTCCTAAAGAGGGACACCTGAGAGGCATGCAGTTGTTGGGTTTTGGGGTGTAGGGGGATGGAAAAGGTGGTAGAGATGCACTGCCTCTTAAATCACAACTCACAGCATCATCAGCCTGCAAATGGAACAATGTTGTTAAAGTCCAAAAACAGATGTAGGACTACAAACTGGCCAATCTTGGTCTAGCTATCTTTTTAACCTTTTGAGTGCAAAGCAATGCATTCCGTACCCCTCTGGCACTCAAAGGGTTAAAGCCTTTAAATGCCAGAGAGGTATCCAATGCAATGCATTGCATTGCAATGTGTTGGATACCTCTCTGGCACTCAAAGGGTTAAGCTGGAAACACAGCAAAGGTTTTCTTTTTATTTCACTGTAAAGAAACCTTTGACAAGTTGCTTTAAATAAACTTTATTTAAAAAATCTGTCTGCTCACCGCAGGTACTCATATTACCAATTCCTCTCAAAAGGGCCAGGAGAGCTTTGTAGTGCAATGTGTTATGGCCCACTCTAAAAGAAAAGAAGCTAGAATCTGAGTTTGTGGCTGGATCAAGCAATATCACCTTGTATATAAATTTAGACAGCTGTTTAGCCAGAGGACGATGGGAGTGGTCTAACTACAGAAGAGACACAGGTTGCCCACCCCTGGTTTTATGTATTTTTCCAGTTTAAGTGAGATTTAGTTTCTGTTCTGTTCTGTATATGCTAGTGAATCTACAGTCTAAGTGACTGGGAGATTCAAAAATGCTAGAACAGTAATGTATATTCAGCCATTGCTACTGTGTGAAAAGCATATATGTAATTTTAACTGTGTTGCCTGTATAATTTGTCTATGTATCACTGTCTCTAAGACTCATATTCAGGAACATAAAGAGGTTCAATCAAGGAAAAGGCCTTAAATGTTAGAGAGGTGTCAAACATTGCAATGCATTGGATATCTCTCAGGTACTCGATGAGTTAAATCAACCCCAGTCTATCTCAGCACATTTGCATGGGCTTCAGTTTGCAGCATACAGCACAGTCTCTCTACTATACTGAGTTTGGCTCAATTTCTCATGCTGGAACTGTTAATTCCCCGGAGTTAGCATTAACACCTCTTTAAAAACAACAGATGCTGAAGGCCAGCCAGACTTTCACTGGGGGACGGACTGACACAGAATGAACTTTGCCACCCAGAAAACTCTGGGGGAATTGCTAGGTACCCAAAAGACTATGAGCTTTTCCCAACAGACACAGGGCTTGGTCCTTCCTAAAGTATCATTATAGCACCATTACTAGTGACAAGACCTGTGGCTTTAACCCTTTGTGTGCCACAGAGGTAGCCAAAGCATTGCAACTCCTCTCTAGCACTCAAACAGTTAACAACTAACAATCAGAAGGATGCGCATCATATTAAAGAGGAACGATCACCTACATTAAAACTTTAATAGTGGGTTTTAATAATTAACCCAACATTAGAGCTGGGTGTATTTTGTAAAAAAATTGCTTAGAAGTGCAGATATTAGCCTGTCAAAATCGGGCACTTCCGCATTCTGCGGGACTGAATGTCCTGCTTGACTTCCCAGCTGCCCCTGGAGGCACGC
The DNA here is from genome assembly GCA_037306005.1 of Rhinophrynus dorsalis. Lineage (NCBI taxonomy): Eukaryota > Metazoa > Chordata > Amphibia > Anura > Rhinophrynidae > Rhinophrynus > Rhinophrynus dorsalis. The sequence continues at coordinate 444,476,874 of CM074721.1, forward strand.
TCACGCTCCCCTTCGAAGCTGGATTTCTGTGATGTAGCATTACAGCAAACTCAGTGTACAATGCTACTGGGGTTGCTACCTCAGACGAACATTTTATGAGTCCCCTGTGGTGCAGTCGGTGTGCACTAGAATTGCTGTCATTACTCTTAGTACATCAGCCTCTTTGTCTCCTGCCTTTTTCACATCCAGAGCTTAACCAAGGTGGCAGACACAGAACAGCTGAAGAGTGCAAACTGTTTGATGCTGTTAATTGCTAATCTCTAACCTTGCTAATTGGCTTCAGCATTCCTCAATATCAGCATTACTTTCATATAGCTGCCCCTAATCCCTTTCATACTCTCTTTTGTTACTCTCCAGCTTTCCACTCTCTCGCACAAACTAATTTCTCATATCCCGTAACACACTAATACAGAGGTTTTCAAACTTCTTTGCTGCTATGGAACCCTTTGGATCTGTGCAAACTGTTGAACTCAAACAATTAACCCTTTTAACTGAATGGTGCTTCAGAGGTCTCAAAAGCATTGCTTCTCAATGTGTTGCAGATCTCTCTAGCATTCAACGGGTTAATGTAGTATCAGAATTAAATGTATCTGAATGCTGGTTGGTACCGATAATTTTATGGTAGATTATTAGGATATATTTTAGCAGGTAAATGCTACTGGTTAACTGTAGTATCTCCCTGTCCGCCATTACTGAAATTTGTTCTGTGGAACCCCTTTAGCTACTTCGGGGAACCCTGGAGTTTGAAAGCCCCTGCACTAATATAATCTGCCTTATTGTGTACTCTACTCCTGCTCACATTACATCAACACAGAGTATCTTTACTCAAAAAGCTGCCACTATATGTTACTTTCTGAGTGTCACCCAGGCAGTATCTATATATAACATTTCTCTAATTATAAACACTCTATCCCAAACACAACTAATGACAATGATGAGTGAAAGGCTCCTAGCATTATAGCAAGCTACAATTAGCATTATACTGAGGTTGCAACCTCAGTATAATGCTTACGGGAGCTTGCTGTAATGCTAGGAGCCATTCACAGCACACAGAAGGGAAGCGTGAACACGCTCCCTGGGGAAGCTGGGAGGAAGGTGGGAGATAAAATAGGACGTGCAGAAGAGCTTTGCTGTTTTGCATAATGGGAAACACTTATTTCTTCGGCAAAGCTCTTCTGCACTTGAATAGGGAATACCTTTACAATTAGTTAGATTTTTTTTAATAAAACAAAGCTTTCCTATAATAACTTTTATTAAGAAAGCGGATGGTAACACCGTTTTATAAGGTGATGCATCCCCTTTAAAACACTAGTGCACTATGCACAATAAGTGTCTTCCACATACAGTCATGACATCAACTGGACATACATACTAAAGCAAGGTAGGAGGAAAGGTCCATGTCCCCCCCTCCCCTTACATCACTGATCCTGTATTGAGTAAATTCTGATCGGGCTTCTGTAATGTACCTCAGACTTCCTCATTTCCTGGGTTTATTTTGTACCACAAGCAAAGGTGGACATAAGGAGAAGATTGAGAAAAAATATGTAAGAATGTACTTGGTGCTCACTTACACTGCACCAGTGATACAAAAGGAGACGACATTGAGATACATGGATTCTTCCTCCTAGTACAACCTGCCCTACTGACGTCTTAGCTATCTAAGGAAAACACTTACTGTGGCATGGTGCTCAGGGAACCTATACACCTTGGAACATGTCTCTGTGTGATACTTCCCCTTTAAAACCATTGCAACACATGACCTATATATCTAAAATCTATTATATTAGCCATTACTGAAGATGGCTAATGTCCTCATATAAGATTCCACTGCAGGTGATGACTTTATCACCGGATTTATCTGCACATTTCCCCACAGCCTCCAACAGGAATATGTGAAATAAAAATAAATGACTCCCCTTGATCTCCCCTTTACAGTGTTATGTTACTTTTAATACCTTAAAACACTTAAATAAAAGATTAAAAATACACTATTTAGAACTGAAAATAAATGTTACTAGAGACTCAAAACATTTATTTTTCCTATATCTAAATTCAGAAAAAAATGCCAAATGGAAGAAGCCTCCATCTTTGTGAAATGCCTGACCTCCTGACCTTAACCCTTTGAGTGCCAGAGGGGTAAATAACACATTGTATTGCGTACCACTCTGGCACTCAAAGGGTTAAGCTACAACAGCTGGCTGGATATTATGGAAACTGTAGTTCTCATTAGCTGGAGGGCCTCAGGCTGCCCAATCCTGCCTTAAAGTTACCTGGCCCACAATGGTAACTGTGTTTCTATTGGGAATTATCCCATAAGATCACTACAAACACACGCCAACATTCCACACTGGGTGAGGCTGTATTAATGCCTCTAAGGTCTAAAATATAGAAACTTTCATTATTTTTAGGATTACTGAAGGTGAAAAAGGATATCCTGCTCATTAGGGAAAAAGATAACAGCATATAAAAGCACAATTATGTGTAATTAAAATGACATGTCAAGGCAGGATGTTCCTCGAACAGAAATAATACTTAATAGTTACACCTCAGGGGTATTCAAAGAGCCAATCTGATGAAGAACCCTAAAAGAGTTTGTGTGTGGTCATGTCATACCCAAGCTGGAGAGCTTAAAGTGGAACTTACACAACAAACTTAAATTATCTTGAAAGATGTTAAAAAAATCACACACATATTTTATATATATGTTAGCCATTCTATATTTAAAACTACAGTTATACAATACTTAGCTTTATTTTTTTGTCCTTTTATGCAAATCCAGCAGTACTGGCTGGTACAACCTGCCGCTGGACATACGAACATTCCACTCTCTGTCCCAACTGCCACTTTCTATGAGAAAGCACTGGCTAAAGTGCATAAAATGACAGATATAAAAGGCTAAATAGCTCATAAACTATAGTTTTAACCCTTTGAATGCCACAGAGGTATACAACACATTGACTTGCAATACATTGGATACGCCTCTGGCACTCAATGGGTTAAATAAAGAATGCCTAACAAATATACCCCTTGGATGCTAGAGACATTTACAACGGAAATCTATAGAATCCAAAAGGATAAAATACACGTTTAAAAAGTTAGCTTCAAGAAAAGAAATATATGAAACAATTTTAATCTGTTAGATGGCTGAGGTCTCCAACACATTATAAAGCAATGCATTGGAGACCGTTAGAAATTTGGGGTTAATGAATCACAGTAAAAGAGTTCTATTTTTTATATCATCACATTGTGTTTTTTTCCCATTGATTTATTCTATTAACCCTTGGAGTGCCAGCAGGGTACTCAATGTATTGCAGACATAAACCTGTTCTAAACAGTATACTGTCCTGATTACATACAGCTAGAGTAGTTTCACAATTCAACATGGCTTTATTCAGCAAGCTAAAGAGGGGCAATCCTGGCATAAACTAACGGCACCATTGGGGACAAATGAAAATTCTGCAAATTCTCATTGCTTTAAATGGGTAAAAGCAATGTGCTGGAAATCTAAATTTGTAATTAGTCCCCATGGTGAAGTTGTTTTACTCCAGTTCCCTTAGGCAGGAAGTGGGAGGAAACCACAAACCTTGAAGATTCCTGCAGGTGAAATCTCCTCCACTGACAGCCAGTTCTGTGCAGGGACACTATCTCCACACTCAAACCTGTACTACATATTAGATACTAGTTTTAAAGCCTGTGTGCACGGGCCAACACTGGTGGCGCTGCAGTCATGTGCAGTACTGACTGGTACCACTGGTGGTCCCAGGAAGGTGCACAGAGAGGACTCCGGTCTGAATTCGGAGAGCCCCACTCTGTATCAGCCGTGGCGCAGGCAGTCTGTACTGCGAATGATGGCTTCTGACAAACAGCCTTAGCCAATTATAATATAGGATGTGTAAATGAAATGTCTTGTCTTTGTGCATGTCCAAAAGTAATACAGGGTTTGGGAAAGGTAGGCAGATTGCCGTAGATGCTGTACAAGTGGTTGGCGGCCAATGCAAAAAGTGAAGAGAGCCTTCATCTGACCATTTAGGAATCTCCACATGAGCGGTGGAATTACTTGGTAGTACTTGTTTTTTTAACCTGTAAAAATACTATAACTGTAATAAGGGTAACACACCCTTTAGACAAGGTGAGTACTTTTATGGATTCACTATTCTCAAACAGTGGACTTATTCTGGAGTAAACCAACTGCATTAGAGGGGACAAATAACAATTCCTAAATTTCCATGCACTTAAACAGAGCTTTAAACACTTTGAATGCTAGAAAGGTCTCCAATGCAACATTCCAATTTAATTTAACAGGGATTTTTATTTGTCCCCCCCTGGGATATGGTGCAGTTGGTTTACTCCAGATATAAATCTGGGCCTGTGTTCTGTGGAATCCCATGTCTCCCTGAAGAAATTTAAAATGGTTGGAACCAGACTGTATACAGACAGTGTGGCTGATGGTCTAGGAAGAATTGGTGGAATTTTCAAGCAAACTATCTGCACCATAGCTGACAAATAAATATTCCCACAGTGATGTGTTGGAGACTTCCCTAGCGTTCAACTGATTAAAGACCTCATTAAAAATCTATTGGAATTTGTATATTTACAGTATGGTGCAGTTTAACAGAATTACTTACCTAGGTGTATGTGGGTGTCCTTCACACACATAATTATATCTATGTATATATATACCTGACTGCTTATAAAGGTAAATTATCTGTTATATATATAGAATATATAAATCACCAATATCTATTAGACAGTCGATCTCCTACATCTAGCACTGACACATGGTATTTCCTTTCTGAAGGGAAATTTAAAATGTTCAGGAGATTGTTCCAAATACCAAACCAAAACCAAACTGTACAGAAAAAGTGAAAAAAAAAAAAAAAAAAAGAATTAACTTGTAAATGGAGAGCGATTACAGCATCTCTCATTAAACCTTGGGTGTTAGAGAAGTCTCTAAAGCTTTGCAATGCTTTTGAGATGCCTCTAATCTGCTAATCTGGAAACAGAAACAGGTGTTTAATGGAGGAAGCATCATTATTGTGAACTGAAGTGTATAGAACATCTACTCCAATCTCACCTGATATAACATGGCAGTTCTTGTGCGTGGCATCATCCTTGGCGGGTAGCGTTGAACGTTTCTGCCTGATGATGTGTTCTCTTCCAGAGAAGGGGATCTTTGAATCAGCTGTACTGTTGGTTGGTTGTATCATCAGCTGCTCTTCTCCTAGGTGAATGTAACCAATCTGAGGAGGAGATACGAGCAAATATTAGAGCTCCAATATACATAAGGTTTTTGGCACTGTAACCTGGCTTATCTGTTTTATAACTCTACTCTACCCACTCAGTTTCAAACTTTATAAATCCCAACCTAGTTCTAGTCCAGATTATGATGCCTTTAGCTGAACAAGTGTATATGTGTAGCTAGAGTTCTGTTCATCACATATTTATTTCAGGGGTGAAAAAAAAAAAATCAAAGAAGCCTGGGAGCACAGACTCCTAAAATGTTACCTCTGGCATTTTATATACATCTAGGTTCATTCATACCATCACTGGCTCCTAATCCTCCCAGCTGGCTGATGACAATTCGGTCTGACAAAATGTTATTATATTTTTGTTAACCCCTCTATTATATACTACAAAAAACCATGGGGTATATGTAAAAACTCAGCAATAGCATTAGCCTCCAAAACTACCAGCTGCACTTGGCATTAAACATTACAGCATTTGATCACATTAGTGCATACAGACACATAGTCTGTCACCATTAAGACATTAGTGCCATAGCATGGCCAAGAAAATGATAAAGAGCTACATCAATTTCCTTTACTCCTTCTCTGTACATCATATACAACAAGGGGAAGAGGAAAGGAAAGCCCCAGAACATCTGTACACTTCCCCACTGCTTTATATACTGGCATTAGGCAGGGGTAGGACAAGAAAATCAATTCCAGCTCCTTATTAAGATCAGAATCATATTCGTACTTCCACCCCCAAAGAGCCTCTGTGATAACAACACACACATGTGTATATACTAGCAATACTGTAACGGCTTTGCCTGTGCAGTTAATAAAACAATGACTGCTTCATACCTCACAACAATTCAAATTGCCAAAGAGGGACACTTGTGTTTTAGGGGGTGTTTCTGGGGGCGTGGGCGGTGGGCGGGCATTACCAGGAATTTTTAAGCTATTTCATGACCTATTGTCACCTCCTTGTGTAACCTAATAAACTATTTAGAACAAGACCAAAGTATTTTATTTACACAGACTAATTTATAAACACATATACTGACATTTAAACAAACAATAATGTGAGTTTTATTCCTGTAGAGTAATATTATACACTTATATACACACCACACAATCTGATCTCCTAAAAAGAGGGACATCAGGGTGGGAAAAGGGACTCTCCCTCCTAAAGAAGGACACTTGGGAGGTATGCTGCTTTATAGCGGAACTATCATCATCAAAACATTGCCCCCCAATCCATTACTAATATACAGACAAGTAGATGAAGTGTGGATATAGCTAAATTCGAAGGAAGAAGGAAGACTGAGGATGTCTAGTGCAGGGGGGTCTCAGGATGACAGCAACACTGTAGATGTAGTCAGCAGCAAACTGCAGAACACTGGAGCAGGCACGACTCAGTAGATGGATACCGCAGATTTAAAGAGACTACAAAACTGAGGATGACTAGTGTGAGGTGGACTCAGGATGTCAACAACACTGTAGATGTAGCCAGCAGCAAACTGCAGAACACTGAAGCAGGAACGACTCAGTAGAGATACAGCAACTGAGGATGACTGGTGTGAGGCAGACTCAGGATGACAGCATCACTGTAGATGTAGCCAGCAGCAAACTGCAGAACACTGGAGGAGTCAGCCCAGGACTCGGTAGATAGATATTGCAGACTTTTTTTTACAAAAGATGAAAAACAATAGAGCCAGACTGAACAACCTGTATAGTGGGACAACAGTGTAGACTTTAAATTCCCCCACTGTGTCCCACCAAGTTAGGGAGGGGGGTGTTCTCTGCCCAGCCTACCACGGTTCTAGAGCTGGGTAAGCTGTAGTGCTCAGCATATTATGGTACTCTGGTACTTTTTTTTCTTCTAATCTACATCGAACAGCAGGCTAACTTTTAAAAAAGTCATTTGCTCCATGAGCTGGGGGGCCAATTGAGAGCGCTGGGGGCTAAGTATATTTCCTGTTACGGAAAATACCCGCTCACTTTGGACAGTGGTTGGGGGGCAAGAAAGCAACTGGGCTATCAGGGACAACGTAGGCCACACAGCCCTCTTGTTATCCCAGAAAGTCAAGGGATCTGGTACTTGGGGGCAAAGAAGGTTCTGCAAGGTAAGCCTTAACCTCAGACTCGGCACTTGATGGGGAGCGGTTTGTTTTGTCCAAAGCATAATCTGTTCATTGCCTCAGCATAAAAAGCAACAGCTGCTCCACTAGAACAAGATGAAGTGATACTGGTGCTGCTGCAGATAGGTCCCGGAAGACCAACACACTCCTCCAGCTCATCTGCGGAATCTTCTCCCACCTCCTGTGACTGCATCCTGTTTTTTATTTGCCTCTCATGCACCCTCGCCATAAATTGTTCCCTACAGAGAGTGAGGGAATTGGAACTAAGTAACATCTTGACTTTGATTTGAGGGTGGCAAATTGTGGCAAGCATTAACTCAGGACAAATGTCCATGCGTCGAGTCAGTTCCTTCTTCAGCCTCGTTAGAAGGGCTAACAACATCGGGAAGTATATTACCCTCAGCATCAGGCAAGCGTTCCCTATGGGCAAAGAAATTGTCCAATTTAAAGGAGAGGTATGTGAAAAGGGGAATTACTTCTGCCAGGCTAGCGTTCTCTTTGCTTAAACTTTCCGTTGAAGCACGGAAAGGCGTGAGGACTGTCCCTACCTGTTCCATCAGGACCCAGTCAGCCCTGCCCAGTGTTCTGTTACTGCCAATGAAATGGTGACATCATATTGTGTGAATTGCCTTTTTCTGCTCCAGGATACGCTCTAGCATATCTAAGGTGGAGTTCCACCTGGTCCTAACATCTTGTTTTAAGCAGTGCTCTGGGAGGTCTGCTTTTTTCTGTTCCTCCCTGAGGAGCTGGCTATCTTTGATGCTCCAATGGAAGCGGCCAGTAATTTGTAGACACTACTCCAAAAAAGCTTGCAACCTTCCAGTGTTACTGCCATCCTCGAGAGCAGGATGCAGGACATGCGCTGAGCAGCGCACACCCACAAATCTGCCATCCCGGAGAGCCTTCGTCATGTTACCTGCACCATCAGTAACCACAAACCCCATTTGTGCCTGCCTGCTCCCCTAGCCACTGCGCCACCATGTTCTGCAGTGCTTTGCGAATATTATCTGAGTTGTGCTGCTGATCCATTACCTCAGCATGGAGGAGGAAAGAGCAGAGCCCCTGCTTGCCTACTGCACCTGAACTTGTTGTTGGTAATGATGTGTCTTGCAACACATTGGGCTGCCACCAATGCCCCGTAAATGACAGGAAGCCATGATGGCCACTCTGAGCACTCCATAAGTCAGTGGTAAAGTACAATGACTGGCCACCAGCCTTTCCTAGCAGGTCCTTCAAAAGCCCAACGCATGACCGGTACAGTGAGGGCACTATAGTTCTACTAAATGTGGTGCGGGATGGAATTTTATATTGGGGTGCGACAGCCTCCATAAGTTGCTGAAAGGGCTCCCCGTCCACCAAATTAAAAGTAGCACACCCAACGGCTATGAGCTGTGCAATGAGGTGTGTAATTTTCCTGGACTGCTGTCTGCACATCACCTTTGGAATGAAACCCACCAAAATCTTCCAGTGTGGCCTGTATTGATTTTGGGATGGGCTATGACTGTCTGCTCTTAGGACCAGATGTGGCATGATCCCCCTGCCCTTTATCCTGCATACTGGTGACGAGTGTGACACTGGTATATGCAGTAGTGCCAAATTCCCCATTAATCAACACTGACTTGTGGTAGTTGTTCAGGTGTTGGTTCATCCCACAGGTGGTTAGATGAAATTCCTAATATTAATTTTAATATTTAACAGAGGAACAAAGGTGACTCTCCCTTGTGGATGCAATAAGGTACAAGGCCTGCCTACAGAACTGTGAGACTGGCTGATGTGTCACTCTGAAAATTATTCAAACAAATTCCTAATATTAATTTTAATATTTAACACAAGAACAAAGGTGACTCTCCCTTGCGGTGGCAATAAGATACTAGGCCTCCCTACACGACTGTGAGACTGGCTGATGTGTCACTGAATATTATTCAAACAAATTCTTAATATTAATTTTAATATTTAACACAGGAAAAAAGGCGATAGGAGACGCAATAAGGTACTAGGCCTGCCTACACAACTGTGAGACTGGCTGATGTGTCACTTATTCAAACAAATCCCTAATATTTTTAAAGCGGAACTTTTAGATAATAGCAAGTCGCTATGCATTCATTAAATGCATGGCGACTAGCTTGAAAATAGATGTGTCTAAAGGAATCCATCCCATTTGGAGACCGGAACCCAGACTAGAGCGCAGACATCTTGTATGTGCGTCTGCACTGTCAGTCCCGGTCTCCACTGAGTAGACTGCTTTGCACCATATGGTCACCGGAAGGGACTGACGGCACAGGGTACAGACCGCACTAACCTGCCTGTCAGTCCGAAATGGAACGGATTCCTTTAGACACATCTATTTTTTTATAGTAAGACATCTATTTTCAAGCTAGTCGCCATGCATTTAATGAATGCATGGTGACTTGCTATTATCTGAAAGTTGCGCTTTAATATTTTGCACAGGAACAAAGGTGACTCTCCCTTGCAGTGGCAATAATGCTGGCTGCCTGCCTATGCCTAATGCTACCTGCTAACACAACAACTGGATACTCTAATGTATGTATGTATATCTTTATTTATATGGCGCCACACAGTGTACTCAGTGCCTTACAATAGACATATGTTACAATAAATAAGAGGGGAAGTCCCTGCCCCAAGGAGCTTACAGTCTAAATGGGTAAAAGGAGACAGACAATGGGGTAAGAGGGTGTCAAGTGCTGAGATTACAAGTGCTGAGTTTGGCCAAAGGCAGTGCATGGTCCTAGTGCTCCAGAAGATAAGATATCAGGGTAGGCTTAAAGACAGAGGGGGATTTTTTTTTCTAATATCTCCTACTTCTTCTCTCTTTGAGTTCCAGCAAAGCACTAATAGGAAATGCAGGCTGTCTGTCTCATTAACCAAACCCCCATCATGAAACGAAGAAGCTAATTGGAATAGAGACAAAGCGGGAAAGTAGGGCATGAAACAGAGAATCTAATTGGACTAGAGACATGGAGGGAAAGTATGGAGGGAAAGTAATCGCGCGCGGGTAGTACCCACCGAATTTCAGACGACATTCAGACCAGGGCTGGTCGGATTCAGATTTTTTTTTTGGTGAATGACCCTCTCCTTTTGGACGGCCCGAATGTCACAGAATGACCCCTTTTTTGTCTGATTCCGAACGTCGACGAACCGAATCGCGCAAGCCTAAATACCACAGTTTATCGAACTTAAAGATAGTATGCCTTTGCATATCGCTAAATTAGTAATATATTCAGGGGCAATCTTATTACCATGAAACTTCCACTTTAATAACATGGACTTATTAAGCATAATATAAGTATGGCTTTGGCTATTGCTATGTTAACCCTTTGATTGCCAGAGGGATACGCAACGCATTGCAAAGCAATGCATTGCATACCCCTCTGGCACTCAAAGGGTTAATCATGGACTGAGGGGCAATGTTATGATGTTGATAGCTCCGCTTCAATGGCTGGGGTGCCCCTGCGGAATAAATATGACACGATTTGTGGCAAAAGGGGATGTGGCTTCATTGGGGTGGGGCAGGGCTTAACGGAATGTGTATTAGGAAGTGGATTTGTCAGTACAAGTGAATGGCAATGGAAATAAGTGAAAAATATGAAAGGGAGGTGGAAGTGCAATATGTAAGGGGTGAAAATGTAAAGGGACTGATATGGTAAGTAAGCGGTGAATGGAGGGATGGTATGTGGAGAGAGGCTTTAGAGAGTGGTGGTGGCATGCAATGAGTGGGAGTTGAGACTTTGAGTATGTGCAGAGGTGCGTGGTGAGTGCAGCATAGGTAAGGTGTGGGGAATGTGAATAAGGTGGGGAGGATGAAGAGGGAGCGGAGGGCAAAGAGGATTAAGTGTAAATTCTTGCAGAGATTTTCACATGAGCAGGGCATTACCATTGGCTGGAGGCGGAAGGACCTGTAAGCCCATTGATGGAAGCGGGCGGCAAAGGGAAGCGTGCCGTCCGCAGGGAAACTGTGCATGCTGTATTTTGCCTTCTCCACACAGCAGAAGATGCAGACTTCAAGTGGGGGCGTTAAACGTCAAGCAAGTAAGGCTTGTTCTGACAGCGGGTTTGACCCGGGGGAGGGAGGAAGGGATCTGCCAGCCATTATATTTTTTTAGCAAGGGGGGGGAAACAAGGGTGCGTATTATACATAGGTACTCTTGTTTTCCCCAAAAAAATTATATACAGGTGCGTATTATACCTGAGATTTTACGGTAGTCCATTTTGTGGCTAAACAGCTAAAGTACACTGCACTGCTATCATACCTCATGGACTAGTGAAGAAGGGAACCAGTTCAGTGCTGTGAGGTAGGTATAGGATAAATAGATAATAAAGCTAACTTTTATTTATAACTATTAAAAATCATAGTCAGCATGGCATGAACAAAAAAGGCCATGCCATATGTATGTTTTTATGATTTTTAATATTTATTAATAAAGGTTAGTGTTATTATCTATACCTACAACTTCACATAACTGAACTGGTCCCCTTATCCATTAGTCTCTGAGCCTGGTATGACAGCAGTGCAGAGTATTTTAGCTGTTTACCCATAAAATGTATGAACTACATCCTCTTGTGTAGCTTCTTGTTTTTTAAAAATTACATTTTATCCCACACATTTTTGCCAAGGACCCCCCTTTCTTGCCCAGGACAACCTTTATGCTAGCCCTGGTGTGCTGTCCTACTAACCCTTAGCTGACAGCCAGTTAACAAAACAGACAGAAATAGTATTTTATCACAAAACTGATTTTACTTCTGTGAATTGTTCTGTAAAACTGTAATACAGTCAGATAAACTTGGATTACAATATGCATTACATATGGCAAATAATACACATGTCTAATCTTATATTTAATCCTACAGCAAATAAGCAGTATAACAGTGTAATCTAAGTGTTCAATTAACTTTAAAGAAAATGATTAAACTTACAGGCATATGTGTTTCTGAAGGCAAATTGAAGAGCTACACTTGTCTGCAACTGAATACTAAAATGGCTTCTGTAACTGTCATAAAACTTTACCTTATTCAATAAAAACTGTGAACTTTATTAATAAAAGCAAGGCACTTCCTGTTTCATTACTGTGAGGAACTAAACTGCAATTTCAACAACCAACCATCAGGTGTGCTCAACATAACAATTATAATAGACAGTACACCTGGGCTCAAACTTTACACACCTCCTGTTTGATTTGGTTTGTCTTGCTCATTCTCCTATCTCCCAAACAAATGTCCAGAAAAAAAAAAAAGAGAGAGAACAGTGCCAAATTGCCCTTTTGCTGATGCAGGTCACTTGAAACTGAGAGGCACTGGCAAAACTGGAAGGGAAAGAGGGAGTCTTCTCCTCATAGGTTCTGCCTTTTTTAAGTGCCCTGACCTCTGGAGGAGGGAACTATACCCCATGGTTTATGTATTCCATATTGGATGAAAGAGAGAGAAATGTTTACCTATTGTACTTTGGAGCTCTGTCAGCAAGGTGAAATTCTGGGATACCATAAGGAACACTCTCCAAACTCTCCAAATCCCCATTCATTTATATACTAATTTTAAACCCTGAATGCTATATGGCAAAGCTTGACAAATACAGTTTGACCAAAAAGGTAAGAGCTGCACTACCAGTCGCCAAGGGAACAAGGTGTGTGTGTGGGGGGCAGACAGTGTACATGGGGATCTGGAGGTAGCGGTTCGCAAGCGAGCAAGGCTGGTCAGACAGTGTATATGGGGATCTGTGGCTACCAGTGGGCAAGGGAACAAGGCTGGGGGGTAGACAGTATCCATGGGGATCTATGGCTACCAGTGTAACCAGGCTGAGGGAAGGGGGTATGTGACTTCCATGGGGCCAGGCTATGAACATCTGGGTTGTGAGCAGATAGACGTTCAAGACCCACTCACGTCAAATGTAGAATGCCAGGTTGAAGAGAAGTAGGTAGAGGAAGGCGATGATTGCCTTCCTAATTGCCATGATCCATCCTATTGGGTAGGTGATCAATGCCAGTCAGGTGGCGCATTAGGAGGGGTCCCAATGCCCCTCCGCGAGGTCTGATTTTCTTTTTTGTTTTTCCACAAAGCACTGCAAATCAATGTGTTAGAGAAATCTCTCTTGCAATTATGGGGTTAAAAATGCCAAATAAATCATTGGAAGTTGTTGCAAGTACCCTATGATGTTGAATCAGGCTTGTTTTTATTTTAAACAGCTGTATTTAAGACTTAGGGCTTACAATGAGTAGTATTAAAGGATAGTAATACTTCATTTTTACTGTCCCCCCTCTTGTAGCCCTTAAAAATTGGAATTAAACAAGACCGGCAGCATCTCTCAAACCTTTATGGTTTGAGAGATATCCGCTTTCAAAGTTCCCTTTCCTTCTCTCTCCCCAGACGTCAGCATTCTAGCTGACTGCAGGGAAATACGGTTAGTGAGCAAGCGGCGACTCTGCAGCAGTGCTGAGATCGCGTTAAGGAAACAGAAATCCTTCACTGAAATGGTCTTCTATGTGTACTTGGTTTGCAAGCACACGTAGAAGACCATTTCAGTGAAGGATTTCTGTTTCTGTAACGAGATCTTGATGGTCCCGGGACCGGATTCCCCTGCTCTCAGACAGAATGTTGACGTCAGAGGAGAGAGACGGAGAGGGAACTTTGCAAGCGGATATCTTGAGAGATAAAGGTTTGAGAGATGCCACTGGTCTTGTTTAATTCCAATTTTTAAGGGCTACAAGAAGGGGGATAGTAAAAATAAATATTACTATCCCTTTAAAGGGATAGTATTACTTCAAAATTACTATCCCTCATATTGTAGCCCTTAATAAACTGAGTTAAATGACACCAGCGGCATCTCTCAGACATTTATGGTTTAAGAGATAGCCTCTTTCAAAGTTTCCTCTCCCCTGCTGTCAGCGTTCTGCTGCCAGCAGGGGAATCCGGTCCCGGGACAGGCAGAGGCTCTTAAACACAGCCGATATCTCGTTATGGAAGGAAAAAATTATTCATTGGAACAGTCTTCTACATGTGCTTGGTTACCAAACACACATAGAAAACTGTTTCAATTAATCATTTTTCCTTCCATAACGAGATATCGGCTCTGCTGAAGAGCCTCCTCTTGATTCAGAAACCGGATTCTCGTGCTGGCAGCAGAATGCTGACAGCAGGGGAGAGGAAACTTTGAAAGTGGCTATCTCTTAAACCATAAAGGTTTGAGAGATGCCGCTGGTGTCATTTAACTCAGTTTATTAAGGGCTACAATATAAGGGATAGTAATTTTGAAGTAATACTATCCCTTTAAGGGAGAAATAAAGAGACAATGCTGTCTGAGGACTCTAGATATGGCAATAACTCTTTTATGAAAAAAATATATAATATAGGGAATTTCCTGTTCAATAAAATAAGGGTACCCCCGCTGCTGAGAGATGCATATTTCCTAAGTTATTACAGTTTAAATGCACTTTTTCTTTGATTAGCATTTTTAATTCTAATTAGTTATTCTGTTACATTCTAATGGAGAGGAAAGTCAGTGACATACAGTTTACCACAGAATGTGAGAAACGTCACTGTCAGTTAGAACTATCAGGAAGTAAACGCACAAAATATACGTTTTGAATAAAACAACTGCCGGCAGTGGGACTACCCTTGTTTTACTCAGCAGGAAAAGCTCTAGAACATATAGGTTTTCATAAAAATGTTTACTGCTTCTTTAACAAACACTGATAAGAGTAGTGTACCATGGAACAATCTGAGCATGAGTAGCGTACCACGGAACAGTCTGAGCATGTTCTGAAAAATACAATATAACTTATGGCGAGTAGTGTCTAAGCAAAAGTTAAAGAATAGAAAACACAAAGACAAGAGGAAGACAAGGAACGAAGAGAACAAAGAAGAAGAAGGAGGAGGATAAAATAGTAAGAAAAGAAATAGGAAGGAGAGGTGGATGAGGATGGGTAAATAAAGATGAGTGAGGGAAAGAAAACAGAAAGGGTCAACATCACTAGAAAAGTGACAGCTGAAGTAAGTAATGAAAATGAGCCAGTTTGCAAAGTTTTAGCTGTAGCTCAGCCAGGAAGAGTAGAAGGATAAGAAAACCTGATTTTTTTTTCCATCTGAGATTTTTATTTAATTTTTGAGGGAATACAAAAGGAAAAATGGAGGGGAAGGTGTTACAAACAATCAACCTAGAATACAGCAAGCCCATAAAAAGTGAAGTAATTACAGCCAAGATTGTGGCTTTACAAGGGGGGAAGGCAGAGATGAAAAGGGAAATAATCAGCAGCCAGCCATGCGATGCCATTGGGCTCGGAACCTGCAGCAGAGGCATGACATACAGTGGCTTAGCCTTGGGAATAATAGGAGCAAGGCATAGTAGCTGGAGAGGAAAAAGAGAAACAAGAAGTGTTCAAGGTATAATAAGTCGAAGCCCACAGTAGAAGCAGCGGGGCGCGAAGGGAGCGAGGAAGGCACGAGAGAGCAAAAGAGCTAAGAAATAGCAGCTAAAAAAGGATAAGAGAAGAGGAAAATGAAGGCTCATTGGGTGACACGACCCGAGGAAAAGGGGAAAATGGGAGAAAAAGAGCAAAGAAGAGAGGAAGAGAAAAAGGAGGGGGTGAAAAAGAGGGTAGGACAGAGCAAGGCAGGCCACCCCCGCGGGCAGTGGGGGATCGGGGCTACCCCACCAGGGCACACATATGTATGGGCAGCACGGGGACCCAGAATTACTGCGGCCCAGCCAGGTGATCCTGGGAGTCCATATATTCAATCCAGGGTGCCCGGACTGAGCCAAATCTATCTAGAGAGGAGGAATGTTTAGCCGTTAGGTTCTCCATAGTATATATGGACCAAGTGCTGCGTAACAGGGCACCCCTATCTGGTAGAGAGGGTTTCCTCCAAGACAAAGCTAGCAAATTACATGTAGCCAGAAACATATGTGACAATAAAGTGGCATTAAGTTGCAAAGTGTGCACCAGGGGAAGCCCCAAGACCAGGAACCAAGTGTCCAGTGAAAAACGAACCCCAATGACATCTGTTAGCAAAGACAGCACCATGGACCAGAAGCGCTGAGAAAATCTGAGGTTTAAGGAAAGCTAGCTAGTTCAAACTGCTTGAAGACAATACTTTGTACTTTGCTCCTCCAATGAATGATAATAGGAACAGTAGTGGATTTCCAATATTGCGGAATAAGCTGCTTAGCTGCATAAAGCATAATATATATTAAAAGAGCAACATTTGAAATTAAGGGAACAATATAATTAAATAGACAAGGTAGTGGGTCTAGGTGAATAGTAATAGAGAAAACCTTTTTAATCTCTTGGAGAATCCTTTTAAGAGTGGAACAATAAGGGGGCATGACCACCAGATGTGAGACATGTTTCCAATATCAAATGCACATCTCCAACAAGTGGAACAGGAATGAGCATAACAGTGGTCTTAATAACACTGAGTGAGAATTTTGAAGCACATCTCCCTGGTTGATTAGTCCCATGTAGTTTCAGGTAGGTGAGCTATCAATGGGAACCAGTCCTTAACCTCAAGGAAACTGCCCATCTCCTACTGCCAACCCAGCATAAAATGTCTTTTAACCCCAGAGACATGCTGGAGAATTAAATGGTAAATTTTATATATTAACATTGGAAAGTGTTGCCGAATGGGGTTTTTAACTCCTTGGATACTAGAGAAATCCCCAAGGCATTACAAAGGGTATTTACACAGGGTATTTATATATATACAATTTTCTATTTGGAATGGAGGAGAGCAGGTTTTTTTGTTTTGTTTATTACAAAGAAATGGTTTGGAGACATCACTAGCATTAATTGCGATAAGATCCCCATTTTCAATAGGAATTGTAATTTGTCCCCTATGATTCAGCTGGTTTCCTCATCTCTTCAGCATGATATTGATCACTAACTTAATTCTTTATATGCCATTGGGAGAGCACAACATACCCCAAACCATATGATATGCATCCCCTAGGTGCTCAAAGACTTAACCCTAACACCTATATCTAAACTCTATTACTAACCCAAACTCTAAACAATCATACTACGCCAAACTGCAGCCCTCACTCTCAACCATACACTCTGTATCTACCCTGGAAACCTAGCCCTAACACCAAATCCTACTTTAACTTCACGCTAAAACTCTCAATTCCTAACCATTAAACCTAATTATGTGATTAATGCTAGCTACCTGGCTGCTATCGACCACGCTCAGTGGAAATCAGGAGCAGTACAGCAGGGAACCCTCCTGATTGCCTACAGGCCCTCATTCCTTCATGGCTAGAGACAAAACATGTTTTGATAATGTTGATAAGGTTTAGACTTTAACCATGACATACACAAAACCCTTTGGATGTTAGAAAGATCAAGGCTTTGCAAACCTTTTTAGCATAAGAGCTGTGCAAACAACAGAACATCTTAATAGGCCACTTCTTTTCCCTCTCTCCACAATACAGGTTGTAAGTAGAAACAGAAATCTCCAACTGAACAGACATTAAACATTTAACTAACAAGAAAACTTAACAAATCTGTAAGTTAAAGTTCAGTCTTCAACTAGATGTGTGAGTAGCAGTGATTGACTATTAAAAAAAAACAAGCTTTATCATATATTTTTATTTTTTCATGTCAATAGTACTGCATGCTAACATAGCCGCAAATGATTCTTAACAAGCAGAAACCAGCAGACAATGTAGGTCAATGGGTCTACAAAAGCAATCAGCCACTCCTTGGCTGTTTTACAGCTTCACTAATACACTGTGTCCATCTGGGAAGAGGCTACTGTTCTCCACTGACTCTCAGATCACAAAGCAGGGGGAGAATCACACAGAGCCCTAAAAAATAGGAGAGGCTTCCCTTCTACACATAGCTCCTGCCAAGAACAACTGAATGATCTTCCTATACAAATAAATCACTTGGAGAATAGAAGACCTACAGCAGAGATACATCACAGGTCCTTCTGATTCTTTCAAGTTAGTTGACTGGGTGTGGATGAAGCTGGGAGATGGAAGAGGTAAAAGAATGCTTGGATTTCTAGGAAACATCTGACATATCAATGTCTTGCAGCTCTCTAACCTCCAGAACAGACTAAGTTAGCTAGTGTGTGTGGGGGGTCAGGTTCTTGTGGTCTTCCACTAATTAGTTTCAGATGACAATCTGATAAAGACTATTGACCCAAACAAAATATTCTGATCTATTGAAACCTATTATTATTTGTTGTGAGTAGGTGTGATCTAGAGCTCCCTATATATATATATAGGAACCTGAAAGTATAATGCAGATAATACTGTATATTGATAGGTACTTGAATGCTGTATGAAGACAACATACCTAAGTAATTCATTCTGGTGATCAACTGCACCTCACTGACAAGGCCCAAGAATAATGTGCATCTGTTCAGAGGAATTGCCTGGCACTTTGTTGCTGGATTGTTATCTGGCAGAACCAGTATGGTGTGCTCAGAATATTTATTCTCTGTGTATGAAGCTTGGTTAAAAAAAAAAAATTACAACTGTGTTAGAGAGGTCTCTACAATGCACTTGACACCATTCTAGCACCCAAGAGGTTAAATGAAGAGGAAGTGTAAGGTGCTTGTGACATAGGGCAGGGAAATTATCCCCACTTCTTACTATCACAAAGAATAGTCTGGGGGCACAGGAGACATTCTATGGGCATCATGCAGGGACAACTGTTTCCCACCACTACCTTATACAGCAGGTCATTGAGGCAAATTAACCAGTGCAGTCACCAAGGAGTTAGTCTCTAACTGCACTGGATGCACATAAGGGTATGCTGTGGGGCGTGGGATCACTATATTGTATATGCCAGACACACTACACACTAACACCAATTCCCCTGCAGCTTGCTCAGTATACTGACCTAAGCTATCGTTGACAACAGAAGTGCCCTATAACTCCCCACAGACTGACCCACTACGACCTTGCTGTTGCGAAGTTAACCCTTTGAATGCCAGAGTGGTACACAACTCATTGCAAAGCAATGTGTTGTGCACCCCCTCTGGCAATCAAAAGGTTCAGAGGAGGATTTTGGGAACACATAGGATAGTAAATTGACGTTAGACAGGCATATGGATCTATTCTAGCGCCTATTGTTGCGCGGTACATTTGCCCCATTGTGGTTTCAGGTGGGTGTATCTTTCAAGGCCTTGCCAGAACACAGAACGATATTGTATATGCCAGACACACTACACACTAACACCAATTCCCCTGCAGCTTGCTCAGTATACTGACCTAAGCTATCGTTGACAACAGAAGTGCCCTATAACTCCCCACAGACTGACCCACTACGACCTTGCTGTTGCAAAGTTAACCCTTTGAATGCCAGAGGGGTACACAACTCATTGCAAAGCAATGTGTTGTGCACCCCCTCTGGCAATAAAAAGGTTCAGAGGAGGATTTTGGGAATACATAGGATAGTAAATTGACGTTAGACAGGCATATGGATCTATTCTAGTGCCTATTGTTGAGCGGTACATTTGCCCCATTGTGGTTTCAGGTGGGTGTATCTTTCAAGGCCTTGCCAGAACACAGAACAATATTGAGAATTATGACAGTTGGCTTCAAAGCAGATAGGATGCTGATCGATGGAAATATCCGTTTGCCATTTGGAGTCAAGAAGGAATTGTTTTACCCACTTGGGACTTAATTGGAAATGGCTTAAATGTTTTTTTTTTTTTTTTTTCCCTCCTCTGGATCAACAGGGGAAATTTGGCATCGGCTGGACTTGATAGACGCATGTCTTTTTTCAGCCTTATCAACTGTTGCAATGTTACCGTCTTGTTCCAGTTCCTGAAAGAGCAGAATCTGCCACTGACATCCTCCTTCCTACTGGCTGTGCCTTGGAATTCACAGCTTCTGTTCTGTGGAGAAGAAGCTCAGGGATAATCTGGTCACTGGAGTCCACAAGCACAGGTAGACCCATCAAAGGCTCACTCATGTGAACAGAACCACTTGAATATGATGTGCAGCCTTTTGGGCAAGTGTTAAAACTTGTGCTAATGTGGCTGTACTTCTTGCGTCTGCTGCCGTGGGGTGGCATTCCGTCCCACCCGCCTAACCTGGGATACCCAGCAGGGCTCTGGGATGGGTGAAACACACTCACTTTGTATACCAGGTATTACCATGCATTCTAGTAACTTCCAATTGTGATTCTCATCTGCATTCTGTATAGCTTCACTGCTCCGTTATGTCTAAGAGCATGTACTACATAGGAATGATACTTTGTGAAAGACACTTGTCTACAGCCAGGGCTCAGCTTCTCTGGTTTGATCTTATCATTTTAACATTCTTCATACGGTGCATTGCTTATCTGCAATGTCTGTACTGTGACAATTATGTCTTTTTTTATTTGAAAATGTAATTAAAAAAACAAAAAAAAAAAAACTTGTGCTGATGAGTTGGTGACTTAATTACAGAGATGAATCCTATAAGGACCAAAGGTGTAAGCAACTCCTTGCAAAGTAGTGCATTGCAGACCCCTCTGGTCCTAGGTAATATGATTTAAACTAGTTATAGTTAGCATACGTCCCAAGCGTCCCTCTTTGAGACCCAAATCCCTCTGTCCCTCTTTACTACCCTTTTGTCCCTTTTTTAAGAGATCAGAATGAGTAGTGTGTATTACATTGCTCCACAGCAATAAAACTCACATAATGTTTAGTTAATCTTCAGTAAATGTGTTTATAAATTGATCAGTGTAAATAAAATACTTTGGTCTTGCTCTAAATCATTTGTTCAACTACACAAAGAGGTGTCAATATGTCCTGAAATAACCTAAAAATTTTGGTAATGCCCCGCCCACCAGCCATGTCCCCAGAAACACCACCTGAAACAAAAGCGTCCCTCTTTGGCCATTTGAAATGTTGGTAGGTATGAGTTAGTACTGCCCAAAAAAGCATGAACTTGATATAATGGTATTTTGATGGCAGGCTGAAACCTAGCACTGCTTTGTTACACTAAGTATAGCTGGACAAATAGGTATTCCAGTCAAGTAAATCTCTTAACAAACATTAAAGTCGCTCTTAAAAACAGAAGTTAAGGTAGTGAATGTACATAAACTAGATACTGAGCTAAATGCGTGTCTGGAATCAATTTTCTAGCTCTGCGTCTGCCCTTTCATCAATTTAATACTCTACGTATGTTATCCCTTATTGTAGCTTGCATCAAGAGGAGGGCAACAGAGCAGTTTATGGGCATTCTGGAGTTTTACCTTCCACTGTACATTGTTTAAAGGGATAGTAATGTTTCATAATAAAAGCAGCTCTAATTAATCATCATAGTATTTGGGCCTTGGAGAGTGTTATTTCAATTCTGTCAGAGTTGTAGTTCAAGAGTAATTGAATGATAAAGTATCCCCCTCCCACCCCTTTTACTGATGTAACACTGCTCAGCTTAGAGCAGCAGAGAGGTGCCCAGGTAGATTGCAGGGGGACAATCTTCAATTAAGATAAGGGAAAAAGCTGAAAAACCTGTCAAGGGGGCCACGGTTTTCATTGTTCTCACAGTAAGAAAATTGTCCCTTGCTGTTATCTGTCTGGTCAAGCAACCAGATTCTACATCTGAGGTGAGGAGTGTTACACTAGGTAAAAGGGGCCGGAGGGGGATACTTTATCATTCAATTACTCTTGAACTACAACTCTGACAGTACTGAAATAACACTCTCTATGGCTCAAATACTATGAAGATTAATTGGAGCTGCTGTTTTTCGTGAAACATTACTATCCCTTAACGCTATCTCCTAAAAAAGGCATAGAGGAAATGTTAAAATTTCAGAGCAATTTCCTATGCATACTTTGGAGCAGGCAATACACTGATCATAATCTCTATGGCATACACTAAAGCATATCCATTGGCATCAGAGAGGCTAATGTTGGTACAGCAGCACTGGTGTATTTGTACATTCACAATACTATTTAATATTATGGATACCATGTAGGTCTCCAGATAATTGCATCTTAATGCCCTGACCCCCCAAATAGGGCCATATACGGACGTAAACATGGAACAATTCTGGGACAAACCAACTACACTGTAAGAAAATAAAAATTCCAACCAATTTAAAGGGATAGTAATACTTCATTTAAACTTTATTTTATTTTGTAGGCATTAAAAAAACATGAAGAATGATATAAGTCTTATCTCTCAAACCTTTATGGTTTAAGAGATATTCACAAACAAAGTATCCCCCCCCTGTTCAACCAGATCAGAAGGGAGGTGCCCAGGTAGACTGCAGAGAGGGACAATCTTCAATTAAGATAAGGGAAAAAGCTGAAAAACTTGTCAAGGGGGGAAGGGATTTCATTGTTTTCATACAAAGAAAATTGTCCCCTTCTGTTATCTGTCTGGTCATACAACCTGATCCACATCTGAGAAGAGATGGCTTACACTAGGTAAAAGGGGCGGGGAGGGGAACTTTGCTTGTGAATATCTCATAAACCATAAAGGATTGAGAGATAAGACTTATATCATTCTTCATGTTTTTTTAATGCCTACAAAATAAAATAAAGTTAAAACAAAGTATTACTATCCCTTTAAATGGGGCTTTTAAGTGACAGATGGAGATTGTCATCAGACAGCGAATCAGGGGTGGCAATTTCCTGAAAACTGCTGCAGAATAACGCACCTCTGCAATGGTCCAGGGGCTCCCTGAACTGCAGAGTGACCAACTGTATTGCAACTCCGTGCACCATGTGCTAGTTCTAAAAGATATTTTATTCAAAGGTTATTTCAGCTCAAACTTGCATTTGCTTATTAATTTTTTTTTCATTATTTACATGGCCTGAAATGTTATGGTGGTGCTGTTGCTACAGCAGTCTATGTATAGCTATTGGTAGTGACAAAAACCATCTGCAGGCTGATGTAGCCATTGTCCATAGAGCAACTGCACCCACAAAAATCAAGTTTGAGCAGCAATAACCTTTGAATAATCATCTCTCTGCAGTGGAGAGTTCCTTTGTTTTACTTAGCAGGGTGAATACTGCAATATTTATTTTTTCCATATTACTTTCCTTTTAAGTCAGTAGGAATTTGTATTTGTCCCCTATGGTAAAGATGGTTTGCCCCAGAATTGCTCCAAATTTATTTTGTATATATGGCTAAAAAATGTCATGATTGGTTCTATGACTCTCTTTCACATATTCCAGTTTTATGAGGAGAGAGCAAATGGATTACATATGCCAATAAAGAGGTACGTACCAGTCCAGCGCACGTGCTGATGGATGCAAATGAATCATTGAGGTTGAGAACTTTTCCTGTGTAAAAGCACAGCTCATCCACTGGAGGATGTTTCTGAATTGTGTGTCCATCCCCTGTATTTTCCTCCACTACAAACCCAGCAGCCAGGAACTGATGACTCCTCTGCAGGTTCAAGTACAGGTTCCTACCGAATGCAGGCAACCAGATGTACAAGTCTTCTGGGTATTCCCCTGGAATGGAGCGTGGCTTGCGGAGATGCCTGAAGGTTGGCTCGTACCCACTATGAGGCAGATCAATGTCTTCTGGCCATACTTCCTGGGGGATCACAACCTCTAGCCCTGGGTCAGAGGATCTAGCTACAAAACAAAATGGGAATTACTAGCAAAATCTGATATAAGTCCATCTTCATACCAAACTACCAATATAACTAGTCTGTATTCATATATCATCTCTTATTACTTAGCCCTATTTATTTAAACCCTTTGAGTGCCAGAGCAGTACACAATGCATTGCTCTTTAATACGCTGCATACCTCTCTGGCACTCAAAAGGTTATAGTGGACTACACAACTTAACCCCTTGAGGACCAGAGAGATGTGTGCAACATGTTGTACACCCTCGGGTCCTTTAAAGGGGTAAGAAAAGTTTAGCCATGTTACAGAGAAATAAAAGCTCCCCATGTGTTTTATTGGCTACACTTTCTGTTTAGTATGTAATTTTTGAAAAACTAGCACAGTGTGGAAAAATATGCAAATTCTTTGAACTTCCTGCTAATTAGTATTAAAATGACTATAGTATATGTGCCCTGCCTAGATTCATTCATACAGAGAAAATAAAAAATACAGCGGCTCCACTCAGTCATGAAAAAATAGAGAACCAACAAATGGAATACATAAATAGCTATGTATCGAATGATGATATGAGCATGGTGTGTGCCACACTAGGAGTACCCCAACTCCTACGAGTAAAGACATAAATAGGAAAACATGTGTGCACAACTACCATATAGCTCTATAGCTATATGGTAGTTGTGCACACATGTTTTCCTATTTATAGATTCATTCATAGCATGGTAATATTAGCCCAGAAAATACTAATTAGCATAAAATGCCACACTGGTCTACCTACTTAATTTCTAAAAAAAGTTTTTCATAACAAACAATTAGCTAGTGCAAAACACAGGCAGCACTATACTAGAGTTCAGGGCTGGATTTCCCAGAGTAGGCAACTGCCTAGTGCTCCAGATTTTGAGGGATGCCTTAGCTGTACAGGCCACACCCACATTCTGAATTATGGGTGTGGCCAGAGAAATCTAATTTGCCCTGCACCAGTTTTATGCCCTTTTACAGGCTATTGTTAAACCCCTTGGATGCTAGAGAGATCTCCACGGCATTGCTCCACAAAACATTTTTTTCTGTGTCAAGAAAGAGTGGATGAGACTGGGGGCAGGGTCATGTGAGGAGCGGGGGAGTGAACATGGGCGGAGCTAATGAAATCTAGAGTGTTTTGCCTAGGGGTGACTGGAATGTAAATCCAGCACTGCTACTTATCTTATGGTGATGGATTCAATTCCCATGTTACTCTAAAGGAGAGCTGTATAAAAGTGGCCCAGACATGAATATATTGCTATTTTCACATAAGCAATGACTACACTCATATATAGAGGTGTTTGAACATTATGATCACTTCTTTGAGCCAAATAAATGTTATAACATTTTACTACATCACTTGTGTGTTGCTACAGTAAGAGAACTCAGATGTACATATGTAATAGGGAGCACATATATATAATTATAACTTTAAATGGTCCAAACCACATGAAATACACATGGGGTGCCAGGAATCCCTAATAAACATATACAACCAATACAAGAAAAAGGAAAAAAGAAATGGAACATGTGGAAAAGTGAACTCTTGAAAAGGCACTCTGACCTAAATATAATAACACATAAAAAAAATTCAAAACATTAAATCAAATTATCAAAATCACATTTGTTATATAGACAAAAAGCAGCACAGTATATAAACCAAGTAGTTCCCCTAAACCCACCAGACATACTGTCTAAATCTAAAATGCCATCGTATAAAAGAATACCCCCCTCATCCTCAAATCTGCTGGAGAAAACCCAAGTACAAGAAGATAACATATATCAGTACACACAGCCGTGCATTACTGCCAAATGGCAAAAGAAGACATACACAGCTGCACGCACTGGTACAGACTAGCTATACCTGCCGACCCCAAAGATGACTAAACTGCAATCATACATCTAGGTAAATGATCGATGTGCACATCAGCGTAAAGCATACGCATTATAAATAAACCATGCATGGTATCCATAAAAAAAGGGATAACAAAAGAAAATGTCATATAGTAACGTCACAAATCATAGTCTAAAGGTGCACCTGTTGGTAAGCAAAATCCAAGATGTTAGTAAAGCAAAGCAAGGGTTGTAAGCCAGCATAAAAGCGTAACGTATAGCGATCATCTAATAAGTCCCAGAGCAGCAATAATCCGAGTAGTAGAGATAGTCATAAAGCATAATCAGATAGGAAAGCGGAGTATTAATCACGGTCACTAGCATCAAACAACTCTGTCAGGTAATAAACGGCTGATACTTCTCACCACTCGGTATCCTCAGATCCGTATCGAATACTGTATCACCGTCATCAAGTATACCTCTCACGAGTTGAAGTCATATATTCAGACCATTCCAAATGTGTTCCAACTCACTCTCAATCCAAATCTCTCCATATTCTCTTCACTTCAAACTGATGTGCCGCTCATGGGCTCTTCCTTCTCACACCTGGTCTCCCAACAGAACCACGCCAATGCGTTTCGTCCCAACTGACAGGACTTTGTCAAGGCAGTTTTGTTATGTGTTATTATATTTAGGTCAGAGTGCCTTTTCAAGAATCCACTTTTCCTTATGTCCCATTTCTTTTTTCCTTATTCTTGTATTGGTTGTAACAGTAAGAGAACTGTCGAATCAATTAATAAAAATGGTCAATTTTTGGCTCTAATGTATGCTACTTTCTCCTTAACATAACCAAAATAATGTGTCTATATAAAATATATGAATAAAATATGTCAAAATGCAAGAAAAAAGTTGGTTAATTCACCCATTGTTAAAAGTACTCCGCTTCTTTACTGTGTTCACACAGGAATGCAGTAAAGCCATAGCATGGAAGGTCTGCATGATGGCCACAGTAGCACTGGTGGATGTTGTGTTGCTTATTGAAACCTCCACTGAATGGCTGACCCACTTGGATGCTAGCCAATAATTTAGCTTGTGCTCACATTGGCTGGCCTTCAGCTGGTGCTCACATTGGCTGGCCCTCAGCTGGTGCTCACATTGGCTGGCCCTCAGCTGGTGCTCACATTGGCTGGCCCTCAGCTGGTGCTCACATTGGCTGGCCCTCAGCTGGTGCTCACATTGGCTGGCCCTCAGCTGGTGCTCACATTGGCTGGCCCTCAGCTGGTGCTCACATTGGCTGGCCCTCAGCTGGTGCTCACATTGGCTGGCCCTCAGCTGGTGCTCACATTGGCTGGCCTTCAGCTGGTGCTCACATTGGCTGGCCTTCAGCTGGTGCTCACATTGGCTGGCCCTCAGCTGGTGCTCACATTGGCTGGCCCTCAGCTGGTGCTCACATTGGCTGGCCCTCAGCTGGTGCTCACATGGGCTGGACTTCAGCTGGTGCTCACATGGGCTGGCCCTCAGTTGGCACTCACATGGACTGTCCCTCAGACACACCTCTCTTGTGCTGGGATTGATGGTTGAATGCAAGAAAAATGTGAGGATTCAATATGGGTGATGGAATTGCAGCAAGAGGCTGCTATAGATACGTCACCCGTGTGAAAGAGCCCTTAATGTCACAAAAAAAGTCACAAACAGTCAAACATCTATATACATACAAGTCCTTATGCATAAATGCAATGGGAACAAATTAAGATATCCAAACATTTCCATTGATTTAAAACCCCTTGAATGCCAGAGACATCCCAAACACATTATGAAGATAAGAGAGAAGATGAGGGGGGAGATGCACTAAGGGGTGATAAAGTGGAGAAGACTTCTGCAGTGATAACACTTCTCCAATTCCTATGTTATTCTATGGATGCATTAAGATTTCTCCAACTGTGGAGATCTTATTGCACCTTCCACATGGGTGACACCAACACAGTGGTGCTGCTTTGGTGATGCTGCCTGTTGTGAAAGATACTATGCAGGGTCATGGTGCACTTCACATGGGTGATTCCCGCTTTGTATAAACACATCAAACTCCAGCATGACGCATCTTTACTTGTTCATGCAGAAACTCAGTAAAGATGCAGAAAGGAAGGTCTGCATAGTAGCCTACTGAGTGTCTCATGTGCATTGTTGTAAATTGTGAAGCTCATTAAAACTTATAATGAAAAACTGCCCCTCATGAGCATCAGCCAATATTATTAGCTGGTGCTCAAGTAGGCCGAATGTCAGTCACATCCTTCTTGTGACCGGATTGTTGTTGGAGCTCAGGAGAAGATGTAGTGTATGCTACAGGGAGGATTGCCTATTGACTGCTGTGACAAGGGTTTGTTGCCTGTTTCCAAGGAAAATAGCATTATGCCCAATAGCCAAGAATTCGTTAACCATCTCAGAAAGGTGAGTGACTACCATTTACGGTCTGTGGAAAGAAAGCATGTTTTCCACCTCCAAGAGGAGAGGAAGAGTTCCCAGCTACAGTGGCATACTAGGGGAACCCAGGAAGAGAGTGGACTACCGCCACCAATTCACCAGAACCCAGTGAGGCCCTAGAACAGAAATGGACGCGTGTAGCAAAGCAATGCATTGGAGACCTTTCGATCATTCAAATGCTTAAGCTTTATGTAAATTGAAGGGAGTTTTTATTTGTTCCTATGGTAGAGATCATTTACCCCAGAATTTTGTTGCTATTTTTCACTGTGCCTATGGCTTATTGACCCTAGGATGCTGCTCCTTTTATGGAGACCAAAAATGATCTAAGGCAAAAGCATTAATAAATTCTTACATGTTAATATGTATAAAAATGATTAATGAATTTCATACATTAATACTAAGCTCAATGAAAAGAGTCAACTGCGGTTTTTGTGCTACCCCCTCCCCTCTCAAAGCATGCCAACAATTGCTACACATATGCTGAAAGTATTGAAATTAAGCCAAGGAGATGATGAGGCTGGACAAATTAGGGGCAAAAAATTATGTATTGCAAATTATGACATTTTTACATGCTGTAATTTTATTTTGCTGCACTTGGAGCTGAGAAGGGGTTTATATGTGCCTTTATGCACTCAGGCAGTTTAACCCTTTGAGTGCCAGAGTGGTAAAGAATGCATTGCTTTGCAATGCATTCCATACCACTCTGGCACTCAAAGGGTTAAATGTGAAAACAACTACCTTCATACATCTCCCCTAATGTTTTCACTAATTTAGTATTACAAAAGCATAAG
Organism: Rhinophrynus dorsalis; assembly: GCA_037306005.1. Taxonomy (NCBI): domain Eukaryota; kingdom Metazoa; phylum Chordata; class Amphibia; order Anura; family Rhinophrynidae; genus Rhinophrynus; species Rhinophrynus dorsalis. The sequence continues at coordinate 444,505,895 of CM074721.1, forward strand.
AGGAAAAAAACAACTTTTAATTCCAAACACACACATACATACATGCATATTTTTTAATTCCATATCTCTTTAAACTGACCCCTAAGCACTGTCCAACCTTTTCTATACCTCTACCCAAAAAAAACCTCAAAAAGTTCCTCTGCATGATCAGCTGTGTTTAAGGCTGTTGTTTCACCAAACTCTCAGCCTACAGGCAGACTCCAGCTCCTAATGAACGGAAACTATGATGTTCAGCGAGGGGGACCCTGCCAGGATCTGCTCAGGTTGAAACATCAGCTACAAAAATATAAAGGGCCTCTTCACACAGCTTCCCCCTTCCCCAATGCACATACACTGCACACACACTGGACTGTCAGAACAATGTCTAAGGGGCCCCAGCACTATGCAGGCTGGCGATTCATAGGGACAAATTCTTATATTTACTAAACTGTGCCCAGTCATAAAAAACAAACCGGAGAAAATGTTAGTGCAAATGGATCATGATCAGTATCTCAGCAATGCAAAACCCTATAGAATTAAAATGATTCTTGAATAAGGGTTACAAAGTTAGGATCATTTTTATTTTATATCTTAATACTACTCAGAACCCATTTGCTACAAATGAAATCTACCAGCAGAACACTAACAATCAAACACTTTAACTCCTTGAATACTAGATAGATCTCTAATGCACTGTATCAGTATGAAATGTATGACAATGCAAGTCATCTTTCTAGCAAATAAGTGATTTTGAAAGAGGAGAATCGTGTAACATTAGTATGTTGCAGGCATACAGCATGCCAGCTAAGGCTAAGTTCACACCTACGATGTGGTGGTATTTATGCAACTTCATAACTGTGCATTTAACAAGTGCATTTTTTCCCAAATTTATAATGTTTTGTATCTGTTTCTTATGCGGTTTTGTCACAATTTTAATGTGATTTAAATGCATTGCATCAAAATCATCCCAGTAGGGCTTAACCCTTTGAGCGACAGAGAGGTATCCAATGCATTGCAAAGGAATCCTATGTTAAAATAATTTGTATGTGTTCATTTGTAATGACTCCATTTGAAATCAATGGACAAATTTCAGTGGTATGAAAACACAAAAATGGACTTAAAGGAGCAGTAAACTTTTTTTATGAAAAAATATATATTGTAGGGATTTTCCTATTGAGTAAAATAAGTACTCACACTGTGGATAGATTTATATTTCCAGAGTTATTACAGTTTAAACCCATGTTTTTTTTTTACATTAGCAGTGCCCTCTAGTGGTCAAATTCTAATTAGATTTCCTGTTAGATTCTAATGGAGAGGAAAGTCAGAAAAGTTAGAGACATACAGTTCTATATAGAATGTGATAGAAACTTCCAGTCACTTCCTGTCAGTTAGAACTATCAGGAAGTAAAGCACAGTAAATTCACTTCCTGATTATTTAAACTACTATAAAACATCTGAAAGCAGTGTGAGTGACCTTGTTTAATTCAGCAGGAAAAGCTCTATAAAATATGTTTTCATAAAAAAAAAGTTTACTGCTCCTTTAAGTTGCAGCAAATGGCAATCATGCACTACATGCACTGTGCGAATAAGTGTGCACAGCTGCAAAGAACACCACTGTACCTTCAAAAGCCCATGTTTTTTAAAAAGTGAATGTCCCACTTTAAAACTAAACTTTAGAGCAATGCAACATGAAACAAAATTCCACTATAATGATTTAATCTCTCACTCATCAAATGGAAGTCACAGAAGCCCAACTATGCTGTTAACACTCTGGCTTTAGTCCGCTGGCCACTGGTAGACACAGAACTACATCTACACTGTATTCAACTGGGGCCTTGTTCCCCTGTTCACCATCCTATATAATTATTCGCTAGGATGTTTGTCACGATGCAGTCATGCGCAATAGAGACTGTCTGCGTTTGGGCAGTCTCTACTGCGCATGATTACATCGCGTGGGTGAGGCAACGCAAGACTGCATTGCGTGAAGCAGTGAAGTTGCATAGCGGCCTCTTAACCATTAAAGAGTGCCAGAGAGGTACGCAACGCATTGCAAAGCAATGCGTTGCGTACCCCACTGACACTCAAAGGGTTAACATTACCCGGACCTTGGCCCGTGTACAAGGGCTTTTACATTAGTTACCGATATTTTCTCTAGAGAACCCCTTGCACTTCTTCAGGGTACCCTGAGGTACATGGAACACATTATGAGAACCACCATTTTATCTGATAACCTGTTTGTATTAATTTCAGATCTGCAAAGTAAGGTTCAATGGAGCAGACAACTAACCCACATTCCATAGGAGGTTTTAACCCTTTGGATGATAGCTAGGTACATGCTGGGCATAATAATATTGTTTCAAGCAGCAAGGGCAAACAAAGAGGGGGTTCCAATTGCCCAGGAACCTCTCCTGCACTCCATTGTCCTTATCAGATGGAGATTAACCACTAGTACGAACATAATGAGGAAGAAGTTTGCTGTTGTTGTGCATATGACTACAGCAGGGGATGCAAACCTGCAGCCCTCCAGCTGTTCTTGAAAACTCCATCATCCTCAGCTGGATGTTGGCAGGGAACGAAGGAAACTATAGTCAAAGAACAACAGCTGAAAGGCCACAGATTGCCCATTCCTAGTACAGATGATGGTGGGCACTCTGTGGCCCTTCAGTTGTGAATTACATGTCAATTCATCCCAGGCCATCTGATGACTGACCAACTCTGAAGGGAGATGTAGTCTTCAACAGCTAGATGGAAGGGCCTTAGGTTACCCACCCACTGTCTATCCTTATTTAACTTCAATGGCTGTTGATCACAGAATTAAGGTGTGATAATGAGGTGATATAGCATCCAAAGGGTTAAATTTTTCTGCGATCAGAGTGACAGGCACTTCAGTATTTTCCTCCTTGCTGATACATGTAATACTACCTAATAACAACAGGCTTAGTCCATCACATTCATCCTAGTAACCAAGGGGTTATTTAAAATAGACAAACATAGAATATGACAGCAGTTTTGAATCACTTGTCACACCCTGTCTGTCCCATTTCCAGCTGCTGAAACTGCCCAGACCTTATTTCAGGCTGGCGTTCTTGTATATATATCTGATAGCCTTGTGTCTAACCGATGTATTCGCCCCTTCAGTGTAGAGAAGGATGGCAGACAAATCGCATACCCCACGCAAACGCTTAACCCTTTGAGTGCCAGAGGGGTACGCAACGCATTGCAAAGCAATGCGTTGTGTACACCCCTGGCACTCAAAGGGTTAAAACAGTTAACACTTTGATTGACAGAGAGGTCTCCAATGTATTGCAACGTGGATACCTCACTGGCATGCAAAAGGATACATTTATCAGCACCTTCTGCACTGAGAGTCTAATCCAGGAACCCACTCCTCTTCAGCTAACGTAACACTTCTTTATATTACCCTGGCACCTGTTATATCACAGTACAACCTATTCTCTCTCTGTTCTGCAAATCTGTGGTAAACCAACTGCACCATAGGGTAAAGATACAAATCCCCATTGATGTAAAATGAGTTTTAACACCTTATATGTTGAAGAGGCCTCTGGCACATTGTTCTGCAATGCGTCTGAGACTTTTCGAGCATTCAGTGGATTTTAAATACCCATTTAAATCAATTGTAATTTCAGGAACCTGTATTTGCTCCCTGTGAAGCAGTTAGTTTGTTCCATAATTGCTGCACTTATTACTAGTACATAGGCCTCACTGAGCTATGGGATACTGTTTAAGGCTGATGCACTAAGTAAATTGGAGCAAACCAATTGCACCATATGGGACAAATTCTCCATTTATTTCAATTTGGTTTTTAACTTGCTGAATGCTGGAGAGGTATCTATCACAATGCTTTACTGACCCCTCTACCATTCAAGGGTTTAAAAGCCCCATTAAACTCAATGACGGTTTTAATTTGGCCTCCCAATAGTACAGATGGTTTACTCTAGAATTGATCCATTTTGTCTTAGTACAATAGCCTCTCTAATATCCTAAACTATGTCTACTTCCCAGGTAATCATCCTGATGGTCCTTTCATCTTTTTAAAGGATATAGTCCACCATGAGCCACCTTATAAAATCTCCAAGTATATACGTGCAAGGGGGCTGACCCTAGCCTCCACAGAGCCTGTCCAGATGTGTTCTTCACATTGCTGTAAGTCTAGTGCATGTGTGGCAGTCTCCTGCCTCTGGCAGCATTGCAGGAGCCCTGGAAGGTCCAGCAGCACAGACAGAATGGCTGGAAGAGGGAGAACTGTGCTGAGCCAGGATCTGGGAATATTCAACGCGCCTGCGCTGCCAAGCTACCATTAACCCTTCAAATGCACCACACTATGGAGGTTAACCATTTGAGTGACTAGGGGTTGAGCAACGCATTGCAAATCAATGTGTTGCCCTCCCCTTTGGGACTCAGATGGTTTAAATGTAGGCACAGTTGTTGAATTTGGGTCAGATCTCATCCCATTTTGGTAGAAATGAAAAGTGATTACCAACATATTTACACTGTAAAGACTGCTACAGAGAACTTGTGAGTACTCCTTCTAGGATAAAGGACCCAGGCAGAGAAATTTAATTGAAGCTAAATACGGAAAATTATAATATGGAAGATTGACGTTTATACCTTAAATCACCCACCTGTATATACACACACGCCCAATGTTCTTTTGGTTTTAAATATGAACAGCCTGCTGCAGCTTTCCATTCCAGAGAATGTTAGAAAAGGTAACTCAGTGGTGGGAAACACATGACTCCCCAGCTATTGTTGGGTTACAACTGTGATACTGTAGACCTTCAGTTCACATAATCCCCAACCAAACGTTGGCTGTTGCTAAGGTGACCACATATCCCATTAAATTAGGAAAACATGAGTTTATTCTGCAGAACTGCATACAAACTATGCAACCCCGCAGTGTCTGTTTTTGTGTCCCTGACATTTAAAGTGATATATGCTCACCTTAGCAGGAGCTGTAGTCCCCAACAGCTGGATGTTCAAAGATGACTACCCCTGTCGCAAGGTCTACATCTGGGGTAAGTAACCTGGCTCTTTTGCTGATGTTGGTCTATATCTGTGATGTTATGATGTTCATAGCAATGTCACCTCTGCAGTGGACAACCAAGCAATGAAAAAGTTAAAGACAACTGTCGATGGAAAATGCATTCAGCAGTGCTGCGTTGATTAACTATTTCATTGCTGGTTTGATCATCTTAGAAGGAAATCTGGCAAACATGTGGCTCTATAGAATTTGTTCCACTACAAGTTCCATAAACCATAGCCTGCTGAGATTGATGGGAGTTCTAGAGCAAGGACAGCTTCAGGGCCACATACTACCCACGTCAATGGTAAATTCGCGCACAAGTTTATGTACTAAAACAATGAGCAATCCTGGAGCAAACCAAAGACATCATAGGAAACAAATACACTTTCATACTGATGTAACCCCTTGAATGCTAGAGGTCTCCAACGCATTACTTCGCTGGTTTGCTCCAGAGAGGCATCTTTTTTTAGTACATTTTCCTAATTGAATGGGTGTTATTCTACTTACCTAAAGGCACCAGCAGGCAGAGCAGGCTCAGAAGGAGCATGGTGTAGTGCAGCCTCGATGATTCTGTTGCAATGGAATAAAGCAAAGAGTAGGTACAGCATAGAGTTTATGTGATGCAGTGTACTCGCTAATCCAGGGTGTGTAACGCTGGTATGATGTTGGATATTACTGGGCCATAGGGCAACCGAAGGTACTTGCAGGATGCAATGGAGATCCAGTGCAGTGTTGATAATCCAGCGCAGTGTTTATCGTACAGTCCCCGGTGCGATTCAGAGGCAGTGATAGGTATATATAAAATATAACATACGGCCCTTGTGTCTGCAGGCAGTGCAGATTATACAGTGCCAGGTATTTGTGGGGTACTGTGCATTCCCAACCATTCACAGGGCTGCAGTGAAGGCGATGCTGCACCGGTTATTTGCAGAGTGCAATGAAGAAGATGCAGTGCTGGGTACTTCCCGTGCGCAGAAGTGTTGTTTTTGCAGACTACACTGTGAAGCTCATCCAACAGTGCGAGTATATCGTGGGTACAATGCAGGGTCAGTTATATATTCAATGAAATGCTGTCAGGTACTTGCAAAACGCAGTGCCTGGTACGTGCAGGATCCAGAACACAGGATTCAGTGCCAGTTGTTTGCAGGCTGCAGTGTGTGCCAGGAAGTTGCAAGGTAGTGCTGCAGAAGATGCAGTGAAGTGCCAAGCAGTTGTAGATTACTATATATACCGGGTACTTGCAGCTTCCCAGCCTTTGGTAAAGCAATTAGCACAGTCGAAAAACTAAACTGGAGCCTCAGGTTCCGCCCACCGGTCACTGAGAGCTCCAATCACAACTCGGCCGGGTTAAGAGCTAGAATATTGAGGCGGAGGGATTCGCTGAACTGTTAACTATGGGCGGAGTCATCTGCAGTACACGTGGTTGTGGCGCTGTGAGCAGTGACAACCGATAGAGGGAGAGTGCGGTGAGACAGAGGAGACATCCGGGCAGGTGTGAAGGGGACAAGAGAGGGGCGGTAAGATGAGGCAGTAAGGAGAGTTGATATAGACTAATCACAGGGGTGGGGGACAATAGCTGGAGGAAAAGGAAAACAAGGAAGGGTTAAATGTTTAAGAAAGTGGAACACAAAAAGAAAAGTTATTCTAGAGAAAGAGGAAATGGAATACATTGGTGTATAAGAAGCACGGAGGTTATCCAAGGAATGTTATGGATTCAAAATACACTAATATAGAGAAACAAATTAAATGGGATGGATGAGCGTAGATTGGACAATATGTGAGATATGAAACGTAAACAAAATAAGTGACGAATGTGTCGTATAAATAAACTTTTAGAGGGAGGGACAAATATGCAGAAATGAAAACATCGGAGTCAAGAAGGGGCACGGTAAGAAAAGAAGAATATGTAAGATGGCAGCCCTCTGACAAACATAGGGTAGACTTTTGAGTGCCAGAGCTGTATGGAAAGCTTTACCAAACAATGAGTTCTCCCTGTCTCTGAAAGGATCATAGGTAAGGTGAGTGACCAGATTATGTAAATAAATTCCGGGGATTTTTTTTAAAAGTCACGTTAAAAAACATAGGCAACATGTCCACAGATTTTACATATATTGTATTTTGAGTGATTGCATTATATGCTATATTTCTCACATTAATAAACAGAAAAAATACTCCTTGTATTATTGGGGCATACAGCTGTCAGTGGAAATGGCTGGAGAAAAGGCAGTATTTGTGGTTCTATGGCTACCAATGGAACAAGGCTGGGGAGTCAGACAGTGTATATGTGTGGTTTTCTGGCCATTAGTAGACAGTGGAATAAGGCTGTGGTGACAGTGTATGCAAGGTTATGTGGCTACCAGTGTGACATTGGAGCAAGGGGTGTAACACAGTGTATTTGTAGCTTCCAGTGGGTGGAGGAACAAGACTGGTGTGTCAGAAAGTCTTTTGGGGAGATGCACTAAGGTGTGATAAACAGGCGATAAAGTGTAGATGATTTCTCCAGTGTTCTAAACTCTGCAAGTCCTTTGTAATTCTGTGGAGCCAGTGCACTTTAGGGATCTTTGTGCATTGACTCCTTTTAATAACATAGGAACGGGAGAAGTGATATCACTGGATAAGTCATCTCCACATATCAACTCTTTATCACACCTTAGTGCATAGCATCCAATGTGTTGTAGATACAAGTGGAACAAGGCCGAGAAAGCATGTGGGGTTCTGTGGCTACCAGTGAGACAGTTGAACAAGGTGGGGATGCAGACAAGGTATGTGACTACCAGTGGGCAATGGAGCAAGGCTGTAATGTCAGACAGTGTATGTGTGATCTGTGACAACCACTGACTAATGAAATAAGACATGAGTCAGAAAATGAAGGCATGCCAGAGAGGTGTCCAAATCATTGAAAAAAGTAATGCATTGAACACATCTCTGGCCTATATACAGCGCTGTATATTTTTTAAACATTCAGACCTCTTTGGGGACACCAGGACCCCTCCTAATGTCTCTCCTGGTACTGATCACCTACATCATTGTGTAAGTGATCAATACAGGGCACCTGGAAGGGGCTCACCTTCCTTCTCTCCTTGCTCAACCTGGTAGTATCCAAACTTTTGGGTTGAGTTGGAGGACCTTCAAGACATAGTCGTATTATTGCAATGATGCAAGGGGGCCTTCATGGTCCTCCCATGCAACCTAGAAGTTTGTAGAACACCTGGTTGTGGTGTGAGGGAAGGAAGGCAGGGAGTAACTTCCAGGTTGCCATTATTGAATGTATGTCGCAGGCGAATAGATGATGAGTAACAGGGGGAATTATGAGGATCCTGTGGGCCCCTGCAATGAGGTCTGGTTTATTTTTATTCATTTTCTTCTAATTTATAGAGGGGAATTGTCAGGCAAAAGCTTATGCTTGCTTGGCTCTGGGATCTGAGGACACATATTGTCGTGGACAGATTTGTCCCCAGAAAAATGTGGATGCCTGGTCATCCTAGTCAATGGGAATGTATAACCAAGCAAAGATATTAGATGTAAAGGATCAAAAATGTATATATATATATATATATATATATATATATGTATACTAGCAAAAGGGAAACGGCGTTCCCCATTGGGATTAAGTCCTTTGGGTGATTCAGGGGTCTTCATCGCATTGGTGTATATGTACATAGAATAAATATCCAATTAGGTATGTATGTACATTGAATACATATGCGCTACACCTACCTGCATATTTATTCCATATATATACACCTGAAGCACCCGAAGGACTTAATCCTCACAGGCAACGCTGTGCCCCTTTTGCTAGTATTTTTATATAATAAATAGCTTTCATTAACTGATACACAAGACTAACAACGACAATAAAAGGTAGGGATCTACCATAAAAGCACTTGGCTAAAGTAAGTACCAATAACCAAAATAATTATATAAAAATATTTATGCAAACAAAAAGACCATAGGATGGAGAGTAAAATAGGGACTACAGCCCCCCACCCCTACAATCCCACCACAATATCCCCCATTAACCCCAAATCTAAAATCAATACAACCAGTCATAAATCCCAAAAAGAAAAAAAAATAAAACATAACAAATATAAAAAATATATATAAAAGTTCAAGAAAGGAGCTGTTACTGGCATCAGTATCCAAAAAACATATAAACTTGAGCTCACGTATTAATCTTCAGTAAATCCAATGTTACTTTTGTTACTGAATTCACACAGAGGTTAGTCATTCATAGATGAATTGATGTAAATGATGGATGAGTAAATGGAAGATGTAATGATATATGACATAATGAGACAGATGTTAATCACTGGTGTTTCACAAGCAACTGAGTTTGGTCATAATGGCAAAGCAGGCATAGCATATTCCAAGCCACATAATTATACAGTGGTAATCATCACAGGCTTCTTACCCGTTTTCTCCCACCAAGGGCTGATAATCATAGTACAACTTTAGATCAACTTGGAAATATTCCATTTACAACAACAGTCTGCATTCTCTCATTTGACCAGCTCTCTCTCCATGTATTAATATTGTCTCCCAATCTGATCCCTTTAAGGCACAGTATCATAGGCTGTAGCAAAATCCAAGTGTACAGCATTCACAGCTGGCCTTGTCCATGTTACTACATACCCTTTCTTAACCCTTTGAGTGCCAGATGGGTAGCCAATAGTGATGAGCGAGCACCCCGATGCTCGGGTGCTCTGACCGAGCACCCCCTGAGGCTCGAGTGCTCGGCCGAGCACCCGAGCCCCATTGAAAAGCATGGGAGCACTCGAGCATTAAACCAGGCACCCCCTGCTCTGATGAGCGGAGGGTGCCTGGTCAATGTCCCCCTTCATCTCCGCTATGCCCCTCTTCCACAATGTCCCCCTTCATCTCCTCTATGCCATAGAGGAGATGAAGGGGGACATTGTGGAAGAGGGGCATAGCGGAGATGAAGGGGGACATTGTGGAAGAGGGGCATAGACTCTATGCCCCTCTTCCACAATGTCCCCCTTCATCTCCGCTATGCCCCTCTTCCACAATGTCCCCCTTCATCTCCTCTATGGCATAGGAGATGAAGGGGGACATTGTGGAAGAGGGGCATAGCGGAGATGAAGGGGGACATTGTGGAAGAGGGGCATAGCGGAGATGAAGGGGGACATTGTGGAAGAGGGGCATAGAGTCTATGCCCCTCTTCCACAATGTCCCCCTTCATCTCCGCAATGCCCCCTTCATCTCCGCAATGCCCCCGTACCTCCAGTCCCTGGTGGTCCAGCGGAGCGTCTTCGGATCTGTGCCTCTTCCGGCACAGATCCCCTTCACCCGAACATGTCGGGCGAGCACATGGCGGTACTCGACGAGTACCGCCATGTGCCGAGCAGAGCGATGCTCGAGCCGATCCGAGCATCGGCCGAGCACGCTCGCTCATCACTAGTAGCCAACACATTGCTTTGCAATGCGTTGCTTACCCCTCTGGCACTCAAAGGGTTACGCTAAAAGTTATTTTGACATGATTTCTTACTCTTACTATTGCTGGTCATTACATTATCCTGAATACTATCCTGTCTTTTAGTAACCCATCTAATATATTAACCATTATGGAAGTTAAACAAACAGGTCTGTAATTTTCAGGTTTAGATCTTTCTCCCTTTTTAGATAATGGAGCTACATCTGCTTTCCCCCAATCACAGGGCACTATCCCTGATGAGAAGGAATTAATAAATACTAAGGATAATGGCATTGCTGTTACCGAACTAAGCTGTTTTGGTTGTTAACATCAGGTCCAGATACTTTGTTCACCATAGCATTTTCACGTATCTTTTGGACTTTTGTCCTCAGTTAACCATGTGTATAATGGAGGAAATAATATGCTTTTCTGTTTGCCTAGAGGCTGTCATTGTGCTTCTTTTGTAGATACAAAAGAATAGAGCTGGGTTAAGGTGTCAGCCATCGCCATATCCTGACTAATTAACTCTCCAAGGGGCCTGATATCACAGTTCATCCTTTTACCATTTCAGCAGAGCCGAAATTCCGATATCTAAACAAATACTTCATTGGAATGTTCTACAAAGTGTGCCTTGTTTGTAAGCACACTTTGTAGACCGTTCCAATGAAGTAGTTTCATTTTAGATTGCTGTATTTCGGCTGAAGAGCTGTCTCGAGTCGGCCGACACAAATCTCCTTCTGTCAGTTTTACAGCTGACATCAGGGAAAGGGGAGGGAGGGGGGAACTTTAAAACATTATATCTCTCAAACCATAAAGGTTTAAGAGACGGCACTCACTCCAGATATATATTATATATATATATATATATATATATATATTTATTTTTTTTAAAATCTACAATACAGTATCAAATTATAAGCAGACATTACTATCCCTGTAATGCTTCTCATCATTCTCCACTTCAGTCTGTTGTTAATACAGTTTATAGAATAATTACCCTTGCTCTCAGATACTTTCCTTCTCATCTGCTCCTTAAATCCCTCTCTTAGCTACTAATGTCTTGTATTACTTACAAAATTCTCCTCTCCTTTATGTCTTTTTCTTCTTCGCAACCTTCTTATATTTTATCTCTTGCTATAACCCTTCCTGCCACCTGTGTTGTTTTCAGGGATTCCTTCTATCCACTCCTTACACTGCTCAAGTAATCTCTCGGCTGCAATAATTTTCACTGGCTGTCCCTTGACTTTGGAATGTGCTTCCTATAAACCCACCTGCTCAAGGAAGCATTTCATCCTATATAATAATTCACTAGGATGTTTGTCAGAAGCCGTCATGTCCAGTAGAGACTGCCCGAACGCACAGAATGCTGGGAGCATTCTGTCCTTTCAGCCAGTCTATACAGTGCATGACTGCATCGGCGGCAGGACGCAGAACAGGACCGGCCTCTGAACCCTTTGAGTGCCAGAGGGGTACGCAACACATTGCAAACCAATGCGTTGTGTACCCCTCTGGCACTCAAAGGGTTAACATCACCCGGACCTTGGCCCATGTACACGGGCTTTTACACTAGTTAACAATATTCTCCTTGTTCACATCAACATCATTCCTTTACAAAAGCCTGGTACACGCACTTATCATCCTCCTCTTGCTACTGTCCCTGTATGTTGTCCTGATTACTAATTAGATTGTAAGCTCTTTGGGGGCAATGTCCTGTTCCCAAAGTACAATTCACTTTTGCTGTTTCCCCCGATAATAATGCAACAATCACACTTTAGCATGATGCTTTTATCCCTTCACTGTATTGTTTTGTATTGTATTATTACTGTACTAGTTTTAAAGCCCGTGTACACGGGCCAGCACTGGCCCGAACATGCCGAGGCTGATACAGAGCAGGGCGCTCTGAATTCATACCGTGGTCCTCTCTGCGCACCTTCCTGGTCTCAGAGAGGACTGCGGTCTGAATTCGGAGTGCCGTGCTCCATATGAGCAGCGGGGCGGGTAGTCTCTAGTGTGCATAACTGCAGGGCGCGCCGCGCAGCCATGTCTACTGCGCATGACGGTTTCTGACAAACATCCTAGCGAATTATAATATAGGATTATTACTGTTTCTTTTAAAGCACTGTGTACATATATGACATTATATATAAATAATGATACAGACACATACATATTTGGTACCTCTGCACTCTGGTTGGAGATATGTTGGTGCATAGCCTCTATAAAGACACAGGAATTGGAGAATGCATCACAGTGGTGAAGTTAGCTCCTGTTTATTACAACTTAGTCCATAATCCACTCTGTAAAATTATGTGAACCAGCTGGACACAAGGTGGCTCTGTTAAAATGGAAGAAACATATTATGACAACATTCAATTAATGGAACATTCAAAATCAGAAGTATGTTAACCATTTTTATTCACAACTAGTTGAAGAGCCCGTGTACACGGGCCACAGTGCCACCCATCTACGGCCGCGGTGCAGTCATGTACAGTAGAGACCGCCTGCGCTGCGGCTGATACAGAGTGGGGCACTCTGAATTCAGACCGTAGTCACAGAGAGGACTACCGTCTGAATTCAGAGCCCCGCTCCGTTATCAGCCGCGGCGCAGGCAGTCTGTACTGCGCATGACTGCAGTGCGCACGGCCATGTCTACTGCGCATGACGGCTTCTGACAAACATTGTTAGCGAATAGGATAATAGTTTACAATATGTTTGGTTTTATTTATTTGTCAGTTAATGAAAGTTAGATAGTACTGAGTGGCACAACCGTGTGCCAGATACTAACATTCCACACTGCTCTCCCTCATGCTCTTCCTCCTTCCCTTCTACTTATTTGCCTAACTGGAGAAAGGTGATTCAGAAGACAGTCTTGGCCATCACAAACAATATGACTAAGTCTGTTTTAGCCCTTTGAATGCCAGAGTATGAGGGAGTAGCAGCTTGTAGGGAGATCAGTGTGGAATGTTAGTATATGGCACTCGGCTGTGCCAGTCAGTACTGTGCACTTTGCAAAACTGACACATAAATAAATCTAAATATTTCATAAACCATCATTTTAAATTAAGAAATGACTAACATAACATATAGGTGATTTTGAAAGATATTTCAGCCTAAACTGGCATAAAGTGTTACTTCCAATTTAACCCTTTACAGACCATAAGGATGGGGGATTCATTGCTTCTCAATGTTGTATACCCCACTGGTCCTTAAGGAGTTAATATATATATATATATATATATATATATATATATATATATATATATATATATATATTAAAAATCAAACTCTAGTTTAAGCTATAATAGCTCTTTTGTTTTATGTACAAGAAAGAGCCTTACAATATTTTTTATAATAATGGGTTAGTTCTCATTCAGCTGTTTAAAAACAGTCCTAACAGTTTTGTTTGATGTGTGTAATCTAATTTTCATTCTGTTTTTGTTGTTTTTTTTTGAGTCTATAAAGAATTGCAACATAACCAGTAATTTGGTCATGTAGAGTTACTATTGTATCTTAAAGAGGCGCTAACCCTGCCTAATAATAGCCATCGTGTTACCTTACAATGGCCATAAAATTATAATGTCCACTATGATTTTGCCTTGTGCAGGGGAAATGTACTAATCCATCAGCACAGCTCATGTTCTGCTCTTTTAACTCTTTGAGTGCCAGATAAATATCCAATGCATTGCAACAGAATGCGTTGGATACCTCTCAAAGGGTTGTTAGTTTAAAAATACTCCACTTCAAGGTATCTCCAGGAGCCTATGATCACTTTCCTGCATACTGGCAAACACACTCCGTAGTTATTGAGGCTTTAATAAAAGCGCCCTCAAATGCCTCCCCTGTAACATATACGCAGAAATAGACTAATATTTGATACATATTTCCTTTGCTTCTTTTAGTACCTAACATTAAACAAAGTCCAGAAAAGTAAAACTCCCATAATCTTCTCCACTGACCCCCCTTTGTGCAAGAGGTATTATAACAAGAACTTTCAGGGTAAGGCAGTGCATTCAGTGTCTCTATTGCCACCTCTTCTTCCTTTTCCTTTCACCTCTCTGTTCTCTCTATACACAATTATATTATCTAATTTGGATTCATATATCACCTCCATGCTGATTATATTTATCTGCACCTTACCTGACACCTGATATTGAATCTAAAGTTACAGATCGCCTCTCTGCCATCTCAAACTGGATGGCACATAGACACTTCAAACGTAACATGTCAAAAATTGAGATAGTCCTCAACCCACCTAGACCAGACCTAGTAGTGCCCTTCCAGGTAAGAGTTAATGGTACTACCTTAAATCTAGGAGTAATCATTTCTGTTGCTCTATCCTTATATTAATGCTTTTCCAAATCTCTCCTCTTTTTCTTGCATAACATCTCTTTCTCTGTTCCTCCACAGCTAAAGTTCCTATGCAAGCTCTCATCCTCTCCAGCATGGACTACTGTAACCTTCTTCTCTCTGGTCTTCCTGACTCTCAGCTCCTTATACTTCTATCCATATAGAATGCTACAGCACAATTTATCTTTCTACTCAGTTTGACACTTCAATCTCTTCAGTGGCTGCCTATCAAACTCTGGATACCATACAAAATACTGCTTCTCTTATTAAATACCATTCTCTTCTCTATTGCTTCCTACAGTTCAATTCTGATCTACAGTTATACCCCTTCCTGCCTCTTACAATCAGCCAGCAACATTCTTCTCTCAGCTCCTTTTCTGTCTAGAGGTCTCTCTTGTATTAAAACCTTTTCTCTTGTTGTTCCTTATCTGTGGAATGCTCTTCCTCCTAGCCTGCACCACTGCACTCATCTTGTCATCTTAAAGTCTTGCATAAAATCACACCTTATAAACAAGCCTTAATCAAATCAGAAAGCACTGACTTTGTATATCCAATGTTCTTATAATGTATTTACTTTATTTGTGTCCCCACTATTTCAACATGAACTCTGTAGGTCTCCCTTAACCCCATCAGTGCCAGAGGCTTGAGACGTTCCTGTACCCTGCAAGCCAGACACTTTTTCAGCATTTTTGCTATCCTTCCGTTTAGGCTTGATTTACTCTGGGAATTTCTAGTTACATATGGAAAACTATATATTGTTTTTTTTCAGAAAAAATTGAGCTTTCTTGTGGTACCTTACATGAAGAGAATTTGACATTGTGCAAAAAGCTATGATGTCATAATGACAAAAAAGTGAAAATTTACTAATTTTGCTAAAATCACATACTATAGCATAAAGAAGACAACCTGTCGCATCTAATGAGGGGTGAATTGCCTTCTTACCCCAAGCCTGTTGTGCCCAAATGCTTCCAAAAGTGGCATTATAGGAAAAAATGGCATTTTCTTACATTTCTGCTCCTTCAACTGTACTCTAATCTGTGAAAACCATGGAATTTCCAAATGTATTAATTAGCTAGTGCTCTTTTGAGAAAACTGACACCTCATTGGTATGAGTCGACCTACCTTAGGGGTGCCAGAAGCACATAAATACAACTACCTGTTTGCTTCCTCGAAAATGGCTGCTTATACTAAAATGTTCATAAATGTTAGAGACATGAAGGAAAGGTATAAAAGGTATAACATTTTGGAAACTAGACATTCTCCCGCATAAAATGAGGGGTTACTTGCCTTTCTAGCCCTGGGCTTGAGTGCAAAATATTTCCAAAAGATGGCGCTATAGGAATAAATACATGTTTTTTTTACATTTCCACCACTTCAAAGATACTAAAATCTTTGAAAACCATAACATTTCTGCTGTATTCAGTACCTGCTACCAACATGAGAAAAATGGTAGCCCATTTGTGTGGGTTAACATACAATATGTGGGTGCTAGAAACACATACGGTAATCTGACACTTTTGTTTTTTAAATTATCTCCTTGCACCAAAATGGTTATAACCATAATAGATATGCAGGAAAGGTAGAGAAACAATGCCATTTTGGAAAGAAAACAACCTGCTGCATCTAATGAGGGGTCACTTGCCTTCTTACCCAAAGGCTGGTGGGCACAAATGCTTCCAGGAGGGGGCGCTTATGAAAAAAAAGGCATTTTCTTACATTTCTGCCCCTTCAAATGTATGGAGCTCTGTCAAAAATATGTAATTTTCAACTGCATTCATTAGCTAGCGCTCTTAGTGTCAAATGACACTACACTGGTATGAGTCGACCTACCTTAGGGGGTGCTAGAAGTGCAAAACGACACCTACCACAACCTCTGATTTTTCTAATATTTACTCAAATAATAATTGCCTGTACAAAAATGGTTATATCAACTACAGAAGTGAAGAAAGGGTACAGAAATCGTGCCATTTTGGAAAGAAGATAACCTCCTGCATCTAATGAGGCATCACTTGCCTTTCTACCCCTAAGTTAGAGTGCACAACTATTTCCAGAATGTGGTGCTACAGAAAAAAAAATGTTTTTCTTACAAATCAATCAGTTCAAAGATATTTAAATGGTTCAACACCATGAGATTTCCTAGGAGGACCTCCTGCAAGCCTACAAAAATGGTACCCCACTGCTGTGGGTTGACATACCATATTGGGTGGCAGGAGCGTGGCTACCGGTGGAACAAGGAAGGGGAAGCAAACAGTGTATGTGTGATTCTATTGCTACCAGTGGTCAGTCAGTGTAAGTGAGGACTTGTGTCTGCCAGAGACACCAGGTTGGGGAAGGGACGAGGGGTCAGGCTATGTAAGTGGGTGTATCTACCAGTGAGATCAATCTGGCGACTGCAGATCACCGGTAGGAGTGAATGGGGTCAGGGAAAGTTTACTAACGTCATCGGTGATCATGTCACCCCTGGTCCCACCCACTCCTACCCGGAGGAGGAAGGAGAAACTCTGCTTCTCCTTTGGCAATATTGATCTCCCAGCGCAATCAGCTGGGAGATCAATACCTGGGGGGACATGATGAGTGATCCTCATGTCCCCCCAAGAGTGCCAGGCAATGTATTTTTTTAAAACGGCCACTGCATGCCGGTTATACCTGCTTATGCAGTGACCGCATTTAAGATGTACATTGTACGAGCTTGGTACAGCTGTCCAAACTCGTACAATGTACCCACCTGGCACTCTAGGGGTTAATCACTTTCAAGCAGAGACACCACCACAAGTGTTTTATTTTGCAAAGCACTTGTAAACCTAAATTGCATTTTGTACATTTGTGATGTTATACATAAATAAACATATTCAGTAATTCATTGATTGCGGAGCAATGCGTTGTGTACCCTGTGGACACTCAAAGTGTTAATAAATAGGTGATGGGAAGGAAGCACAAATCATTGGTGCCAGTGCCTATTTTAGAATAGATTCATATTAGCAGATCCTCAAAACATCTTAGGTCAGTGCTGGATGCTAGAGGACATATATTTTACTGGGATTACTCCTGGACCCCAGACGACTCCTGCTGCAGTTTTGACATATTCTAGGGACTTACACAGTCTGTCTGCATTATTCTTAAATAGAACTGACTGCAATTCTTAGTGTCCTTTGTACGGTAAGTGGGGATATTATTTTTATTGCTATATGTTATTTCCTTAAAGGGATAGTAATGTTTGATAATAAAAACAGCTCTAATTAATCATCATAGTATTTGGACTTTGGAGAGTGTTATTTCAGTTCTGTCAGAGTTGTAGTTCAGGAGTAATTAAGTGATTTACTGATGTCACACTTCTCAGCCAAAGCAGAAGGGAGGTGCCCAGGTAGATTTGGTGAGAGGGACACTCTTCAATTAAGATAAGGGAAAAACTTGAAAAGCTTGTCAAGGGGGGCAGGGATTTCATTGTTCTAATAGGAAGAAGATTGTCCCCTGCTGTTATCTATCTGGTCTATAGACTGCATTCCACATCTGAGAAGAGATTGCTTACACTAGGAAAAAGGGGTGGGAGGGTGAAACTTTGCTTGTGAATATCTCTTAAACCATAAAGGTTTGAGAGATAAGACGTATATCGTTCTTCATGTTTTTTTAATGCCTACAAAATAAAATAAAGTTAAAATGAAGTATTACTATCCCTTTAAAGGAGAATTATGACAAGATGGTTCCACTTTAGCAGGTTTGCTCACATACAAGCAGATATTTGGAATTAATGGTCTACATTTTGCAACCTGACAGCTTATTTGGAGAGAGAAAACACAGAAGAAGAACAGTCAAAAAATGTTCTCTTAAAGGGGGGATAGTAATGGATGAAAATAAACACAGCTCTGATTACTCCTCATATGATTTTGGCCATGTAGCTATGTATTTCAATATTCTCAAACATGTGGTTCAACAGTAATTCAATTACAAAGCATCCCCCACCTGCCCCTTTTACCTATGTAGCACAGCGAGGGACAGTCTTCAGTGAGCATAATGAAAATCCTGCCCTCCTTCATCAAGGGAGGCAGGGATTTCCTTATACTCACAGCAAGAAGATTGTCCCTCGCTGAGAGCTGTCCAGTCAAGTAACTGGATTCTACATCTGAGGGGAGGCGGCATAGAAGAGGTAAAA
This sequence comes from Rhinophrynus dorsalis, assembly GCA_037306005.1. Classification (NCBI taxonomy): domain Eukaryota; kingdom Metazoa; phylum Chordata; class Amphibia; order Anura; family Rhinophrynidae; genus Rhinophrynus; species Rhinophrynus dorsalis. Next base: position 444,524,843 of record CM074721.1, read on the forward strand.
GGGGCAGGAAGGGGATACTTTTTAATATAATTGCTGTTGAACTGCATATCAGAGAATATTGAAATACAGAGCTACATGGTCAAAAACATGAGGGTTAATCAGAGATGCATTTATTTTTATCCATTAATATCCCTTTAAGTTCACTAGGTAAAACAAAAATATTATTTTTATTAAAACGCCCCAAAAAAATGCAACCCTGTCAAACATTGGTAAGCTGCCTCTGAGTGTATAAGCATATTTGTAAGGAAAACAAGCTGACTACAGGTCCAGTAATTAACCCTTTGAATGCTGGAAAGGCATCCAATGCATTGTGCTGCAATTCATGTATAAAGTTTAAAGAGGTATTGGGAATACAAAAATATGTTGGAGCTGATCAAAAATCTAGCAGAACATGCCCATTGTGCAGTACTGATGAGCAAATGTGCCTTTTATATTATCCCATTGAGTGGCAGAGGGGTGTGTAATGCATTGTTTTCTTCTCTGGCACTCAAAAGGGTAATAGCAGATAAATAATATCTGTTGTGATCTGAATACATTATGTTATTTAGCTTATTTGAGTGGGATCGAGTAGTGTAGTGTAGTAAGCACTAGGACAGAGTGTGGCTTCTAGCCCCATCAATGGAGATTATCGGAAATGTGATAAGACATATTAAGGCATTGTGAGGACATTGCAATCTTCCAGAGGAAGAAAATTCATGTTGAAATGGGAAGAGGAAAGAGTATATGTGAACAGAAAAAGAGTTAGTTGAAGGTGGGCAGAGAGAGGGTGAATGCCGAAATCGTAACAGCAGAAGACTGGTATTCTATATCTGGAACCACAAAGCTTACTTTTATGAATACTGTCATCTGGACAAATTAAATAAGGGTGTAAATGTATTTTACCTATAGCTTGAAATGGTACTGATGTTTGTGATATATTGTTATGTGCCATATTTAAGTAAGGATATAGAGGAACTGGCCCCTGTAGGTTACCTTGTAGCACTAAAGGGGCTTCTTTATGTAGGAATAGGCCTCTGTCTCTGTGGATCAGGTATCAGTACAGTGTAGTTTACCTTGTGAATTGCTATAATGTGCCATATCCAGGAATGCATAAAGTAAGCACATTTAGTGACTTGAGATCAGTTTAGTAAACTCAACTTGTGTATTTTGTATGATGGAATTATATGCAACTATCATTAAATATCACCTTATTATGAACATCAGAGGGACTTCTGCAGACTTAAGTAACATCCTGGATGGATACCTTTCGTGTAACATATACTGATTTCGGATTGATGTTGCTCCCACACACCTCACATCCCAGATTCGCTGAGTGCAAGAACAGTTAGGCCTCAGTGCAGGCCACATTATACAGTTAAAATGAGATACGCTGCATACTATTCTTTTAAAAGCAATAATATGCATTTATTGTCATAATTTGATTTTAGATCCACACCCTCACCAGGACACATTTTCTGTCAATTTTCTTACTTCGGTATTTGTGAACAAGAGAATCCTATTTAGCTGTTTTAGTGTCTAGCACAGCAAAACCAGCCAGTGGGTTGAGCTGTCCAGTTTATTAAGTCTGGACTCATCTGTAAGTGGGACAGGTGACAGATGTAATTTACAGCAGTATGGGACCGTTTAGAGTAGAAAGCTGTACAACAGGGGTAGTCTGTTGGACCTATAGCTTTTGGGGACTACAACTCCCAATAATTCCAACCAGCTGTAGATGAAGAGTAGATGGAGACAGATGTAATTTAGGACTACAGTGTGAAGGGCAACAAACATTATAGTTATTGAAGGTTTTTCTTTTCTGTATTTTCCTATTGTAGATTAGCAGTGTAAGAAGCCCTGTATTATATCCCATTTTAAAAGGGTAGTAATGTCAAAAAATAAATTGAAATTTTATAATGCATAGAATTTAAAATTCTTTACCTTCATATTCTTCTTGAAAATCCAGTTAAAAATTTCCCCCTCCTGCCCTTACCCATCAAGTCATGGACAGTCCGGACGGATCGCAATGAGGGACAATATTTTGTCAGCATAAGGAAAACCCTGCTCCCCTTTGTCAAGAGGGGCAGAGTGTTCCTTACACTGACACACACAATATTGTCCCTTGTTGAGATCTGTTCCCTCAGATATGGAATCCAGTCATTAGACGGGACAGCTCGCAGCGAGGGACAATCTTCATGCAATGAGTATAAGGAGAACACTGCCCCCAGTGATGAAGGAGGGCAGGATTTTCCTTATGCTGACTGAAGATGTATGTGAAAGGGGAGGGTATACTTTATAATTAAAATACTGATGAACTACAAATCAGCTTGCATTGATAAGCCACTCTACATGGACTACAAACGATGCACGGTAATTGGAGGGCTGTTTATTTGCAACCATTACTGTTGCTTTAAATTGAACAATCGTATATCGATTTTTTTGACATTACTATCTCTTTAAGAACTTCAGTGGTCTGTCACCCCAGTAAGGGGTTCAGTTAAGTGATCCCTGCACTAGCAGAGGAAATCCTAACTATGTCAATCTCCCAGCTGTGCGAAGAGGTGAGAAATACAGCTGACTTGTGTATAGTTTTAAACGCACATGGCAAACTGCCCACTGAGAGCACAACGCTCTAGCCAAAAATAGCTGATTCTGAGAGCACAGGAGGACATGGGGCCTGTATTCCTGTGAGCAGGCTTGAAATTCTGGGCTCAGACGGCATCGGCATTGCCTGATAATGTTAACCTTTTCAATGCTGAGGCTCAGATCATGGAGGCAGTATAATTGGCTTCTTGGTTTACATCTGGAGACACAAACCAAGTTGGATATAACGGAAAAGTAATACGTTTCACAAATACATATTTTTTATGTTTATGATAAAATAAGCAGTAGTCACATACTTCGGGCCTTAGGCACCAAAGAAAACTGGAGTACTTCTAGAGCAAACCAACTGCACAGTATGTGACAAATAACATTTCCCATTGATTTAAATGGGGCCCTTAACTCCTGGAATGTGCTGGAGCCTCTCTACTATTCAAAGGGTTAAAAAAACACATTTTATTAATGAGAGTTTTGGGACCTTTTCCACTTTTGTGAAGTTTGTTTCCCCATAATTATTCCGGTTTTCTTATGTGCATAAGTCCTAGAATTTCACCTGTCTACATCACATTTATCAGCAGTAAAAATATCAAGGCCAGGGCCAGATTTCCTACTAGGAAAGGTAAGCAACTTTCTAAAGCACCAAGTTCTGTGGGGTACCTTATCTGTGTTGACCACACCCATGTTTGGAGTTGCGGGAGGGGCTAGAAACATTCTAGTGCCTCTGGTTTATGGAGGCCTGTTTATTTACCAGTTTACAGACCCCTGTACTGACCATACATTAACCCATTGACTGCTAGAGAGGTCTCCAATGTATTGGTTGGATATCTCTCTTGCAGCCAAAGAGTTACAAGCTTTTTTTATTCTTATTTGTTATATTATAAAAATATTTTATGTGCCAGTCAACAGTTGATGGGGCTAGACGATGGAGTCTTTGGAGGAGTGGGGGTATGTGTGGAGCAAAGGGAGCCTTCGATGCTTTTTGCCTATGGGCATATCCAATATAAATCCATCCCACTTCAAGGCATTTCATGAAAATAAGGAAGCACCAGTCAATTAAGCCCTTAGATACTAAAGAGGTCTCCAGCTCTCTTCCTTTAGATTGTAAGCTGCAGGGCCCTCTGATCCTTCTGCTCTTCACATCTGATTGTACTATTTAATATCTCTGTATGTCTGTTCCCAATTGTACAGCGCTACAGAATTAGTTGGAGCTATATACAGTAAATAAAGAATAACAATAACAGTGCATTTCTTCAAAATGTGTAGAGACCTCCATAATGCCTAGGGGGGCTAAAATTATCCTTTTATAACAATACAGGAATTCAAGTGAGAATAGCAAATAATTCCTAAAATTCATATTGTTTTTAGTGGGGCTTATAACTTCTTGATCTTCAGCAGATTACTTAAACCGGCACTAACACCCCTACAAGATGTAGCCTCAATTAGAGTGTTATAATCCGTTACAATGCGGTGTAATTATTTATTTTTTTTAACGTATTATTAAAGAATAACACCTACGTCATCAGGTTTACATTCTCGGACCAGCACGAGAATCTAAACCTGATGACGGAGGTGTTTCGTGTAGCCGGTGGGAGTTACAAGAGAGCCGATCGGCTCTGTTGCTGACACGCGCAATGGGGTTTTCTGGGGGGAAGACGTCACCAGGTACTTTTTACAATTATGGTTTATTCTTTAATAACACATTTAAAAAAAAAAAAATTACACAGCTTGTTCTAACGGATTATAACATAACACTCTAACTGAGGATACATCTTGTAGGGGTGTTAGTTCCGCTTTAACAAAGCGTTAGAAGCCTCTGTAGCATTCATGGGGTTAAAAGCTCAATTTCTCTAACGTCCAGTGTGAAACACAGGAACAATGGGGTAAAGGTCTGTCTTCCGGAGGGAGGGCAGGGCACTTCAAAAAGGCAGGACCTTTGAGGCAGTGACTCCCCTCTTCACTTCCAAACTTACCCCTCAGTCTTAAAGGGATAGTAATACTTCATTTTAACTTTATTTTATTTTGCAGGCATTAAAAAAACATGAAGAACGATATAAGTCTTATCTCAAACCTTTATGGTTTATGAGATATTCACAAGCAAAGTTTCCCCCTCCCGCCCCTTTTACCTACTGTAAACTATCTCTTCTCAGATGTGGAATGCAGTCCATAGACTGGACAGATAACAGAAGGGGACACTCTTATTCCTATGAAAACAATGAAATCCCTGCCCCCCTTGACAAGTTTTTCAGGTTGTTCCCTTATCTTAATTGAAGATTGTCCCTCTCTGCAGTCTGCCTGGGCACCTCCCTTCTGCTCTAGCTGAACAGTGTGACATCAGTAAAAGGGGCGGGAGGGGGAGACTTTGTCATTGAATTACTCTGAAACTACAACTCTGACAGAATTGAAATAACACTCTCCAAAGTCCAAATACTATGATGATTAATTAGAGCTCCTTTTATTATGAAACATTACTATCCCTTTAAGTGACCTGCTTCAGCAAAAGGGGCAAACTGGCACTTTTTTTTTTTTTTAAGACTTCTTTTTTATTTTTTACTTAGATGTGGGGCAGTATAATCTCCTATTAAGTAGGCTCCCGTTAAAGAGGATAGTAACACTTATTTATAGTTTACTTGCCTGTCTAGAGCTCAGTCATTCTCCTTTCTCATGCATATTGTGCTCACAATGGTGGCTTTCTCAGTAATATGGGTTTCCTAATCTTTTAACAGATATGCTTATTCTATTGTTATTGTCTTTCAGGTTGATATATACAGTAATGTGCAAAAGTTTTAGGCTGATGTAAAAAAAATGCTGTAAAGTAAGAATGCTTTCAAACATAGACATGTCAATAGTTTATTTTTATCAATTAAAAAAATGATAGTGAGTGAACAGAAGAAAAATCTGAATCAAATCAATATTTGGTGTGCCCACCCTTTGCCTTACAAACAGCATCAGTTCTTCTAGGTACACTTGCACACAGGGAACTCAGCAGGTAGGTTGTTTCAAATATCTTGGAGAACTAACCACAGTTCTTCTATGGATTTAGGCAGCCTCAGTTGCTTCTTTCTCTTCATGTAATCCCAGACAGACTCAATGATGTTGAGATCAGGGCTCTGTGGGGGCCATACCTTCACTTCCAGAACTCCTTGTTCTTCTTTATGTTGAAGATCGTTCTTAAAGGGGATCTATCACCCCATACATGTTTGTCTAAAAACTTTAGTTTATATAGTGATTAGATTGAAAATTGTTTTCATTTATTTAAAAAAAAGAATTATTTTGCCCAAATTAACCCCTTAGTGACCAAAAGCATGCTCACCCGTCCGGCACTTAACGCCCACCGGATATTTTTTTTTTCATTTCGTAAAACGATTTCTGGGACGTACATTTACGTCCTCTGTCCACCTGGGACATCTGCTCGGGCGGTAAGGAGTTAAACGTCTAAAGAATACCCTGCGGCTTTCTTCGGGACAGACTGCGGTTACCAGCTCTGTACCCTAGTCTGTCACCCTTCTCTGCTCCCCTCACTCGATCCAGTTTCCACCGATGATGGAGGCTTTCTGCATGTAAGCTGGACTGCTCTCTGGCCCCTAGCTTTCTTTATGCAGAGTTCTGAACCCTGTTTGTTCTCGTTCTTTTTTCATTTGCTTGATGTGCAAGTTTGGTGTCTGTTGACACCTGGGGTTTATATGGTGCCACTTAGTACTGTGGAATGCTAGGCTACAGTGTTTTTTTTCTCTTTTTCCTTCCCAGGAATCTTTATGGGTGCTGTAGTATATATACCCACGGTTCTTGTGTTCCGCATTGTACGTAAGAGAAAAGAGGATTTTAGTGAACTCACAGTTAATCTTTTTCTCTTAGTCCAAGTGGAACACAGGAATCCCATCTGGTGTAGGCAGAGGGGTGCTCGTGGGGTCTTTATTCAGGGGATTTCCTTCTTTTTTCCTGCTCCTTTTCTGTTACTTTGCTATATGGTAAAACTGAGGGGTGAGGGGAAAGCTGGAGGGAAAGATGGGAGATTCCAACTGCCGCCCTGCCCTCTTTACCCCATGGTTCCTGTATTCCTCGTGGACTAAGAAAAAAGGATTTAATGGTAAGGTCACTAAAATCTTCTTTTAAACCAGCTTTTCCTTGTCCCCCTTTGGTGTGATTTGTTTGCCCCAGAATTGTTCCAGTTTTTTTTTATTTGTTACCTATGGTGCAGTTGGTTTGCCCATGGTTTCCTTCACTTTTGAATGTACGGACTAAAGTTTTGTATAAACATAATTATGTATGTAGTAACCTCAGATTCATGTTTGGCAGAATAAGATATTGCAGTTGCAAAAGACACAAACTATAACCTTAACTTCCTGTAAGGAAAAGAAATATTACACCGTATAATGGCCTAAAAGCTAATAATGTACAGCTGTATTTGGATTCTGTAATGTTGTGTGTACTCTGTAGTTTACTAGTTGTTTTATGAATCTGTAGGCAACAGTGCCATCTAGTGGACCTTTAAAACCACTAACTTTTCATTCAAATTTAGGGCTGGATTCTATTACAGGTGCTAATTTTACCTCTGCTTTTAACTTCAGTTTTCTCCATAGACTTTGTTTGAAATTGTTTGATAAAACTATAGAATATAGCCTTTATTGTTTTTGTTTGTGGTTGCTTATCAGTTTCCAGTTTTCTGCTTGTATATGCATAGGATTTCAGGGATATTTTGTTTGTTCATGGAAAATTAATTAATTTGTTTAGGCATGATGCCATGGACAGTTTTGTCTTTACATATGGATGTCTTACATTTTAAGGTTTTAATTCAGATCTTATTTAGGTGGTTTTTGTGTCACTGGATCTTGGGGAGACGTTTTGCCTATGTAATGTGGGATCAGACAAGGAGACAAGCCTTATCCCAAGTTAACTTGCCCAGGGCATGAGTACTGATATACAGCTAAAGAACATACCCTAGATAAGCAACATCAACTTTTTGTACAGTAACCTCAGTTATTATATACAATTACATTTACTGAAAAGGAAAAACAAAGATGTTTAGTTAGAGAGTAAATGAGACTAATTTTGTAACAAATATGTGATTTTGAAAGAACTTTCAAAATCACCTATTTGTTATGCAGACTTTTTTATTTAAAATAATTGATTACGAGATATTTTGTTGTATTTAATTATCAGTTTACTAGTTTTAAAGGGATAGTAATACTTGAAAATTTATATTGTAGCTCTTAAAAAAACATTAAAAATGATATAAGTTTATCTCCCAAACTTTTATGGTTTGGGAGATATTCACAAGTAAAATAAAGTAAAGTTCCCTTTTCCTGGCTGTTTCAGCCAAGTCTGCCATCTAGTGGACAGATTTGGAATCCGGTCCACAGATCAATCGGCATCTCTTTAGCAGTGTCGAGTTCACAATCTTTAAAAAGAACTTCTTAAAGGGGAACTACCACCCCGCAAAAACTTAACCTTCATTGATTCTTCATCTGGCAACTAGCTGCTTAGTAGTGCTAGTCGCCAGAAATATTACCCGGTTCCGAAGATTTCGGCGTTTTACCGATGCTCACAGGAGCAGGAAGCACGGACATCTCATCACAGTGACGTCTGTGCGCCTAAGCTGTCAGTCCCTTTTGATCTGGCCGGCTCAAATGGGACTGACAGCACAGGCGCACGGACGTCACTGTGACGAGATGTCCGTGCTTCCTGCTCCTGTGAGCATCGGTAAAATGCCGAAATCTTCGGAACCGGGTAATATTTCTGGCGACTAGCGCTACTAAGCATCTAGTCGCCAGATGAAGAATCAATGAAGGTTAACTTATTGCGGGGTGGTAGTTCCCCTTTAATTGGAACTGTGTACAAAGTGTGCCTGGCTTGCAAGCACACTTTGTAGACCATTCCAATGAAGAAATTATTTTTAAAGATCGTGATCTCGGCACTTCTGGAGAGCCGCAGCCGGTCCCGGGACCGTATTCCAAATCTGAGAGCTAGAACGGTGACGTCACTCAGGAGGAAACTTTGCTTGCGAATATCTCATTTTTAATGTTTTTTTAAGGACTACAATATAAAACAAAATTATTTTCAAGTATTACTGTCCCTTTAAAGCCCGTGTACACGGGCCAACACTGGTGGAGCTGCAGTCATGTGCAGCACTGACTGCCCAAACGCGCCGCGGCTGATATGGAGCGGAGAACTCTAAATTCAGGCCGTGGTCTGAATTCAGACTCCGGTCTGAATTCGGAGCACCCCGTTCCATATCAGCCGCGGTGCAGGCAGTCTGTACTGCACGTGACTGCAGCACACACAGCAGTCTCTACTGCTCATGATGGCTTCTGACAAACATCTTAGCGAATTATAATATAGGATGAAAATTGTATATTACTGTCTGGGGCCAAATTTTGCCCTAATCCTTCTTTCCCCACAATCAGTCCATATCCAGTTCATGCCATCTCTATCTTCCTAACATCTCTAGAATTAAATCTTTACTCACCCAAGAGACCACCAACATTCTAAACCAAACACTCATTATGTCCCATCTTGACTACTGTATGTCACTCCTAATTGGCCTTCCTCTCACCCGACTAACTCCACTACAGTATGTAATGAATTCTGCCACTGGACTACTCTTCCTCAAACATTGCTCCTCTAATACTGCTCCTCTTTGCCAGTACCTACACTGGCTGAGTTAAGCATATAGAATTAAAGGGATAGTAAAGTCATGTATTAAGTGATTGCTATATTGTTGATATTAAGAGATTACTTAAGGTTAGTCCGATCTCGTTTGAGAGATATACAAAGATGAAGTTCTCCCCTCCCTCCCCTTTCCCTGAAATGAGCTGTAAAGCTGTCAGAAGGAGATTCTGGTCACGTGACCACATGGTGGCTCTTCAGCAGAGCTGAAATAGCGATTTCTAAAAATAAATACTTCATTGGAACGGACTACAAAGTGTGCCTGGTTTGCAAGCACACTTTGTAGACCGTTCCAATAACGTATTTATTTTTTAGATGTTGCTACTTTGGCTGTGCTGAAGGTGGCCGGTCCCGGGACCAGGATCTCATGCAGTCAGCTATACAGCTGACATGAGAAAGGGGAGGGAGTTAGGAAATTTAACATTGTATATCTCTCAAACCATAAAGTTCTGAGAGATCAGACTAACCTCAAGTAATCTCTTTTTTTAATATCTACAATATAGCAATTACTTAATACACAACTTTAATATCCCTTTAAATTAAAAATCCTGGTATTAATTTATAAAGCCCTTACTAACTCTGCACCCCCTACATTTCATCTCTTCTTTCCAAATATACTCTCTCCATCTTCACTCTGCACATGACTTTCTTCTCTCTGCAGCTCTTATTACATCCTCCAATTCCCACCTACAGAACTTTTCCCACCTGCACCTTCGTTCTAGAATTCCCTCCTCCTTCCCATCAGACTCTCCTCCAGCCTTCAGATGCTCCCTGAAAACTCACCTCTTCAGGGAAGCCTATCACCTACCCCATAACCATTATAAACAAGGCTAGTTCAACAGCCTGTCTAACTTCTCACTGTCGTTACCTTCTAAAATCTATCCCACCAACAAACCCATCACAACCTCTTTGTTCACGCAGAGTCTTGTTCTTCCCCCCAGACCCAGACCCATTACTTGACTGGACCACTGCACTCAAAAACACATCTTTCTCCCACCAACTGACTGGCAGTTTATGTGGCAGGAAGCAATTACACCCCACAACACTTACTCCTACTTTGTCTCATCTAGCTCCCTCTAGACTCTAAGCTCTCATGAGCAGGGCTGGGAATTGAATAATCCAAGCCTAGCATAACCTAGTCTTGAAGCCTTGCTGACACTACTATAACAAGTCAAGATAACTGAAGCTAGTGTGCTGCCTGCACACTGTCCTACCTGCACACATTTGTTCTAATAAAAAGTGTATAAGTTCTTGTAGATAAGTAAGAGAGCAGAACTGGGATCAGAAATGTCACTTCTGGAGCTCTTCTCTTGGTCCAGTTATGGACTTTAACTGTAAAGTTTAAAGTTTTTCTGCATAGAATCACATTGTAGTCAAACCAGCAGTATCGTTCTAAGGGACTGCGAGCAGAACTCCTGAGGTCCACACAATTTTTTTTAGGCGATACATCCGCTTTAATCAGTGAAACTGAACCTCAAAGCTAGAAATCTATACAACAGACCAATACAGTATGAATCACAAAGCTTGCAGACATTAGTTGAATTACATGCTCTGTGATTTGAATCTGTCTATAGTATAGTACACCATTGTTTGTTTTATAAATTGCAGGTTCTGACCAACAGAGTGTACAATTCAGACATACTTTCTAAGAGTTTGCCCCTCAAGTAGAACTGACTCATAACTTTGAATCAAGTAATCTGACCCACAGGATTTATGGTAATTGTATCAGTTCTCACATAGATTTTGACGTCCGAGACAGTTGGTTCCATTGTTAATTTAACAGGAAATTAACATGTCTTAGTAAGTCTGCTATTATGGATGCAGACTTAGTAAAAGGCCCAAGGCTGCACTATTTCTGCTTCCCCATCGGTCTGCCAGGGCTCACAGTACAATGTGGCGTAATTAGCAGGTCTGTTCCCAGGGGAGCAGATCTGCCAGTATGGAACTTTACAGTTCCAGGTGATTGTTTTCCCTTTAATACGAGCTTGCACTCAAAGCATACCTCAGGCTTGATGTGAAGTATTAATCTCTATAATTTAATGCCTGTAGTCCTGTAGTTGGCTGTCAATCAAAAGCATCTAGCTGCCTCTTTGCTTTCTCGTCCATCAAGATCTGTGTTGGTAGGAGGCCGCCCTTTTTCAGCTGCTTCCTGAGATGCAGTAAAAATGGAGAGAGCAAATGAACTAAAAGCTACTACCTGAAGTGGGTATAAAGCTGAATAAGTCTGGTTTCAGCCTACTATTAATGAGAGCAGAAACAGGAGTCTTTGGCGATGGAGGACCATTTAAAATGTATCTACGACTTCAGAAGTCATGGTGGGCTGAAGGAACGTTTTTAGGGGACCGTATTCCCACTGTGAGCCATACATTTGACACCCCTGTTATTGCTAGGTGTTCATTTTCTCTAAAATAAACTAAATCTATCTTAGGATGACAGAGTAAACCCTTTGGGTTCCGGGGCTTGGGGAATTTTTGTTTTTTAGGGGACAGGCACATTTTCAGCATTTTGTTCTTCGTTTCATATGATTCCGTAGATAACTTTCACTGTCGTCCAATACAGGTTACTGGTAACTCTGGGAGGCGATCCGCCCCTTTAAGTAGGCAGGAACATTTCTCCAAATGTATGCAGGGGGCGGAGCCTCCCCTCCCTCCTCAGCTGCTTCCCAGTCAGCTAACACCAGAATGATTTGTTCCTGGGTGTGTACACACCAGATGGAGAACATCTCTCTTCAGTTTAGTCTTTTTATTGTTTTCTGTCAAATATGGAATACCACCATAAGGTGGGTTACCATGACTGACAAATGCCCTCTCCAAAGTGGCTAGCTCAGTGTCCAGGGATTTTTGGTGGACCTTATGCCCTGATGAGGGAACAACTTGGTTTCAAGTACTTCCCTGGGGGATTATCCTCTGAGGTAATCCTTTCTTTGCATGGTGACCTGAAGACAGAAGACCTGCAGAAAGGTGAGCCACCCTTTGAGTGCTGAAGGTCCACTTGTCCCACAGTGTCCCTTCAAAAATTGGGCTTGTATTTGGGAGTTCTCATTGCCCACTCCAGCACTCATTGGGTGTTTTTATATAGATATATAATGTATATATGTGTATGTCTGTGAGTTTTGGAGCAGTCTATGTGGCATTTTATCCCTTTGTCTGCTGGTTTGACTTGTTTATTGAGGGTTCTGTTACACTTTCTTTATGGGATAGTGTTTTCTCATCATGTACATGTGTTCAATACTTTGTTTTTAACCTTTTTATTATTAGGGTTAATATTCTTATATTTTATGTTCTGCGCCTTTAAGGCGCTCTTTTACCGCATAGCCGCCATTGCTTCTTTACTCTCTATGGGCTTACACTGTGTGGGACGTATCTCTGGAACCGCTTCACATAGCGACTTCAGAGTGGGCTCATGTCTTCCTTTGCTCTTTCATCCGGTTTCATGTTCAAGTGTGTTGGGGGACTTGGGGGGCTTCGGGAACTGCTTTGGGGTACTTTTTGAGAAAAGCTACGTTTCCCATAAGCGCTCGTTTCGCGCCTCTTTTCTGATTGGCTCCCGTCGCGGCAGCCATTTTGTGAGTTCTTCTCATCGAGTATACTACGCAGGGACCGGTCCTTCTCCCTCTCCTCCGTTGATTAACCCTTCGCTTGCCAGATAAGTTTAGTTTTAACGTTTCTGGGGTGAATATTTAATCTTTCACACTTAAATTGGGTGATTTCTGTCAGTGGGGTATATTTGACACTGTGAGTATGTCTACACTGCTGGAGCTTGGGACTAGACCTAAGACTAAGGAGGCTGGGGTATCAGTATCCCCAATTGCGTTTTGCTCCTCCTGTCATTCAGGGCTGTCCAGGGAATTCTCTGGTCATTTATGCCCAGCATGCTCAGAAGGTCCTGACAGCAACCCAGGGCCTTCCAGCCATGCTATAGAGCCAGCTTGGGTTAAAGAGTTTAAGGCTGCAACTAGGGACCTCAGGTCCACTCTTCAACTCTTTCCCTCTCAGGTACAGGGTGCACTGCAGTTTTGGCAGGCTCCCTCTACTATCAGGACCTCCCTGCCTAAACCACAGGGGGCACCTGATGTGTCTGATTCTTCTGAGGAAGAATTGTTGCAAGATTCTGATGTTGAGGATGGTACAGTTATTGAGTCTTCCAGATCTGTTGGAGACCTCTTTGAATGTGACCCTGAACTCTCTGCTGAGGGCTTAATTAGAGCCGTTCTGACCACCCTCAACCTTCCTTTGAGTCAGGAGGTTCCCTCTGACCCAACTGATGTCTTTCAGAATCCGGCAAAAGCTGTTACTTGTTTTCCTCCTAACCCTACTGTTGAACGTTTGGTTTTGGATGCTTGGAAAAATCCTGACAAGTCCTCTTCGGTCTCGAAAAAGTTTGCTAAACTTTATCCCTTTTCTGAGGCTGAACTGGCTAAATGGGTTCATCCTCCCAAGGTGGATGCCCCTGTCTCTATACTGTCTAAATCGACTGCTTTACCTGTAACTGATGCTTCTGCTTTACAGGATTGGACGGACAAAAAGTTGGAGGTGTGCCTCAAGTCTATTTTTGCCTCTATTGGTACTGCTATGCATCCAGCCTTTGCTGTGGCGTAGGTTAACCGGGCCATTGCGGTCTGGACAGAGCAACTCACCACTGCGGTCCGTCAGGACGTGCCTGTTTCAGAACAATTGCGCTTGCTTGCTAATATTTCTGAGGCCCAGAATTATGTTTCTGATGCTGCTTTTGAAGCTGTCCGCATGATGGCTAGGGCTTCTACCTCTTCTGTCGTAGCCAGGCGTGCGCTTTGGCTTAAGATTTGGTCTGCTGATACTGCATCTAAGAAGGTTTTGCTCTCTTTGCCTTTCCAAGGTACTTGTTTGGGTCTGAGCTCAAGGAACTCATTAGCGAGGCTACTGGGGGTAAGAGTACCCTTTTGTAGGGGTGCACCAAAATTTCGGTAGCCGAAACGTTTCGGCCGAAAATGCCATTTTCGGCAAAAAGCCGAAATAAAAAAAATGGCCGAAACGGGGAGCCAAAACAGTGGAAGCTCTCTCATTGCTCCTTGAACTGTCAGAGCCTTGTTATGTTAAGTCAGTGTCCTCACTTCTGCGCTATGCTCCCAGAACGTGTTAGTTACATAGAGATGGTTTTGCTCGTTATGTTCAGTCAGTGCCCTCACTTCCGCAGCATGCTCTCAGAACTTGTTAGTTCTCCACTTTAAAAGTTGCTATCTTCGCTGTACTACAAGTCCCATCATCCTTACCTTGCCTGGTGCTGAACATAGCTTTGTTTGAGTGCTAAAGAGAGTTGTGAATGAGCGCTGCCTCACTCTCTCTCCCCGCCCTGTATTCTGCTTGCAAAGCAGGGTAGGAAGCGGGGCAGCGCTCATTCACAACTCTCTTTAGCACTTAAACAAAGCTATGTTCGGCACCAGGCAAGGTAAGGATGATGGGACTTGTAGTATAGTGAAGATAGCAACTTGTAAAGTGGAGAACTAACACGTTCTGAGAGCATGCTGCAGAAGTGAGGGCACTGACTGAACACAAGGAGCAAAACCATCGCTATGTAACTATAACGTTCTGGGAGCATAGCGCAGAAGTGAGGACACTGACTTAACATAACGAGGCTCTGACAAAACTTTGTCCAGAGAACTTTTCATAGATTGCAGGCCATTTATTTTGCAGAACACTGCATATTTAGTTTGATATTTTAATCCATACAGTGTTATGCTATATTGTAAATTTTAGAGTAAAATTATATTAAAGCAATGCACCCTGGGACTTGTAGACATGTTTAGTAAGCAGTATTGGTAACCTTCAGCTCATGGGACTTTCACTTTCACTGTGCCATTGTACTTGCTCTACTATATTTTTTGTTTCTTTTGTTAGCCCAATAAACTAAAAAAAGTCCTTTTCGGTTTCGTTTTTCGGCCAAGTACATGCTGACGTTTCGGTTTCTGTACAAAATTTTCATTTCGGTGCACCCCTACCCTTTTGCCTTTGGTCTTCAAGAAAAAGTTGCCGGCTAAGCGTTACCGGTCCTTTCGTTCATTTCAGAGATGCGTTCGACGACCAAGTCAGTCCTGTCCAATCCGCGTCCCTCCTCCAAGCCCAAGCAGTCCTGGAAGCCCAAGGTTGCTTCCAAGCCCAAGTCTGCCAAGGCTGCTTCGGCATGACTCGCCGAACCGGGGTCCGCACCCTGCTGTGGGGGGACATCTCCACCTCTTTCGCAGGGTCTGGGAGGAATCTGTGACGGACCCATGGGTTTTACAGGTGGTCTCAGAGGGATACAAGTTCCCTTTCTTTTCCTTTCCTCCCTTTCGTTTTCATCTCACTCGTTCTCCGCAAGATGCAGAGAAACTGCGTATGTTCAACGGCGCTATTCAGGATCTCTTGGACAAGGAGGTTCTGGAGCCAGTGCTTCCTGTGGACATGGGTTTGGGGTTCTACTCTAATCTTTTTGTGGTGACTAAGAAGGACGGCGGGGGTCGTACTATTTTGGATATCAAAGATCTCAATTCCTTTGTGGTGAAGACCCACTATCGCCAGGAATCTCTGCGCACTGTGATTGCCGCCATGTCTCCAGGGGAGTTTCTTGCTTCTCTTGATCTTCAGGATGCGTATTTGCACATCCCTATTCATCCAGCGAGCAGGCAGTATCTGAGGTTTGCCTGCGCCAGGGGTCATTTTCATTTTTCAGCTCTTCCGTTTGGACTGACAACTGCTCCCCAGGTTTTCCAACGAGTTCTGGGAGCATTGATATCTGCCCTCCATCGGGATGGCATAAGAGTGACTCCGTACATGGACGACTTGCTATTGAAAGCGGAATCTGCGGAACTCCTTCATCAGCAGGTTCAGACCTGCATTCATGCCCTCACCCGTCACGATTGGATAGTGAATTTGGACAAGTCGGACTTGTCTCCATCCCAGAGTCTCATATTCTTGGGTCTGCTGTTCGACACTCAGAAGGGTATGGTGTTTCTGCCAGAGGAGGTGGCTCATCAAATTGCCCAACGAGTTGCAAGGATTCTGGCACTCGAGCGGATCCCAGTGCCGAAGTTGTCTTCACTGGTGGGGAAGTTCATCTCCACGATAGAGGCGGTGCCATTTGCGATGGCCCACACCAGGGAACGTCAGAGGTTTGTGATCCAGACGTGCAGGGATCGACCGGATCATCTGAAGCTGTCAGTATCTCTACCTCCTCATGTCGAGTTGAGCTTGGAATGATGGTTGGACATTTCCCATCTCCTGAAGGGGAGACCCTTCCGGATCCCTTACTGGACCAAGATCACGACGGACGCCAGTCTCTCGGGCTGGGGTGCTGTATTGGGTCGCTTCAGCGCTCAGAGGAAGTGGTCCTTGGAGGAGTCTCTTCTCCCCATCAACATTCTGGAACTTCGGGCGATTTTCCATGCTCTGCGCCATTGGGAATCTCAGCTGGAGGGCTGTCCGGTCAAAGTAGAATCAGACTACGCCACCGCTGTGGCTTACATCAACAGGCAGGGCAGGACAAGAAGTCTCACCGCGTGGCTAGAGGTCAAGGCCATCCTGTCCTGGGCGGAGGTTCACGTTCCCGCCATTTCTGCGGTGCACATTCCAGGCGTAGACAACGTCATGGCAGATTTTCTCAGTCTTCACACAGTCGACAGCGGAGAGTGGGAACTCCATCCGGAAGTGTTTCAACTATTCACCCAGATGTGGGGCATGCCCCTGGTGGATCTGATGACAACCAGGTACAACAGGAAGGTTCCAACGTTCTGCTCCAGGTGGAGAGACTCGCTTGCTCTGGCGGTCGATGCCATGTTGATTCCTTGGGCGTTTTCCCTGGCCTACATCTTCCCCCCCCCTTCCAATGTTGATCAGGGTGATCCAGAAGCTGAAGGTGGAGCGTTGTCCAGTCATCCTCATTGCTCCGAATTGGCCTCGTCAGTCCTGGTATCCAGACCTTCTGGCTCTGTCCGTGGCAGAGCCCTTTCCGCTTCCTTCTCCTCCAGATCTTCTGATTCAAGGTTATCTGTGGAAGGAGGATGTTCATCGTCTCCATTTGATGGCCTGGAGGTTGAATCCTCAATTTTGAAGAAGAAGGGGTTTTCTTCTGCTGTGGTGTCTACCATGCTTCGGGCTCGTAAGCCTGTTTCATCCAAGATCTATCACTGGGTCTGGTCAACCTTTCTGTCTTGGTGTGCTGACAGGGACCTGTCTCACGATTTTCATCTTCCTAATGTCCTGGCTTTTTTGCAGGACGGTGTGGATAAGGGACTCAGTTTGAGTTCTCTTAAGGTTCAGACTTCGGCGCATTCTGTCTTTTTCCAGGAGCACATTACTGTTCTTCCCGATGTCAAGATCTTCTTCCAGGGCGTGGCTCATGTGCGTCCTGCCTTTCAGAGTCCGGCTCCTCAGTGGGACCTTAATCTGGTGTTGGGAGTTCTCCAGCGTTCTCCCTTTGAGTCTTTGGCTACCATTCCTTTACGTCTTTTGTCGTGGAAGATGGCCTTTCTTCTGGCTATTGTGTCAGTCCGCCGGGTGGCGGAGTTACAGGCTCTCTCCTGTAAACCACCCTATTTGGTGTTTCACAAGGATAAGGCGGTACTTCACACTTCTAAGGAGTTCTTACCTAAAGTGGTTTCTGAGTTCCACCTTAATCAGGAGATTGTGGTGCCCTCTTTCTGCCCTAACCCCTCTTCCGATAAAGAGAGGGATCTCCATTTGTTGGATGTTGTGCGTTGTCTCAAGTTCTATGTGCATCGCACGGAGTCCATCAGGAAGTCTGACGCGCTGTTCGTCATTCCGGAGGGTTCTAGGGCAGGACGACCGGCATCCAAAGTGACTATTGCATCTTGGATTAAGTCTACTATTCGTAAGGTGTACGAATTGAGGGATAAGCATGTTCCCTTTCGGGTCACGGCCCACTCCACTAGGTCCATTGGGGCCTCTTGAGCCTACAAAAATCAAGCGTCTGCTGATCAGCTGTGCCGGCGGCCACTTGGTCCTCTGTGCACACCTTCTCGAAGCACTACTGTGTGGATGTGCTGGCCTCGGCTGATGCCAGCTTTGGGAGGAAGGTCCTGGAGGCAGCTTTGCCTGTCTAGGATCTTCTTCTTCTGAGGTTCTTAGTGCTTCCTTACTGTTGAGCCCTGTTGGCTCTAGCTCAGTGTGCTGTGTAACAGTTCCTGGGGTCTGTTTTTACCCCTAGTTGGTGTCCGTTGCACTTCTGTTTTGTTGGGATCTCTGTCCAGTAGGTTCATGGAGGTCCTGGTGACTTTGGGGGCCTTGCGCCTGGTCCTTGCCTCCTTCCCACCTCAGGGTAACTCAATGCTTGGACATCCCAGAGTTACCAGTAACCTGTATTGGACGACAGTGAAAATAGAATTTTAGTCTTACCTGTTAAATCCTTTTCACTTAGTACATACAGGTTACTGGTCTCCCACCCTGTCAAGAGACCATGCTTGGCTGTCATGTGGCACTTTGTGGGAGTCCTTCGGGGCATGCTCACAGGAGTCTTCTTCTCTCCTATTTCTGGTCAGTTAGTAGGGTCTCAAATCATTCTGGTGTTAGCTGACTGGGAAGCAGCTGAGGAGGGAGGGGAGGCTCCGCCCCCTGCATACATTTGGAGAAATGTTCCTGCCTACTTAAAGGGGCGGATCGCCTCCCAGAGTTACCAGTAACCTGTATGGACTAAGTGAAAAGGATTTAACAGGTAAGACTAAAATCCTATTTTCTAGTTACATATGGAAAACAATATTTTTTTCCAGAAGAAATCTAACTCTATCATGTGACTCGCATTAAGTAAATTTTTCTTTATGCAAAACACTATTATGTCATAAATAAAAAATATAAACAAAATTACTTATAGCAATAATATATTACAGTATGTATCAAAAACATTTAGTTTTGAAAGTTCCAGCTATTTTTAAAAACCTTAAGGGAGATTCACTAAGAGGTGATAAAGTAAAGATGACTTCTCCAGTTCATATGCTATTCTATACAGTCTATGCACTAAGATCTCCAAAGTTGAAAAAATCTTAGTGCATAGGATCCATAGAAATTGGAGAAGTGATAAACTGGAGAAGTCATCTCCACTTTATTACCTCTTTATCAATGCTTAGTGAATCTCTCCCATTTGTATCCCCTCCCCCCCCCCCCGAGTGTACCAATAGCAAATATGTATAGATCTACCTACATGCATGTCTTACACAAAACCCTTATTAGCAGGAGTGTAAAAGGGTATGTTCAACTTTATAAACTAAGGTGCACATTCCATTGGTTACATGGTAAAACAGATCAATAACAGTATTAAAACACTGCAAGTAGACTAACTTGCGATTCATAAAATGTCTGAAGTTTCTTCCTACATGAAATGATGAGGCAAGTACATTTGGTTAAAGATAGTAGTTTTCAGAAAAGTTCCAGAGATATACTATATATATATATATATATATATATATATATATATATATATATATATATATATAGTCATGATATATTGTGACTATTAAGGAAGCTTAGTGTAACAAACAAAAATGAATGAAATATGAATGCCACATATCTCCTTACACTGGTTCCCAGTATGTTTAGGAACACAAATGGATGGATTGTTATCAGCATATACCATATACCATAATTTCGATTGACATTTTCAGGTAGATAACCAAGCTGCACTAAAAGAGAATTTTAGTCTTATCTGTTAAATCCTTTTGTCTGTCATCCAATATAGCTTACAGATACCAAGGGGAGGCGACAGCTCCTCCTAGTAGGTTGGAACAATTCTTCAAAGAAGCTGCAGGCTACCTAGCAATTCCCCTCCCCAGTTAAGATTTGTTCCTCGTTCTGATAGGATGTTTGTGAACAGTTCTGCTTAGATTTAGTTATTTTATTATTTTTATTAAGATATGGGGTGTCCAAATTCCTGCATTAGGCGGATTACCATTACTGGTTTCAGCTGTTGGATTGCCCAGTTTACAGGAGCTGTTTGTGGACCCTTTCAGCCCTGGGAGAGAACCATGCAACCCATGTCTTTCTTTCCAGAGGGAGTCTCTCTGAGGCTTCTACCTTACAACAGTAATCTGAAGAAATAAGACCTGCAGAAAAGGTGAGCAACCCTTTAATTGCTATGGTCCACTGTCCCTTCTGCACAAGGGTTTCCTTGGAGTTCTCTATAACTCCCGCACCCATGTTGGGTATTATTCCTCTGTTATGGCCGCTGATCTGGGCCCGATGCCAGGGACATGTAGAGCCGGACCGACAGTGAAGCTGCAATTTTTTATTTTATTTTTTTTCCCTTTTTTCTTTTAATAAATATCATTGCCAGGGCCCCCCTGTGCTGCTGCCCTAAGTTAAGGTGACCAGATGTCCCCGGTTTCCGGGGACAGTGCCCGGATTGAGGGCACTGTCCCGAAACGAATGTGTCCCTGGAACGTGCCTTCAGCTCAGCCACATCATTGGTTGCTGTCAGTCAATGCTCATTCATTGACAACATCATAAGAAGATTTAGCACGCAGCATAAGCCACCCACTGATTTTGGCAGCAGTTACAGTAGTGAGTGGGTGCGCTGCGTGTCATACTGATCAGTCAGACAACTGAGTCAGAGTGGGAACCGGAAGTAAGGAATACCTGTGAGACCGTGAGAATCTCCGAGTCCAGACAGGTACTGATGTTGCTGCAATATGCATTCGTTTGATTGGCTTAGCGCTGGGCGGGCACGCATGGGGATTGCTTGTTTGTCAGTCGGACCTACTACCAGACTTAAGCCTTCAGCACCAGAGGGCTTCGCAATGCATTGTTTGTGTACCCCCTCTCTGGCACTCAAAGGGTTAAATTACACCATCTTAACCTTTCCTTCTTGATTTGTGCACTACGTTGGCTCTATATGTTTTAGCACATATAATGTAGGTGCCATCTCTAAAGTTTATGCTCTACTCATTCATAACATATTGTGGTTCAAAGTGAATGTTATGAATGAGTAGAGCAATAAAATAAACTTTAGAGATTGTACCTTTATGCGCTAAAACATATAGAGCAAGCGTACTGCGCAACAAGGAATGGTTAATATGGTGTAATTTAACCCTTTGAGTGCCAGGGAGGGGTACACACAATGCATTTCTTAGCAATGCATTGCGTACCCCTCTGGCACTGAAAGTGTTAAGTCTGGTAGTACTAACTAGATGCAGAAAAATGGGGGGGTAGACAGTGTGGAGGTGGACACAGGATGGGCAGGGTGTGGAGGTAGACACAGTATGGAGGTGGACACAGGATGGGCAGGGTGTAGAGGTGGACACAGGATGGGCAGGGTGTAGAGGTGGACACAGGATGGGCAGGGTGTAGAGGTGGACACAGGATGGAGGTGGACACGGTGGGCAGGGTGTGGAGGTGGACATGGTGTGGAGGTAGACACAGGGTGGGCAGGGTGTGGAGGTGGACACAGGATGGGCAGGGTGTGGGCAGAGGATGGGCAGGGTGTGGAGGTGGACAGAGTGTGGAGGTGGTCACAGGATAGGCAGGTGGTGGACACAGGATGGTCAGGGTGTGGAGGTGGACACAGGATGGGCAGAGTGTGGAGGTGGACACAGGGTGGGCAGGGTGTGGAGGTGGACACAGGATGGGCAGGAGGTGGACACAGTGTGCAGGTGGACACAGGGTGTGGAGGTGGACATATTTTGGCGGCTGTACTGAAATAATTATTGTGTATCAGGACAAGTAGATTGTCATGAGGGACAAGTAGATTGGGCTCCCATTTTAGTCCCTTGGACAAGTAGTTTTTTGTTTTTGTTTTTAATTCCACATCCCTGTGGTGCATTGCTTGTTATGTGGTACTTAACCTCTTCCCTGCCAGTATTGGTCAGTTGGGGGTCTTATAATTATATTGTATTTATTTCCTTCATGGTATCTGGTGTTCTGTGTGTATTTTACACTTTACAGACAATTTTTCACTTTGTGTGTTTAATTTGAATTCCATGCCTTTAAGGGCGAGCTTTACTGCATAGCCTTGATGCGCCATTGAACTCTATGGGACAGACGTTTCTGGGACATATCTCCGCAACCTCTGAGTACCGAGTTGGGAGATGACTCTTCTTGTCTCTACTGCCCTGACTATCCGGTGGACATTATCAGTGTCTTGGGGGTTCTGGAGGGAATCGGTTCTGATTTCCCATAAATGCCTGTTTCGCAGGCTGTTTTCTTATTGGTTCCTTGTGCGGTTGCCATTTTGTTTTCCTCTCTACACGAGTATCATACGCAGGGCTTGGTCTCCTCAGCTCTCATCCTTAGGTTAACCTCAGACCCCCCTCAGTTACTGTTCTTCATGCCACTCAGGACTTCCTATGGGTATTCTGGGCGTTTATGCCCCCCATGTGCTGCGGCCCCTCCGCCAGGGCCTTCCAGCCATGACAAAGAGCCACCTTGGGTCAAGAATTTAAAGTCCTCTATGGCACAGTTTCCTCTCTCTATTCAGGGGGATCTTCAGTCATGTAGACCCCTCACCTCCTTCAGGTTTGTGGCCCCTATAGCCCCTGGCATTCCTGATTTATCTCATTCTTCCTTTGATGATTCAGATGGAGACTCTGAAGATGGTGCGTGTTCTGAAGGGGCTTCTTCCCACTTTTATGGTGTCCCCTTTGAAGCTGACCCTGAACCCTCTTCTGAGGGTCTCATTAAGGCGGTATTGACCACTTTAAATATTTCCTCTACTCCTGTAGAGCCACAGGCTACTTCTTATGTCTTTCAAAAGCCTAAGAAGTTAAGCACTGTTTTTCTGCCTAATCCCACTCTGGATCAGATTATCCTAGATGAGTGGAAGATTCCTGATAAGCACCTTTCTCTGTCAATAAGGTTCTTTATACTCGATCCCTTTTCTGAAGCTGCCTTGTCTCAATGGGCTACTCCTCCCTCATTTCTAGACTTTCTAATTCCACAGTCTTGGCTGTGGCAGACGCTTCATCTCTAAAAGACGTGACTGACAGAAAGCTAGATGCTGTTTTGAAAGCTAACTTCACGGCCATAGGTGCGTCCATGAGGCCCACCTTGGCTTCTGCATTATTCAGTAGGGCTATTGCCGTCTGGACTGAACAGCTGACAGCTGCTGTACACAACGATGCTCCTAAAGCTGACCTTTTATGCCTTTTGGCCAACATTTCTGAGGCTCAGCATTATGTTACTGATGCTCTCTTAGATGCTGTTCGGATTTAAGCCAAAGCATCTGTTTTCTCTGTGACTGCTAGGCGCATGCTGTGGCTGAAGATCTGGTCTGCTGACTTCATCTCTAAGAAATCACTGATTTATCTTCCCTTTCATGGTTCTTCTCTTTTTGACCCTGAACTGAAGACTCTCATCAGTAAGGCCACTGGGGGTAAGAGCACATTACTGCCTTAAGCTCTTAAACGCATCCCTCAGGCAAAGAGACATCGTCTTTTTCGTCCCAAACAAGGCAAAAAGTTTAGGGTGAATCCGGTGGCGCCTAAGGCCCCATGCTCTACCCCCAAGCCCAAACAGCAGTGGAGGTCTAAACACACCTCCACCAAACCTTCTTCGGCATGACTCGCCGAACCCTGGTCCGTGCATCACTTTTTGAGTGTTTGGACAGGCTCTGTTGCGAATCAGTGGGTATTACGGGTGGTTTCAGAAGGTTACAGGATTCCCTTCAGATCCCTGCCCACCTTCAGGTTCTTCCCTTCTCGCTCCCCTCAGGGACAAGAAAAGCTCAGACTTTCCAATGGGGCGGTCCAGACAAGGGAGTTCTGGCACCGGTCCCCCAACAGGGGAGAGGTTCAGGCTTTTATTCCAACCTCTTTCGTTCCCAAGAAGGATGTTGGCTGCCGCCCTATCCTGGACCTCAAGGCCCTCAACAAGTTTGTGGCATTCTTGGATCTTCAGGATGCCTATCTGCACATCCCTGTGCATCTGGGAAGTCAACAGTACCTCAGGTTTCCCTGCGAAATGGGTCACTTCCAGTTCATTGCTCTCCCCTTCAGGATCACAACAGCTCCTCAGGTGTTCAGTCGAGTTCTGGGTGCATTGATTGCCTTCCTTCACACCAAAGGGATTCAGGTAACTCCTTACACGGATGATCTTCTCCTCAAGTTGCCTTCCAGGGACCTCCTGGACCGCCAAGTCTAGGACTGTGCCCAGATCCTCCTCCAAAATGGTTGTGTTCTCAATATGGACAAGTCTGCTCTGGTGCCGTCACAGAACCTGGTGTTCCTCGGTCTCCACTTCGATCCTCAGCAGAGTATAGTCTACCTGATGGAGGACTTAATTCAACAGCTCACCTACAAGGTGTCTTCTGTCCTGTCTTGGACGTCAGCTCCAGCGAGGACGTTCCGCTCCCTGGTGGGGAAGATGATATCCACCATGGAAGCGGTTCTGTTTGCCATGGCGTATGCCAGAGAACTTCAGAGGTTTCTGATGTGTGTTTGCCAAGGGAATCCAGACCTTCTGGATCAACTTGTCTTCCTTCCTGCGGAGGTAGCACAGAGCCTTCACTGGTGGTTGAATCTCGCCAACCTGGAGAAGGGGAGGCCGTTTGTGATACCATAGTGGACCAGAGTGACAATGGATGCCAGCCTGCACGGTTGGGGCACAGTCTTGGGTCACTTAAGTGTTCAGGGCCGTTGGTCAGAGGAGGAGACTCTTCTTCCCATCAACATCCTAGAGCTCAGGGCGATTTCCCATGCCCTGAAGTACTGGTCCTCTCATCTGATGGGGTTCCCATTTTGAGTCCAGTCTGACAAAGCCGCAGCTGTGGCTTACATCAACAAGCAAGGAGGCACCAGAAGTTCCACTGCTTGGTTACAGGTCAAGGGTATTTTTGCCTGGGCAGAAGATCATGTACCTGCTATCTCTGCAGTGCACACCCCAGACATAGAAAATGTTCTAGCAGACTTCCTCAGTCACCACACGGTGGACCAGGGTGAGTGGGAGCTTCACCCAGAGGTGTTCGATCTCCTGGTACAGATGTGGAGTCTTCCTGTAATAGACCTGATGGCTACCAGGGACAACAGGGATCCCCTAGCGTTTGTGGTGGATGCTCTGTCGATCCCATGGAGATTTCATCTGGCCTACATATTTACTCATCTTCCTCTCCTGCCCAGGTTGCTGCAGAAGATTCAAATGGACGGAACTTACACTATCCTGTTTACTCCTTATTGGACCAGACAGCCTTGGTTTCCAGAACTACTGGCACTATCTACTCAGGCACAGTTTCCACTGCCACACAGCCTGGATCTCCTTCACCAGAGGTACCTGTGGAAGGAGGATGTAGACCATCTGGCTTTGACGGCATGGCATCTTGACGGAGAAGGGCTGTTCTCCAAAAGTAGTCTCCACTATGATTCAGGCTAGAAAATCAGCTTCTTCTAAAGCCTATCATAGTGTTTGGTCTATCTTCCATGCTTGGTGTGTGGACAGGGATCTGTCCTCATAGGAATTTGATCTTCCAGCTATCCTGTCCTTTTTGCAGTATGGTGTGAACAAAGGCCTTATCCTTAGTTCCTTGAAGGTTCAGACCTCAGCCCTCTCTGTCTTTTTTCAGAGACGCATTGCCATCTTACTGGATGTCAAGGTTTTCTTTCAGGGTGTTGCTCATGCTTTCCCTGCTTATAAGGCTCCTACTCCTCAGTCGGACCTTAACCTTGTTTTGGGAGTTTTGCAGAGGCCTTCTTTTGAGTCCTTCGCTACCATTCCCTTGCATCTTTTGATGAGGAAGATGACTTTTCTCTTGGCTGTGGTCTCTGTCCGCAGACTGTCAGAGTTGCGGGCTTTGTCCTGCAAGCCACCTTTCCTGGTGCTTCGCAAGGATAAGGCTGTTCTCCGTACCTCCCAGGAATTTCTTCCTAAGGTGGTCTCTGAGTTCCAAATCAATTGTTGTGCCTTTCTTTTGTCCTGACCCTAAATCTGACAAGGAGTGGGATCTCCACTTGTTGGATGTGTTGTGCTGCCTTAAGTTCTGTGTGCACTGCACTGAGTCTGTCTGTCAGACTGATGAACTGTTTGTCATCCCTGATAGTCCCAGGGCTGGTAGGGTAGCATCCAAGGTGACTATTCGCAAGGCTTATGAACTCAGGAAGAAACCTGTTCCCTTTCGCATCACAGCACATTGCACTAGGTCTGTTGGTGCCTCCTGGGCTACAAGAATCAGGCCTCTGCTGATCAGTTGTGCAAGGCGGCAACTTGGTCTTCTGTGCATGCATTTACCAAACACTACTGTGTTGATGTTCTGGCTTCGGCCGAAGCCAGCTTTGGCAGGAAAGCTCTGGAGGCATTTTTGCCTGTCTAGGACTTTACTTTCCTGTGCCTTCTAGTTCTTTATCCTTTTGAGCCCTGTTGGCTCTTGTTTGGTGTGCTGTGTTACAGTTATTCATTGTCCATTGACACTCTGTTCGTTTGAGCTGTCTGGATAGTTCATAGGAGCTCTGATATCATGGGGGCCGGCGCTTGGTCCTTTCCTTCATTTTCCCACCCTGGGAACTCAATGTTGGTACATCCCCATGGTACCTGTAAGCTATATTGGATGACAGGGAAAAGAGGGTTTTAGTCTTTCCTGTTAAATCCTTTTCTCCTAGTCGATATCGCTTACAGGTCTCCCACTCAGTGAAGGGGACCATGCTTGGTCTCGTGGCTGGACGTGTGAGTCCTATTGGGTCCATGCTCACAGGAGTTTTCTTCTTCTCGCTATATAGCTCAGTAGGTTTTATGTCACAAATCTAACTGGGGAGGGGAGTGGATAGGTAGCCTGCTAAGGAGGAGAGGGAGGCTCCGCCCCTGCAACTACTTTGAAGAATTGTTCCAACCTACTAGGAGGAGCTGTCGCCTCCCCCATGGTACCTGTAAGCTATATGGACTAAGAGAAAAGGATTTAACAGGTTAGACTAAAATTCTGTTTTCTCTTAGTCCATATAGCTTACAGGTACCATGGGGAGGCGACAGCTCCTCCAAGTAGGCTGGAACAATTCTTCAAGAAGTGCAGGGTGGAGCCTCCCCCTCCTCCATAGTAGGCTACCCAGCCACTCCCCTCCAGATAGATTTGTGACACTAACCTACTGAACTATATAGCGAGAAGAAGAAGAGGAAAACTCCTGTGAGCATGGACCCAAACGGACTCCCGCATCCAGCTACAGCATGGTCCCTTTCACTGGGTGGGAGACCTGTAAGCTATATGGAGTAAGAGAAAAGGATTTAACAGGTAAGACTAAAATCCTCTTTTCCCTGTTGTCCAATATAGCTTACAGGTACCATGGGGATGTATCAACATTGAGCTCCCATGGATGGGAAGAGAAGGAAAGAACCAGAGTTCCCATGGACTATCCAGGACACGGAACAGCCCAAACTAACAAAGTGTCAACAAACACTGGATAACAATACTTGTGGTCGGGGCTTCCAGCGACTGGAAATGTGGAGAGGTTTGCCATAACCCGGAGCTTACTGTAAGCTCCGGTAAATGTCGACGAGGTAGGCCTTAATAGAGGGCCACCTGTATAAACATTAAAATAATGGGGTGATGGAGGGGGGGCACAATTGACGATGCGTCCCGTGGGAGAGGCTGCGGACGGTATTTATGGCTTGCAGCCCCTCCCACAAATTCAGGCACAGCCTTCCACTTGTGGTCGGGGCTTCCAGTGACTGGAAATGTGGAGAGGTTTGCCATAACCCGGAGCTTACTGTAAGCTCCGGTAAATGTCGACGAGGTAGGCCTTAGTAGAGGGCAAAAAGAGCAAATTTATTATTAAAATTTTTACACAAGATGACATAACTTAGATAAGTTCATAAAAGCGTGCTGAAATGTGGCTGAAGGTTTCGGAAGTAACGTGAGAAACCTTAAGGTTTCCCTTAGCCAAGTTAAATAAGATATTGGTAATCTACTTAGAAGAGGAGAATGCCGCTCCTATACTAAATGCGAGACTTGAGAATAGGTAATGATCCAGACCTAAACGTGAGGCTGGTTAGTATTTAATAGTTAATCAAGTAGTTGAGAAGAGACCTAACTATAAAGGGAAACAAGACTGGCGGCCGAGTAATACTGGTAAATGGTAGTTAGATAACTTGCGTTTGACCCGGAACCAAAGAAGCAGAATAAGGAATGAAATGCCTACATGTACTTGTTCCATGAATCAGAAATGATAAAGGTGAAGTAGTTGGTTAGCCAATGCATGGCTGCCCTTAAGTGAGGGTACCGGTCCCTGATGCCAGGAGCCTTGCCTGGGCAGGGAAACCCAAAGAAGGCAAGGCTGTCGGCGGCAAGGATGAAGATAATTTAAGGGTGCAAAAAGGGGTGAATCAGAACCTTAGGCTACTGCGAAGAGGTAAGGTAAGCCTTTACGAAGAGGTAAGGTATGAAACAAAGGGACCTTCGGCCTCTACGAAGAGGTAAGGTATGAAACTAGGGAACTATCACGGTTCCCGTGCTATGCTGTCAATCTTGACTGTACTACCTGTGCATTGGAGGATGCTGATTGGCCCGCCCAGGATGTGCCTTTATACACTGGGGCTTGGGCACTTGTGATTTGCCCTTTCGTGGTGTTCCAGTATCTGCGCCTTGTTGCTGTGTTCCAGTACTTCTGTGTACCGACCCGGCTTGTCTGACTCTTCTGCTGATCCTGCTCCGTGTATGACCCGGCTCTGGCTGACGACCCTGCTTCGTGATTGATCCGGTTCTGGCTGATGATCCTGCTCCGTGTATGACCCGGCTCTGGCTGACGACCCTGCTCCGTGATTGATCCGGTTCTTCGGCTGCTGTTCCTGCTGTGCTCCGGTTCCGGTTATCGCACAGTTCCAGTCTGCTGCTCCGGTGTACCTGCACGGTCTCGGTCGCGTCCGCGACATTCTGATCACTTGGTGACTCGCTGTTCCTATCACCGCTCTAGCTGAGATAGAGGTTGCTTTGCCATACGTTGTTTGTTGCTGTCTCTCTGTACAGAACCTGTTAACTCCTGCTGTGCCTTGTAGTCTCCAGTCTTGTGCCTCCGTTATCTTGCCAAGCATACATATATCCGTTAAGAGCCGCTACTTTAGTACCTCTGATACTCCTCACTACCTTCTGCAGAGCATTGCCGGTCCGGTGTTAGTTGTGCACCGTGACCGCGCCCGTTGGCACTGGTATCCATTCGCTCTTGCTGGGAAAGTTCCGTACGGCACCGGAGGGGTGTCCTGGCTCCGGCCTACATACGTACAGAGGTTACGCTATCCATTTGCACTATCCAGTGCTTGGCTCTCAGTGCTTGTGCAGTCGCTATCAGTATTGACATCCAAGGGGTGTCAGGGCACTATCCTTTGGGCACACGCAGGGTTAACTTCCATTCTCCGTTATGGGCGATTCAGGTTCTTGTACTTCAGCTTGGCAATAGCACTTCTCCATAACCCACGGCGGTGGTATTAGCTCAGCTCTGGCACTTGTGCCTTCCTATCCTATTTGAGAGTGAATTCAGTGCAGACACTTTGCTCCAGCTTTGTTACTCAAGAACTGTGTTCCAGAGACTGCTACTTTGCTCCAGTTTTGTGACTCAAGAACTGTGTTCCAGAGACTGCTATATATCCTGGACGTTGGCCAAACTTGGACTGAGTTTCTCCTCTTGCACTTGTTAACCCTTTGGGGTTATTTCCCATCTATTCATTGCCCATTATATTTGCTGTATTGCATTCACTCTGTTCGTGTTTGCTATTACTGTTATTCCTGTGCTGGCCCCTAGGGGCATTGTATTACTCCTTGGTTCAATAAACTGTGTTTTTACTTTACACCCTGGTCTGAGTGTCAGAAAACCGTTACAGGAACCTTCGGCCTCTACGAAGAGGTAAGGTATGAAACTAGGGAACCTTCAGCCTCTACGAAGAGGTAAGTTATGAACTAGGGAACCTTCGGTCTCTACGAAGAGGTAAGGTATAAGACTTGGGAACATTCGGCCTCTACAAAGAGGTAAGGTATGCTGCTAGGGGACCTTCAGCATCTATAAAGAGGTATGATACAAACTAACCTTAGGCCTCATACTAAAGGTAAGGGAAGAGACTAGGTCACCTTCGACCTCTACGAAGAGGTAAGGTAAGAAACTAGGGGACCTTCAGCCTCTACGAAGAAGTAAGGTAGCTGCTAAGAATCTGTCTGGGGGGACCACCGGCCTCTGCGAAGAGGTGAGGTATCTGCCTGGGGGGACCTCCGGCCTCTGCGAAGAGGTGAGGTATCTGCCTGGGGGGACCTCCGGCCTCTGCGAAGAGGTGAGGTATCTGCCTGGGGGGACCTCCGGCCTCTGCGAAGAGGTGAGGTATCTGTCTGGGGGGACCTCCGGCCTCTGCGAAGAGGTGAGGTATCTGTCTGGGGGGACCTCCGGCCTCTGCGAAGAGGTGAGGTATCTGTCTGGGGGGACCTCCGGCCTCTGTGAAGAGGTGAGGTATCTGTCTGGGGGGAACCTCCGGCCTCTGTGAAGAGGTGAGGTATCTGTCTGGGGGGAACCTCCGGCCTCTGTGAAGAGGTGAGGTATCTGTCTGGGGGGAACCTCCGGCCTCTGCGAAGAGGTGAGGGTATGCTCTACAGCTGACGATCGGAAGCGATATTATACATAACATGATTATGCTTGAATTATATAGTTACGTGTATTTTCTGAATGTTTGTCAGAGGAATGAAGAAGCTATCCAAGGCAGCCTTCTGCGAGCTGTCTGATAGCTGGGGTATAGTGGTGCAGGAAGTGACGCGATGCAACTTCTTTCCGGATATGACGCTTGAACTGGAACCGCTGACACACAATTGACGATGCGTCCCGTGGGAGAGGCTGCGGACGGTATTTATGGCTTGCAGCCCCTCCCACAAATTCAGGCACAGCCTTCCACAAATCACACAAGAACAAGAGCCAACAGGGTTCAAACAGTTAAACAGCTACAAGGCACAGGAAAGATAAAGTCCTAGACAGGCAAAACTGCCTCCAGGACTTTCTTGCCAAAGCTGGCTTCAGCCAAAGCCAGCACATCCACATGGTAGTGTTTGGCAAAGGTGTGCATGGAAGACCAAGTGGCTGCCTTGCACAGCTGATCAGCAGATGCCTGATTCTTGTAGGCCCAGGAGGCCCCAACAGACCTGGTGGAATGTGCTGTAACACGGAAGGGAACAGGTTTACCTCTGAGCTGTAAGCCTTGCGAATTGTAGACTTAATCCAATATGCAATAGTCACTTTTGATGCCACTTTACCAGCCCTGGGACCCTCAGGGAGGGAGAACAAAGCATCAGACAGACAGACAGATTCAGTGCGGTGCACATAAAACATTAATGTGGAACTCAGAGACCACCTTAGGAAGAAATTCCTGGGAGGTACGGAGAACAGTCTTATCCTTGTGAAACACCAAGAAAGGCGGTTTGCAGGACAAAGCCTGCAATTCAGCCACTATGCGGACAGAGACCACAACCAAGAGAAAAGCCATCTTCCATGTTAGAAGGCGTAAAGGAATGGTAGCCAAAGACTCAAAAGGAGGTCGTTGCAAGACTCCGAATACAGATTAAGGTCCCACTGAGGAGTAGGAGCCTTATAGACAGGGAAAGCATGAGCGACCCCCTGAAAGAAGACCTTGACATCCAGCAAGGTGGCTATGCGTCTCTGAAAGAAGACAGAGAGAGCTGAGGTCTGCACCTTGAAGGAGCTAAGGCTAATACCCTTGTTCACTCCATCCTTCAAAAAGGAAAGTATAGCCGGGAGATCAAACTCCTGAGATGACAGATCCCTGTCCACCCATCAAGCATGGGAAATGGACCAAATCCTGTGGTAGACCTTAGAGGAGACTGGTTTCCTAGCCTGGATCATAGTGGAGACCACTTCCAAAGAATAGCCCTTCTTCCCCAAGATGCAGGCTTCAACCGACATGCTGTCAAAGCTACATTATCCACATCTTCCTTCCATAGGTAACCCTGAAGGAGTAGATCCGGTCTGCATGGCAGAGGAAATGGTTCCTGAATAGACAGTGCCAGCAGTTCTGGGAACCAAGGTTGCCTTGTCCAATAAGAAGCAATCAGGATAACAGACACCCCGTCCATGCAAATCTTCTGCAGCACCCTGGGCAGGAGAGGAAGTGGAGGAAAGATGCAGGCCAGATGAAATCGTCAGGGGATCCCTCGAGCGTGAGCAAAAGAACTGAACTTTCCGGTTTTCCCTGGTGGCCATCAAATCCATCCAAGGAAGACCCCACTTCTGCAATAGGAGGTCGAAAAGTTTGGGGAGTAGTTCCTCTGGGTCCACTTTGTGGTGACTGAGGAAATCAGCTAGGACATTTTCTACACCTGGGATATGCATGACTGAAATGGCAGACACATGTTCTTATGCACAAGCCAAAATAGCCTTGACCTCTAACCAAGCAGTGGAGCTTCTGGTGCCTCCTTGCTGGATGTAAGCTATGGCCGTAGCATTGTCTGACTGGACTCGAACTGGGCATCCCATGAGATGAGAGGTCCAATAACTCAAAGCATGAAATATCTCTCTGTGCTCCAAGATGTTGATTGGAAGAAGAGCCTCCTCCGATGACTAACGTCCCTGAACACTCAGGTGATCCAAGACTGCAACCGAACAGGCTAGTGTCCATCGTCATTATGGTCCGGTATGGAATCACAAATGGCCTCCCTCTTTCCAGGTTGGAGAGGTCCAACCATCAGTGGAGATCCAGTCTCATGTCCACAGGGAGGGAGACAGGATGATCCAGAAGTTCCAGATCCCCCCTGCAAACTTGGATCACAAACCTCAGAAGGTCTCTGGCATGGGCACTGCTTCCATGGTGGATATCATCTTCCCCACTAGAGAGGAGAACTTCCTTGCTGGAGCTGACCTCCACGTCAGAGCTGAAGACACCTTGGAGGTGAGCTGCCGAACTGAATCCTCCGTCAGATAGACCATACTCTGCAGAGTGTCAAACGGAAAGCCGAAGAAGATCAAGTTCTGAGAAAGAACTGATGGAGACTTGTCCATGTTCAGGATCCATCTGTGTTGAAGGAGGATCTGAGCACATTCCTGAACCTAGCGATCCAGAAGATCCCGGGAGGGAGCCTTCAAGAGAAGGTCGTCCATGTATGGAGTTACTTGAATCTCTTTGGTGTGCAGGAAGGCAATCAGTGCCCCCAAGACCCAAGTGAACACCTGAGGAGCCGTGGTGAGCCCAAATAGTAGGGCGGTGAACTGGAAGTGCCCCAGTGCGCGAGAGAACCTGAAGTACTTCTGACTGTATGGGTGAATTGGGATCTGCAGGTAAGCATCCTGCAGATCCAGAGACGCCCTGGACACATTGCTGCTATGACAGAGCACAAGAATTCCCTTTTGTAGTGAGTTTTGACCACAAATGAATTGTCCAACCCCTCCTGATTTCCTGGGTGCTGAGTAAGTAAAATCAAGATGGAGCAAATGCATGTCATCCTGATTGTTCTGTTTCTAGCCCCGTCGGGTTTGGCTTTCAGATCTTCTCAAACAGTCTTTGGTGGAGCCTTTTCATCTGCTTTCGCGTCCAGACCTTATGGCTCAGGGCCCATTATACCACACTAAAGAAGAGAAACTAGCTTTGATGGTTTGGCTTTTGAGGCCAGCATTCTGTAGAAAAAAGTTTTTTCCACTATGCTTCAGGCTAGAAAGCTGTTTTTTACCTAAGCCTATCTCAGAGTTTGGTCCCTCTTCTACAAGAGGTGTGCCGGCTTATGTTAGCAGCCCTAAAATTTTTGACTTCCAGTAGTTTTGGCCCTTCTTCAGGATGGCATTCATAAAGGATTTAGTGTCCCAGATGTACAAACTTTTTCCAAGAAGTAGTTCATGTCAGCCCTGTCTTTCAGTATGCCATTCGTATGTGGGACTTGAACCTGGTTTTAGAAGTGCTTCAGGAACCTCCTTTTGAACATCTGTCTTCAGTTCTCCTTTAAGCCTCCCTTTCTGATCTTTCACCAGGACCAGGTGGTCTTCTGCACTCCTGTGAGTTTATTTTGGACCAAAGTTGTTTCTAACTTTCCTGTCAACCAGGAAATTCATATTCCTCTTTCAAATAGACAAAAGCAGATCCTTCTCCTGTTGAATGTGATCATATGCTTGAAGCACTGTGTTCATCGTACACACAGCCTTTTTGGAGATCTGATTCAATCTTTGTCATTCCTGAGTGCCCGCATGTTGGCCAGGCTGCGTCTAAAGTTACTGATGCTTCCTCGATTAAGGCCACCATTCACCAGGGGTATGTCTTTTTGGGTCATGGTGCATACTACCAGGTCAGTGGATGCATCTTGGGCCTACAAGAATCAGATAATTGCTGAGCAGTTACATATGGCTGTGACATGGTCATCTCTGCACACCTTTGTCAAACATTACCGTGTTAATGTGCCATCTTCGGCTGAAGACCGTTTTGGATGGAAGGTCTTGATGCCAGTATAGATGCCCTTTTTGCATTTTCTGAGATCAGAAACCTAATTGTTAACAGTTAGCTTTTCTATTATTTGATGTGCATTTTTGGTATCCATTGACACCTGAGATTCATGATGTACCAAATTAGTCCTGTGGATACTGGTCTGAGATGGAGGTTTTTTTCTGGATAGCTTTGGTATATCCCAATGGTTCTTGTGTTCCACATTTGAGAACAGAGAAAAGAGGATTTTTGTGAACTTATTGTTAAATAATTTTCTTTAAGTTCGTGTGAACACAGGTCTCCCTCCCAGAGAAAAAAAACACACTGGTTTGAGTCTGAAGGCAGATGGGTGTGCTTGGGTTTCCTCTTCGATTGATTTTCTTCTATTCCTTCACTTCTGTTTTGCTTTATTTTGGCTGTGCTATATAATAAAACTGTGTTCAGCAGGTGGGGTAGAGTACAAGGGAGGAGGGAGTCTCTGCCTCAGAGTCCTTTATTTGGAAGTGACCTGCCCTCCTGGAGGAGGGGGCTTTATCCATGGTTCCTGTGTTCCACATGGACTAAGTGAAAAGGATTTAACTGTAAGTTCACCAAAATCCTCTTATCATTTACATCTGAAGTACTGTTTGGAACTCGTGAGTATAAAGGTGACCATTCATATGCAAATTTGGTCATTTTAAACCATCTGGTTGAAAATGACTAGATTACCATTCATCTCCTTCTGTATGGACCAGCTCTATCAGATCCATCCCACCGTATTCGTCAACTGAGTTGATCAATCCAGTATTAAAATATTGATTGCCTGGTGATCAGATCACTGTCTTAGTAGGCTCAACAGACCACAGAGATCTGTCTTTGACTGTGAGAATAGGTAATTCTGACTCAATCTGCCCAGCAACTCACACAAATCAATAGGTAGACAATTTAACCCTTTGAGTGCCAGAGGTGTATGCAACGCATTATGACGCAATACATTGCGTACCCCTCTGGTACTCAAAGGGTTAAATAGCAGTCAGGTTGCCTGCATTTCAGTCTTTTTGTTTGCTCAGCAAATTGACATAATTTCTTACCCAATCAGATTCCTGGTTGTTTGTAAACAAAACTGTCCTGTATGTTGGCTTTAATTCTAACAGTAGTTAGTAGTTCTTCAGTAGTTACACTGTTGTTTTTTTCTTTCCTTTACTATGTCTCAGATACACTGAAGTCTGTGGCAATTGCATCCTTAAAGGGATAGTAATGTTTCACAAAAACAGCAGCTCTAATAAATCATCATAGTATTTGAGCCATAGAAAGTGTTATTTCAATACTGTCAGAGTTGTAGTTCAAGAGTAATTGAATGATAAAGTTTCCCCCTCCTGCCCCTTTTACCTAGTGTAAGCTCACAGCAAGGGACAATCTTCTTACTGTGGGAACAATGAAAGCCCTGCCCCCATTGACAGGTTTTTCCCTTATGTTAATTGAAGATTGTCCCTCTCTGCAAGCCATCTGGACACCACCTTTTTGTTCTGAGGTGAGCAGTGTTACATCAGAAAAAGGGGTGGAGGGGGATACTTTATAATTCAATTACTCTTGAAATACAACTCTGACAGTATTGAAATAAAACTCTCCATGGCCAAAATACTATGTAGATTAATTGGAGCTGCTTTTATTGTGAAACATTGCAATCCCTTTAATAGAAGAAACATTTCTGTGTTTGGAGGAAAGACAACAATTATTAAGTGTTGCATTGGAATGATAAGTTTCTAATCAGAAGGAACAGTACATATGTACTTTTAAAATGAAACATCATTGGAAGGACTTAAGAAGTTGTGGCATTTTTGAAACATTAGAAACATAATGTCCCTGTCTCCATCACATGTACCCTGGGTGAAGGAGTGTTTTGTGTGTCATCTTTCCTGGAGTCCAATACCTTTCACAGTGAAACTCTCGTTAAGAAGTAACACCTCCTAATAATAACACCCCGCCCCAGAAAAATCCGTGTGCCTTTGTTGATGAGATAACATCTTCAGATCAGCCCTGGATGTCATATACATGGAAACAGACATGGTAGTTGCTGGCAGTTTTCAAACCTTTATTATGAAAAACACATATTGTAGGGCTTCTCCTGCTGGGTAAAACAAGCATACTCTCGCTGAGTAGAGATTCTGTTCCAGTGTTATTACAGTTCAACCCTTTGTTTATGTGCCACCTGCTGTCCAGAAGATTCATCTGCAGTGTACAGGGTGGCCGAACGGTTATTCACTTGCATTCTATTGAAGATGTGAGTAACCAGCTATACAGCTCTTCATAGAATATTGTATGCTTCATCAGTTCATGAGAGTTTAAACTGTTATAACTTTTGAATAAAGCAACTGCCAGAAATGGGTATACCCCACATGAAAAGCCCTACAATGTGTTTTTCATAATAAGGGTATACTATACCTTTAACCCCTTAAGGACCAGCCGATCGCATACCTGTCTGGCACTTAAGGATGACGGACCATATTTTTTTCAGCATCCGGTTCAGAGCTCCCTGAACAGCTTGCAGTTACCCAGGGAGCCCTGAATTCCATGACGGTCCTGGCACATCATGGGTCGTTATCTCTCTCCAACCCATGACGTGCCAGGACCGTCAAGGGTCCTTAAGGGGTTAAGATTCTGATGTGCAGTGGGCAGAATTTGTGTCATGTGGTCCTTCTAGCAGCTGTCATTTCTCTTTATTCCATTGTGGAACACAGGAACATGGGGTAAAGATGCTACCTCAAGGAGACAGGGTACTTACAGAACAGAGGTCACTAGAGGTAGAATCCCTCCCAGCCCTTCTTTACCCCAACCCAGCAGAAGCAGTCTCAGTTTTAATGTGCTCTGCTCAGGGGAGCAACAGGGCTGAAGACTCTCTTAGGTTTTATTGTCATAACTTATATGGGGTGTTCCTTGTTCCCCATTTGGCAGGCTCTTATTCACCTTTACTCTTGCAGGGGCAGACTTTCACCTGGACCTTTCACTTGAAGGAGAGTGGCTGAAAGATGCATTATCCATCCCCATGCAGACTGTATAGGGATGGATAATTAATCTTTCAGCCACTCGCCTTCATATTTTATGTACTTATAAGAGCCTGAAGACAGGAGCGACAGAATTGTATCATTTCAGGTCCTATGAGTATGTCCTGCCCCTGTCTCTTTCACTTTATTTTATTCTATTTGTAGTCCCTATTGCTGGGACAAAGGTTAAAGTGGATCATTATGCAGAATACTTAGCAAATAATTATAAAACTCTCTCTCTTTTTTTTTTTTTTTTTTAAACGTTATTTGCGAGAAATTTACAGTTTAAAGTATGCCCAGCAACCTACTTACGGTACACTGCTCTTGCCACTCTGCAGGGCGGCAAATTGCGGCAAGAGCAGTGTACCCGGAAGTAGGCTGCTGGGCATACTTTAAACTGTAATTTTCTCGCAAATAACGTTTTATAATTATTCACCAAGTATTCCACATAATGATCAAAACTTGTAAAGTGGTGATAGATCCACTTTAAAGGGACATGGCACAACTTTTTTTTTTTCGAAGGGGATGCATCACCTTTATGATTTGGCTCTTTCAGCTGCCATATTGGATAAGGAGCTTTGGCTGAACCTTTTGCAAATTCCTGGGCCTACAAGAACCAGACTTTTGCAGAGCACTTGTGTAAGGCATGGCTGTCGCCTCACATGACCAGTTTTTGGATAAAGGCCCTACAGGCAGTAATGCCTATAAAGGTACCTCTTTTCCTTTTTCTCTAGTAACTTTCTAATTTTGCTTAGTTTTTGTGTGGTGGTGTCAACTGACAGCTGAGGTTCATAGTTGTATCTGGTTTGTTCCTGTCAAGACTTTTTTTTTTTTTTTTTTTTTTTTTTTTATCTTTGGGGGTTTTTCTAACACTCCCTGGAATCCTAGTTGGGATAGCTTTGGTATATCCCTATTATTCCTGTGTTCCACAGTGGATTATAGGGAAAAGGGGATTTTTGTGTACTTAACGATAAATAATTTTCTCTTAGTCCTTGTGGAATACAGGATATCCATCCTGGAAAAAGACATGTTGTTTGGGTTCTATGGTGTGGTGACCACCTTCCTGCTCTGATTCTTTTTTTCTTGCATCTTTGCTATCTTCTGCTGGGAAGGAGTAAAGTGGACTGGGAGGGAGCCTCCACCTCCAGAGAGCTCTGTGCTGCAAGTGCCCTACCTGCTTGATGTAGCATAATTACCGCGCGGTTCCTGTGTTCTACAAGGTCTAAGAAAAAATGAATTATCAGTAAGTACACAAAAATCCCCTTATCCGTTTCCATGAATGATTGAAAATATTAGCTCTTCAACAATTGCAAAAATGTGGAAAGAAAGTGGTAGTTATTATTAGGAGATGTTGCTTCTTTAAATGATAACTTGGCAGGAGATAGTAATTTCTTCCTGAAATGCAGGCCACAAGTGGCTTGATGCAGAGGATCTTCTAAGGGCTTGTGGAAACATCAGGAGGGCTGGGAAAAGTACTCCAGTGTGCTATTGCTCTAGCATATTAAAGGGGAACTACCACCCCACACAATGTTTTCCTTTACTAAGTCCCCATCTGGCAACTAGCTGCTTAGTAGTGCTAGTCGCCAGAATAATTACCTTATTTAATAGATTTCTCCCCTCTTCCATGTGCGACAGGCAGGATGGAGCACGGACATCTTCCCATTGTGACATCCGCACGCCTGCGCTGTCAGTCCCAGCCGGAGCCAAATGGTTCCTAGCAACGCCTCCTAGACCTGGCTGGGACTGACAGCGCAGGCATGCGGACGTCACAATGGGAAGATGTCCGTGCTCCGTCCTGCCTGTCGGTCATGGAAGAGGGGAGAAATCTATTAAATAAGGTAATTATTCTGGCGACTAGCACTACTAAGCAGCTAGTCGCCAGATGGGGACTTAGTAAAGGTAAACATTGTGTGGGGTGGTAGTTCCCCTTTAATTCAAATGGTCATCTTTTTTAGTACTGTGACAGAGTTATCTCACATCGAAGCACTCAGGTATTAGTAGTCAACACATATGGATATATGTATCAAATCAAGCTTTTAGCAAATTCGTTGAAAAAGACTTGCATCAAGGAAACCCCATTGATTTCAATGGGAGTTTTTGTTTAGTTCATAGGGCCAAATGCATAAAACTAAAGAGGGGCAAGTCTGGGACAAACCAACTAGCTGGGGCAAATTTCCATTGATTTTAAAGGGGCTTTTAACCCATTGAATGCTAGAGACGTACCAAAACATCTAACACCTTGAATGCCAGAGGAGTATGCACACCCATCCGGCATTCAAAGGGTTAAACCAGTGGGGCTATGAGGTATGTTTGTTTCATATGCTGAAAGTTTCTACATATGGCCCAAACAATGGTGCTGTTTTGCACCTGATTTACTAAGATGTTTCCTTCAAGGGCAGTCATTTTTTGTGAAAAATATGTGATTGGGCTTTTACTTTTGAGTAAAACGTGTGAACTCACTGCTGTGAGATTGTAAGTCAAAGGTTATTATGTTAAACTGCAGTTTTCTATTTTGTCACTAGGTGCTGTTCCTATCAATTAAAATGAAGACCCATAGTCTATGAATCAAGATCCTTTTAGTTTGTGTTATTTAAAAAAAAAATCCCTTTGCACACTAGTTTGTGCATTTGCATGGTAAAACTAATGATGGTGCTGTTACATAGTGAATTTACTATAAAACAGCTCAGTAACCATATAAAGAATACATTTCTTGATAACATATAACCTAATGAGTCAGAAGATGGCTGAAATGTCTTCCTGTGAGAAGTGCATTGTGTGACAGGATATGCCATAAATACAGTAATGTCTTGCACCTCTGAGTACTATGATACCAAATATGTATAGTTTTGTTACATGCATCGCCTGCACAGGCCCAAATTAGCAGGACAGTAAAATGTGTTATCAAATAGACCAAAAAAATGCAAATTCCATTGGTTACATGGTAAGACTACCCTAAAACAGC
The DNA here is from genome assembly GCA_037306005.1 of Rhinophrynus dorsalis. NCBI lineage: Eukaryota > Metazoa > Chordata > Amphibia > Anura > Rhinophrynidae > Rhinophrynus > Rhinophrynus dorsalis. The sequence continues at coordinate 444,565,369 of CM074721.1, forward strand.
TCATTAACCATATCAAAGTATATTTTTCCTGAAAATAGATAACTTAAAGAACCAGAAAGCAGAGGGTTCCAAGGCATTCATAGGCAAAGAATTCAACAAACTCACTGCCCTTCTGTAAAAAAAATCCTTACCTTGGTTTTAGACAAAAACACCTTTCCTTTAGTCTTACTGGACAATACATTGCTTTTTTGCTCTGCTGTTTTTGAGTAAACATTTGCCCAGATAATTATTTGCATTGTCTTCAGGGGGAGATAATGGGTGATAAAGTGGATATCACTTTTCCAATTCCTGTGTTATTCTATGGTGCCAATGCACTAATATTTCTCAAGTGGGAGAGCTCTTAAAGGGATAGTAATACTTCGTTTTAACATTATTTTATTTTGTAGGCATTAAAAAACATGAAGAATGATATAAGTCTTATCTCTCAAACCTTTATGGTTTATGAGATATTCACAAGCAAAGTTTCCCCCTCCCACCCCTTTTACCTAGTGTAAGCAATCTCTTCTCAGATGTGGAGTGCAGTCTATTGACCAGACAGATAACAGCAGGGGACACTCTTATTCCTATGAAAACAATGAAATCCCTTCCCCCCTTGACAAGCTTTTCAGGTTTTTCCCTTATCTTAATTGAAGATTGTCCCTCTCTGCAGTCTACCTGGGCACCTCTCTTCTGCTCTGAGGTGTGACATCAGTAAAAGGGGCGGGAGGGGGACACTTTGTCATCGAATTACTTTGGAATTACAACTCTGACAGAATTGAAATAACACTCTCCAAAGTCCAAATACTATGATGATTAATTAGAGCTGCTTTTATTATGAAACATTACTATCCCTTTAATGCATAATCTCCATTGAATAACATAGGAACTGGAGAAGTCATATCACTGGAAAAGTTATCTGTACCTCCTTATCACACCTTAGTGCATAACCCCTAGGTATATGTGTAAATGGCAATCATATTTCTACCCCTTAGACTCGCTATTGTAAACACACACACTTTGGCTACTGTCTTGTCAAATCCCCTTACCAGTTTTGTTGAATGTCTGTATTTTTTCCCATTCAGTAATGTATTGAAGAACTGGGACCCAAATTTGTACTTCTATTCTGAGTCCTTACCCAGGGTGTATAAAGAGGTAGAATTGTATTCCCATCATCCCCTGTATATACATGATAGTACCTTATTTGTACACATGCACAGTGTTTGAGTGTGTTGTGGGCTTTTCTCTATTTACTTTATTAATTTTAATATTACTGTTATGTATTGTTATTATTTTTACTTACTATTGACCCCACAGGGGGTCTCTGGGGGTTCCACCATTCATGAGGAACAATTTTGGGTGTACAGTGTGAGACCCTGATCATTGTGCACTCTTCATTACTATGATCAGCTGATCACTGATTTGCCTATGCTGTAGTCTGGTCCAGAGTTTACCTGTTGCTGTAGTCTGGTCCAGAGTTTACCTGTTGTTGGTGTGATCAGGCATTTGTTCATAGGCAACTTAGGTTGATAAAGCAGTCTAAATGCTGCGAGATGCATATAAATATTTTTTTGTGTTATTATACATTTTTTATACCTATTGTGGATTACATCTGGAGATCCAATTATTGGATATCGTTATCGATATCGTTATCCGGGACTTACCTGGTCAGTGGAGGATGTCAAGATTTAGACGGCACACACCTAAGCAGGGGCAGGTTAAAGACTAGTTTTTTGACAGGTGTATGCCGGATTCTCAACATATTTTAAATGTGAGTGGATCCATAGTACATCTAGTGGTCACACCAATTTTTCTGATATAACACTATAGGTGCCCCTTCTTGTACTTTTCTCTTTTTTGCATATTAAAGTCCTCTATAGCACAGTTTCCTCTTTCCCTCCAGCTGGTCCTCCAATCTTGGAAACCCCCCACCTCATTCAGGTTTGTGACACCTAAGGCCCCTGGCATTCCTGACCTTTCAGATTCCCCTGAGGAGGATTCCTTTGAGGCTGATTTGGAGGAAGGGAAGTGTGAAGAAGGGGCTTCTTCCCATACATATGGTGACCCCTTTGAAGCTGACTCTGAGCCCTGAATCAGTTTTAACTGCCCTGCAGATTTCTGTTAATCCTACTGAGAGTCAGTCTTCTTCTGATGTCCTTCAAAGGCGCAAGAAGTCCCTCATTATGTTTCCGCCTAATCCCACTCTGGACCAAGTTATACTGGATAAGTGGAAAACACCTGACAGGCGCCTTTCTCTTTCCAAGAGATTTTCTAAGCTGTACCCCTTCTCTGAAGCGGCTTTGGCTCAGTGGGCTACACCTACTCAGGTGGATCCTCCTATCTCTAGGACTTTATAAGTCTACTGCTCTACCCCTGGTTGACGCCAAGGCACTTAAGGATATAACTGATAGAAAGCTGGAGGCTATTCTGAAGTCTACTTTTGCTGCCATAAGTGCGGCCTTGCGCCCAGCCGTGGCTCTTTTTGGGTCACTAGGGCCGTTGCTATCAGGGGTGAGCAGCTTACTAAGGCTATCCATAAGGGTGCCCCTAATGAGGATATTTTAGCCTTCTTGGCCAACATGTCTGAGGCTCACACATACATCACTGAAGCTCTTTTTGATGCGGTCAGACTTGAGGCTAAGGCCTCTGCCTTTTGTTGCAGATTGACACACTTTGTGGTTCAAGATTTGGTCTGCTGACCTTTCATGTAAGAAGTCACTGATTTCTCTCTACTTTTAGGGCAGTCTCTTTTTGGGCCTGAACTAAAGCAAATCATCAGTGAGGCAACTGGAAGCAAGAGCACTATGTTATCTCAGGTCTCCAGACGCCCCAACCTGGCAAGGAAGCAGCGTCTTTTTCGTCCCCGCAAAATGTAGCACAAAGGCCAAGTAAGAGAGAGTCTCAGGCCAGCACCCAACGCTCCACCACCAAGCCCAGGCAGCAATCGAGGTCAAAACACACCTCCACCAAACCTGCTTCTGCATGACTCGCAAAACCCTGGTCCGCATCTCCCTGAGGATGGGTGCCTGCAACATTTTTTTAAACGTTTGTGCAGGTTCTGTAGTGGGTCAGTGGGTATTGCATTTGATTTCAGGAGGCTACAGGAGTCCCTTCATATCCCTGCCTCCCTTTAGGTTCTTCCATTGAAGGTCCCCTCTAGGCCAGGAAAAGCTGCGTCTTTTCAACGGGGTGGTGGTGGCTCCTGTTCCTCCTCAATACAGAGGTTTACGTTTTTATTCAAACCTTTGTGGTTCCCAAGAAGGATGGCAGCAGTCACCCTATCTTGGACCTCAAGAATCTCAGTTCTTTTGTGATCCATACTCACTACAAGATGGAATCTTTGCGCTCTGTCATAGCAGCAATGTGTCCGGGAGAATTACTGGCATCTCTGGACCTGCAGGATGCCTACCTGCATGTTCCAATTCATCCGGACAGTCAGAAGTACCACAGGTCCGCCTGCGTACTGGGGCACTTCCAGTTCACAGCTCTGCCTTTTGGGCTCACTGCTACTACTCAGGTGTTCACAAGGGTCTTAGGAGCATTGAATGCCTACATGCACACCTGGGGAATTCAGGTGACACCTTACTGTTGAAAGCAACTTCCAAGGAGCTTCTGGACCAACAGGTCCAGGATTGTGCTCAGATTCTCCTGTGTCATGGGTGTATTTTAAATATGGACAAATCTGCTCCAGTTCTTTCTCAGGCACAAGTTTTCCTTTGTTTCAAGTTCAACACCTGCCAAGGGATGGTTTTCCTGATGGAGGATTCTGTCCAACAGATAATGCGTCGGGTCTCCCGGGCCCTGGAGTGGACCTCAGCCCCTGTACACAAGTTCTCATCTCTGATGGGTCACATGGGGTCCACAATAGAGGCGGCTACGTACTCCATGGCTCCTACCAGGGAGCTTCAGAAGTTCACCATCCGTGCTTGGAGGAGGAATCCGGATCTGTTGGATTGTCTTGTTTTACTCCCTCAGGAAGTGAGACAGGACCTGCTTTGGTGGTTGGACAGGTCCAACCTGGAGAAGGGGAAGCCCTTTGTCATTCTGGCCTGGACCCTGGTGATGACAGATGCCAGCCTCAGTGGCTGGGGAGCTGTCCTGGGTCACATGGGGGTTTAGGGCAAATGGAGTGCGGAGGAGACCCTCCAGCCCATCAATGTTCTGGAGCTCAGGGCGATTCATCATGGGCTGGTACACTAGTACTCTCCACTGAGGTTTTCTTCAGTCCATGTCCAGTCAGACAACACCACGGCCATGGCTTACATCAACAAGCAAGGAGGCACAAGAAGCACTTCTGCTTGGCCCGAGGTCAAGGCTATTTTGGCCTGGGTGGAAGAACACATGCCCAGGGGTAAAAAACGTTCTGGCAGACTATCTCAGTCATCAGATGGTGGGCCCAAGGGAGTGGGAACTCCACCTGGAGGTTTTCTACCTGCTGGTGCAGAATTGGGGTCTGCCTTGGATAGACCTGATGGCCACCAGGGACAACAGGAAGGTTCAGATGTTCTGTTCTTGCTGAAAGGATTCTCTGGAGTTCGCAGTGGATGCTCTGTCGATTCCATGGCAATTTCATCTGGCCTACATCTTTCCTCCATACCCCTCTGGCATTCCAAGGGTTAACATGTTTAGCCAATTTTACAATGTCTTCATCTGTTGGTAATGGTACTGGGTGTCACCCTACAAGTTGAAAGGAGCTGGTTCTCTGGCCGCTGCGTTCCATACCCCTCTGCCACTGAAAGGGTTAATGAAACAATTCAAACAATGTCTGTGTGGTTGTAGCCATTCTGTCGGCTAGCGTCAGCAGCACACTCTAACACTGTAACCCAGCCCCAGCTCTCCTCCTGCTCTGGACTGTGACTGCAGTATTCCCCTGCTACATCAACTTGCCTCTTCACCATACCCAGCATCAACTAAGTGATTGTGTTTCACATAGGTGAAACACATTAACCCTTTCGCTGCCAGAGAGAAATCCAGTCATTGTAATGTCATGGAGACCTCTTTGGCACTCAAACTCTTAACACAAAATAAAAATCCACATATGTGGGTCTGTGGTTTGGAGAGCTGCACACACATAACTATGAGTGACAGACACATAGACAACATATTGCTATGCTTTGGGTATCTCTCTGCCGTTCAAAGGGTTACAAACCAACAGTTCACATTCAACACACACACACACACACACACACAAAAAATGTTAGGGTTTCACACATTGCATGTGTGGTTCTGTCACTACCAGTGGAACAAAGTGCATGTGTGGTTCTGTCACTATCACTCCACTGCCAGAAGGGTGGGCAAGGCATTGCTGTAATACGTAACCTCTTGGAGACCAAGCAGGGTGAGCAACAGCAATGCCTTGCCCACCCTCCTGGTCCTCAATGGGTTAAGAAGACAATTAGGTATATATTTTGTTTGCCCCTTTTTGGTGATTGATAATTTATGTAAACTCCTAGGATGCAAGTGCACATCTCCAAAGCACAATTCATTTGAGACATTTCTTGTTAACCCTTTGAGTGCCAGAGGACTCAGGGGTACACAGGGGTTAATCAAAAATGGTAAAATTATTGCTGAAAACAAAAAAAGAACAAGTAGCCCTAGTGCCAGAACAAAGGTCCTCAATGGAAAGGTCACTTTCACTGCGCTATGTGCATGTGCGCTACTATATCTTTAGTTTCTTTTGTTAGGCATCGCCCTATAGATTAAAGTCATTTTCGGTTTTCGGCCAAGTGCATCCTGACATTTCGGTTTCAGTTTCTGCTCAGAATTTTCATTTCGGTGCACCCCTACTGGAAAGCCATCTACCTCTATCTATCTCATTTTTAATGTTGTTGAGTTCTGTGTCAAGAAGGGGAGAGAGAGCCCTGCACAGAACTCAGCAACATTAAAAATGAGATAGAGGTAGATGGCTTATAATGTTATTAACAGAAGAGGATACAGCAGAGTGACAGGGCCAAGTGGAGAGAGGGGGCAGAGAGAGGAATCGTATGTTTTTTGGACACAAATTCCCATGATCCTCAGCTGACTCACAGAGAATAATGGGTGTGCTGTGCAGCCTATCTCTCACCTTCTCAGCGCATCGCTAAGCAACATTAACAATCAGATAGAATTAGATGGCTTACTCACCCCCTTCCCAAGAAAACATTGACCTGCAGCGGGTCATGAAACATCTACCGGGGAACACCTGCAACTGTGACAAAGGCATGTTTGAAAAGGCAGTGTCCCACAGTTCTTAACCATCTTAGTCGCAGAGGACTGTGCAACACATTGCAATGTGTTGCGTACCATTCTGGCACTCAAAGTGTAAAGAACTGTGGTACACTGCCTTTTCAAACATGCCTTGTCACAGTGTGGAGCGATCACATTGGCTGCTCTACAGCCGCTCTGTGTTCTTGCAGGTGTGCCCCATGGCTCAGCAGACATACCTGGCACTGTCTTCTGTCTATAAACAATGTAAGGGAGAGATGAATACTTTTGTATTCGCTGACATCGATTTGGGCACAGGAACGTCGGCAAACGCATGGCTAGCCCTTGTCATCAGACACCAAGGCAGTGTGTGTAAATCCCCCATGTTTTTAGTTTCTTCCAAGAGGAGATAGTGGGGAAGGGCGAAGTCTGCCCCTGTGTATTTCTGGCTCAGTGCAGAGTGTAGGAGATATGGTAATCTCCTCTAAGCTGCGCCCTGGGGTGTGTATCTTTATGGGGTGCCGTTTGTAAACCATTCATTTTGTCGACAAAGTTGCAGCAGTATCTTACCAAATGAATTCTGTGCACAGAATATGTCAGTCAGTTCACAAAATGCTTGGTCACAGACAATCTATGAGAGATCTGCCAGCCCAGGGTGTGTGTTTATTATAATTTAGTGTGAAAGTCAGGATCCGGCAGTGTGAGGACATATTCAGATCTCCTCCTGGGGGGTGGGGTGGCACAGACATAGAATATGTGGTCACCTGACCACTTCTTTTATAGTATAGTTATATATATATATATATTAGTGTATATACTCCATAGTGTATGTACTCCATAGAATAACATAGGACTTGGATAGTTTAGAAAACTGGAGAAGTCATCTTCACTTATTGCTATTTGCTCCTGCTGTCCAGTTCTTGACCTAGCCTGTTAATGGTAATGCATTTGTTTTCTACTTGTTCCACCACTGATCCGCTATTGCTGAACCAGCCCTGTTCCTGACCTCGCTATTGTTGCCTTCCTGTTCCTGCACTGATTTGCTGTTGCTGAACCGGTCCTGTGTCCGCTATATTGATGTATGTCTGGTGCTGCTCTGATCTACAGCCACTGAACTGGACACGTCCCTGTCTTCTCTGCCACATTGTTCGTGTTGCAGTGTTGCTTGTGAATCTGTTGCAGTCCTTCACTGTTTCACTCTGCTCGTGCTGCTACTTTGCTTGTTCTAGCCAGTCAGTATTGTTCCAGGTATGCTGTACACTTGAGTTTGTTTCTGTTGTTTATATTTTCACCTGCTTCTCAGTTGCTGGTATATGCTCAGGTATTGTCTACCACTGTATTGTTGATCATTGAGTCCTGTTCCGGTGGCTTCCCAGCTGTTCTGCTATTGCTGGTTTCCTCTTCTCCGCCACCAGTGATCTATGCTTGCACTACACTGTCTCCAGCGACTCCACCTTGTGTCCAGTCTCCATATTGCTGTCTGTTTCCAGCTGTTTTATCCAGTGTTCAGTTCTTGATACTGCAGTCACTATCCAGTATCTCTTCCTTGATTCTTTGCCTTGTTTTGCTGCCTTGCAATAGGCTCTAGAATGCCATTTGTGACTATTTCTACAGCTCAACTGGTCTGTGTGGTCCAATATTGCAGTAGGCTCTTTTACCTGGCGTAGGTCACAGTAAGACTGCACACTGGTCTGTCTGCTTCCCAAGAGCAGAACTCTAACACCTTGCCCTAGCATATTGTGGCTCACAGTGGCAGTTTTATTAGAGATCTAGGTCATCACTGCCTGGCAATGTGACAATCCCCAGAAAGAGAACTGATCACAGTGGAGATTCAGGATCTAATGTGGCTCAGATATCTCTGCAGAGTCCTGATGCCCCCCTTCCCGCGCTATTGCTAAACCAGCCAGTACCACAGGGTATTCAGTAGTGGCTACATCACAATGCCAAAAAGTGCCACCTACCTAAAAAAGTGATAATACCTGAAACACACATGAAAGTTAATAAAATGTTAAAATCATATAATAAAGATAATTATTTAAAAGGCACTGAAAATTGTATGGCCTTATGCAAAAATACAATTAGAGAACAAAACACATGCACCACTGTAATCAAATTCAAACTTCCATTGATTTAAATTGGCCTTTGTTACCTTGTGAAAGTTAATGAGGCCTCTGTGTTGGTGACCACTTAAACATTCAGTGGATGAAAAGCCCCATTTAAAGGGATAATAATACTTCGTTTTATCTTTTATTTTTATCTATATTTATTGTAGGCATTGAAAAAACATGAAGAACGATATAAGTCTTATCTCTCAAACCTTTATGGTTTGAGAGATATTCACAAGCAAAGTTTCCCCTCCCCGCCCCTTTTACCTAGTGTAAGCCATCTCTTCTCAGATGTGGAATGCAGTCCATAGACTGGACAGATAACAGAAGGGGACACTCTTATTCCTATGAAACCAATGAAATCCCTGCCCCCCTTGACAAGTTTTTCAGGTTTTTCCCTTATCTTAATTGAAGATTGTCCTTCTCTGCAATCTACCTCGGCACCCCCCTTCTGATCTGGCTGAGCAGTGTTACATCAATAAAAGGGTCGGGAGTGGGATACTTTATCATTGAATTACTCTTGAACTACAACTCTGACAGAATTGAAATAACACTCTCCACGGTCCAAATACTATGATGATTAATTAGAGCTGCTTTTATTATGAAACATTACTATCCCTTTAAAGGAACAGTAACATTTAACTGTGAAAAAAATATACATTGTAGGACTGTCCCAGTTAAGTAAAACAAGGCTTCACCCACTGATTAGATGAGCCACAGTGAGGTGGAGCTGTTAGTGTCACTTTCTATGAAGTCTTTTGTCTAAGGGTCATCTCTCATACAGGAAAAGAAATAGAAGCAATTTATCATCTAGACAACCAATGGAGCTGTTACTAACAGCTCAAACACAAAAAAATGACAATTTAAGCCATAATAACCTTTGAATTAAGTAGTTTACTTGTTTTACTCAGTAGGAAAAGCCCTTCAATATATGTGAAATGGATCCTGTTATTTGTTGACTGCACTTCAGTTGGTTTGCCTCTGAATTTTTTCCATTTTTGTTGCTATGCATATACCCCACAGTGTTATTTAACCTGGAAAAAATAAAAGCTATATCTGTGTTAAGACCATAGGGGACCATAGCAGGAGAATGTGAATCAGCAAAGAGTGGAAAATAAAAAGGAGAGGATTTCAGATTCCCAAGACTAAGTATCTTTAGGCTTTCCCAGAGGAACCCGCTACCCCTCCGCTGAGCAAAATTCTGAGAACATGTGCGATTCCCATCACTAACTCCTCCTAACTAAAACTCGTTAAAATCTCCCAGCCTGTGGTTAGAGAGGAGCAATAGACCAGTAATTTGATGATGCATTTGGAATTTAACCCCATATTTTCCATTCAGTTCTAGAGGGGTTTGCAATGCAGTCAAAATATTCAGTTCTGATTGTGTGTCTAAACCAAGGGTGAACAATATGCAGCCCTCCAGCTGCTGTTGGGCTATGATTTATTGCACGTTGCTAGAAGTACACCTGACAACTCTCAGGGTTGTCCCACAATTCTCAGGGTAAAGGGTTAAATAATGGATGTTAAACATGAGGCCCACACTCAAGAGCTGCGCCATGTAGGTCTGTAACAACACCTAGGATAGTTTCATAAATAATCCATCCCACTTTAAGTTTAGCACCTACCTCTTTATAGACTAATCCAGGGTCCTACCGACTTTACTACCACATGGAGGGTTTACAAGCTTGGCTGGTTGATTCACTCCAGCTCACTTCCAACTCTCTATACTCCAGTTCTTGTGCAAGACTTAAATGTTCCCCAGCATATTACTTCCACGAAGTTGAAGTCAACCTATTATACAGAGCATACCTTTCCCCACAGTAGATTTTAAGATAAGGTTAGCCAATACAAGTAATTGCCCTAAATATGATGAACCACAGGCTACATTCATCCACTCCATGTGGAACTGCCCATCTGTGCTGGGATTTTGGAGGTGCATTGCAGTATTTATACATACCATGTGCTGTTTCACTCTTCTCATTGATGGGATCCTATGGACTGATGACAACAGCTCTTGTCTTGAAACGATTGATGAACCACAGGCAAAGCATTATGAGAATGGCTTTATTTTGGTGTGCTAAAGGACCTTTGGTGACATCATCAGTCATGTGACTGCAGTGTGTAGGGAGGGGAGGGGTAAAGTAAGAGAGAGCTGCAGGCTGCAGTGTAATCACTTAACCCTTTGAGTGCCATAAAGGTATCCAATGCATCGCAATGCGTTGGATACCTCTCTGGCACTCAAAGTGTTAATTTACTGAATGTGATTATGTTATGTGGGGGGTTTTGGAGAGTCAATCAACCCCAAAGTGAGTTTCCAAAGAGGCTGAATTGCAGCGATGTAATGGTTCAGACAAAAAAAGACTCCTGAAGACAGTTGTTTGTTCTGTGAATTTTCTTCCTGATGTCTGATTAGGTTCAAAAGAAGTCCAGGCATTACTCAAGAAAAATTATGGGATGTTTTCTGTGCAATATATTTGTATTTTTATGTGAAAGTATCATATAGGATTATATATTTTCTTATTTTGGGAAAAGATGTGGAAATACTGAGTACGCCTAAACAAAACCGTGGCTAAATTTTACATGAAATATTTGTTTCACTTATTGGACCCCTATAACCATGGGCAACCGGGGGGCTGCAATTACCCCTCCATGTAAATAAAGGGGCTGAATGGGCTGGTCTGGGGTTCATATTATGGCTTTGCCCCCCCCCCCCCCCCCCGGAAAATTTCTACAGACACCCCTGCCTATAACACAGTCTGGAATTTACAGGCCACTGTATTTAGTCCATCAGACATTTCAAATGGCCAAAGAGGGGCACTTTTGCTTTAGGTGGTGTTGCTGGGGAGCAGTACATTACAGAAAATTTTTAGGATATTTCATGACCTATTGACAACTTTTTGTGTAACTAAAACAAATAAATGATTTAGAGCAAGACCAAAGAATTTAATTTACTCAGACGAATTTATAAACACATATATTGAATTTTATTGCTGTGGAGCAATGTGATACACTTATATACACACCACATAGTCTGATCTCCTAAAAAAAAAAGGGACACCAGGGTGGGAAAGAGGGACAGAGGATCTGTCCCTCATAAAAAGGGAACTTGGGATGTATGGGTCATTTACAATTTATGCATGTATTCGTAGGTCCCACAATCAGCATGAAAATAATGGCCAGAGAGGGACATTTTTAGTTTGTGAGCTGGGGGCGGGCCTGGTGGGCGGGGCATTACAGAGAATTTTTAGGTTATTTTATGACTTATTGGCACCTCTTTGTGTAAGTGAATAAATGATATAGCACAAGATAAAAGTATTTTATTTACATAGACTAATTTATAAACACACGTACTGACATTTAACCCATTAACGATGTGGCTGGTAGTTAAGGACCGCGGAGCATTTATTTATTGTTGCCTCAGTGATTCAAGGGTCCCTGAGCAGTGTGCAGCTGCACGGGAACCCCTGAATTCCATGACGTGCCAGGGCCATCACTGGTCCTTAAGTGCACCACCGCTGTTGTCCTTAACCACTTAAGGACCAGTGACATACATAGCACATCACATACTTTTTACTTAAAGGGATAGTAATGCTTCTTTTTAACTTTATTTTATTTTGTAGGCATTAAAAAAACATGAAGAATGATATAAGTCTTATCTCTCAAACCTTTATGGTTTATGAGATATTCACAGGCAAAGTTTCCCCTCCCGCCCCCTTTTACCTAGTGTAAGCAATCTCTTCTCAGATGTGGATCAGGTTGTATGACCAGACAGATAACAGAAGGGGACAATCTTCTTTGTATGAAAACAATGAAAGCCCTTCCCCCCTTGACAAGTTTTTCAGCTTTTTCCCTTATCTTAATTGAAGATTGTTCCTCTCTGCAGTCTACCTGGGCACCTCCCTTCTGATCTAGCTGAACAGGGGGGATACTTTGCATGTGAATATCTCTTAAACCATAAGGCTTGAGAGATAAGACTTATATCGTTCTTCATGTTTTTTTTAATGCCTACAAAATAAAATAAAGATAAAACGAAGTATTACTATCCCTTTAAAATGCTCCTGCAGGGGCACTGTAAGTAAAATCAGGGTCTGAAACTGACCACTCCTAGACTGGAGCAGACTCTCTCACACTCCTGCTTGGCGCACTGGTACACGCAACAGGTCACGCATGACAGCACGTCTGCAAGGATCAAAGCGGTCCTTAAAGGAAGGTAACTTCCCTGGACCTCTGGTCCTTAAGAGGTTGAGGGACATCAGAGTGGGAAAGAGGGACAGTGGGATTTGGTTCTCAAAGATGGACTGTACCGCCTAATGAGGCATACTTGGGAAGTATGGAATACAGTGAATAAAGAGAATACAATACATTTCCATGAATATACATTGAAAACTCAACAGTCACATTTTTTGTCAAAAACAAAGTACAATGAGCAACTCACACAGCCACCTTTATAGCCCCAACTCCTCCCATTTCCACTCACCTGTCCATATCACGTATCATACCTTCCCTCATTCCCACTGCCAGGAAGAGGGAAAGCCCTCCTTCCATTGTTCCCCAAGGTGGGCTGCCCCAGCAGAGAGGAAGAGAAAGACTAGGCAGAGCCCCTTATGTTGTCTTCAAGCTGAGCATGGGCCCTCCACCATTTTTTTATTACACGTAGCAATCCAGCTGTTGTTGGTTGAGTCCTCCCATCAATCTCTCCTAGTCAATGGCCAGCTGAAGTTGATGGAAGCAACATCACAGGTTGCTGACATGTATTAAAGTATTGTCAGAATTGTTTAAATCCTTGTGAGTCTGGTAAGTTATTGAACGGGAAGCCCATGTAAATAATTAATAAAGTTATTATGAGTTTCCTAATTAGGACTTTTCTAAAATACTGTATTGAAAACATTACATGAATAATAAATTAAATGGAAATGCACAAAGAGGCTCCAGGGAACCTTTATTAAACACAAAGGGGAATAACCTAGAGATGTTGTGTTGTCTGCAATAAACATTGGGTAAACTGTGTGGGTTTTCTGCTAAATTAAATGAATTGTCTAAATTAATGATACTTCACAGCCCCCTTGTGGACACTGTATGTACTTACACCTTACAAGTGTTCTCTATCATACTTTCACCTTACAAAATACACAATGGACAAAATTTACTAAGCTGTATTTATTTAGAAAATGTTTTACCAGGAAGAATACATTGAAGTTTCTCTTGTTTTCATAGTTTCCTACAGAGTTTACAGTAAATAGTTTTATATTTACGCAAACAAATTTATATACACACATAAACATACATACTAAAAAAGATATATAATTACATATTGATTTTAGATGTAAACAAGCAGTTATTTTTTAGGGATTTTAGACTGGGAAAGGATCTGACTTTTTAGGGCAGGTTATTCCAGACTTTCTGAGCTCTGAAGGAAAAGGCAGATCCACCGGCTTCTTTCTTGTAGTGTGGTAAACTCAGTGGCCTAGATTCAGAAAAGGTTGATGCTGTGGGGATATGATTTTGTTAATTTTTGAAACTCTTTGACATTTCAATATACACACACATCGACATATTAAATACATTTTACAGATGCAAGGGGAGGGGTGGAGAAGGTCCCTATTAGCATACAGAATTGTCTGAGTTCTGTAGATGTGGAAGGGGTGTACTCCCTTCACACACCAAATGTATGACAGTTCTGAATGCATTATGTACCCCACTGGCACTCAATTGGTTAAGGACATTCTCTTTGCTGCTCCACTTGGTCACTAGGGGAATGGAGAGAACGGTTTCAGAACCATGGACAGCATCACTCCCTTGTCCCTTTGAGTGCCATAATGATGTGCATTGCTTACCCCTGTGGCACTCAAATGCTTTAAAAATAGTACACCAAGCACTACACAAGTATCCCCCTAAGCTATGTATCATATATGATACATACTGTGCACTCCCAAGGTAACAAGGCTGGGGGTCCCACAGCATCTATGGCGTACATTGCCTATTAACCCTTTGAGTGCCAGAGGGGTATGCAAATACATTACAAAGCAATGCATTGCGTACTTCTCTGGCACTCAAAGAGTTAGCTGTGTGGAGAACAGTATGTCAGACTTAGCTACGGGGGGGCAGTATATGTTGGGGGGCGGCAGTATATGTCGAATTTAGCCAATAGTGGGTGACATTACAATATGATACCTTGTGAGGCAGATCAGCTCACCTGAGGGTCTTATTAGGGCTGTCTTGGAGACCCTTCAGGTCCCTGACACCCCTGATGAGGGGCCTTCCTCTAGTGATGTCTTCCAGAGGCGTAAGAAACTTTCTACTGCATTTCCCCCAAATGCCACTCTTGATCAGATCCTTCTGGATAAGAGGTTGTCTATCACCAAGAGGTTTCCTAGACAGTACCCTTTTTCAGAGGCAGCTTTGATGCAGTGGGCCTCTCATCCTACTATCCCCCATTATCCAGGCTAACCAAGTCTACTGCCTTTGCAGCAGGGCTGAAGGATATGGCAGATAAGACGCTTGATTCTATCCTCAAGGCTAGTTTTGTGGCCACTGAGGCTTATTTTTGCCTTCTCGTGGGTTAACAGGGCTGTTGTCATGTAGGGTGAACAGCTGGTGGAAGCTGTCCAAGCAGATGCTTCAAAGGAAGATTTGTTGATCTTTTTAGCCAACATGAAGGAGGCCAACACTAATGTTTCTGAGGCTCTTTTTGAGGCAGTCAGATAGTCTGCTAAAGCCTTAGCCTTCTCAGTTACCACGCAACACACTTTGTGGTTTAAGATTTTGTCTGCGGACCAATCCTCCAAGAAGTCACTAGTTTCCTTTTATGGGTAAGTCCCTGTTTGGACCTGAACTAAAACAGATCATTAGTGCTACTGGGGGCAAAAGCACCTTGCCTCGGATGTCCACAAAACATCCTACTATAGTGAGGAAACAGCATCTTTTTCGCCCCCCCACCAAATGGTGGCGCAAAGGCTGCAAACTTCGCAGGCCTCCCACTCACACCCCTCCTCCAAGCCCATACAGCAATGGCAGAAGAACTTAACAGCTTCAAGGCCTAAGTATATCAAGGTCGCTTCTGCATGACTTGTGGAATCCTGGTCTGCTGGTCCCTATAGGGGGTTGCTTCAGGGATCCTGGGAACCCTCAGTCTTGGACTAGTGGGTTTTGCGGGTAATTTCAGATGGTTACAGGATAATCTTCAGATCACTTCCTCCCCTTCATTTCTTTTTGTCCAGAGTGCCAAAAGAATAAGCCAAGTCACAGCTTTTCCAGGAAGCAGTGAACTCACTGCTGGAAAATAAGCTTTTGGTTCCATTACCTCCCCGGGAGCAAGGTTCAGGTTTTTATTCCAACCTGTTTGTGGTACCAAAGAAGGGTGGCAGCTGTCCTCCCATTTTAGACCTCAAATGTCTCAACAAGTATGTGGAGACTGCATGCTTCAAGATGGAATCTTTGTGTTCTGTCATCACAGAGATGGGCCAGGGAGAGTATCTGGCCCGTGGCGATCTGTGAACGAAGTTGTAGGTGTTGCTAAGCAATAGCAACTGTGAAGACTGCGTGCTTTGCAGGCTTTCTTCCATTTGACTGCCTGTTTTGCAGTCTCCATTTTACTTCTCTCTTGCTAATGCTACACAGTGGCAGACTCTTCTTCATCTCCTTCTCCAAATTAACCATTCCTCTGCCAGATAAATGCCTTTCTAGGGTGATTTATTCATCTGGGGATATCATTTACTAGTTGTGTACTAGTATTGGACACTTTTATTTTCAGATTTTAAGGGTCGAGGAAGTAAATCCAAGTCTAAGGACTCTGAACGCCCCTTTACCTCCTTGCTTACTGTTCCTCATGTCAAATGGGGCTTCCTAGGGAGTATTTCAGATCTCTCTGCCCCTCATGTACTGTGGCCCCTACTACCCCACCGGGTCCCTCCAGCACTGAATAAGAGCCAGCTTGGGTAAAAACACTTTTGTCCTAAGTAGCTCAAATCCCATTCTCTCTTCAAGGGGTTCTCCAATCCTGGAAGTCAAAACTACTTTCAGATATGTGGCCCCTATATCTCAGAGTGTTACTCTGGTTTTAGGGGCTTCCTCAGAGGAGGAATTGTCTGAATGGAAGGATGAGGATGGAGAATATGAAGATAAGGATTTTTCCTACTCCTATGGGGAGTCCTATGAGACTGCCCTCCTTCCTTTGGCGGAGGGACTCATCAGAGCTATTTTGGAGACTCTTCATGTCGCTGACACCTCTGATGAGGGGTCTTCTTCTATGGATGTCTTCCAGAGTGTAAGAGATCTCCACCATGTTTCCTCCTAATGCAGCTCCAGACAAACAGCTGTCTATTACCAAAATGTTCTCTAAACTGTATCCTTTTTCAGAGGCAGAATTAGTACAGTGGACCTCTCCTCCAACTGTAGAGCCACCTGTCTCCAGGTTGGCTAAATTTGCTGCCTAGCCTTTGGCAGATGCAGCTGGAATTAAACATCCAGTGGACAAGAGACTGGAATCCATTCTCAGGACCATCTTTGTGGCCACTGGTGCGACACTTAGACCTATCTTGACTTGCCTGGGTCAATAAGGTAGTTGCTGTTTGGGGTGAGCAGCTTATGGAGGCTGTTTGTGCCGAGGTTTCCCGGGATGGTTTGTTGATTATTTTGGCCAACATTAAAGAGGACAACACATATGCGCAAGAGGCTTTTATTGAGGCTGTCAGGCTGTCCTCCAAGCCCTCTACTTTTTCTATTAATGCGTGACGCACCTTTTGTGTTAAGATTTGGCCTGTGGATCAATCGTCCAAAAAGTCACTGGTTTCCTTGCCTTTTTAGGGCAAGTCCCTGTTTGGACTTGAATTAAAGCAGATCGTTAGTGATGCTACTGGGGGAAGAGAACTTTGTTGCCTCGTATGTCCTCCAAATATCCAACTATGGTGAGGAAACTGCATCTTTTTCTTCCCCACCAAACGGAGGTGCAAAGTCTGCAAGCTTCGCATGCCTCCCATGTACTCTCCTCTGCCACGCTTAGATAGCAGTGGCAGCCCAAGACAACAGCTCCAAGGCCTAAGTCTGTCAAGCAAGCTTCCACATTACTTGTGGAATCCTGGTCCGCATTTACCAGAAGATTTTGCATCCCTTCCAGCATTTCATTTATTTTTGTCCAGAGGGCCAGAAGAGCCTGAAAAGGTTTGGTTGTTTCGGTAGGCAATGGACTCATTGCTAGCCAAGGAGGTTTTTATCCCATTTCCTCCCCCAGAGTGCGGTTCAGGTTTCTATACCAACCTGTTTGTAGTACCAAAGAAGGACGGTGGCTGTCGTCCCATTCTGGGCCTGAAGTGTCTCAACAAATATGCTGTGACTACGAGCTTCAAGGTGGAATTTTTGCATTCTGTCATCGCAATGATGTACCCTGGGAAGTATCTGGCATCTCTAGACCTTCAGGATGCGTATGTACACATCCCCATTCATGTCAGACAGCCAACACTATCTGCGATTTGCCTAAGTCTCTGATCACTACCAGTTCACAGCTCTGCCATTTGGTCTGGCTTCTGCTCCCTGAGTGTTCACCAATATCATAGGAGCCTTAGCGGCTTTCATTTACACCAGCGGCATTTCCATGACACCATATCTGGATGATCTCTCGATCAATGCTTCCTCAGAGGAGCTTCTGGCCCAGCACATCCATTACTGCTCTGCTTTTGGTCCACCACCTGGATCCTGAACATGCTGAAGTCCTCTCAGTACCTTCCCAGTAACTGGAGTTCCTGTGAGTAAGGTTCGACACCCATCTAGTGAACGTTTTCCTGCCAGAGTAATAGCTCTCTCTGGTGATGCAGGTGGCCCTAGGCCACAATCAGGGAGTATATGAGAGTGTTGGCCAAGCTAGTGTCTGACCTAGATGTGGTGCCTTACTCTTAGGCACAGACAAGGGAACTTCAAAGGCATGTCCTCCAGAGTTGGTTAGGGTATCCGGAACACCTGGTGTCACGGAAGTCTCCATGCCCTGGCCTCCTGGAGGGGCTGGGGGGCCAGCCTCCACCCTACAAGCTATCCAGCTATGAGGGGCATTGTGTCATTATGCTCTTGTCTGGTGTGGTCATTTAATTATGTGGTTGATTTTATTATGTGTAATGTAATCATGTTGAAATGCCTTTTGCTGTTTACAGTCCTTTGTTCCCCCTGCTGAGGCTCCCATTGTATAACTTGTGTATTGTTCCCATTTCTCCCATTGTGCCTCTTTGTATTATGTGCCCCTCCACCACCAGCCCCATTGTCTTTCCATATGTGGTTTGTGTAGATAACTCATTATTTGTGTATATAAACACTGTGTGTGTTACAATAAACCAGTTTTTGCATTACCCCTACACTGCTGATGCCTCGTGCTTGGGGTAATCTTGCTGTATCCAGATTTCTTGTTCTACTCCTACACTGGTCTGGCCTGGTGCTTGGGGTAGATTGCTGTATCCAGAGTGCGTTCACCCTACACTGAGTATTGCCTAAGTGACTGGGTGAATGGAGCTATGATCCTGGTTCCTGGCTGGTGGAATTCCTGAGTGTCAGTCCTGGGCTATGAAGCACAGTTTGGTGGAGCTACTCAGTCTGAGTATGGATATCCATCACACCTGGATCTTCAGATCTCTCTTTCTACTGTGGCCGACGGGACATTCAGTTGTGGTTGCGTCAATGCATCCTGGGACAGGGAAAACTCTTTATGATACTCGAATGGACTCTGATCACAATGGACTTCAGCCTGAGCGGCTAGGGTGTGGTTCTGGGTAATCTGGGGGTCCAGGGCCTGTGGACTGAGAAGGAGCCTCTTCAGTCCATCAATGTTCTGTAACTCAGGTTGATTCATCTGGCCCTCGTGTACTGAACCTCACACTTGAGGGGAAAGCCAGTGAGGGTTCCATTGGACAATGCCACATCTGTGGCATACATAAATTGTCAAGGCAGCACTTGAAGTGCCGCATCCTGGTTTGAGGTAAGGTACATTCTTGGCTGGGCAGAAGCCCACGTTTTGGCCATCTCTGCCGTGCACATTCCAAGAGCAGAAAACGTGCTGGTGGATTTCACCTAGACGCATATTCCTGAGAGTGTGTACTCATTCTGGAGACTTTTTATCTGATTGTGCTGCAGTGGGGAGTTTCCACTATAGATCTTATTGCCACCAGAGAGAACAGGAAGGTTCCGGCCTTCTTCTCCTGGAGAAGATCCTCTGGCCTTCTCAACAGATGCCATATCGATTCCGTGGAACTTCCATCTGGCTTATGTCTTTCTTCCAAGATCAGGATGGATGGTGAGACTGTGATTCTGGTCGCCCCTTACTGGACTTGGAGGGCTTTGTTTGCAGATCTGATTATCTTGTCATTCAGAACCTCTTCACTTTCCTCCCAGGCCAGACCTCCTTCTCCAGAGTTATCTGTGGAAAGTGGACGTGGATTACATGTCTTTGATAGCATGACTGTAGAAGCCCACATCTTGAGGAGAAAAGTATTCTCCACTGAGATCATGTACACTATGACTCTGGGCCACAAGCCTGTCTCTTCCAAAGCCTATCATAAAATGTGGTCTTTTTTTCATTCTTCATGTGTGGACAGGTCTTTGTTCAGCCGGAAGGTCCTTCAGGCAGTTCTGCCTTTCTAGGGACCTTAGTTTGTTTTCTTGCTTACTGTTGTCCAGATGTTGGATTGTTCAATGTCTGTTGACACTTTATTCTGTTTGAGCTGTTCCAATTCTGAATAGTCCTTTGGAACTCCGTGCTCCAGAGGGGTGTCCAACGTTTTGTTTTGTGATGTGTTAGACACCCCTCTTCAACTCATCTCCAGCCTTCTGATGCCCCTTATTGTTCCAGATATGCTGTCTGATGCCCTAGTCTGGTTCCACTACCCACTAGTAGTCACAGATCCCCACATAACATATCTAATATCTGCCGGCTGGTAGTTGCATATCCCTACATAAACTGTGAGACCCCCAAGCCCAGTTCTACTGCGGAATAAGTTGGCGCTATATAAATAAAGATTATTATTATTGTTCTACTGCCCACTGGAAGTCACAGATCCTAACCCCAATCCCTGGCTGGTTTTGCTGCCCCTATTAGTCAAATATCCCTGCATATATTCTCTTACAGTCCCAGACTTGGTACACTGGTAGTGATAGAACTGCACATATACCCCAACCATTTTTCTCAATCTGACGCTTTTAGTGTAGGGAGCCTTTTTCAAATAATAAAATAAATAGATGTCAACCCATACCATTTTTCTTGGACAAGCAGTAGCTA